>OX243918.1:21128085-21740782 GCA_945859665.1 Anorthoa munda
TTTCACATAGCCAAGAGCAACCATTTCGCTGGCAGGGGGGGGGGGACACTTGACTCTAACATAAATTTGCAACTTAAGGCTTAATTTTACGCAAACGAATCTCTGAATCGAAAAATGGTTTTAACAAACCCATAATATTTTTGAATGGCCTATCCAACGATACCCCACCCCATAGGATAGATGAGAAAAAAAAAATACATCCCCACTTTACGTCTATGGGAGGTACCCGAAAAAAAATATTTTTCATGATTTTATGTTACCACTTTGTCGGAATTATTAATATGTATATACATGCCAAATTATAGCTTTCTAGTACTTAGATTCTCTGAGCTAAGCTGCGGACGGACAGACGGACAGAGCGAAACTATAAGGGTTCCTTGTTGACTTCGGAACCCTAAAAAGGATTCAATTCCTCGGATTCTTTTTTTTTGTGTGTTCCCCGATTACTCAAAGTCGCCTGGACCGATTTGGAAAATTCTTCTTTTGTTTGAAAGGGAATACTTCTGAAGTGGTCCCATGGTCATCCAGTCAGAATCTGATGATGTGGCCCATGGAAATCGAGGGAACTACTCAAACTTTATAGATATACATACATATAGCGATTTTCATATATTCATCAACATTTGCCATTTTGATGAATATATGAAAATATATGTTTGCATTCAGAAAGTATCATTAGGTGAAGTGGAACTGATGATAAGATCACAGAGGGCCATGCAGTGGAACTTCTCAGTGACAGGTATGTTTTGGGTATAAGATATCTCGAATAGTTAAATGGCTGTGTGATGAAGCAAATTTATGAAAATGGTACCATCAAACTGATCTGGTGATGAAGCCAGAAGGTAGGTTAGGACCAGAACGCCGTAATAAAACAATGTATCCCAGTCGTGTTTAGGCTTGTTGGAATTGTTTTGAGTAGCCCTCGAGATGCCTAAAACTAAAGCTAAAAAGAGAAGTTTGTTCTTTTCCTTTCCTAAATCCTTTATTTATTCTGAAATTGTTACCTTATGATAAATGATTTCTGTAAGTTGGTTTGTACAAACACTTTTACATCTCGATCATATTTATTAAAACTAGATGAGGTCGGCGTTTCCTGTCTGACTACTCTGAAAAGAAAGGCCGAAATAAACTCAGAGGTCACAGTCTCTTTTAAAGTCCAGACAAAATCTTGGTTAGATCATGTGAAGACCATGTAGACTGATGTCTGAAATGGTCTTTAAAGGAAAGAACCAGCCAGATTGAGTGGACCTGTCCAGTCAGTGCACGCATTTGTCAATAACCGTGCAGCTCAACTCAGAATTTAAGGAGCTCAACGAAATGACGAACAATACCAAATAAAGGTCATTCGGGTAGGCCGCTTATATACTCAAACTGCCAGACCATGATTAAAAACTAACTAAGATAAATTAAAATAAAAAAATAATGTTGCACATAGTCATCACATTCACAATAATTAAAATAAAATAATAAAATACTTTAAAAAGTAAATATTCTTGTCAAAGCAAGAAAAATAATTTTTCGGTGCAAAATTAAAATAATAAAACTAAATTAATTGGAGCAGCTCAATCCCAAGCCTTTTTTTCAATCGCTAATAATTTTCGTAGAAAAGGTTATCTGTGTTAATAAAGTTATATTATATTATAAATATATATAAAAATAAAAAAACTTTTTTACAAAAAAATACTACCGACTTCCAAATAAGAAAACTACAAAGTGAAAAATAACTTTATTTTTGGTAGTCGGTGTCTTTGGTAGGTACCAATTTTTGCGTTATGGATTTTTCACATTTTAATTGTACCTACCTAATAGGCAAGTAGTTACGTAAGGTACCTATAATGGCAGAATAGATTACCCAAATATCATGAAACTGAACATAACTGGTGAAATGAGAGTGTACCCAGGTGAACTGTATACATCTGCGTACCCCTTTAGAGCGTATTGGCGTGATGTTATGTTATGAAATGGTATAAACAATACACAGACATGCCTTTGCAGCAATCCCGAGAGATTGCCCGTTATTTATTGAAGAGTTCTGTTGTATATCTCCGAAGTTCTTCATCAGATCTTCACCAAATTAAAATGGGACCAATTTCGAAACATACTCTTTCTAGGAAGAAAATAACTTTCTAGGAATTAAGATACATCAACATGGTAGTAAGATTACTGTGATCAGGGTGAATACATTTAAAAAATTCTGAAAGAGTTCGGAATAATCGGAATGTCTGATTGTAAACCAGTGAAGACACGCACCGTTACAGACTGGTAAAAAACTGGAGAGACCCGTGGAAGAGAATTTCGTCCCACCTAAAGATATTCCCTATCAGAGACTAATTGATTCACTTATGTTGGGTAGCTGTTTGCTCGAGACCCGATATAAGTTATGCCGTTGACTATCTTAGCCAGTTCAACAGTTGTTATACAAGTGAACATTGGAGCGTACTGGCGTGATGTTATGTTATGAAATGGTATAAACAATACATAGACATGCGTTTGCAGCAATCCCGAGAGATTGCCCGTTATTTATTGAAGAGTTCTATCTTCACCAAATTAAAATGGGACCAATTTCGGAACATACTCTTTCAAACTAAACATAATTTTCAAAATCGGTCCACAATTGACGGAGATTTCCCTTGGTCACGGCATCACGCGTGAACGGCTGGACCGATATTCTTTTTTTGTTGTGTTTGTTATTGTTAGGAGAAGGATCTTGTTTCGTATGCATAGGAATCTGCTGACATTGCAGATAATATACATACACAGACCTTGTCGAATCGGCAGTTACCTTGAGCAAGAAATGCATAGCTTGGGAATTAGCAGACTCGCTGACTCAGAAATAACATTGCATCGATGTAGGAAGTTGTTGACGATGCATTCACCTCGACACCGATGCTGCCATGACGTCACGGAATCCATCAATGCCAAGCTAATATTTAAGATCATTTCTTGCGAGAAGATTCATTCCATATTCCTACATCGAGTAGGATGGATTCTCGTAGGCTAGTTAGTTGTAGTTAGTCTATTTAATTATTGTAACCATTCCATGTCCTAATATCGGCTTGGAATGGACATCTGTAGGTTAGCTAGTTGTAGTTAGTAGTTGTAACCATATGGTCAGTTTTAGGATAATTATTTGTAATTAACTTTAATAATTAAAAGTTTAGAATCATTTCGGGTTTCTTTCCAATCCCCCGGCTGTGGTAAACGTAATTATCTTATGAAAAATAATAAGAAAAAAAAGAAATTGTACCTTACCTACATAGGTAGGGTAGGTATGTAGGTAGGGTAGTTAAGGGTAGGGTAGGGTAGGGTATGTAGGGTAGGGTAGGAAGGGTAGGGTAGGGTAGGAAGGGTAGGGTAGGTAGGGTAGGGTAGGGTAGGTAGGGTATTACTAATCCCGCTCAACAAAGTTGGCGCCTATTCTGTGCAAATTCTTTCATTCCATTCCTCTTTCATGCCTCTCGTACTATCATTCTTCATACCATGGTTCTTCTTGCATACGTCTTCTTGTATACAGTGGGTGGGACTCCCACTTTGTTTAAATACTTTAAGGCAACTTTATTTATTTAATGTGAGGGAGAGAATATAAAAGTGTAAGGTTAAAAGAAAAAGTGCTACATATACAAGAATACAAAAAAAAGTGCTGTTGATCACAGTAAAATATGCAAAAAGTGCTGCAGATCACAGGTAAGGTACAGAAGTGCTGTTTATCACAGGGAATATCACAATATAAATAATGCCTTATATTTAGGGATGAGAAGCACAACAGTGCTTTTCACCATACAGACAATCTGTTTTCTTAGGTACTACCCCAGTGCAGGGTTCGTCATTGCAGTTTTGTGCGTGCTATTCTATGCTTCTTACAAATATTCTTATAATACTAGTGAAACATAGTGCTGCTTCAACTTCGGTTTCGTGCAATGACGGTGGAGGCCACATTAACACAGTACACCAGGAACTTTTCCCTGTGTTGCTTACTCATGAGCCCATGCAGGCTCTCCTTCATCAGTCTCGTGTCCAGCTCACATTCGAGTTGGTAGCGTTCCCTGATAAATAACGGGCAATCTACAAGTATGTGCTGGACAGTCTCTGCCACGCCTGGATCGCAGGCGCACGATGGGTTATCCTTACACTTGAAACGATTCAAGTATTCAGAGAACCCGCCGTGCCCCGTCAAAACCTGCGTGAGAACGCCTGTGGGCCGCACCTGTTTTATAATACGGATTGCCGCTATGGCATCCGGAAGAAACATTTTCGTCACAGAAGCTGTCTCGCCCGACACATATCTTCGGTTCCATTCATCAAGCGATTCCAAACGGATCTGTCACTTGATAAATGATACCGGACACTGGTCGTAGTCCGGCTTCCTCCGTAACGACAATGCTGCCTTCTTTGCCAACTCGTCCGCTCGCTCATTCCCCGGCAGGCCCGCGTGGGCCTTGATCCAGAACAAAGACACAGCTTTGCTCTGGCCCAGGGCTTGAGCCAAATTGGCGCGCGCGCTGCCAGGGGATGGAAAGAGCCATGGCTTGCAAGCGTCTGCAATGCTGACATTGAGTCACTGTACAAACCATAGCTCGTCTCTTGCCGCGTAAGGATCACGTCCGTCGCTTTGCAGATGGCCAGGAGTTCCGCCTGGTAGACTGTGCAGTACGCGGCTAAGCTAAGTTTGAGGTTCCGGACTTCGCCTTCATTATCCCAAATGGATAATGCGGCCCCGACCTTCCCCTCAATCTTGCTGCCGTCGGTGAAGATTCGCACCGCCTGCACATTGTTGCTGTCTAGCAACTGTTGGTCTGTCAGGCACATGAACTCCAGGGGCATCTGTGTAGCTGGATGAGGAGCCTCTGCAAACCTTACCGCACTTTCGATCTCCCTATCTCCTGGCACAAACCGGGATGGCCCTCTCCTCGCTTCATACAGGGCGGCTGCCTCCTGTATGCGCAGATCTAGAGGTAGTATTCCGGAAAGTACCAGTGCCGAGTTCAGGGAGACAGTACGGTAAGATTTACAGATCTTCTGGACGAATCCTCTTTGGACCGAGCCTAGCTTCTTCCGTATTCCCAGCTTCTTCGTAGCGGGAGCCCAGGCTGCGGCCGCGTACGTTATTATGGGCTCAATCATAGCAGTGTAGATTGTGTGTATGATCTGTGCGTCCAATCCCCAACTCACTTTAGCGGCGCGGGACAGCTGCTTATAAATGTTAACTGCCCTCCTGCAGACGTTCGCGGTGTGCTCGTTGAAGGTGAGCTTCTCGTCTATGGTTAGACCCAACAACTTCATCTTCTTAACCATACAAATGTCGACCCCGGCCATGCTCAACCTTGGGGTATCATACTTGCGCTTGTTGGTTACGACCATCGCACAGGTTTTGTGCGGTGTGAACCTCAGCTTGTTTCTGACGCCCCAACTCTGAACATGGGCGAGGGCTGCATTGGCAGATGTTGAAACTTCGGTCGCTGAGTCCCCATCCAGAACCAAGACGATATCATCGGCGAACGCCTGCGCGAAGATGCCGCGCCGCTCCAATTCCTTTAACAGTGGGTCTAGAATGAGATTCCACAGGATGGGACCACCTATTGACCCTTGAACACAGCCCTTGCTAGTCACTCGCGTGCATTCCTCCCCAGCGTAACGAACCTTGACTTTCCTACTGTCGAGGTAGCTGTCTAGCAGCCTTCTTATGTTCATCGGGCACTTTTCCTCAGCCAGTCTGACCTTGATGGCTGGCCACCAAGCACTATCGAAGGCCCCCTCTATATCCAGCGACACCAGGACAATTAGCTTCTTCAGCCTCAACTTGTCCTGTACGTGTTTCACTAGCTTATAGAGGGCGTCCTCAGTGCTTCTCTGGGGCATAAAGCCAAACTGGCGAGTACTAAACCGCGGTACAAGCTGCCATTTTAAACGCGCTACTACCATCCTCTCCAGGACCTTCCCCAGAACCGGCAGTAGACCTATTGGTCTGTATGCCTTGGGGTTTAGGTAATCGTCCTTGCCCAGCTTTCTGAGGACCACGACTGTGGCCTCAGAAAGTTGTGAAATGTTCAGGAAGTGTGCCAATTCAAGGCACTTATTGTAGAGGGCAAGGAACGCATCCAGGTCCTGGTGGATCGCTCGACTGCAGATGTCAGACGTCAGTCCATCCCCTCCTGGTGCCTTTTTGGGATTGAAACCTGCCACGGCGGTCTTCAGCTCCAGCGAGGTAAATGGTGGATCATGATATTCATCATGAACCCACTCATTTACTCGACTGGCCGCTTCTCTAATTCGCCTGTGGTCAGCGTTGTCCTGGTCTACTCTGTCTTCGGGGTAGAACGTATCTGCAAGTAGGGCGGCCGATTCACTTGGGTTGAGGAATACACCATCGCTGCATAGGGTCTGTTCCTCCTGCCTTCTAGCGGTCCTACCAATCACCCTGAAGATTCCCTCCCAGAACCCTTCCCGATCCTGTTTTCGGCAGAACTCCTTCCAACTGGCGAGTTGGGCGCTCTTTGCTAGCATCTCGTATTCTTCTTTGGCCTTCAGGTACTCGTCGACGACCATCGCTCGCTGGACCGGCGCGGCATTGCGGATACGGTTCTTTAATCTGGTAAATTTTACTATTTGTCTTAGGAATGGAATCTTCGCATGCTAATTCAATGATTTTACTGTATTTTACTATTGTTTCTTCTAAGTCTTGTTTACTATTCAAATGTTGTATTCGCGCACTCCGTCCTCATGTGGGGACCGCCACAGTGGCTGCACTTTGGCACAGATTCTGTGCAAAGGCGTCGGCTATGCCCATACCCGAGGCAGAGCGAGCATTGGACCAGCGGAGATTGGTCCTCGACCGCCACCCGCTGAAACTCCACGTGCACCGACCCAACCCCGAGCATGCGCCGCCAAACCTCTGCGGCGACCCTCATCACTACGTGACACATGTGCGGGTTCCTGGCTCGCTTTCGGTATATTATTTCTATTTTCGCCTGCTCATCCTTAAGGTCGCGAAAGATGGTGGCGTTTTGGTTTTTAAGCGCCTTAAGTATATCCTCGTTTGTATTGTACTGTATTACGCCGCGCAACACAACCTGTGGGTTCTTATTTTTAATATTCTGGGCTTCCAGCTCGGGTGCCCTCCTAATCTTTTCCTTCAACTTTTCCCTATCCTCTTCTGTACTACAGCCCACAATTATTCTCCTATCTTTCGCTTTCCTCACTTTTTCTACCGCTATACCCCCTTCCTTGGCATTTACGACCTTCCTAAGTCGGTCCAGGACTTGCTTCCCCGTTTCCTTCTCATCCCTGGCTGACACTACGATGGAATGTAGTGTGGTCTGCTTCGGAGCCTGATTGGAAGGCCGACTTGCCGCCACGCTAGCATACGAGACCATCTGGTCTCGGCTAGCTTGTAGCGCCTCTTTCAGCATGTCCATTTTTAGGCTGTTCTCGGCCAGGTTTCGGCTATGCTCTTCTAGAGCTCGCCTGAGAGAGTTGGCCTCGACCCCACAGATAGCTTCTGAGCACGGGGGAGGGACTTGCTCAGCCCTTGGCTCCTCCTGGACTTGGGTCCCGATCGATGCCGTTGTGTTGATGGTTGGGGGGGCTTTTACCTGCTCAAGTTCCTTCACTAGCCGGTAGAGCCGGTCTGCCTGCGCCTTGACCTCCGCCTTAGTCTCATTTTTGGTCGTCTTAGATGTGGTAATTAATGATTTTATTTTATTTGAGCACATCCTCGCCTCGGCGACTTTACTTCTTTGGGTAGGCGGGCTGCCGACGTCGAAGGATATCGACATTACTGGAGGTGGTTGGTCCAGTTTTTTGGATAGGGGAGTCCTCTTAGTGACAGTTCTACCCACCTCCCATTCACCCACGCTCCTTCTGACGCTCTGCGCCGATGGTCCTGCCTCCTCAGGTGCCCTCTGGGGGCTTTTGGTCGGGGGTTTGGTTGTCGCCGAGTGCGGAACCAGCGTGCGTACACCAGGCATTCCGGACATTTTGGAAAGTGAGGGGTGGCTGGGATTAGTATGTGTCAAGATAGAGGTGTTGTAAAGAGCACCTCTATTATGTGTAAAAGTAAAAAAGGGGATATTGTAAAGATACCCCTTTTTTGTGTGTCAGATGTCAGAGTTTTTAAATAATTCTCTTGCGAGAATGTCCCAAGTTAAAAATCTAATCTAAACTTATTCTAATATATAGTAGCACAAAAGTACTACTATATGTCCACAGTTTAAAAATTTACAAAATAATAAGCAATAAGATGCTTATCTAATCTTAGCCTAAATGTATAGCAGCACAATAATGCTGCTATAAGTCCTTAAAATAATACAAAAAATTAAGAATACGGTCTGGTGGTGCTCAGGAACTGATGTCGTCCGAGTCTGGGCGCTTCGGATGTTTTTATTAGTTCTGGCTGAGCTTGTGCAGAGAGAAGTCTTCTGCTGGGGCCAGTCGGTACGGCTCCTCGAGCCGGTCAGGATGAGTTCAAGCTCGGATGGTCCAGCTCTGACCTGGGCCGAGATAGGACGAGGGGGTAAGGTAAAAGAATAAAGAATAAGAGAGGGGTGGAATAAGAGTTGGAGGGGGAGGGGGGGGGGTTCTGTTGGGGCCAAAAGATAGGACTCCTCAAGCCAGTCGCAATGGACCCAAGCTCGGATAGTCTGCCTTTATTTTTGGCCGAGATAAACTAAGAGGGGGAAGTAATTTGGAAGGGGGGTTAGGGGGAGGGGTGAAATCCAAGGTTCAGAGGGGGTGAAGGGAGGGAAGGGGGGGGGGGGATTTTTTGAGGGTGTTTCTGTAGGGGACAAAAAATAGGGTTGCTCAAGCCGGTCACAATGGTTCCAAACTCGGGTGGTCTACCACTATTTTTGGCCGAGATAACCCGAGGGGGGTGAGGTAATTTGAGGGGGGTTGGGGGCGGGGGTATAAATCCAAAGTTCAGAGGGGGTGAAGGCGGGGGGAGAGGGGGGGGGGTGTAAAGTGGGGGGGGATAGGTATTTGAAGAAGTGGGGAGCGGGTGTCCAAAACAAGTCCAACCTCGGGTGACGTCAGGCCAGAGACTGAGGAGTTCCCTCGAAGTTTCCTGCTGAGGATTTGTGGAGCTGTTCTATAGTCAGCTCGGAACAGGCAGGTATGTCTATAACACTCAGAAAATTTTCACATCAGGATTTTTGGACCACGTTTTTTATTTGAGGTTAAGTACCGAAAACGTGGTCTCACTGATGTGTAATTACGCTCTCGAGTTTTTCACTTAAAAATCTGAAAGTCAGGATATAGCTGAAGGCCACACAGAGGGTTAATATCCCGTAATAAAAAAGGTATGTGTTCGCTTTATCTTTCGAGCTAATCACTAGCGGAAAAAAACACTTTGAGGTTATGTTGAAGAACTGCACTGTAAAAAAATTGTCACACACTATTGAATAGTTTTGGTGTCGGAAACTTCACGACTCGTCGATGGCCCACAGGTGGGCAACCAATATTTGTCTCTCGCCCCCAGGCGAAGTCTTGGAAGAAGGGTGGTATTTCTTCTTTCGCCTGCAGGTCTCCGGTGTTGCACCGGAAAAATCTGGAGAACACCTCAGAAAGTGCGGGCAGCGAGGGCGCAGCCCAGCACTCCAAAAAATCAGGGGCCCAACACTCAGAATTCAACAGCGTTTAAGGGTTTATGAAAAATACTTTCTGAATTTTTCTTCTTTTACCCAGGAAAAATCCCAAAAGTGGAGTCCGATGATTTCTCTTGGTGCGCGCATACAGCACTCACTATCCCGAACACTCTAAGCTATCACTCACTGAAAACTGCGATAAGTTTCTGATTTTCCCGATTTTTGAGCGCGGAGTCGCTTTAAACTGAACTAGCGAGGACGGGGGATCGCGAGAGACTCGGGTAGGTAGGGTAGGGTAGGTAGGTAGGCTAAGTAGGGTAGGGTAGGTAGGATAGGGTAGGTAGGGTAGATGAATGTTTGGTGTTTTTATGGCAACACAAAGTTTGCCGGGTCAGCTAGTTATAAATATAAAAAAAACTGTTTAACAATAGTATACTATGATACAAGTGAGCTAAGTTGCTCATTACACACGAGGACGTGGGATGCATCTTGCAGCCAGTGCCGTAGGCGAGGGCGTAATTCAGCCGAGCGTGTAATGAGCAGAGCTCACGAGTTTCATACGACGTTTTTAAACACATTTGCGATGAAAAAACAAACATGTATTGCTTACTTCTTTTAATTATTAAAACAATTGGTGAACGTACAATTTTCAAAGCGATATTGGATTGATTTGGATGGCAATTTCACAGTTTGTGTTACATTGGTGCATGCCACTTATTTAGTAGATACTTTTGTTTTCTTCTTATGTAAATTCCAGCGACAAAGGCAAATCATAGAACAGTAGGAACCAAATAACCCATGCTGCAAGATATACATGGTTGTGGTACGAACTTTTTATTTTGCCTTTGGCGTCAAATTAATGGCTTGCGTTATTTTGTCACTGATTTATGAATAGAGTCTTCTTTCGGGTTTCTACATCCTTTGTTGTAATATTATAAAGCTCTTGTCGTCTACACGCACCTATAACACCGAATATTGAGGCAACCTGCAAAGAAATCTAATTAGTTCTAAGAAGTTATGTTAAGGTTACGCAATTATTTAGATACGCTTAGATTAATAAAATTCAACGTACCTTTGTTGCTAGGTACTGACTATCCGGAGCCTCTTTCAAAAACTTTTCAACATCGGCTGGTGACAAAACATTAGATTGCCGACCAATATATCCGTCCGAGCCGTCTCTTCATAAATGACATCAGGTTACAGTACGTTTTGTTAACAACACCATGTTTGAGAACGTTTTGTTAACATCGCCAATACTTATTAGCCCAACACCACAAGGTGCTGGGCTATTATGTATTGGCGAGTTCAGAGAAATACGCCATAAACTCATTTTCAGAAAATGACTGGGTATAATTTTTGCTCTTCCACTGTAGGAAACTATCGTGGGCAGCTAAGCACTTTTCTCTAGATTATGTTACACTTTCATTTTGTGCTTCATTTAGTACTTCTGTCGGGGTTAACTCTATCGATTGTTCATCTTCTGCACGATAACTTAACCTTTCTAAAATAATTTGGGCGCACGGTTGGCGCAGTGGTTGAGCGATTGACTGCTGCGGTGCGTGTCGCGGGTTCGATTCCCGCACGAAACAAATATTTGTATGACCTACAGATAATTGTTCCGGCTCTGGGTGTTTGTGTATGTGAGTTTATATGTTTGTAAACGCACCCACGATACAGGTAGAAATTCCTAGTGTGGGACAAGGTTTTAAAAAAAAATATATATACCTCACAACGACAAATATGATAAAAACACAATCTGAAAATTTTTGGAAATGGCGCGCAAGCTTTTTTTTTCACGCGCCTAATGCAAGGTGAGTAAACATACAGCCTACTTCAAAATTATAATTTTAAGTGATAAAATGCAAGTATTTTATTTTATAACAAATGATTGTGAATTATGAACAATTTGATTATAATATTACGGATGTACCTACACATTTATTTATTCCAAAAATGTATACTGATTTTCAGCGGCATAAAACCTCTTTGTTATCTATCTTTATCTGCCAAGCCTTTTCCCAACCATATTGGGGTCGGCTTCCAGACTTACCGGATTCAGCTGAGTAACAGTGTTTTACATGGAGCGACTGCCTATCTGACCTCCACAACCCAGTAACTGGGTAACACCATACCCCTTGGCAAGACTGGTGTCAGACTCAGATCTCAAGCTTCTGACTACCCGTAATGACTGTCAAAGATCTTCAATTGACTGCCGGGACCAACGGCTTAACATGCTTGCCGAGGCACGGAGGAAACTCGGTATGTTGAAATGGTCACCCATCCACGGACCGACCTCGTCAAGCCTTGCTTAACCTTGATGATCGACCCGTGCGGCTGTTAATATTTAGTCACGAGCTCCTCTTTGTTGTTACTAAAAAAAATGCTCTGTTTACTCGCCTAAAACTTGCAGAAAGGTACCATTTTAACTTTGTAGGGATAATTCTATTATTCTAGTGTGCAATGTTATTACACGTGTGTGTTATAGCTCGGTTTATGGGCCTAAAAGCGATATAAGTCGTTATCTATTTTTTTTCTTTATTGACACCGACTGCCGAAAAGAAAGTTATTTTTTTTTTCTATATTAATAAAAACTACGGTTCTTAATAATAAATTACAATCTAGCCTTAATAGACTAATAAGCAATTTAACTCTAACTTATTATTATATTGTATAATGTTATGACTAAGAATAGTGTCAATTTGCACTTTTATACAGTTCGGTAGCACTTTCTTAGAGTCTGATACGTTAAAAACACTTAGTTCACGTGTTACATGTATAGCACAATATTGTTTGCTATTATTTTTTTCACTTATAACACACTTTTACTACACTAACTCAAATGGTTTAGTTCTCTTTAGCCTACGCACTATGCCCGTGTTATCTAGCAGCTGGATTGCTTCCACATTCACATGTCGATGAAGTCTGTGTTCGTGGGCTTCAGCAAAGTTTTGAATAACGGTGGTGACGAGTTTCATTTTAAGGTCGCGGTGAAGGTCGTCATTTCTGATGTACCATGGTGCATTAACAGCATCTCTGAGTACTTTATTTTGGAATTGTTGTATAATTTTAACATTGCTTTGTTTAGTACAGCCCCATAGTTGGATACCATACGTCCAAATTGGCATAAGAATATGCTTGTATACTATCATTTTGTTGTGTATTGATAGACAGGATTTCCTTCCGAGTAACCAATACATATTTTTGTACCGTATATCGAGTTCCTATCTTTTCTTTTTGACGTGGGATTTCCAACGCAACTTGGCGTCAAGAGTTATACCAAGGTATTTGGCTGTATTCGCATAAGGCACTTGCATGCCGTTTATATAGACTGGGTGGTAATCGCGGTGTTTATTAGTGAAGTCAATGTGAATCGATTTTGACTCATTCAGTTTGATCTTCCACTTTTGTGTCCAGTCGTAAACTTTGTTCACAGCTAGTTGAACTTTTTCTACTGCTTCTTTGTGGTTTGAACCAATAGCCATAATAGCAGTATCATCAGCAAAGGTCGCTATGGTGTTGTTTTCCAGCTCTGGGATATCACATGTGTATACCAAGTACAGGATTGGGCCTAACACACTTCCTTGTGGTACTCCGGCCTTAATAGTTTTTAGGTCAGAATATGCGTCCTCTTGCCTTATCCTGAACATTCTGTTGCTTATATATGACTCTAGAATATCTGAAAATTCGGGGAGCATGCGTCTGAGTTTGTATATCAGACCCTCATGCCAAACTTTGTCGAAAGCTTGTGCGACATCTAGAAATACGGTGGCGCAGACTTGCTTGTTTTCGAGCGTTTTTTCGATGATGTTTGTTATTCTATGTACCTGGTCGATGGTAGAATGTTTTTCCCTGAAGCCAAATTGATGGTTCGGAATAAGGTCTTTTTCTTCTATAATTGGTTTTAGCCGTTTTAATAGGAGCTTTTCAAACAATTTTGATAATACTGGCAGCAGGGAAATGGGTCTATAAGATGATGCTTCATGGGGTGGTTTCCCAGGCTTCGCAATCATAATGACTTCAGCAACTTTCCATGGCTCAGGTACATGTTTTAGCATAAATGCAGCATTAATAAGTCTGGTCAGCTTAACTATGGCTTTGCGCGGGAGGTGTTTTAGAATTTCTCCTGTTATGAGGTCATAACCCGGGGATTTCTTCGAGCTTATGTTGTTTTTAATTTCTCTCACAACTTCTTTAGGAGTTACAAGCCGAATTCTTTGGTTTTGTGATACATTTTCACTCTCAGATATTTCTATGGAACTTTCATTGGGTTGAAAAGTATCTTCTAAGTATTGGGCAAACCTTACCGCTTTTTGTTCATTGCTTATGGCCTATTTTCCATCGCTGTTTCTGATGGGAGGTATTTGCATAATCGGCCTTTTTAGTTTTCTTGTAGCTTTCCAAAGAGAGTAATCCGTTGATTGGTCGTTGGTTAGCTGCACAAGGTTGGAGTTCAGAGTTTCATCCTCAAATTGTATAATTTTCCTCTTTAATTGTTTGGTTAGGTTATTTAATAGTGTTTTATCCCGCGGGCACCTTGTTTGCTGCCAGCGCTTTCTTTGTTTTCTTTTCTCTGATAGTAAGTTAACAATATCCTTGGGATAGATATGCCCCTTATATTTCCGTTTTAATTGTGGAGTGTTGTTCCAAGCACATTGTTGAATGTTAACAACATATTTGTTTACTTCTGAGTCAAGCTGATCCTGATTTTGTAATGGAGTTTTTAGGTCGATTATTTTATCTAGATCAAGCGCAAAGCTGTCCCAGTCTGTACACTTGTTAACCAGAGTTAGATGGTATTCTCTTAATTGATTTTTTTTACTAAGTCTTAGTATTATCGGGGAGTGATCCGAATTCATCAGAAACTCTTCCTCCAAACTAACATAATTGGTGGATATGTTTTTACATATGAAAAAGTCTATGAGATCCGGTATTTTCTGATGGTCAGTTGGCCAGTATGTTGGTTTGCCAGTGCTCATAACTTCACAATGTGTGTCTCTAACTGCGTTTAAGAGCTGTCTTCCCTTTGCTGTAGTCAATCGTGACCCCCAATGCGTATGTTTGGCATTAAAATCACCGCCTAGGATGAATCTTTGACCCAAAACTTCAAAGAATTGCAAATATCGCTCTTTTCTTATCATATGCCTTGGAGGACAGTAAACAGCTGCTATGGAAACGTGACAAAATTTAGTTTTGACTGATACTGCCACAGCTTGAATGTCTGGTTCCTCAAATTTACTGTGCTCGTAATGGTTAACGTTTTCTTTAATTATAACCGCGCTACCTCCTCTGGCAGAGTTGTCAGGGTGAAGCGAATTATATATCTTGTATCCATTAAATTTAACAAAAGATTGTTTAGTGAAGTGCGTTTCAGAGATTAAACACACGTCTATATTTTCTGTGTCTAGGATTAGGAAAAGAAAGTTATTTTTAAACGACTAGTGTTAGTGGTAGTGTTTTCTGTTTATTGTTTATACCATTTCATAACATAACATCACGCCAGTACGCTCTAAAGGGGTACGCAGATGTGTACAGTTCACCATGGTACACTCTCATTTCACCGGTTATGTTCAAGTTTCATGATTCACAAATAAACAATTTGATTTGATTTGATGATATTCGGTTAATCTATTTTGGCATTATAGGTACTTTACTAATCAACTTGCCTATTAGGTAGGTACAACAAAAAAAATAAATGTAAAAAAACTATTTTCCAAAACAATATTACTGATTTCCAAATAAAAATAACTACTGTAGTGGACCGTATTGGTGTTGTTGGGGTCAGAAAATACTGTCTTGATTCGTATTTTCAATTTTATTTCTTATTTGTTACCCCTTGTAGAGCAGGAGACCGACTGTGTCTCAGCCCCCAAGCGGTCCGGCTTTTATACAAAAACCGCTAGCTGCAAATAATAGCGCCCTTCTCCCTCAACAGTATTCGGGCCCGGCATCGCAGAAATGCCGATTTTATTAAACTTATCTTACTTAAATCTACACAAATTATACATTTCCTTAATCTACATACTTAATTCTACCTAGAAAAAAATATAAAACGTGTAAAAGGTCAATACAAGAGTCTTATCTAACCTACTCCCTACTTATGAGCTATGAATACATAAATAATCTTGTCTAATTAGCTACCTTTTCTCTAGTTCTTATATATGTTACAAGTGTGGTCTAAAACTCACATGGCACCTATGTCAATCCTATTTTAAATATCCACGTGGTAATTTTATTTGTAACACAAAGAAGAGAGAGCTACGAGACAATACAAACGGGATTTATCCTTTTTCTCACGCTGCGTTAATGTGCAAGGGATCGTTCAAGGCGGCCCCGCTAGTCATTAGTTTAATGAGGGTTCGTTTACAGTTCCGAAGACAATAAGTATTGACTTTGTAAGTCGGTGGTATTTTTTTACAAAAAAGAATACCACCGACTTCCAAAAAGAAAGTCATTTTCACTTTGTAGTTTTTTTTATTTGGAAGTCGGTAGTATGTTTTTGTAAAAATCTTTTTTCATGTTTTGCTTTGTAGTATTTTGTTTTGGAAGTCGGTTTAATTTTAATGTTAAGAAGTTTTTATGTCATAGATGCTCTGGTTAATTATATTCCAGTTCTTAAATATTAAGGTAAACTCAAACAGGATTCAATGAGTTAAGACAGACCGCATAACGAACAGCAAATAGGCTAATGTTTTCTGAAAGGCCTCCTTTATTTTATGCTATAGATGCTACCATGGTACTCAAACAAAGATATTTAACAACCGTGAGTGGTTATTTGGCATAAAATAAAAATATAACTCATGGTTGTGTTTGTTACATTAAATAGAGTAAGAAAATAATATGAGGTAAGAATTTATTTGTTTGTAACAAGTTAATATGTAAAAGTTTAAATAAACAATGAAACATTAAATAAAAGCCATTCTTTTTTAAAACATGTTGCTAGGTACATTATTATGATATTCAAGAATTTTATTGCAAGGAATATTTTATTTCAAATCTTCATTTGCACCAAAAAAATCCATTTTCATCTATCTTATAAACAAAGGATTTGTTTATATTTTTTTTAAACAATAGTAGACAAAATTAAAAAATATAATTTCCTTGCTTCCAAGGTTCTGATAATAAAAAACAGATCATAAAAATATTCAAAAATGAAAAAAAGTCAATGATTAATTAATTGGGCGCACGGTTGGCGCAGTGGTTGAGCAATTGACTGCTGCGCTGCGTGTCGCGGGTTCGATTCCCGCACGTAACAAATATTTGTATGAACTACAGATAGTTGTTCCGGCTCTGGGTGTTGTGTATGTGAGTTTAGTTTATATGGGAACCGATCACTTTTCCGAATATTTTTTGGTCGATATTCATTTTAGCGAAAACTATTGACCGAAGTCCCACAGATAACTGTGTATTGCTCTCATCAAGCAGTAGACAAAATTGACAAACTTTTATAATTTTTCGTTTTAAATACGAGGCTTTTGGCTAATTTGTACCTTTAGGAAATGCCACTCTTTATTTTGTATTGTGCGTTTAGTTTGTGCAGAATAAACAATTTTTCTTTTCTTTTCTATTTCTTTTTTCAAGTCTTTTTTGCTATATGCATTATTTGACATATTTTCAGATCATCGAAGTATCATGTGGCATATGTATTATTTTACCGAACTACATTTCGCCGATTTACAAAATAACTTTTTGCTTTTGTCCGAAGCCTCTTTTGAACTTTTTTCATTTGCCATATTTTCACCAAACCGAAACAACATGTTAGGGAATATTATTTAGTCAAAATATATAGCCGGTTACTTGGTAGCATTTTCAATTTAAAATTGAAATAGTGTCATAAAAGTCAATATGTTGTGCTACAAAATTTAGTGACAAAAACGAATAGCTGCAAAATCGACTTCACGCAGTCTTGTCTGTGTTTACGTATTTTCATGCAAATGATTTATTAATAGCTGTCATGCATTAGACATTTTTATTAATTAATTATTTCAAAGAATTTGTCCAAGAGCAAGCGAAGCGAGCTCGGGAATTTAGGGTACCCCGACACGGATAGGTTAGGTTCGAAGGGGATGACGGGAGGTGAAGTGAGCAAGCAAAGCGAGCGAACTTAGCTCCCATCATCTCCTTCGTGTTAGGTTACTTTAGACCCTGCAGACAATTTTTTTTTTCAGGTCGCTGTTTTAAACATTTGTATTCGCCCACTGTTTCTCTCTCACTTATTATTTTGATATGCGCTTAAATATCAATATTTCGGACAAATGTTATTTCGGCTAAGTGTTACTTCGGTAAAAAGTTTTTCGACCAAGTATAACGTTGGAATAACGAAAAAAATCGAATTGATAATAGGTAACAAATAAAAATAGTTGAAAAGTTTTAGGTGAAATGAAATTCGGTCAAATGTTGTTCGAACTTATGATAGGTAACCGTTTATATGTTTGTAAACGCACCCACGATACAGGAAGGAATTACTAAAGTAGAGCAACGATATTCCAAAAAAAAAAAATGTTGCATGTTTGCAACTACACATCACATCATCAGCCTATTAATGTTCCCACTGCTGGGACACAGGCCTCCTCTCTGTGAGAGGGAATGGGCCGTTATCCACCACGCGGGCCCAGTGCGGGTTGGTGGATGTCACATGTCTTCGAATTTTTTGGTTCTAGGACATGCCGGTTTCCTCACGATGTTTTCCTTCACCGTTTTGAGAGCAGTGGTGATGAAATAATTTACACAAAGTAAAGCGCCTGCCTGGGCTCGAACCCACGACCTACAACTTGTAAGTCACGGCCGATACCACTGGGCCACCACTGCTCTAAACAACTAAGTAAATTGATAATAAAATTTAAAAATATTTTTTAATGTTTTCAGCGGGAATTCTGAAGCCTTTCAGTAATAGCTCCAAGGAAGGAAAAAAATCTTAACAATTATCTCACTTGAAAATGTGATAATCAAGATGTCTTGTCCATGTTCAAGATTAACATTTTTGGAATATATTTTGGATAATATTTTTCCGATACCAATATTTGTAAGAAAACGAAAAAAAAAATATTATCACAAATTTTTTTTAGGGGGGAGGGGAGCCACATTTAAACATTATATCACTCCCACAACAGACGGATCCAACGACACCTCATATGTCATAATCCGTCAAACCGTTTGGGCTGTAGAGCGGGCTATTGTAATGGACATACATACGCTCGAGAAACATTACCCTCCCGCAGTCGGGTAAAAAGAAGTGCTCGGGCTACCTATGCTATAAACTATTTGGATCTAGCCCCATGGCCCGCTGGAGTACTTGGTGGAACCACAATTTCATTATCCATAGAGAATTTATTCCTTCGCTTTAATTCTTCGTCTCTTACGCGAATACTTTCCTCCGCGCACGTAACAAAAGCTTCAAAAAATTCTAAAAACGATAGTTCGATATCAAGATTCATAATTTTATCGCCTTCGCATATGTTCGGAAATATTTTTGAAAATATTTTTATAATGGTTTTGCTCGATAAATTTCCAAAGTTGAAAAGTCTCAAGTTTTCAACATTTTCGTTTATTTGAAAGGGTTCTGGGAGCTCATTACCATCTGCAATATAAAGTAAAGAAACTTAGTCTTAGAACAAATAAATATTTTTTCATTTCTTTCTTTCTTTATTAGTTTTGTTTAGCGTTTAGAGCAGGGGTCACCAATTACATTAATTTGGGATCCGTTTTTTAGAGTTCCGTACCCGGAAGGGTCCAAACGATGCCCTATTGCTGTCACTCACGTGTCCGTCTGTCTGTCCGGTTGTACGTTGTCTGTAACACGGGTTTTGCAGCCAACGGTTGAAACTACAGTGTTCAAATTTTCAGTTTAAATATCTTGCTGACCCAAAACCATACAAATTGTCAAAAAATATTTTTTTATGCGTTGTAAGACCTCTTTGAGTAGATAAATACTGTTTTTTATTTTAAAAAATATTGGAAAACAAAGGAATGAGAAGCCGCCAAAGTCAGCTTTTTTTTTGTTCCGAAGTATTTTCTAACTGCCCATTGAACTTCAAATTTGTTGATTATGTTTATTATTACGTATATTTTACTAACAAATACAAATATATAGATAAATCTGTTTTTTCTTTGAAATTCTCGATTTTTTCCTATTGCACCCAACTTAATTTTGCGGTCTGGTACGGAGCCCTAAAGGTGCGAAGGCCGACACGCACTTGACCGGGATTTTATTAAAATAATATGATCGTCCGTAATGCTTAAACACATGACCCTCCAGCATTTACATCGTAAGGTGTCTTTACTTCGTTAAAATTGAAATAATAAACTTAAATTTGTAAATACACAAAATCTTCATTGATAAATATACAATATTTATCAATGAAGATTTTGATGAGATGACTCTTCAGTTGCAGAATCAACGGCAGTAAAGAAAAAACGCGGGTTAATTTTAAATTACGTACTCAAGTAACACAAGTAATAGTACATTACTGCAGAATCCAGTAAGTAAGCCATCCGTGCCGTATGGTGACGGACGTAAAGAATTTCACCATCCCATATCTTCCCGTGGGTGTCGTAAGAGACGACTAACACCACACCAGAGAATGGGCAGCAGCGTTCTCTGTGCACTTTAACAACTAACTGCGATCGCCAACCCGCCTGCCAAGCGTGGCGATTATGGCAAACCGCCCCAAACCAAATGAATAGCACACATAAAAAACGGCCCCGAGTGCCCGGCAGCCCGTCTACCCTCGGCTACGGTAGCGGTCTAGGTGATGGCGTGGCAAGGGGTGCTAAGAATCCCCGGAGTGGACCCGGCTACCCCAATAAACACCGACGACTGGACCTTGGAACATACAGCACGCGAACACTACGGACCGTCGAGAAGATAGCCGAACTTGAGGAAGAATTGAGCAGGTTACGATGGAGTGGGGTGCGGGTCAGGTAACCTCCACGTTGGCCTGGTTGGTTGCTGGTCTCTTTCGGATACGTCCGGGGGGAAGAGCAACCCGCTGGGCTGGTGCACTCTGGGCACCGTCAATAACTTCCCATTCGTGGGTTCTTGTTGGCGGTGGCGAATAACCTGACAGGGGGGGGATGTCGTTCTGGTCTGTCGGTGTTCCTCTGATTAGCAGAGGACACACCAGATGCGACATGGGGTTGGGCTAGTCTGGGTAGGTAGGTAGGGGTAGGTTAGGTTAGGTAGGTGGGAGGTGGGGCTCGCTTCCGGGCCTCTGGGCGGGCCGCCTTCCCCTGCGGGGGGGGTTGCCCGGGTGCACTGACCAGCTCTGCACCCTGCTCTGCCCAGCTCTGCACCCTGCACTGCCCGGCTCTGCATCCGGCTCTGCCCGCTCTGCACCTGGCTCAGCCCGCTCTGCACCTGGCTCTGCACTCGGCTCTCCTGCGGTTGGTTACCCGAGTGCACTGACCAGCTCTGCACCCTGCTTTGACCAGCTCTGCACCCTGCTCTGCCCGGCTCTGCATCCGGCTCTGCCCGCTCTGCAACTGGCTTAGCCCGCTCTGCACCTGGCTCTGCGCCCGGCTCTCTCTCCTGCGGGTGGGGGCGGCCGCCGCCCGGGGGCGGGAAGGGAGCCCTCGAAGGTGTGCCGCGGATGTGCGGCGGGCGGTGATGACTTGTCGTCGCCGACCCTCCTTTGGCGTGGGATGGTCGGCAGGGACAAGTCGGTGGAAGGAGGAGGCGGCGGAGCGTCGGTCTCGACGCGCCGCCGCAGACGCGGTGGGCGGCGTCTGGCCTTCGCGGGCCGGATGCCGCAGACGCGGAGGGCGGCGTCTGGCCTTTCGCGGGCCAGATGCCGCAACGTAGGGGACCGTGGGCGGAGGACCGAGGTGTCCGACGTCCACATAAGGGTCCAGCGCGGTGGAGGGCACGGCGCAGCACACCGTCTAGGTGTGCCCAGCGGGGGCGTAGTTGCGCCGTGCCCTGATAGGTCCTCTTGCTTCCCGGTGTGGTAGCATGCTGGGGAGCGGGAGGGCCTGGGCGGTGGTTGCCTCCTTTTGCGACGACGCCATGTCGCGGAAGGAGGCGGCGGAGAAGGGGTGGGGGTGGGCGGTTGTACGATCGCCTCCTCCCACCTCTTGGTGGTGATTAGCGGGCGACAGGCGTGGGGGCGCCTCTCGTCTGCATTGCACAATCACCACCCTCGTCAGGCGTTCCCGGGCCCCTCCTTGGGAGGGGCGAGAAGGGCCCGCCATAAAGGTGGGCAGTCGTCGGCGGAGGACTGGACGTAAAGGCTGTGCCGGTTTCCCAGTCCTCCTCCACTCAGACGATGCGGGAGTGCCGCTGGGTTATTTTAGTGGGTATACCGGGCTTGCCCGGGGAGTCCCACATAGCCCCCCATTCCCCCAATGGGTGGGTATGCGTAATGCATTTTTTCCCAGCGAAACCAAAAAAAAAAAAGAAAAAAGGTTACGATGGAGTATTATAGGCTTATCTGAAGTCCGAAGAGAGGGGGAGGACTCGAAATCCTCAAATCCGGTAACCTGCTCTATTTCCGAGAGGGTGACCGGCAGTCCCATGGTGGTGTCGGGTTTATCGTCCACAAGTCCCTTGTGAACAACGTGGTGAAGATCGAGAGTGTGTCGACCGGGGTGGCGTACCTTATACTCAGAATATCCGCAAGATATTCGCTGAAGGTCATACAGGTCTACGCCCCGACCTCGGCACACCCCGACGACGAGGTAGAGACCATGTATGAGGATATCTCTACAGCCATGCATGGTTTCAAAACTCACTTCACCGTTGTCATGGGGGACACTGCGAAACTGGGCAAACGAGCCGAGGATGAGCTGCAAGTGGAGCAATTTGGAGTTGGACGTCGGAACCACCGGGGTCACCTACTGGCCAGTTTTATGGAGAAGGAGGGCCTCTACATGATAAACTCCTTCTTCAGAAAGCGTGAGCACAGGAAGTGGACCTGGCAAAGCCCCGATGGTGCAACTAAAAACGAGATCGACTTCATCATGTCAACCAAGAAGCAAATGTTCAATGATGTCAGACGATGTGGTAAAATACCAGCAGCTAAATAGACGGATCTCAAAGTCCTTGAAAAGCGACCGCCGCTGAAAGCACTAAAGACGTGATTGAGCGGAACAAGGGCTCCAAGGTCTTTGCAAGAGATGTCTATTGGGCAGAGCCAGCTCAAGAAACTGAAGACACTGATAAAAGCAGGAGCGTGTCCGCCAAACCGCAGCTTCTGAGGGAGATCGAGAGATTCTGTGGACAGTTGTACACGTCAACCAGTAAACCCGTCGCGAATCTAGCGAATGATCCTAGAGCTAGATTGACCCGACACTATACCGAAGACATTCCGGACGTCAGCCTGTATGAGATTAGGATGGTTCTGAAACAACTTAAGAACAGCAAGGTACCGGGTGATGGAATTACGGCCGAACTCCTAAAGGCAGTACTTAAGGCCTTTCAGAAGCTGTTTGATTCCGTCATACTAGAGGGGAAAACGCAACAGGCATGGTGAAGGGGTGTGGTGGTACTCTTCTTCAAGAAGGGTGACAATGCCCTACTAAAGAACTATAGGCCCATCTCACTTCTTAGCCATGTCTACAAGCTGTTTTCAAAAGTCATCACGAATCGTCTCGCGGGGAAATTTGACGATTTCCAGCCTCCCGAACAAGCCGGATTCCGTAAAGGCTTGAGCACCGTAGACCACATACATACGCTGCGCCAGGTTATACAGAAGACCGAAGAGTACAACCTGTCTCTCTGCTTAGCGTTTGTGGACTACGAGAAAGCCTTCGATTCGATCGAGACTTGGGCTGTACTGCAGTCTCTCCAACGGTGCCAAATTGACTACCGGTACATCGAAGTGTTGAAGTGTTTATACAAAAACGCCACCATGTCAGTTCGACTTCACTGGAGGATAGGTATTCAAGTTTCTGGACTGGAGAGGGATAGGCATAAACATCAATGGCGAGTATATAACTCACCTTCGGTTTGCCGACGATATAGTGGTTATGGCTGAAACCATTGGAGGACCTCAGTACAATTCTCGATGATCTCAGTAGAGCTTCCGAAAGAGTGGGTCTTAGGATGAACATGGACAAAACCAAGGTGGTGTTGAATGCCCATGTTACACCCACTCCTATCAAGGTCGGAGACTCAACACTCGAAGTTGTGGGCGACTATATCTACCTGGGACAAACGTTCCAATAGGGTAGGACCAACTTCGAGAAAGAGGTCAACCGCCGAATCCGACTCGGCTGAGCAGCGTTCGGGAAGTTGCACGGTGTCTTCTCGTCCAACTTACCACAGTGTCTCAAGACGAAAGTCTATGACCAGTGTGTGTTGCCAGTGATGACATATGGCTCTGAGACGTGGTCGCTTACAATGGGCCTCATCAGAAAGCTTACAGTCACTCAAAGGGCAATGGAGAGGGCTATGCTCGGAGTTTCCTTGCGTGATCGAATCAGGAATGTAGAGATCCGCAAGAGAACCAGGGTTACCGACATAGCACGAAGAATTTCCAAACTTAAGTGGCAGTGGGCAGGACCGCAGGACACATTGCTCGCAGAACGGATGGCCGATGGGGCAGAAAGGAACAACGTTGCGTTGGAAGGCCTCCCACCAAGTGGACCGATGACCTGGTGAAGGTTGCGTGGATCCGCTGGTTGCGGGACGCACGGGACCGGTCAATGTGGCGACGCTTGGGGGAGGCCTATGTCCAGCAGTAGACGTCTTTCGGCTGATATGATGATGATGATGATGATGAAGCCTTCCCTGGCCAAGAATGAGTTAACGGGACCGAACTGCAGGTGAGGTCCGGTTATATACGAGGCCAGGATGGCTTTCTTACTGATTGAGGCTTGTATAATGCTTTTCTCAAAAATGAAAGAAAGTTTAACAACAAATTCGTTTAATTAATATTGAAGGTTACATTCATATTAGGGTAATTACTGATAGATATTGTGATCGATTTACCGGGGGCATTTATATTTGTTTGTGATACATCATGATAAACGTACTCTTGGCAGGCAGTAAATGTCTGTGAAACATTAATTTGGTTGTTTGGGAAGGTGGATGTTTGCGATGATGTTACGGGCAGGGGAATAGTTGGTTCTTGGCGAGAGGTAGATGGCTGCGGAGTCAGGCTTAGCTGCTGTTGACGCGATGTAGACGGCTGCGGGGAGGTGGAATATGGTGTGTTTTGAGTATTTTTTTTTTTTTTTTATGTTGCTTGTAATTTCACTTTTATTTTCTAATGACAATATGTATTAAAAAATATATCTATCTCATAAAATATCATACCAAAAAGAGAGATAGACATATATTTGGCGCCTCTCTCCTATAACCATGTTATAAGGGCTAAACTCTAATCTGTGTCTGGTACTATGTTTTTTTTTCTAAGCAGATCTAAAGAGGATGACCTACTGTCCAGTAAGTAAATTGCATACATACTTACTGGATAGAAGGAGATTCCAAATTTAAAATCTCGCTTCTTACTGGACAGTTGTGATAGTTGTGTGTCTTCGGTAGAGTTCACTTTCTGGATACTTTTTAGAGATGTTATGGCAACATTACATACCATTTTTAAGAAAATCATATTGTACTACTGTTTTTAAATAGAGTCTGCGGTCCGCCATTTGGTGACCCCTGGTTTAGAAGAAGGATAAAGAAGTTTTGTGAATATTATTTACCAACAACAAATGTTAACTCATCTCCAAAAATATAAACATTACGGCCCAATGGTACGCAAATGTCGGGCAATTCAACGAGGCCAGGTTGAGGAGGTTCCATACAGTGTGGCTGACGACGCACAGCGCATAGAAAAGTTCGCACGGTGTGTGGCTCTCCAAGGCTTCGGTACAACTCATAAGTCGCCTTCAAAGGTATACATTTACCATAACCATTTACCAAATGACCTTAAAACAAAATAGTTTTACAATTAATGTAGTTAGGTCGGTATCTTTAGTTCTTTGGTAGTCCAAATCCAAACGGCGAAAAAATCTTCGCCAAACTTTTTCCACTTTACCTCTTTGACGACTAGATCCACGTAATACATCCCAATCCATAAATTTCCTAAAAGCACTTGCTAGAATTGTGTCAGGTTTTGTGCCTGGCAATTCTCTCTTTGCATATAATCTACAGGCAACTGATATCAGACTATGTAAAAACTGCCAAAAGTATACTTTCTCGAATGGGTTATGCGGGGTCCTTGCAAGCCATTCAGGATTCTTGTGATATATTTTGTCAATCTCTACTAGTGTCAAGCCTCTCTCGTGAATATTACAGTCGAAATACAATTGCCATAGAAACAAGCGAATCAGCACAGGAGTAAACGCTATTTCTTGGGTGTTGCATATGGTCGCATACTTGTAATAAATGTTCAACAAATCGGTCTTATAACACTTCAATGTCTGGCGTAATGAAGACTCCTCAAACCTAATCAAGTCATCGATGTTCAGTCTGTTTACTTCTCCTACAGAAAGCTTGTCTTTTCCGTCCAACGGTAATTCTTTTTCTGTTATTTTATTAGTATACAAGTAGTCATTAATCAAGTTGGCTCTAAGTTCAGCTTGTTTATCTATATTTTTTAGTGCTTGATCTATATGATAAATAAGGCCGACAGTGCTGTCGCATATTTCAAATTGATTGGGTTCATTTGCTGCAACGGTTATCTTACAGTCTTCCTGGGATCTGTTATTGGAACGAGAAGAATTCACTGGTCCTAAATTGTCCTCAGTAAAAAGATTTCTATCTTGAAGAGTTAATCCATTATTTGTGACAAATTTTCCTACTCCATGTTTTTTATTCTTTTTGAACTCTCCCTTATAATGAGATCCTAAGCCGAGTCCCAGAGTAAGTATACCATACCCATTTCGCTGACCCTTTTCCCACATACCACGAAATGCATTTATAGATGGCAGTGCCATGGTGTTATTATAATATGCTTCCCATATGTAAATACCATAACCGGACATGACTCCATTTTGCCACCCACCACGGTAAAACTAAAAGAACAGAAACAATCATGTATATTACTTAGTATATTTCATAAGCTGATTTATATGATACTAATACAGTCCCAATAAAAAAATCACCCCATATTCGAAAGTCACCGGAAATCCGAATCCGAGATACGAGAAAACTGCCTCAGAAACTTTTTTCATCAAAACAATTTTTGCTTAAGTACGTAGTAAATATTAGTTTTACCATAAATACATATTTCATCAAAATTGCTCCAGCCGTTTTGAAGACCACATCAACCTAATTGCGTAAGTGAATTCGGCAAGGCAAAGGGTTTGACTCCGTGAAAGGGTATGACAAATATTCTTTAAATAATTAGGTATTGCCAAAAATTATTGAACTGTTTCGAAAAGAGTATTTTCACGAATGAAAGCACCAAATTCACTTACGCAATTAGGCTGCAGGGAAAAATAGGAGCACCTATTTTAATTCACCACCTGTCGCAGCTTTTTAACCGACTTCAAAAAAAGGAGGATTTTCTCAATTCGTCGGAATCTTTTTTTTATTTTTTATTATGTATGTTCCCCGATTACTGTAAGACGCCTGGACCGATTTGGAAAATTCTTCTTTTGTTTGAAAGGGTATACTTTCCAGTTGGTTCCATAGTCATCAAGTCAGGATCTGATGATGGGATCTTGGAGAAATCGAGGGAACTCCTCAAATATTATAGGCATACATATAGCGATTTTGGTATTTTCATCAACAATGCAATCATCTGCACTCAGAAAGTAACATTTGGTGAAGTGGAACTGGTGAAGAAGACCACAGATGGCCAATAGAATACCTTAATGCTAAGTATGTCATGGGTTTTAAGATATCTCGAATAGTTTAACAACTATGATGAAGCAAATACTTATAAATACAAAGTGCTGATGAAAATGGTACCATCGAACTGATCTGATGATGAAGCCGGCAGGTAGGCACTGGTACTCCGAAATAAAACAATGCATCCTAGTCGTGTAAGGACTTATTGGAATCGTCATGAGATGTACTTTGGCTATATATGAATTTTATGGCAATTGGAAGTACCTATCAAAACTAAAAAGAGATAAATAAAAAACTTTTTAACAAAAAAACAAACCGACTTCCAAAAAAACACTGCAAAACAAAAATAACTTTCTTTTCCGAAGTCGGTGTTGAAACACGAAAAACAATAGGTACCAAAGACACCGACTTCGGAAATTTTTCGTTTTGCAGTGTTTTTTTGGAAGTCGGTTTGTTTTTTTGTTAAAAAGTTTTTAATATGGTGTTGGACACAGAAATTGTACCAAAACAATGGTGCACATCCGATATAACTTTTCTTTTTAAAAATGGAAACCCATTAAATATAGGAAACTACAGACCCATAAGCCTCCTAGCAAGTACATACAAACTCTTTTCATCCATAGTACTAATAAAAAAGTTTATTAAAAAAATCAAAATACCCGACTGCTTAAAAAGCGAACTAAAAAGACGTAAACAAGAAGAAAATCATGCTGTGCAGTCGGAGGATACATATTCGCGAGCTGGCTGACCAAAACCAGATGTATCCTCCGACTGCACAGCATGATTTTCTTCTTGTTTACGTCTTTTTAGTTCGCTTTTTAAGCAGCCGGGTATTTTGATTTTTTTAATAAACTTTTTTATTTATAACTTTTTAGTAAACATTTTTTTCGAATTAGGTACATTTAAATATATAAGTGTTATATATTTTTGAAATCACCTCTTAAAACCATTTATTTTGATACCCCACACGATGGGTTTCGAAGAAAAAATAAAATTGGCCCCCCACAATATGGCGCCCAAAAGCCGCCATTTTTCTATTTTCCAATTTTAATGTAGCCTATGACACTCGCAAGGTTAAGACGAATCGATTGACGTATAAATCATCAAAATCGGTCAACGCGTTTGGTCTCTGGAACGCCACATAGGAACAAACATACATACATACATACATACATACATACATACATACATAGACTGATAAACACATTACCCTCCTTCGGCAGTCGGGTAAAAAGAATCACTTTTTTAGAAACACTTTCAGGATTTGGAGATAATGATGAAATCACTTGATCATGAAAGCTCAAAAGTCGGTTTAGAAATGAATATGAGCAAAACTAAAATAATGACTAACTCCAACAAAAGGCCTATCGTGATACAAGTCAAGGAAACAACCTACAATATATCAACGACTATATATACTTGGGCAAGCAGCTATCATTTACTAAATCCAGTATGAAGACGAGGTAACCAGGAGAATAAACGTAACCTGGAATAAATTTTGGGCATTTAGAGAGAAATTCTAAAAGGAAATTATAACTTGCACTTGAAAAGATTGTTTTCGATACATGCCTTTTACCATGCTTACTGTACGATTGCCAAACTTGGGTATTTACTAATAAAAATCATATGTAGGTACCCAAAGAGCAATGGAAAGGTGTGTTGCATATCAGGAAAATTCATAAAGTGAAGAGCGAATACATTAGGCAAAAAACGAAATTTAACGATGCTCTCATACATGCACTCACACTAAAATAGAAATGGGCTGGTCACATCTCGCGCTACACCTAACACTAACCACACGATGGAAAGGCCCCAAAGGAAATAGAAATGTTGGTAGACCAATAAGACGGTGGGCTGATGATTTATCAAACACGACGGGCAACGATTGGATTATCTTAGGCAAGGACAGAGAGGCATGGAAGAGGCTGGAGTAGACCTTTACCCAAGATGGGATCCATATTTCAAACAAATAATTAATACATACCCATAACATATTATTTAAATGTTATTAGTTATTAATTGTCAATTGTAATTTAAATTATTATTAATAATTTGATGGTAAATTCTAATTTAATTGTAATATTATAGTCAATTTTGATTTGTATACTAATGAACAATTTTATTTTAATAATTTACAATTCAATCAACAATTTCAATTTAATCATTCATAATGTAATAATCCATATTAAATAGATATTTAATTTATTATTAACTAATGAACTATATTTTAAAGGCATGCGAAGAACTGATATTATTATTATTTCTACTGTTTTACATGTTCAATGAATTATTGTTTGAATTTTAATTGCAGTTATGATTATGCATGAAATATAAAGCTATATAATAATTATTAATTATACGTATAACACTAACATAAATTTAAGCGTACTACTAACAACATTTAAAATGTAACTATGAAATATGGAATAAATGGCTTATTATTATTCGTTTATTTAAGCTTTTTTCTTATTAATTACATTTTTAAATATTTTTATAAAACACATACAAAAACGAAAAACATTTAAAAATATAAAAAATAGTAGCTCACCGGTATCGGGAACAGGGTTCAAGCTACCGGTGGTCAGGGCTCCTGAGAGAGGAACCTCCTAACGATACGCGCTGTGTCCAGGAGTACCGCTTTATGGATCAAGCCCTTGATCCAGCTGCCCAACGAGAGCCTCCTCAGATGTTCGTCGAGGCTTTTGGTTATGCCATTGACCGTAACGACTATCGGCACAATGATCGCTGTATTCACATCCCACATGTCGACAACCTCGCGAGCCAGATCAAGATACTTAGTTATCTTATCTCTCTCAGCCTTCACGAGGTTCTCGTCATGGGGGACCGCTATATCAACAATCATTGCGCTCTAGTCGGTCTATCACCACTATGTCAGGCTTATTGGCAACAATAGTCCTGTCAGTGATGATATACCAATCCCAATACAACGTGACATTGCCATTTTCGAGAACTGGGTCGGGCTCATACTTATAGTAAGGCACTTCCGATTCCACAAGATCGTATTTCAGAGCAAGTTGCTGATGGATAATCCTGGCTACAAGGTTGTGTCTATGCAAATAGTCTCCGTTAGCTAGACTAGAACAACTGGAGGTAATGTGACGGATGGATTCCTCAGGCCGGTGACATGCCCGACAGATGTCAACCGTGCCGTCTTTCACAATATATTTCCGGTAGTTGTTCGTCATCATAACTTCGTCCATAATCGCAAAGACAAAATCTTCGGTTTCCCCGAAAAGGTCACCAAATCGCAGTCAGGCCACGGACGCTAAAAGATCTACATCAGGCCCATGTAGGACCCGGTAGAAGCGTCCGTGAAACTCCTTGCTCTGCCTCTTATTATTATTATTATATAGTTTCCACAAAGGATCTGTGAATACCGACTTGTTATCTCAAAAGTTGTTTATACGGTTTTAGTTCATTTTAGGGTATAATATAGGGGACCTAGACCTAGGGACTAGATGGGAAACCTGTATATAGCTCATAGTTAGCATAGTTTTGGATATAAAGCCCATTTACTTGAGATAACAAGTTGGTACATAGTAGAAAACATGCTGTTTGTTAGGATTCCGGCCAATGCTGATTCTTTAGGTACCCTAAGTACCTAGAAGACATGTAGATGTAGTGGTGGGAAAAAGTGCAATCCTCGGTAAAAGCGATCGAATCGAATTTGTTGCTGTGGAATGGGGATCTCTGGCCGCAGTGGGCTGCTACGTGTCTCCCAACATATCTCTCGCTGAATACGAGGGATATCTGGACGGGATTGCGAACTGTATTCGGTACAAATGTGCACCCCGTGCGGTGCTTCTCCTGTGTGACTTCAACGCTCACTGCAGAGCATGGGGGAAAACGCCCGGGACACACCGTGGGGACGCGTGATACAAACTAGGCGGCGTCGCTTGACCTTAGACTCTTAAATCGGAGGTCCGTGCCCATCACATGCGTGCGCATGCATGCGGTGGCAAGGGAAATCAATTGTGGATCTCTCATGGGCGACACCTTCTGTTGCGCGCATGGTGTCGGAATGGCGGGTAGCGAAGGAGGTGGCCACACTCTTCGACCATCGCCAGTCGCCACATCGTTTTTGATGTGGAACTCCGCCCCGCCAATAGCCGGATTGAGCTGCTCCAATTAATTTCGTTTTTTATTTTTTTTTATTTTGCTTCGTGGATTTAGTTTTTAATTATATTTTAATTTTTCTTGCAATGACAAGAATATTTACTTTTTAAAGTATTATATTATTTTATTTTAATTATTGTGAATGTGAAGACTATGTGGATTATTCTTTTTTTTTAATTTTAATTTATCTTAGTTAGTTTTTAATCATGGTCTGGCAGTTTGAGTATTTATGCGGCCTACCCGAATGTCCTTTCTTTGGTATTGTTCGTCAATTCGTTGAGCTCCTTAAATTCTAAGTTGAGCTGCACGGTTATTGACAAATGCGTGCACTGACTGGACAGGTCCACTCAATCTGGCTGGTTCTTTTCTCAAAAGACCATTTCAGACATCAGTCTACATGGTCTTCACATGATCTAACCAAGTTTTTGTCTGGACTTTAAAAGAGACTGTGACCTCTGAGTTTGTTTCGGCCTTTCTTCTCAGAGTAGTCAGACAGGAAACGCCGACCTCATCTAGTTTTAAAAAATATGATCGACATGTGAAAGTGTTTGTACAAACCAACTTACAGAAAATAAATCATTTATCATTTATCAATAATCCGAGCCGTCCAGATTCCAGCCCACCGGCGTGACGTTGGGCCAGCTGCAATAAGCATATCTCGATTGAGCCGCTTGAAGGCTAAATCGAGATATGCTCATTGCAGCTGCCAACGTCATGGCGTGGCCAGAAGATGTTCATTCCCGGGAGATCTCACCCGATCCAGAAGAAGAGGCGGCCTGGTTCCGGGACAGGATGACGTCGATTTGTGACGTTACCATGCCACGGGTCAGGTGCAGCCAGCGTCGGAGTGTGACATACTGGTGGTCGGAAGACATCACGCAGTTAAGCGTTTTCAGTCTTAGGTCCCGACGCCAGTATCAACGCCACCGACGCAGAATTCAACCACGAGCTATATACGGACGATGAGATAGCCAGAGCCTATAGAGCGTACCGGGAAGCGAATATGGAGCTCCAACACGCCATCACGGAGGCCAGGTCAAGGTCTTGGAAAGAGCTTCTCGGGGGACTGGACAGGGATCCATGAGGGACACCCTATAAGCTGCTGCTAATTACGTCCTTGGGTCCGTCACGGAATCAATGGATCCAGGTTTACTGGAGAGAGTCATTAACACGCTCTTTCCAGTAGCTAGAGACATCCTCTCTTCGCACTTGTCACCTTCGGGCTAGTCTGATGAGTTAGGAGTGACTGAGAGCAAGCTGTACTGACTCGTAAGACGTATGGGGGCTCATAATACCGCGCCAGGCCCGGATGGTTGAGCGTGGCTATTGGCTCTGGCTTCTCTGCGGGACCGCCCAAGACGGTTGTTCGACAGCTGCCTCCGTGCGGGCATGTTCCCCTCTGACTGGAAACAGGCGGGATTGATCTTGTTGAGGAAAGCAGGCAGGGACTCGGAGTCTCCCACTGCATGCTGTCCCATTTGCCGGTTAAACGAGGTTTCCAAGTTATTCGAAAGAATAATTGCCGGCAGACTCATTGAGCACCTGTCGCGAGTTGATCACGAGCTTGCTGATTGCCAGTATGGCTTCCGGCAGTTGGGGCGATCCTACGCGTCCGCTCGCTGTCGCAACAGTTAGTATCTAAGGGTAAGGTGGCGTTGGAGGTAAGTTTAGATATTGTCAACGCCTTTAACTCATTGCCCTGGGCTGTAATAAGGGCGGCACTAGTACATCACAGAGTGCCCCCTTACCTGCAATGCATCGTCGGGGCTTACCTTCGCGACCGGCATCTTCGCTATGTGGGTCGGGATGGTAGCGTATATCGGAAGGAGATTACGTGTGGGGTTCCAAAGGGGTCGGTTTTAGGATCTCTCTTGTGGGATCTCGCATACGACGTGGTCCTGCGTATTGACCTCCCCGTTGTCGTTAATATCGCTTGCTACGGTGGTAACCGGGGTGAGGTAAAAATCCCACACTCCCTGGTCTTTCCCCAAAAGTCGAGGCGCCTTTTGAAGGTTTGCCTAATAAAAAAAAATGTAGGTAGGAAAGGTTAGGGTCGGTAGGTAGGTAGGCCCCCCGGTGGGTTCCTGCATTGTCTAGGCGGGGAGCTCAGTAGCCGTGGTTTTGATCCCCACATTAAAGCAAAGAGGAACCCGAGGAAAGCAGCTCGTCAGGAGTTTTGCCGATAAGCCGACGACGTAGCGGCCAACAGGTAGGTTGCAATGCCGCTTGGGCGACATCGCAATTGAGGCGGGCCATGTGGTATGGTAGGCATCGCGGCTGAGGGTTAGAGGCCGCGTTGGAGAGGAGTACCGATATTACGGTGCGCCGCTCGACCTGTCCTCCGCGGCCGAAAAGTGGTGGGTGGCGGGGCCACTGTCCTGATCCGTCACAGGGGGACCGAGGGAGCCATACACGGGGTCATCTGGCGCCCATGTGCCGGTTTGGTCCCTGGGGTGGTCACGCCGTACAATGTGTTCTGGTGCGCCGGTGATGAGGGTTACTCCCCAGAAGAGGGTCCGGTGACAGACAGCCGCGGCGGGTTCACGGATGTCTGCTGACGCGTGCCCGTGTTCCCGCCATAAGTGGCGCAGGAAGTCAACGTGGAGTTTTAGTGGGTTGGAGTCCCACATAACTGCGCTATCTCCCCGTGGTAGCGCAGTATGCATGAGCATTGCCGAAAGGAAAAAAAAAACAATTGTCGGTAGGTAGCCAGTTGACGGGAGTTAGGCCGCGGGGGATAGCTAGTGTATTATATATTGGTGCATGTAGTAGCTAGGTAACTATTGTTTTTAGGTGCCATGATTATAATGATATAAGTGATAGGCATCATAGTACTTACATCATGATTCGGCCATATCATTAATCCTTTACCTTGCCTCTCGTTTCTGTCCCAATCTCCTTTGTATCCACTTAGTTGACAATATTCTCTAGATCCATATCCATATCTTTCATTCTAAAATAATTATTCAATTAAGTAATCAAAAAGTGGGAACTGAAATAAAATCAACCAGACCAGCCCATTTCATTTGGACATAGAGCTTAAAAACCATACTGTGACCGCTTTTTAGCCATATTTTTTTCAGCGTGAGACTGTAGCGTGCGTGTGTCTGTGTGTGTGTGTGTGTATATTATCTGTGGCGTGAGCGAGAGGATGAGTGCGAATAGTAGTTCCTATCCCTTTTTTACAACGGAATTATGATAGAACTGACACAGTACTCTGTAGTAGGTATATATCTACTACAAAAAGGAAACCTACATGTTAGAAAAAAAAATGGACCAAAAAGATATCTTTTTAGTCCATTTTTTTTTTCTATAAACTCAACTGTCCTATAAAGGAAATTGTTGGAGTACATGCTATGGAGTCATTTTAACGGTTGTTATAATTATAAATATTATAATACAATTCTCTATCTTCTCAAAATCCGTTGATAAAATGCGGTCCTCTGATTTTGTATACTCAACTTCTCCCAGCTCCCGCTCAATAAAGAAAAACGTTAGACTGGTACCCTCGCTGTCTGCCGCTCCGGGCCATGGCCCTCTTGGCCTAAGGTGAAATACCCACGCTTTAGGTTTGGAATACTTCCTTGTTAATAAACCAAGATTAACCGGTTCACAGTCCCATGACCCACATATGGGCTGTTGTGATTGTGTCTGCTATGTGGACAATGAACCTGTAAGTTACCTACAGACCTGTTACCAGTTGTTTGGTGTAAGTTTGGTTTGGTAATTTGAAGACATGTGACATCTACCAATACGCACTGGACCCGCGTGGTGGATTATTTTCAATTCCTTCTCTATAAGAGGAGGCCTGTGTCCCAGCAGTGATAACATTAAAAGGCTGATGATGACCTACTTCCAATGTAGGTAACTTGTTGAACACCACCTAACAAGTCCCATCCAAAAACTCCAACCCAAACACATACCCAAACCCAAACCATCACCCTGTGAAATATAATATTGTAATGCCAGTGTGTAAAATATAAAAAGAAAAAATATATATACATATCTATATATATAAAAGAAAGTCGTGTTAGTTACACTATTTATAACTTAAGAACGGCTGAACCGATTTGGCTGAAATTGGTAGGGAGGTAGCTAAGAACCAGGAGAAGGACATAGGAATTTTTATCCCGTTTAGGGTAGGGTAAGTAGGGTAGGGTAGGTATGTAGGTAGGGTAGGGTAGGGTAGGTATGTAGGTAGGGTAGGGTAGGGTAGTTAGGGTAGGGTAGGTAGTGTAGGGTAGGTAGGGTAGGGTAGGTAGTGTAGGGTTGTTAGGGAAGGGTATTTATTTATTTATTTATTATATGCTTTATTGTACACCTTAAAATACAATTATAAAAAGAAACTTAAAATTAATACAAATACAATGGGCGGCCTTATCGCATTCCGCGATCTCTTCCAGGCAACCTGGTATGGACAGTAATTGTCTGGACATGAAGTGGGGTTGTCATTGGTGTGACAATAACATTGTTAAAATACTATATTATAATAGATACACAGATAAATACATATGCTATGTAATATATACATAAATACATACATACTAAATATAACGGCAATAAAAATAAATTATGAATGACTCTGACAATCGCAATCACAATGTCTGTTTAAAATCAACACGCTAAGACGAAGACAGCGACAGGTAATGTTCCAAAGACAAAGACAAAGACAAAGATATTTTATTTCAACTAGGCCACCAAGCGGCACTTTTGAACGTTACATTAAAATGATTCTACCGTGCATTCGGAAAGTAGCTTGTTATGGAGAAGAATGCACAAGAAACTCCATACTTACTCAATTAAAAAAAAATTGTTTTTTTACAATATTTAGGAACATACATTATTAAATTCATACATGTGAGGACAATGCACCCAGAATAGCACTACCCACTATACCACCTACAGACAAAGTATTAGAAGTACTCACACATGTACTGCGCAGTTATATAATAGATACTAGAAAAAAATTTACATCCGAAGCAGTCAAGTTATGACCAATCCCAACTGACGGCGTCCGTTCACGAACATGACGCATGAATTGGCACCACCCAGCTCAACCATCATGAAGGGAACCGGATGATCCAACACACGCGCCACCATCAGAGAGACATTTGAGAGAGCATGACACACTCAACAGCCAGGGCACACACAAGTCAACGAACGACGCATAGGTACAGTAAATGGTAGATTTACAGTTGGGTACATAGTACTCACACACGTGCTGTGCAGTTATACAATACTAAGGAAATTGAGTTTATACAATGCAAATATTAATAATTCATACAGTCTTCAGCAGGTCCAACAATACCTCAAAACAATAATGTTCTGCATATCACTTGTTATAGCGCCCTAGTGGTTGTGGATTGTGGAGCAGGACTAGCATTGAGCCAAGCATTTTTATCAATGATGTAATCCCCCAACTTATAATATGCCAGCCTACATAGTGTGCGTTTTATACAGGTTTTAAACTTCGTCTCATTCAGTTCAAGAATTTGGGGAGGAATTTTATTGTAACATTTTGTACAGTACCCCATGAAAGATGAGGCTACTTTAGCCAGTCTGAAACCTGGTTGAACTAATTGGTCCCTATTTCTAGTAACGTAATTATGTCTGTCGCCGTTTTTACTAAAAAGATGTAAATTTTTTCTCACGTACATGATGTTTTCATAAATATATTGACAAGGGACCGTCATAATGTTAATGTCCTTAAACAGTTCCCTTAGAGAATCGCGCCGGCGAAGATTATATATTGCTCTGACGGCTCGTTTTTGCAGAATAAAAATTGACTCAATGTCTGCAGCCCTTCCCCATAGTAGGATACCGTAAGACATTATACTATGAAAATAACTAAAATAGACCAGTCTCGCGGTATCCACATCGGTCAACCTACGAATCTTCGCAACAGCATACGCTGCCGAACTCAGCCGCCCTGCAAGGGATACCAAATGAGGACCCCATTGCAACCCCGAGTCCAGCGTGATCCCCAGGAAAACCGTTTTATCGACGAATTCTAGCTTCTCCTTGTTTAATATAATGTCACAATCAGTACTTTTGACATTCGGCAAGGAAAATTTTACGCACTTGGTTTTATTGCCATTTAAAACTAAATTATTGGCAGTGAACCAATCCTGAACCTGCCGAAGCGCGTTATTTACGTCGTCAACCCGACAAGTACGTCTATTTATTTTAAAAATTAAAGATGTGTCATCAGCAAATAACACCATGTTTAGTTTGTTTTCCAATAAACGGGGTAAATCGTTTATGTATATTAAAAATAAGAAAGGACCTAAAATTGAGCCCTGGGGTACCCCCATTTTTACGTTTAACCCCGTCGAATTCACACCGTTTATCTGAACTAATTGCTGTCTATCATTCAAATAAGATTCAACCAAACTTAACGCTGCTTGACCTAGCCCGTAATGCTCAAGTTTCAGAAGTAATGTTTCATGATTAACGCAATCAAACGCCTTCGACAGGTCGCAGAAGATACCTATGGCATCCTGCGACTCTTCCCACGCATTAAAGATGTGTTTCAATAGGGTGACACCAGCGTCAGTTGTACAACGTCCTCTGGTGAAACCATACTGTTTATCATGCAAGATGTTATTCGTATTAAAATGAATGAGCATTTGATTTAGCATTATCTTCTCAAATACCTTGCTGAAAACCGGCAACACGGATACTGGTCTATAATTATTTGTGTCTTTACTGTCCCCAGATTTAAAAAGTGGTATAACTTTACTATATTTCATTAGATCCGGAAAAACTCCTTGATCCACACACAAATTGAAAATCAAAGCCAAGTATGGCGCTATAGTCTGAATAATGGAGGTACAAGCTTTGATGGACATTCCCCACAGATCTTCAGTTGGTTTAACCTTGATTTGCTTGAAAGTTTTTATTACTGTTATGGGATTTATATGTGAAAAGTTAAATACATTCGGGCAGGCTGAAACGTTCGCGTTTAATAATCCAAAAGCAATCGAGGGCGAAGAATTTAAGGTTTCAGTCGTTTTAATTGGGATGTTGGTAAAGAAATTTACAAATTCTTGCGCAACTTTTTTGTTATCTCTAATAAGTCCGTGTGTGGTCTCAAGCGTGTAATCAGTATTATTTCTTTTATTCCTATTCGTTTCATTATTTATAATTTTCCAAACCGTCTTGATTTTATTTTCTGCTAATTTAACCTTATTGCTAATGTACAAGGCCTTAGCTGCCTTGCATGTATTTTTAAAAATTCTTGAGTAAGTAGCAACATACTTATTAAAAGTTTCAGTGTTAATACAAGGCTTAAGGCCATATAGCTCGTAAAGTCTTTCCCTACTTTTCCTAAGTCCTGTAGTCGCCCAGTCACTGAATAAAAACTTAGGGCATATAGTTTTAGTTTTCTTCTTAAAAGTGTTATTGAACTCTTTTTGAACCACTGAGAAAACTTTATCATACAAAATATTACCATTATTCACTGTGAGGTCCTGATCGCTTAACTTACAGATTAAAGTACTGTTAAATTTATTTAATTTACCGGCTGTTATTGGTCTGGATTGAATCTGCACTTGTTTTATTCGCATAGTGTACTCAAATGTCACCAGTAGCCCACTATGATCCGAAGGCAGATAATTTATAATGACCTTGTCCAAGTAGTTGCAGTAGTTCCTTTACCAGTCCTTTGAACACAGGCAATGATTGAGCACGTTTGATTGGATCTGGCAATGCATTCCACAGACGAGTAGCCTGGACAGTAAAGGATTTGTCCAAAAAAGTCGTGCAATGAATTATTTGAATGTGTTGGAATTTGAAGTCGTAAGTTGTCTGATGACCTAAGAAATTTTGTGTGGGAATCGCGGAGAAACTGGAAACGTTTCTTAAGGTAAAAAGGGGTGGAAGGAGTAAAGAGCACATTATATAAAAGGGAAAGAATATGAGCATTCCGGCGAAGGCGAATTGGCAACCACTTGAGCTTTACACGAAATTCGGAAACATGGTCATATTTGCGCAACCCGAATATGAACCTTATACAAACATTTTGAAGCCGCTCAAGTTTATCGAGTTGTTCTTGGGTAAGGTCAAGATAGCTGGCATCAGCATAATCAAGTATGGGTAACAGAAGAGATTGTGCAAGCGCAATCCTGGTGGCAGTCGGAAGAAAATTACGAAGTCTCCTCAAAGACGCAGCAGATGCAAATAGCATGCGGCTAACCTCCTGCAGTTGGGCAGTCCAGGTGAAATTCCTATCAATGAAAATCCCCAAGTTTTTAACTTTCTCGCAAAACGGAATAACTGAGTTATCGAAATAAACCTGGGGAAGAGTAGTCCAGTCGATTTTTGAACCCATCCTAGAACTGCCCACCACTATAACCTGCGTCTTTGTGGGGTTAACCGCAAGTCCATACCTTTTGCTCCATTCGCATATGCGGGCTAGATCACGGTTTATTGTTACGATAGCCTCAGACAGTTGTCCGAGAGGAGCACGCGCATAAATTTGTAGGTCGTCCGCATAAAGATGGTAGGAAGAAGTTAGTTCACTGGAGATTGAGTTTATAAAAACTGCGAAAAGTAAAGGGGATAAAACGCCACCCTGCGGTACCCCAGCAGAAGTACTACACCAGGAAGACAAGGTCTCTCCAATGCATATACGTTGCCGGCGACCAAACAGGTAACTACGAAACCAGTCAATCACCGATGGAGATAAGTTAAGAGAGCATAGGATGCCAAGCAAAACATCGAAATCGACAGTATTAAAAGCATTACTGAAATCTAGCAATGCCAAGACCGTCAGATTACTGCTTTCCATGGCTGACCTTATATCATCCGTAATATTGAGAAGAGCTGTGGTGGTGCTGTGACCAGGACGGAAGCCGGACTGGAAGGGATTGAAGAGATTATTTTTAGATAGGAATGTACTAATTTGGTAGGGTTGGTTTGGGGTGGTTTGGGTAGGTAGGGTAGATGAATGTTTGGTGTTTTTATGGCAAAACAAAGTTTGCCGGGTCAGCTAGTATCATATAAATAGTATTTAGTGAGGGATGAACTAACGTAGACTTAAGTTAGTTAAGTAAGCCTAGAAATAATGTCCGACGCAGGAGTCAAACATATCACATCACATCACACATCATCAGCCTATTAATGTTCCCACTGCTGGGACACAGGCCTCCTCTCTGTGAGAGGGGATGGGCCGTAATCCACCACGCGGGCCCAGTGCGGGTTGGTGGATGTCACATGTCTTCGAATTTTTGGGTTCTAGGACATGCCGGTTTCCTCACGATGTTTTCCTTCACCGTTTTTGAGAGCAGTGATGATGAAATAATTTATACAAAGTAAAGCGCCTGTCTGGGTTCGAACCCATGACCTACAACTTGTAAGTCGCGGCCGATACCACTGGGCCACCACTGTTCTGTTTTGAGTCAAACAATTGTAATTTTTATGAAAAAAAAAACAAACAAAATATAAACACGATAAAAAAGAGCGCGGACTGCTTATGTCCGCGGTAGAATATAATACAAAAAAGATGTAGGTAACTTTGGTTATACCGTAGATTTTACGTTGTTTTATAATACATACGTAGATCCAGTGGCCGTCATAGGAATTCTTAAAGTTTTTAGAATAGTATATGACTCCTTCTCCATGCTTAGTGCCGCGCTCCCAGCCGCCAGCGTAAGAGCGTTGAGTGCGCGAGTCCACGTACAGACCTTTACCGTGTCGAAGGTTCCCCGCAAACTCGCCTTCGTACCACGTGTCATTTTTCCACTGAATTGTACCTTTTCCGTACATTTCATTATGTTTAAAGTGTCCCTAAAATTATAATCTGACTTTATAAAAGCTAGCTACTTAGGTAACTAACCTCCGACTTACCAAAGAGGAGGAGGTTCTATGTTCGACATTATGTATGCTATGAATGTATTATGTATGATATCTCCGTCAATTGTGGACCGATTTTGAAAATTATTTTTTTGTTTGAAAGAGTATGTTCCTAAATTGGTTCCATTTTAATTTGGTGAAGATCTGATGAAGTATTTCGGAGATATACAACAGAACTCTTCAATCATCGCATGTCTGTTTAGTGTTTATACCATTTCATAACATAATATCACGCCAGTACGCTCTAAAGGGGTACGCAGATGTGTACAGTTCACCTTTGTACACTCTCATTTTACCAGTTATGTTCAGTTTCATGATATTCGGGTAATCAATTCTGGTATTAAGGTACCTTACTTAACTAATTGTCTATTAGGTAGGTACAACTACAAAGTGATAAATTAAAAATACTTTTTTGCAAAAAAATACTATCGACTTCCAAATATTACAACTACAAAGTGAAAAATAATTTTACTTCTGGAAGTCGGTGTCCGTAACGCAAAAAATGGTACCTATCACAAAGGGGAGGGAGGGGTTATTTTTTAGTCAAACGCGCGATTTCTAGACCGAAAAGCGGCGTGTAGTGTTATTGCGCGTGTAGTATATTAATTTTATGCCACTCAAAAACAACCTACAAAAAAAAAACGCAACGGAAAAACCCAGATTCAAAGAGGAGTGGATAAGTTTTGAACGGCTAAACGAAATCTAAATCGGTTCATCCATTTAGGAGCTATGATGCTACAAACAGACACACAGATGTGTATCTGTGTATCTGTCTGTAGCATCATAGCTCACACGTCAAAATTATAACACCCCGCTTTTTCCGTCGGGGTTTAAATACTTAGAACATAAATTAGTTTTTAACTTACTAAGTAGATGGTACCGTCGGCCCATTGAAAACGACCTTCGCCATGCATACATTTTGAAGAAATATGTCCTTCATATATGTTTCCATTTCGGAATCGTACAATAGCCTTTTCATCAGGACATGACCACCAAATAGTTTGAGTGGAGTCGTTCTGTAAATATAACAAATAAAATTTAAAAAACGCCGACACATTTTTATTTCATGCTACATAATTTATCTAGTAGTAGACATGCTTCGATCGACAATCAATTGAACACGTAATTACGACACGATACTCGTATCTTGCGAAAACACCCCGGTTCAAACAGTAAAACGCCCATAACTTTAGAACGGCTGAACGGCCGATTTTCATCAAAAATAGCTAAGAACACTCTCGATGATAAAGTCACCTTTCAAACAAAAAAACGAGACTAAATCAAAATCGGATCATCCGTTTAGGAGCTATGATGCCACAGGCAGATGCACAAATACATAAACACACAGGTACACACATCAAATTTATCACACCCCTGTTTTTCCGTCGAGGGTTATAAACCAGTCTTAAAAACTCAATATAAGTACGTACCTAATTAAAAAGATACAAACTTAAATTTATAGGAAAACCGCGCATGGAGTAATGCTCTTTGTGGGTATCACGCAGTCAAAAAGAGTAAAAAGGGAAGGATCCAAAATTCCCAGTAAAGGATACGAACAAACCGCATACAAATAGAATCGTCAATCTTTTTACCCACTCATGAAACCTTTTTTTTTAAGTCGCTTTTTATATATAGGTACAGGCCTACAGGGTGTAACGGAAAGCTGCGATCATATTTTAAAGACTGCTTCTGCCCATGCAAATAAATAACTTTCTCCAACGAAGTAATACTCAATAGTCAACACAAAAAAAAACTCTCATACAAATCCCATCCCAAAACCCCTGTTCGCGGACAATCTGCCTCCATTGGCTCCGGTCCATAGTTGCCATCACCACCTGCTGCAGCTTTATTGCGTAATGAATTCGGCAAGGCAAAGTGCAAAGAGTATGAACAACCGACCATCACATGGCAAGATGCGTTGTGGATTTCCGTCTATGTGATTGGTCGATTGTTCATACTCATTGCTTTGCCGAATTCATTACACAATAAGGTTGCTGGCCATGGTGTTGGCGACCGGCCTCGTGCTCTCTTTCCTCTGGTATTACCACAATGACTAGCTTTTCCAGGCTGCCATATCTTCGCAATATGTGGCCGAAATAAAGGGTCTTTCAACAAGGACGGGTCGATGTTAAAATTGAATAAAACAAGATGTGTGTGAGATATTAACAAAATTTATTTTTTATTTAAAAGGCCCATTTATGCCATTATGGATGGAATATGACATCGTTCAAATGTCCGCCGCGGCTTCGTATGGTGGCACGAATCCGAGAGGTCCAATTTTTTATGACTCTGCTGCATAGATCCGGCTGAATCCGAGCGATGGCCTGCGTTATGTTGGCTTTCAGGGCAACGGTCGAATGTGGTTTATTGGCATAGACCTGCGACTTCAGAAAACCCCACAAGAAAAAGTCTAGCGGAACTCTAACTCTACCCTCAAACCGTTCATGCAGAATGTTCAATTCAAGCCAAAATAAATTGTTTATCATTGATCTGTAGCGCTCGATCTATGCAGCAGAGTCATTAAAAATTGGACCTCTCGGATTCGTGCCACCATACGAAGCCGCGACGGACATTTGAACGATGTCATATTCCATCATGGGCGTACCCAGGAGGGGGCAGGGGGAAAAATCTAAAAACAGCAGCTCGCGAACATGTATTCTACGACTGCACAGCATGATTTTCTTCTTGTTTACATCTTTTTAGTACGCTTTATAAGCAGTCGAGAATTTTGATTTTTCTAGTTAACTTTTTTTATTTAGAATGGGTACATTTAAACACATTAGTGTTGTATATTTTTGAAATCATCTCTTAAAGCCCTTTATTTTGATACCCCATACGATAGGTTGGGCAGAAAATAAAATTTTGGGCCCTCACAATATGGCGCCCAAAAACCGCCATTTTTCTATTTTCCAATTTTAATTTAGCCAGTGACACTTGCAGGGTTAAAACGAATCAATTGACGTAAGAACCATCAAAATCGGCCAACGCTTTTGGTTTTAGAACGCCACATAGGAACAAACATACATACATATATACATACATAGACTGATAAACACATTACTCTCCTTCGGCAGTCGAGTAAAAAATATTAATTCAGTGTCTATATTAAAGTATAGAAATTGACTGATATTGTGTTGTGATTGTGACACGCACATACATTCTGCTGAGCAATAATAAAGATAGATATGGACATTCGAAAATTTTCTTTTATTTATTTAACTACCTATAAAGCAGGACCATTTGCGGCTGTTTGCCCTACACACTACACTACATATACCTAATGTTTCATGTAGGTGTGTTTGTGTAGTGTGTATGACAAAACAGCCGCGGACGATCCGACCTAAGAATCTGAAATCTGACCCCCCCTAGGCCAGAAGCTGGGTACGCCCATGTATTCCATCCATAATGGCATAAATGGGCCTTTTAAATAAAAAATAAATTTCGTTAATATCTCACACACATCTTGTTTTATTCAATTTTAACATCGACCCGTCCTTGTTGAAAGACCCTTTAGATCATGATAGCCGTAGGTAGGTCAAATAAATTGGGATGACATTGTTCACCATCACATTTACCTACCTGGAAAAAAACAGGTTTAAAATACTTACCTCTAGATCGTCAACTCTTGAATGACTTCTTTTTGTCGCCTTTGAAGCTCGTCTTTGTGCTAATAATAAGTATGATATTACGATATTAGGTTTATTCTTTAAAGTCATTATACCAAGCTAATCACTGTTTAGTTTAGAAAACTGTTTAGTTCCTTCAAAAACCGAGCGTACTTATATTTCTAGTCAGAGGCCTAATAACTACGGTGTACCCCAAGGAAGTATTGTAGGCTCATTATTATTTATTGTCTACTTTAATGACATGCCCAAAGAAACACATCAACCGATGGTTTTGTTTGCTGATGATAGCACGGTCGTTTTTAGTGACACTAATGATGGGACGACAACGACACTTGAGGGAGAGATAAATCACTGTCTCCAAGTTTTAATTGAATGGATGGCCGGGAATAATTTAAAAATAAATATTGACAAAACTAAAATAATGACTTTTGAGCAAAGGACAAATCATAAAAAACCTGACATAAAATATGATGACAAAGTAATTTCAGAAACGACTACAACAACATTTTTGGTTCTGGAACTGGACATGTCATGGAAAATCCACACTGACAGTGTATGTAAACGCCTGAGTCAGCATTCATATGCTTTTCGGAATCTCGCAAAGGAGGTACATCAAAAAGTTTTGGTTACGGCGTATCATGCATATGTTACGACTACGCTGCGCTACGGTATTATATATTGGGGTAACTCCACGAACATGGAGACGGTGTTTAGAGCGCAAAAAAGATGTGTTAGGACAATATGCGGTATTCAGAGCACGGAAAGTTATAAACCGTTCTTTCCATATTTTCGTATATTAACAGTACCTTTCCTGTACATATACGAGGTGGCTCTATTTGTAAAAACAAACTTGTACTTATTTCAAACATTACACAGCACGCGACATGAAAATAAGATAAGCAGTAGACAGCACAAAAAAGCAGTATTCCATAAAAACTTTCTCGGAATGGCACCACAGATTTACAACAAACTACCTAATTCTTTATTAAATATAAACGATATAAGTAAATTTAAAAAACAACTCAATAATTTTCTGATGAAAAAGACATACTACACAATGAACGAGTACCTGCCAGATAGAAATTTGTGTGTATAATATTATTACATATTGTTATGGTGAATACTTGGGTCCGATTTGTTTTATTAAATTATTTTATAAATTATTTTATTTCTGTATTCATTATAGACTCTGACGTTGCTTACTAATGTATTTGAATTTATGACATGGTATAACTTATTAGTTTTGTATTTATGACATTGTATAACTCATTAGTTTTGAATTTATGACGTTGTTACATAACGTATTAACTTAAATTTATGACATTTAATAGAGTATTATTTTGAAATTATGACATTGTATAAAGTATTAATTTGAATTTATGATATTGATTACGATATTAATTTATGAGATTTTATAAGGTATTAATTTGAATTTATGAGATTTTGTAGGGTAATCATTTTGAATGTAAAACATTGCATATGGTATTAATTAGAGTTTATGAAATTGTATAATTTTAATGATAATTTTGCATGCCTGAATTGGTGCAACACAGTGGACTGCGCATTCACTTGACATCTGGAAATGTATGAAAATGTACTGTGTTGGGCAATAAATGTTTAAATTTGAATTTAACTAAAAAAATTAATTAAAAAAATTCAAAATACCCGACTGCTTCAAAAGCGAACTAAAAAGACGTAAACAAGAAGACGTACATATTTCGCGAGCTGGCTGACCTAAACCAGACGTATCCTCCGACTGCACAGCATGATTTTCTTTTTATTTACGTCTTTTTAATTCGCTTTTGAAGCAGTCGGGTTTTTTTATTTCTTTTATTTACAACTTTTTAGTTATTTTTTTTAGAATTAGGTACATTTAAACATAGTGTTATATATTTTTGAAATCGCCTCTTAAAACCCTCAATTTTGATACCCCATACGATGGGAAAAGAAAAAAAAAATTCCCTCCACAAAATGGCGCCCAAAATCCACAATTTTTTTCTTTTCCATTTTTTATGTAGCCAGTGACACTCGCAGGGTTAAGACAAATCGATTGACTTAAGAATCATCAAAATCGGCCAACGCGTTTGGTATCTAGAACGCCACGTATGAACAAACATACATATATACATACAAACATAGACTTATAAACACATTACCCTCCGGCAGTCGGGTAAAAAGGCATTTTGCATTTTTTACAAAAATCTTAGGCCAGGATGAATTTGAGACAGGGTTATTTTCTTGTAGGTTGCTTTCAACCATACTAGGTAAGTCTGTCTCAATAGTCTAGGTAGGTGTAAGTATCTAGTTATGTACATAAGAAGGAGACCTACGGGGACTTTTCTTCTTTTTGCCCACAATTGTAATATCGCTAGATATCTTCCCAAATTCTAGGGAAAGAAGATGGGAGCCGTCATCTACTTTAGGCGGCACAATGGTTTCCCATGATTCTACGATGCAATCTAGCATTGAATCGAACATCATTGTAATTAATTCATTTCTCACGGAACCCATGGGACGCGTTGGTATAGAAGCCATAGAATCAATTGTTAACGGTGTATTAGAATGTATGTGCCCTTTCGTAGTAGACCACGATTCATTGTCAAAATCTGGTCCTTTGTTCAAAACCAGAGAACTGTCACGACGTGTGACTGTTCGCTGTGAATCCACATAAAACATGATGTCTAGTTAATTCAAAAACGTAATATTAAATGGCTAAAATAAACAGCAGAAAAGAGTCAATGTCACACAAATTGAACCACTTTCTCTAAACCCACAGAGTACTTTAGATAAAATATAGGTACTCAGCTTTTATCTGTCAGTCTGACGGTCTGACGCGTATAGTGTTAAACTTTTAAATATTGTTGCTAGGACAACGTAAAATGTAAAATATGAGGCAGCAATATTTTTTATGTTTGTCTATGTATGTTTTATGTATGGAGGTTTCAACGGGCGATTATTATAGTTTTACCATTTGTTACGGCACCCTAAAAACAATTTAAGTGGTTTCTTTTTGCCTTTATGTGCTCACGCTAGGTAGGTACATACCCACCGAGAGTGTCCCCCACCGAGAGTACCTCCACGTTGTCGTCGTGGTGGGGCTAGCGTGTCTCAATGATCTTGGGGCTTCACCGGTAGAGTCACTTATGCCGAAGTGAAAGGCCCAAGTGAGACACCTGACTAAGAGAGACACACGGAGGGATCGCTCCTGATCGACCGACGATCGTCGGTTAACAAAGGATGCGGCCAGCCGTAGCGGTGCAGGCGCACCAATGCGGTGAGCGTATCTCGACTCAAGGGGATACCATCGAGGAGAGAACTTTCGGCGGGTTCGCTGAAACGGGTTGGCCGGACAGCGAACAGAGGCATGTTTCAAAGTCAAAGTCAAATATATTTATTTCAACTAGGCCAATAAGCGGCACTTTTGAACGTCACACATTAAATCTAAATTAAAAATGTACAAGTAATAAAAATTTACTCTACCGTGCATTCGGAAAGTAGCTTGTTATGGAGAAGAACGCACAAGAAACTCCATAATTAAAATAAAAAAAAATTACAATGTTTACTTATGTACGTACATACATTAATAAATTCATATATGTGAGGACGATGCACCCAAAAATAGCACTACACACTATACTACGTACAGGTATAAAGTAATAAAAGCACTAACAGGTAAATTCATTAATTTGATAAATAGGAACATGGTTCTCACATAATTACAAATATTGCAAACATAGGTAAAATACCTAATTCAACAACAACGGAACCGTGTGTGAGTCAAATTCTGGAAAAATATAAAAAATAACATAAGAATACAATAACTATGAATAGGAATACAAATTAGCAAATTTGTATTCCAATTTTTTTTTTTCCCTACGGAGCGGGACCAACATGTTGCCAAGCATTCTTATCTTGAATATAATCATCTAATTTGTAATATGCTTGTTTACAAAGTGTGCTTTTAACTAAAGTTTTAAATTTACTTTCATTTAGTTTTAATATATCACAAGGTATTTTGTTATAGAATTTAACATAGTACCCCATGAAAGATGAGTGTACTTTTGCTAGTCTATAAGATGGTTGATCTAACTTATCTTTATTTCTCGTATTACAATTGTGTCTATCACTGACCTTACTAAAGAGATGTAATACATAATAATATAACATATATACATACATAATATTTTCATAAATGAATTGGCAAGAAACTGTCATAATATTAATATTTTTAAATAGCTCCCTAAAAGATTCTCGGAGCTCTCTTTTGCAATATACATATGGATTCAATGTCAGCCGCTCGGCCCCACAATAAAATACCGTATGACATAATGCTGTGAAAGTAACTAAAATAGACCAAACGCGCGGTCTCCACATCCGTCAACTGTCTTATCTTTCCAACAGCATAAGCAGCCGAGCTCAGCCGACCCGCAAGAGATGTTACGTGAGAACTCCATTGCAATTTGTCGTCTAGAGTGATTCCCAGGAAAACTGTTTGATTTACAAAGTCTAGCTTTTCGCCATTCAATATGAACCAATTTTGGACCTGATGAATCGAGTTATTCACATCATCAAGATTTTGTGACCGCCGATCTATTTTAAATATCAAAGATGTGTCATCAGCAAACAACACCATTTTTGGTTGATTTTGTAGTAATTGGGGTAAATCGTTAATATAAACTAAAAAGAGGAATGGACCCAATATCGAGCCTTGAGGAACACCCATTGTCATTTCAGACCCTAGTGAGTTTACGCCGTTTACCTAAACTTTAACTTGTCTGGCTGATCTAAGTAATCCAAGGGCTGTATATCTAATCCATAGTGCTCGAGCTTCAACAATAGTATAGTGACTCATGGTTAACGCAATTGAACGCCTTCGAGAGGGCGCAAAAGATTCCAATGGCGTCTTGTGCTTCCTCCCAGGCGTTAAAGATATTCTTTATTAGGGTGACACCGGCGTCAGTTGTGCAACGCCCTTTGGTAAAACCGTACTGTTGATCATAAAAGATAGAATGTTTGTTAAAATGACGCAACAATTGGTTGAGCATTAACTTTTCGAAGACCTTACTGAGAACCGGCTGTATTGAAACTGGGCTATAATTATTGGCTTCTTTGCTATCCCCGGATTTAAACAATGGAACTACTTTACTGTGTTTCATGAGGTCCGGAAAAACTCCTTGATCGACACTAGTATTAAATATGAAAGCTAAATAGGGTGCAACAGTTTCAATGATTGGTTTACACACTTTTATAGATAGTTCCCAAAGATCTTCTGTTGATTTAATTTTAAGATCTTTAAAAGCTTTTAAAATAGCCTGGTGATTTGTATGTTGAAACTTGAACTCCGATGGGCACGCATTTACGTTCTTTCTTAGTAAGGCAGCAGAGAGTGTGGGTGAGGAGTTTAAGGCTGCTGTAGTTTTAAGAGGAATATTAACAAAAAAGTTTTCAAATTCCTAAGCTACCTCAATATCTGAGGATATGGGGCCATGTGCAGTCGCTAAATTAAATTCAGTATTACGCTGTTTTTTCCTACCTGTTTCATTATTTATTATTTTCCAAGTAGTTTTTATTTTATCGTCTGCTGATTTTATTTTATTGCATATTAGCAATAAAATAAAATCAGCAACAGCGCTTTAGCTATTTTGCATGCAATTTAAAAGGTTTTTGAATATTTCACAACATACTTATCAAAACTTGTATTATTCATATGTTGCTTTAGGCCATAAAGTTCATATAACTTTTCCCTGCTTTTACGAATGCCTGGAGTCCCCCAATAGCTAAATACGAACTTGGTGTAAATACTTTTCGCTTTCAGTGGAAAAGTGTCATTAAATTGCATGTTGAGTACTTTAAATAATAAAAACCCCGCCAAGTGCGTGTCGAGCCACGCGCAGTAATAGGGTTCCGAAGTTGCATAATAATGCGGACTAAAAAGAGGATTTTGTTGTTGTTTACATGAACATTAGAACGGTTTCACCGGCTCACAAAGTCTAAAAACGGGCCCACATAGGATGATGATTTTTTTTAAACTATATTCTCTCGTTTGACCACTATCTCGCCTGATGGTAAGCGATAATGTGGTCTATGGTGAAGCACGCTTGCCTAGATGTAATCTTTTCACTCGTGACTTAAACTAAATAAGGACTAACTGGTAACTGAAGAAGGAGTTATAAAATCCAACTTCGCAACTGAAGTTAGAAAAATATTATCTATTTGAGTACCACCGCGGGTGCGAATTGCGAAAGGAGCCGATACGAGCGCGCGTTAGAGCCACGGGGAATTGTATAGTTCGTTCCTGGATCCTTGTGTACACGCTCCTTGTTTATTTATCTTTCGGAATTAGAAAAAAATCGTATGTATTCACCTCTAATACCGCAGATTAGAGGTGCGGTATTAGAGGTGAATACGGCGGTATTGCGGTATTCACTATTTCATTCTGGAAAGTTTTACGCTACTCAATTAGTAATGAAGTCGGGTCGAATATTGACTTTATAGAAGGATATCGACAAAAGAAAATAATAATTTGCTTGGAAATCGAATCTAATTTGATTTTACTTTTACGTTTTAATTACAAAACGTCAAAATACTTCTGCACTAACATAAAATAGACTCCACCGCGCGCATGCGCCGTATGGACTACGGACTGGTACTGCCAACGACTCCGTCCACTCCAATGCGTTATATGAGCATTACATACATTACATTCGTAACATTATTAATTTAGAAATCATTATTATTAAGGATGTTATGATTTTATTTTTGTATATTTTTACATGGTTCATAAGCATATATTTACTATCTGTTTTACACAGCTAACAACGTTATTTAAGTAAATTTTCAATGGCATTTGTATAAAAATTTTACTGTGCCAAGTACATTTTATAAGTTGGTCGACTATTACTCGTAAACTTGTAAAGCCTGTTATGATTTCATTTTTGTATATTTTTACATGGTTCTGCTTACTCTGTTTTACACAGCTATCAACTTTATTTAACAAATTTTTCAATGGCATTTGTCATAATCTTTACTGTTCCAAGTACATTTTATAAGTTGGTCGACTATTACTCGTAAACTTGTAAAGCCTTGTTATCCGTGATAATTTTCCTTTTAATTTCGTTATATTTACTACTGCCTTGAATTTTTTCACATAGCCAAGAGCAATCATTTCGCTGGCAGGGGGGGGGGGGACACTTGACTATAACATAAATTGGCAACTTAAAGCTTAATTTTACGCAAACGAATCTCTGAATCCAAAAATGGTTTCAAAAAACCCATAATATTGTTCAATGGCCTATCCAACGATACCCCACACTATGGGATAAATGAGAAAAAAAAATACATCCCAACTTTACGTCTATGGGAGGTACCCGAAAAAAAATTATTTTTCATGATTTTATGTTACCACTTTGTCGGAATTATTAATATGTATATACATGCCAAATTATAGCTTTCTAGTACTTAGATTCTCTGAGCTAAGCTGCGGACGGACAGACGGACAGAGCGAAACTATAAGGGTTCCTTGTTGACTTCGGAACCCTAAAAACTCGGCATAGAACTCATTTGGGTCATCAATATTAAAAAAGTTTTGAACACATAATTTACTAGTCAGGGTTTAATTAAATTTTTCTAAATTTTTACTTGTAATTGGTCTAAATTTTATTTTGTTTTGCAAAGGTATGTAGGTGCTAAACGTTATTGTTTGCACACTGTGATCAGATGTTAATTTATTTACAATTTCTTTATTTATGTAATCACAATTACAAAAAACGTTATCTATGCAAGTCGCAGAAGAAGCTGCCACTCTAGTTGGCTCCATAAAATAATTTACCAGATTAAATGATTTAAAAAGACCCAATAACCTAATACTGTTAGAGTAATTTTCTAATAAGTTAATGTTAAAATCGCCACATATGATGATTGATTTACTGCTAGTACTAACTTTTTTTAACACATCTTCCATTATAGAGTCAAACACAGATAGATTCTGGTAACTTGGAGGTCTGTAGACACATACTACAACATGCTTATCAAGCTCAACACAGGACAATTCCATGGTGTGTTCAACCGACAGTCTAACAATGTCTTTTCTTTCTTTAGATTTAATAGAATTTTTAATAAGTATTAATGATCCGCCATGTATCATACGTTTTCTGCTGAAATGGCTAACTACACAATAATTTTCATAATTAATGGACCTTACTTGGTGATCTTTTAACCAATGTTCTGTTAGACAAATAATATCAAATTTGGTTCTAATTTGGACTATTTCTAAATAGTTCAATTTCTAATAATTTGGAGGAGCAACCTTGAATGTTCTGATTTAATAATTTTAAAGAGTATTGCTCTCTCCTCAGCTTTGTACCACTAAATGGATTGCCAGAAGGTTTAATGCCGCCGTCGTCGTCTTGGCTTACCACCTGGCCCATAGGAAGGACACCTCTAAGATAAAAAACCACCAAATCCTAAGCATGAGGCGCGGCGAGAGGATGAATGGCTGGAGGGACTGCAGCCGTTAGCGCTTCACCTGTAAAGCACCTGCCGCACTCTACTGTATGTAGGCTTACCTGGGTAAAAGGCTCTGCTCAGGTGGACAATATTATTCCTATTCTACTCGTGGGAACAAATATGGACACAACAATTAACAATAAAAATAACATCGACGAAGAGGTGAGGAGTGATGCGGGGTCGGAGTCCGACGCCGCATCTTGCGCAAAAGGCTCACAGAGCTTGGAGTGTGAATTGGTAGGGGATGCTGAGATGAACTGAAGGTTCTTCCGGAAGCGCCCCAAATCGAGGGATGGCCAGGGGTCGTTCTCCGATGACGAGCTGGCCTCGGCCTGTAAGATCCCTACCAGTATGCGGGGTGGTGGCCGAACCAGAGTAGCAAGGATAGGGGACTCACCGCCCAGCGAGACGAGAGGCTGGTCGCGGAATAAGTCCTCTAAAGACAAGGCCATATCCGCGGCCACGGCCTCCATTATGGCGTCAGCGGAGGCTAATCATGTCGGGCCTCCGTCGGGGCAGAGGTCGGGCGGAGGTCGCCCGCTTGAAAGCCGACATGGAGCTTCTCCAAAAAGAGAACGAGAAGCTCCGAGAGGACCTGGCCAGGCTCCGAGGAGCTGTCCCCCGGGAGACGCCGCAGGGCGCAGCATGGGCAACCCAGCCCGTGCCTGCAGAGTACCGGATTCTGAACCTGGTGCGGCATGAGCTGGCTGCGTTCAAAAGTCGGTTCTCTGCTCTGAAGGCTATCGTCCTGCGCCCCCCGCTAGCGGCGAGCCAAGCGCCCTTGGGCCCGCAGAAGGCGGCCTCATTTGCCGTGTCCCATTTAATGCTGCCGTGGCCAAACTGGGCTCGACAGGACAAGCCAATCGTGGGGCCATAGCAGAACCCGAGAGGTCAGCCCAGATGAACCTGGTAAAATCGGCACACAAAAGGGGCGGAGCGGCTTGCCAGGCAGCGAGGGCACCAGCCCGGGCGGCGAGTCGGCCGCCTCAATCTATGTCACCTTCTGAATCTTCTGTGGCTGACGCCGAATGGCAAGTGGCCGGGGAGAAGAGGAAGGCGAGCAAGACAGCAAGGGCGGCCAAAAGAAAGGAGAGGCAGAAGCGGCGCAAACAGCGCAGCGTCATGGCTTAGCTCCGCGCCCCGAAGTCCGCAACTGTAGTGATCACACTACAGCCGGAAGCGGAAAACAAGAGCGTGTTAGGACACGCCCTTGTTTTCCGCTTCCACTCCAGTAAAAGCTGTGCCACTTCGCGGTAGGCCGCGAAGTGCTCGCCAAAGCGAGGGCGGCGGTGAACTTGAAGGAGCTTAGTGTCGCCGAGGGCATCCAAGTAAGGGGCACCCCGACTGGGGCCCGGATGCTGGAAGTCCCTGGTGAGTCCAGCGGCCCGACCGCCGGCGCTCTGGCTGAAAGGCTCAGAGCATCCCTAAATAAAGACCAGAGTGTCCAGGCCCACCAAGTGCGCTGACATGCGCATTCTAGGCCTGGACGACTTTGTGACGGAGGGATAGGTGGTAGCCGCCGTCACTCGGACTGGGGGTGCACTGCCGAGCAGGTGAGGGCGGGCACTATACGTCCTGACATCACGGGGATGCGATATGTTACTTACGGTGAGCGGCCCCGTCTCAGCTGCCTAAAAAATAGCCAGGGAGGGCCGTAGGCTCTAGGTGGGTTTCAGCGCAGATGAAACTGCTGGAACCTAGATCTCTGAGGTGCTTCCGCTGCTATGTGGGCAACCACGTCCGAGCTCAATGCACCTCAGAGGTGGACCGCAGCAACCACTGATTCCGCTGTGATCAGCCTGGTCACATGGCCGTCTCGTGCAATGCCACACCGCACTGCGTCGTATGTGTGGCAGCTGGAAAGCCGGCCGATCGTCGGGCTGGGAGCAAGACCTGCGCTCCACCCGCCAAGGCCAGGGGCAAAGGCAAGCCCCCCACTGTCGCCATCACCGCCGCAGCCGCCGCCAATGCTGCCGCCTCTACAGCCGTCGTCGCCGTCGAAAATACCGCGGCAGGACCCTCGCAGAGGGCTCGGGAGGAGGTCGAAATGGAGTGTCAATAATGGCCCCATTACGCCTCCTCCAGGCGAACATCAACCACTGCACCGGTGCTCAAGATTTGCTGCTCCAGAGCATGGCGCAGTGGTCGATTAACATCACCGTGTTTGCTGAGCCGTACTTTGTCCCGCCTAAAGATAACTGGGTGGCGGACATGAGCGGCTCAGTGACCCTAATTTCGCCGACCGCCGCCGGTACCCCGTCCCTCGAGGGTGTCAGGAGGAGGCATTACCGTGGTGGGGGTATACTACTCTCCGAACCGAACTCTTGCCGAGTTCCACAACTCCCTTGAGGAGTTGAGAATCGTCGTCGTCGGGTACTGCTCCCTTCCTGACTGAGTCTCTTAAAGCATAATTACAGAGATCATGTACGCTGATGACCTGTGATTCGTGGCAGATACTTGTGATGGTGCGCAAGCGCTGATAGGTGGTCTCACTGACGTTTGTTGCAAGTTCGGTCTTAAAATAAATGTCAAAAAGACCGAAGTTATGGCCATGGGTGTAGAAGTCTTTATACTAGTCCCAGACTTCTTAATCGGCAGCAGTAAGTTGAAGCAAGTGGAGAACTTCAGATATCTTGGTAGCATAGACACAAGTAAAGGTAACCTTGACGCTGAGATTAATCAAAGGTTTTGTGCTGCAGCGGCGGCTTTTGGCAAACTGCAGCCTAAAGTTTTCTGTTCTCACGATCTCAGGTTGGCTACAAAGGTCTCTGTATACATGGCAATAGTTCTTCCAAACCATTTGTACTCTTCGGAAGCGTGGAGTCTCTACCGTAAGCATATACGGACCTTAGACAAATTCCATCTGAAATGCCTCCGAAGCTTATTGAATATCAGATGGTCAGATCGTGTAAGAAACACAAACGTCCTAAGACGAGCAAAGGTCCTTGGTATAGAGGCCTACCTGATGAGTCGTCAGCTTAGGTGGTGTGGGAATTGGGAATTCAATTCTGAATTCCAAAACGGAGGCGGGGCTCTTCCTACGCTTCAAGGATGTTCAGAATAGACAGTTATAGTCAAACCACTACACAAAAAAAAATGCAAGAAAGACATGGCAAACTACAGACCGATAGCTTTAATACCCGTTTTTTCAAAAGTGATAGAAAAGATAATTTACGGATCTATTGATAATTTTTTGACAAAACACAATATATTATGCAATGAACAAGCAGGCTTTAGAAAGAACAAAAGCATTAATACGGCAGTATATGATTTGGTCAGTGAAATAATGTTGAATGTAGATAACAAAATTTCCATCTGTGCCATCTTTACAGATTTGACAAAGGCTTTCGACTGCGTCAATCACATTATTTTAGTAAACAAACTAAACAAATATGGTATCAGAGGAAACGTGTTGAATCTCTTGGAATCCTACCTCAGCAACCGCACACAATACACGGAGACGTCCAGCATTTGCCTTAAAACTAAATGCGAAAAAAAATACCGATCTGAAGGCAAAATAGTTAAATTTGGTGTACCACAGGGTAGTGTATTAGGACCACCCTTAGTTTTGCTGTATATAAACGATCTGCCTAGTCAAACAAAGCATCCAATGGTTTTATTTGCCGATGACAGCACAGCACTTGTAAAATGTACCGATATTACTCGCTATGCACAAGATATCAATGACACTTTAGAAAATATTATAAATTGGCTTGATAAGAATAACCTAGTTATAAACTTACACAAAACTAATGTAATGCACTTCCACCAGCGTACAATTCCACCAAATGTAAAAGTACAATACAATGGTCAAAATATCCATGTAGTTCAGGTCGCAATTTTTTTGGGATTATTGATAGATGACCAATTAACATGGAAACCACAAGCCGAAGAAGTGTGTAAAAAGCTGAACACTGTAGCATATGTAATTTGGAATTTAGCAAAAAAAGTTGACATAAAAACCGCTTTAGTATCATACCACGGTTTGATCGCTTCGGTTTTGAGATTCGGAATATTTTTTTGGGGTAATTGTAGCCTAAGGGTGAAGGTGTTTAAGGCGCAAAAACGATTTGTAAGAGCGATGCGTGGTCTTAAGTCCACAGAAAGTTGCGAACCTCTGTTTAAGTCTCTTAAAATTCTTACCTTTCCTTCATTGTATATTATGGAAATGTCAATTTTTGTAAAGACTAATGCACATCTGTATACTAAGGTCTCGGACACCAGAAAAGGCCCAGTTAGAAGTCAATATAAAAACCTTTTGAATTTCGGTAGCTTTAAAACAGCTCTATTAAAAAAAAAGTGTAATTTGTATAGGACCAATAATATTTAATAAATTACCAGATCATATAAAAAATAATACATTTCATCTTTTCAAAAAAAAGCTTAAAGATTTTTTACTGGAGAAATGTTATTATTCGCTTAAACTGTGATTTTTAATTTCGTGGACTAAACTGACAGCTGCTATTGACCTTATTTTTTTTAAATGTTGCAAGCGCGGAGCATAGTGTTGTAGGTAAGGCTCAATCATAAGTGATTCATCGAATCGATGTGACATGACTCCTGAATTTATTTTTATTAATTGGTGTAAATAAATGTATTATGTATTTAAACGTAATATATTTAAATGTAACAGTATTCATACACATAGTACATGAACTTTTATTGTGTTAAATATAAAATCAACAATAAAATAAATTTAATCGATAAAATTAAGTCTGACATAAATGAGTAGAAACTAAATATGGGCCGCTAGTTTCTAAACAAATTGTTTTTTTATGCCGTGAAATAGTTTCATTTTCGATCAACTTCGATTTTCGATTAACTTTCGATCACTCAAGATAGGGTACGACACTATTTTAATGTAACGATAAAGTGACAACCCCCCAAATGTCAGTTTAGTCCACAAAATAAAAAATCACATTATAGTGATTATTTAAACGACCGACTTTAATCCTTGACATTTTGTTTATTAATTTGATTGTATTCCGACTATTTTGTATTTGACTATGATGATTTTATTAATTGTATTTGACTGTTTTAATGATTTGATTTTATTGTGACATTTTTAACTGTTTGACTTAATTTATTTTATTCTTTCTACATGATATTTAAGATAGAGAGAGATTTTTTTATTTTTATTTTTTATGTTTTCAATTTCTTTTAATGTATATCATTTGGCTGATTTGTTTTTATTTTGACATTTTTTAACTGTATAAGTTAGTTTTATTTTTACTATAATTTTATTAATTGTTTTTTGACTTTCTTTTAATGATTTTATAAATTTTATTCTTTTTTTTTTTTTTAGGTTTTAACCCTAATTGACAAACTGACTGCTTCGATTGTATTTTGGAAATTTTAACTGAATCTGACTTTATTATTGTTACTTTTACTTTTTCCACCTTATTTTTATTAATTGGATAATTATGTATTTGTTTTATTTGTTTAAATTTTGCATGCCAAATTTTGGGCAGAATGTATGGCTCCACTTTTCTAACAACCCAACATCTTATTTTGTATACCTTCATTCTAGCAAATAAATTATTTGATTTGATTTCATTTGATTTGAGACACATCAAGAGAGGCGACATTGACCCCACACTTTGGAAGAATCAGGCACAAAATCGGCCCAAATGGAGACGTCATGTGCAGCGGTAGGTGCAGGCCTTTGAGGATAGAAGTAGGTCGGAATTGGACCAGAAACGCGATGACCTCAAAACTAGACCACCATCAGCTACTATTTATCACGTAGTCAACGGTGTTCTGTCGTGTCTGCTTTGTGCTCGGAGTTTTTCGGCCAAGGTTGGATATGCAAGTCAGTTGAGAGCACGTAACAGAGCAGCAAATCTAAGCTCTCAACCACATTGAGTAGCAAATGATTGCGGTCGCTGTGGGCGAAACCGGCTAGATAGCGTCATCATCATCATTGGCAGTGAACCAATCCTAAACCTGCCGTAGTGCGTTATTTACGTCGTCAACCTAAAAAGTACGTCTATTTATTTAAAAAAATAAAGATGTGCAAATCAGCAAATAACACCATGTTTAGTTAGTTTTCCAATTAAAAATCGTTTATGTATAGGTAATAGAAATAAGAAAGGACCTAAAATTAAGCCCTGCTGGGGTACCGCCATTTTCACGTTTAACCACGACGAATTGACACCGTTTATTTGGACTAATTGCCATTCAAATCAATCATTCGTAATGCTCAAGTGACCGACTAATTTTGATATTTGGCGACTAATTTCGACTAATTAGCGACTATTTTATTTGTGTTATCTAAATTAAAATCCCTGATGGTGGCCTAGCCAAGGGGAGCCCCACAAGGTATTGTGGTAACTTAGTTAATCGTGTAAATGTACTTAACCTGTTATTCTACTTGATGATTATAGAATAATTATTACGAACACTGCGTCACATTTTGCATCCAGAACTAGCGCACAAATATACCTACCGCCTGACATTCCGGCGCGTACAGGTACCTAGTTGGTAGTAGGCATCTAGGTTCAAAACTTCAAAATAATAGATAACATGTCTACATTTCGAACTGTTTTAATTTAAAAAGAAATTTTATTTTGTTTTTAAGCTTGCGATTGGGTCTGTCACGATGATAATGTAGTCCACCAAGTCCGCTCTCCTTCATCGCAGGGGAACGTGTAAACTTCTTACGAAACATTGAATGACCTGAAAGAAACAAGCATAATAGTGTCTACCATGGTTTTAGTGAAAATATCTACTAAATTGTAGACTGTAGATAGGGACACGACTCTGGTTAAGTTTTTTCATCTTTTTTTGGTTTCGCCGTTGGTACCTAGTGAGTGATTATGTACCTAGGTAATGTAGGTACTGGTAACTCCCCACAAGTAAATATTGGTCCCCTGAAATCACAAAACCCTCAAGGCAATTCTAGAGGCTAAACTATTTGACATTACCAAAGACATCATAATGGTCTGCAAAACATGAATCGGAAATGAAGGTATGAAAATGCTTATACTGACCCCAGTCCCTGAACGGTCTCCATAGTCGCCAAATGCTGGCTTCTTGATCAAGATCATTGTCATTTGATATCCACTCGTCGGAATCCGAGTCAAGTGTTTCGTTTGATGTGCCTTTTTTCGCCAGCTCTTGTGTCGAGTTCTCGTGCGCGCAGCACAAACTGAGAATGCACAACACTGCACAGGAAACCGATATCTAAATAAATAAAAATGTTTAAATGGAAGCACAGTTTAAACAACAAATGATATAATTAATTATGTCAATTTACTAACATAGTCATAAGTGTTTACTAACAAATTATGGATCATGGTCCGAAATAAATGATTGATTAATATAATACTGCCAAACTCCTAGATTAAGTGCCGTTCAGCACCCGATACCTATTAGCTCTAAGAAGTCGATTTGTGAGGGTCTAGAATCTAGACCCTCACAAATCCCAGCCCATAAAACCATCAAACCACCGGCCCATAAAAAGAGTTGAATTAAAAATATCTAGACTCTAGATATTTTCTTTTTATGGGCCGGTTTCTTAATTGAGTCATAAAAACGTGCCAAACCTATTGTAACACAATAGTTATTTGTGTTACAAGGGGACAAAGTAATATTTTGTTCGAATAACTCGTTATTTTGAATTCAGAGCTAAGCGAAGGATTCTATAGTAGAATCAGGAGCTTAGCGAGGAATTCAATATACGCCGCACGAGAACAAAATATTTATTATAAAAAGCTACGAGTACCTACCTACTCGAAACTAGTATTTCCTCTATGTCGAAGCCTAGTGTGAAAAATTATTGCCGAGAAAAGATAAATTAAAAGAAAGAACTACAGTTTTTTAAAGCACATTGCCGCCATAAATTAGAACCAGCCAGTAACTTATTCAAACATATACGTTCGACCTATTTGGTTAACTTCACATACTTATCAACAAAGACTAATTATAGGTAATACTAACTCCTTACTAACCAATCACAAAAATGAGTTTATCACCATAGAGAATTGAATGTTAGTTAGTGATATTTTTTTTTACATTAGACCTTCACGCGAGCGCCTCCAACCCAACTACGCAAATCTATCAGAAGCACGAAGCTGACCAATCAGAAAACAGAAAGCTGAAAAATAAACACATTTAAATGTTTGCCAAGTCAGCAGAATGTAGGGTCACTTAGTAACACAACAACATTTACCTTAACACTCATTTTAACTCGAAATACAAGTGATCTACGTGATTGAGGTACGAGTACTATTTTATTTGTAAACGTGAATGAATAAAACATGTACTTATATTGGTTATTTCAACTTCACCAATGTGGAGCGAACGAGGTTTCATGTTAGGACACACGATAATGTAAAAAGCAAATTCAGTGATCCAAATAATCATTGTGTAAAGCAGTTACGAAGTATTTATTATTTTAATAGAGGTGTAGAACGCTGCAGTTCCTTAGCTATTAATTGTTATTAAAGATATTATTTTAGTAATTGGCGAAGATTCGTCGAATTGCAAGCTGAAGTTGCACTCATTCTGTGTATTAATTTGATGGATGAGTAAGGATGAGGCCAGACCAATAATTGAATATTGTGTTGTATTTTACCCGGCTGCGCGACCCAAAGGAAAGTATTGTGTTTATCAGTGTCTATGTATGTATGTAGGTACAGTCGAGGGTCAAAATTGCAGTCAGACCACAATGTTTATAGTCACCTGTACGGTTCTGAGCATATAAGTGTGTGTGATGTTTAAACGCATACAATAGAAATCATACAGTCTAACTACGAGGTGATTGGGCGTGGTCAACGCCACACAAAGATAAAAAGGATGGAAGGAGAAAGAAGACCAAACAAAGATAGGAAGGAGGAAAGAAGGAAAGGATATGTATAAGTGAAACGAGTAAGTATATATACTTACTCGTTTCACTTATACATAACTACAAAAGTCCGTGTCGAGCCGGTTCAAAACTGAGTCTAAAACTCGTCTTAGTAGTGATCGTAACTCGTAGTAGACCTGGGAGAGAGTGCAACTCTAAAGCGGAATCGTATAATAGTAGACGCGAGTTCAAATCTGGGCTGCACAAAGTTTCTTTTTGTATTTTTGGTAACCTATAGTCATGGTAACAAATAGTTACTAGTAAGTTACACGAAAGGAATGCATCTTAGAAAAGCTATAAAATAAAAACAAAAGCTTTTTATGCATCCTTTGTTAATATTGTCTATACCCAACCATTAAAAAAGAAAACATGTTGAAAATAAACTAATTTATTGATTTAATAAATATTATTACAACTAATTTAAATAGTAGGCAGATAAAAAAGATAGATATGTTTTAATTTTTGAATAATAATATGATAACTATTATTATTGAGGCTATAGCTTAATTATATCGTTTTCTCTAGGAAAAGAGGAACAATACAATCGTAATATTTACTATCGCCAGGGCATCCCCTGTTTCAAAACCAACCAACCATTGATTTAAATAATATGATACAATGATGTTTACATAGATTACCGTTAATAATTGCTGCGGTGCTGCGTAGCCTTGATGTGAACAAAGCGAGTGGCCCCGACGGTATACCAGCAATTGTACTTAAAACCTTTGCGCCTGAATTGTCTCCGATCTTGACACGCCTGTATCGCCTATCGATAGAGACTGGAAAAGTGCCGAACGCTTGGAAGCAAGCCAACGTACAGCCCGTGCCCAAGAAGGGCAGTCGAGCTGACCCTGCCAACTACAGACCCATATCTGTAACGTCCATCCTCTGCAAGAGTATGGAACGTGTGCTCAACGGGAAGCTCCTGGCATACCTAGAAGCAAACGACATCCTCAGTGACCGCCAATACGGCTTCCGCCGAAATCGGTCCACTGGGGATCTTCTAGCGTATGCCATTCACATCTGGAGTGAGGCCATCAAGAGACACGGGGAAGCGCTAGCCGTCTCCATCGACATCTCGAAGGCTTTCGACAGGGTCTGGCACGAAAGCCTTATTGGTAAGCTTCCTTCCTTCGGTCTGCCTAGTGGTCTGTGCGATTGGATTGCGGACTTCCTGAGGAATCGATCCATTCGAGTGGTGATCGACGACTGCTCGTCCGGTCAGTTAGATATCAACGCCGGAGTCCCTCAGGGGTCAGTGCTCTCGGCAACATTATTCTTGCTGCACATTAATGATCTGCTAAAACCCGGAACCTTTGGGTACGCAGACGACAGCACTGTTGCTGAGAGATACGTGTCCGACGCGCGGGCTACTGGGCCTCAGATTCGGTCTCTCCGAGAGCCCATGGTTGAACGCTTGAACTTGTCCTTGGAGGCAGTCTCCGAATGGGGCGATGCCAATCTGGTCAAGTTCAATGCCGCAAAAACACAGGCGTGTCTCTTCTCCGCGAAAAAGAGCCAATTTCACCCGGCTCCTTCTTTCCGAGGTGTAACCATACCGATAACGGACCATCTTGAGCTTCTTGGCGTAACGTTGACATCGACACTTAATTTTGGCCCATACATTGAGGCAAAGGCTCAACTGGCTGCCAAAAAGTTGGGGATCCTTGCGAAGGTGAGACGGTACTTCACGCCGGAACAGCTGCTTAAGTTGTATCAAGCGCAAGTTCGATCTTGCATGGAGTACTGCTCTCACCTCTGGGATGGATCTGCCAAATACCAGCTTGATGCACTTGAGTCGATTGACAGACGGGCCAAAAGGCTTATTGGCAACGATGCACTGGTCGCCTCAAAGCTCCAGAGCCTCGAACATCGTCGCCGAGTTGCCAGCCTGTCGGTTTTTTATCGGTTACACTTCGGGGAGTGTGCGACGAAACTGCACAATTTTATTCCGCCTAGCCCTTTCCATCATCGGACTACAAGACGTACGGCCATGCGCCATCGGTACATGGTGGACATCCCTCCTATACGCACAAAGCGTTTTGCTAATACTTTCATTGTGCGCACAGCTAAGGAGTGGAACTCCCTTCCGGGGTCTTTGTTCCCTGATAGCTACAACCTTGGGGTCTTTAAGTCAAGAGTGAATAGGTTTCTTCTAGGCAAGCGTGCTTCACCGTAGACCACATCATCGCTTAACATCAGGCGAGATAGTGGTCAAACGCGAGACTATATATTATAAAAAAAAAAAAAAACTATAAATTTAATACTAATAAATAATAATATTGTAACACAATTAAAACCTTTATTACATAATAAATTGGTTCTTAGATCGGTTTCAATATCTTTATACACATAAAGACAAATTGTCACTAACATTACAACAATATGCAAACATTTAAGAAGTATAGTAAAAGAAAAACAAATGGTTCGTTGTCCGCTAGTGAGAAACGAATTCAACACATTCCCGAGATAAGGCGGTGGTCCATGTTAAAAGATTTCAAACACTGATTTAAAATACTAAATTAAGTCACTTATTTCCTTCGGCATGCAGTGCGCGACGAACAGTGCGCAATGACGTCTCGAATTCACTGGCAAAACGCCTAGTTGGTATAAAAACATTGTTTTCATATTCATTCACCATAAAACTTCATTGAGAATGACTTATAAGCGGTGGCCTGCCACTTCAAGCACGACTCTTGAGACTTCCTTCTTCCTCAAACTTCGTTATGATGTAACGAATCACAGTTCTCCTCTAAAAATAAAAAAACACTTATTAAACATTTCAAAAAAGTGATTTTTTTGCTTACTTGACAAAAAAAATATCACGCACCACATTTAAAATGTTTTTTTTAAATAACTTACATACAATTCGGTTGCATCAGACATTCGTGATTGTATTTAGCCAATTCTTAGGCAAGGCACCAATATTAGCCCTATTTTCTAAACTTATATTTGCTTGCATTATGATATTCAAATAAACACCGCTATTATAATACCTCGAACGCTCTGAATCAAGTTGACCAACCAACAACGTCGTACTAAGTATTTCTTCAAGTAATTCATATTGTTTCAATATACCCTCATCTTCGGTGATTTTACCGACTAAAATAAAAAGTTCTACCCTCATTCAGAGTGTTATGTGTCTATAGAAGAAGGTCGTAAGTGGAACTGATTGGCTATGCTATAGTTTCGTGAAGTTATGACTGCAATTTTGACCATGATAGTACGTCTGTTCCTGTGTGACGTTCTAGAGACCGAACGCGCAGGCCGGTTCTGATCATTCTTGCGTCAATCGATTCTCTTATCCTTGCGACTGTCACAGAATACATTAAAATTGAAAAACTGGCCAAGTGCGAGTCGGACTCGCGCACAAAGGGTTCCGTACCATTATCGCAAAAAATGGCAAAAAAACACGTTTGTTGTATGGGAGCCCCACTTAAATATTTATTTTATTCTGTTTTTAGTATTTGTTGTTATAGCGGCAACAGAAATGCATCATCTGTGAAAATTTCAACTATAGCTATCACTGTTCACTAGTATCACTGTTGAGATACAGCCTGGTGATAGACGGACAGACAGACGGATGGTGGAGTCTCAGTACCTAATAGGGCCCCGTTTTAGGGTACCCTTTGGGTACGGAACTCTTAAAAATAAAATGGTGGTTTATGGTCGCCATATTGTGGGGGCTGTAGTGTATCTGTCTCACTCGCACGTTTGCTTTGCCATCCCCACTTTCCCCCACACAGACATACACAATCTCGTGCGCACCACGTTAGTAATGCGAGAGCCGCTGGCTAGAGCAGACGTGTTGAAGTGTGGTCATTTAGTGCGTGTACGAGCCTGTGAATTGCCCTATAGAACCGGTCACTACAATTGGCGACGAGGATAAAGTATGAAAAAATATTGGTGTAAATAAAAAGAAGAAGGATTGGGGTAAGTAGATAATGCATGACATGACACACGGTTATTTTTTATCGTTTAGGCGCCCACATTCCGTTATGAAAATAAGACAATAAAGCAGGTCCTACGTGATAAAATGAAAAATTACATGGTAAATACCTATTTATTGTGTAAACACCATATGACTGCTTAAATATAACTATGTAGCGGAAAATAAATACTGCCGAAGTATTGAGTAAATAACCGTCCCAAATTTTAATAATAAAGGAAATTTTGCATTACGAAGGTAAAGAAATTCGTATTATTCTAATCAAAGAGCCAAGGGCCATGACTAAGAAGTGTCTGATTACAAAAAACTTTGCCATTAAACATACACCAAACAGCTGTTCTAAAACGATTGCAAAATTATATTGGTGGGTAGGTAAATAACAAAATTTACTTTACTAATTCAAATCATAACATCTGATCAAAATAATAAAATCGATACATTGTTATTTTGAAACCGAACTACTGCGCCTGCAACGCGGATATCGTTGAAATCTTTCCACAGACAATCGAGAGTCTACCCTATTTAATGGAATCATTTTCTGGTTACCGTTCAAAATTCATATAGGGGTTTCCAATGATCGGGAAATACGTTTTGATTGAATACTTAAGTTTTATGGCAACATATTGTGATTTCATTTCATTCGGACACATAAAGCTATTCGAAATTGTGGTACATCGATGCATGGATTTTCAGCAATTCGGAAGTTTGATTTGACTTCGGGGTAGCCACCGGGCATATGACATTCGAAACCGAGACAAAAAAAATATATATGTAGAAATCTAAATGTATCCTAAAAGACCTTAAAACGTAGGTATATACGCACTGAGTGTTTATGTGAATATATACATTGTAGTTACATATAGGCCTAAATGCCTACGTATCTATTCATTGATTATCGAGCCTGACCCCTCAAATTTAGAGGTTAAAATTGAATCGTCTACCGATGGAAACGTTAATGATAATAAACAGTAACTTTTAATAATAATAAACAGTAACTTTTTTATAATAATAAACAGTAACTTTTAATATCACCAAAGGTGGTTTTGGCAAAAATTTTGTGTACATCATAATACAATATTTAATTAAATATCCATATTTGTAGCCGCAACTACTCAAACGAAGGTCTCAAGATTAATTTGAATTACATCAAGCCAAGGTCCACGCAGATTCAAAAAAGCTCGTAAAGGGCACGTAAAAATTTGAAAACATCCTAAGGACAAGCAGTCATGTTTTGGTTACATAAGCCAAGCATATGAGCCCAAATTCCTGCTGTAATCAGCAGTGACTCATGCAACGACAGTGTTATATAAAATACGGGTTTTAGTTACGTGGTTTTAGGGCTAATTAAACCTAAAAAGAAAATATTTATTTATAAAAAGATAAAGTTAGTTAATTTGCAATATTAGTTAACATATTCGTGTTAATTTTGAAATAATCTTTTTAAGACCTTGTTTTTTGAAATGTGAGGGTAGAGGAAGAATTTTCTGCCCCAACGGAGCCAGTACACCGAGACACCAGTCTAGTCTAGTGTAGCCCAGTAGTTTCACGATCGTTGCAACACGGTCAAAACGTCGGGTTAAATAGGTAAATAAATAATCTAAATCATCGTGTTAAATTCTCGTGATACATTGTTTTCCATTATGAAAAAGAAAGAAAGTTTTAAAGTTAATACCTTGTTGTTTTTTCATTGCCTACGTATCATATACAGTACGCTTTGGAACTTTTTAGTATATTAGTAAACTTATAACATTGTGGGCAAGAAAAAATATTTATGAACTGGCTTCTTCCAGCGGTTTAGCCCGCGCGTAGTTCGAAAATGATCCCTAGTGAACGTTACACCAAAATAAGTGGCCTGTGTGCTGTTCCGGGCTGTGATCTGTCTCTGTGCCGGGTTTCGTCCGGATCTGTTCAGCGGTTCTGGCGTAGTTGGATGCCGCCCGGCATCCGTCCGTCCGTGCTTTCGCATTTATAATGTTAGTAAGATTTACGATCGGTTTTCGAGCTAAATCAACTGATAGTTGCCTACAAATCTTTAAAAGGGTTTGAGCTGCTGTCCCTATCAGGTATGTACATTCTTGAGAGTGTAGTGGTCGTGAAAACAGATTTACACCATTGCATTTGAAACATTCTTCATTATTTTTGTACACAGGACAAAAAAAAATAAACTAAATATTTGTACAAAACCGGGTAACTCTGGATTCGATTTTCTACTATCAAACTTTTGAGTGATGGAAAGAGTTTGTAAAAGAGGGTAGAGGTAGTCAGGTGTAAAAATTCAAACTAACACAAAATGAATAAAACACATCAAAAATATACTACGTACATAACAAATACCCAATATGTACGGTTAAGCTGTTTGATACTTGACCCATCCGTTTTAAAACTTCAAAACATTAGTTTTCTTACTACAAACCACTCATCTCATGGTGAATTTAAGACTTTTCAAAAATATAAAAAACTGTGTCAATACAGACATCTGGTCGCGCAACTACCATTACCATTTTGTTCATTGCAATAGGTAGATTATTAATTGAAAAAAGGGATAAAGCAGAAATTGGAATTAACTGTCGACCCGCATTGTTTACTTATAGAAGGAAGCGCAGAATAATATTTGATAAAAAAACAACTATTTAGTTTACATGAGTTTATTCTGAATTCAAAGAAAAATGCTAAATAACAAGTATAGTACGTCGAGTAAATATTCAATCTGCAAATATAATTGGAATGACAGCGAGATGGGTAAACTGATTGTCACTGACTTTCACTCTATAATATATTAGCCTATGACTGTCTTATTAAATCGATGGCAAGTTGTTGCTGAGAAAATATTTATTTAAGCAAGACTTGACCTAATTGGGTTAGAATGCCCGTAGAAGAATTAGTATATGGTGGGCCAGGTTTCAATCTTGTTGATTGTACATATAAATTATATTGTGCCATTGCAAAATTAATTATCTTTAGTTGAACATTTAAATGGAAGTGTCGTGACACTGAGACTCGCGCTACTATACAATAATACAACACAGGATTTACACTTAGTTTTCTAGGTTTTTAAAGCAGGACGCCTGAATCTATTAGAGAAGACACGATGAGAAATAGCGATCTCTGTACTTTCCTTTACACCTATGTATGTATGTTTTACAAATATATGGTTTGAGTATGAGTGCTTCATTAACTTCAAAAGGACGAAAAAGTTAGTTTATGGTAAAACGTAAACAATCAGTACTCGTCATTAAAATATCTAAAGTTTGCCTAATCATTAAGCGTATTTCACGCGAAACAAAATAACGTATGGCATATGGTTGGCTACATCATAAGCGGGTGATGCCCGGTTAGGAGGCTAGATCCAAGGTGGTTGATGCCATAAGATATGGCGATGCCATAGATCCTAGGCGAGTTATGACAATTTAGGTTAGATTCAAGGCGGGTCAGATGTTGTGTAATAGTGCCTATTTCTTGTGGAATGAGTGAATGAAGGCTAAAGTAATAACAAAATAGATACCGCTTAATGTAAATACTGAATAGCCATATGGGTGCAAATCTATTAAAACTACCAAGGGCACTGCTGTTGTAAAAAGATACCTCCGGGACCAGACAACTATCGAAATGTCAGTTTAACAAGGTGCCACATCGATAGCCTTGAAGTTAGCTAGCTGTGCAGATATGCAATGTTAACGTTAACACTGAACTGATTTTGTAAAACTACAAAGGTACCTACCTAAACAGTTTCGTAGGTCGACTGGTGTGGAGGATTGTCAGATTTAAAAAACCACAAAATAGTGCTCAGTTATAAACAAACATACTAATGTTGAGGAAACCGTATGTCCTGGAGCCGGGGATTCAGGAACGTGTGACGTCCGCCGGGCAACGTTTAGCTCGTGTGGTGCATTGAGGCCTTGTCCCTGTCGCAGAGGGGAAGTTTGCTTTCTAGCGAATGGAACATTATAGGCTGATTATGCTTATAGGAATAGGTGGAGTGAAAAGACGCAGCCATTTACTTGGTTGGTTGTTCTGCCATTTACTTGATTGGTTGTTCTGCCATTCAATTGGTAGATTTTGCTGCCATTCAATTGGCGGGTTTTGCTGCCATTAAATTGGTGGGTTTTGCTACCATTAAATTGGTGGGTTTTGCTACCATTAAATTGGTGGGTTTTGCTACCATTAAATTGGTGGGTTTTGCTACCATTAAATTGGTGGGTATTGCTACCATTAAATTGGTGGGTTTTGCTACCATTAAATTGGTGGGTATTGCTACCATTAAATTGGTGGGTTTTGCTACCATTAAATTGGTGGGTTTTGCTACCATTAAATTGGTGGGTTTTGCTACCATTAAATTGGTGGGTTTTGCTGCCATTAAATTGGTGGGTTTTGCTACCATTAAATTAGTGGATTTTGCTACGATTAAATTGGTGGGTGGTTACTGTCATTAAATTGAAGAAAAATAGGAGAGTGAAGGGATATTGAGAACGTGAAAAAAAAGACAAGGATCTGTCACGTGAAGAACACACTATATATGATCAAATAAGAATAAGAATAACAAAAGTACATTATTACGAAATGAATTGATATTAAATAGATTCTTAATAAAATCATTAATGAGGAAGGGATGTAGTGTATCTGTCTCACTCGCACGTTTGCTTTGCCATCCCCACTTTCCCCCACACAGACATACACAATCTCGTGCGCACCACGTTAGTAATGCGAGAGCCGCTGGCTAGAGCAGACGTGTTGAAGTGTGGTCATTTAGTGCGTGTACGAGCCTGTGAATTGCCCTATAGAACCGGTCACTACAGGGGCCCTTTTTTTTTCATCTACCTATCTACAAAAATATATATCACTAGCTGAACCCCGCGGCTTCGATCCCGTCAACTGGCTACCCTGCCTACCCTACCCTAGTTACCAACCTACCTAATAATTTTTATTATCATCAATAGTTTTCTCAGCAGACGCCAAAGTATGAACTTTATAGGCAACATTTTGCTACTTTGGGTTACATTATTACAATTTTCATTAGGTTCTCTATTTTTTTGAAAATATATTATAGCCTATGACACTCAGGAATAATGTAGCTTTCTACTGGTGAAAGAATTTTAAAAATCGGTTCAGTAGATCCAGAGATTACCTCCTACAATGTCACAAACTCACATACTTTACCTCTTTATATTATTAGTATAGACTTATGTTTAAAAGAAATCCGAAAAAAAATATAGGTAGTAAATAAAAGGTTAAAATAAAAATACCGGCCAAGTGCGAGTCGGACTCGCGCACGAAGGTTTCCTTACCATTAACGCAAAAAACGGCAAAAAATCACGTTTGTTGTATGGTTTTTAGTATTTGTTGTTACAGCAGCAACAGAAGTACATCATCTGTGAAAATTTTAACTGCCTAGCTATCACGGTTCATGAGTACAGCCTGGTGATAGACGGACAGACAGACAGACGGATCGCAGAGTCTTAGTAATAGGGTCCCGTTTTTACCCTTTGGGTACTGAACCCTAAAAATAAAAAACCGGCCAAGAGCGTGTCGGGCCACGCGCAGTAATAGGTTCCCGAAGTTGCATAATAATACGGACTAAGAAGAGGGTTTTGTTGTTGTTACATGAACATTAAAACGGTTTCTGCGGCACACAACGTCTAAAAACGGGCCCACATAAGATGATGATTTTTTTTTAATCTATATGCTCGCGTTTGACCACTATCTCGCCTGATGGTAAGCGATGATGTGGTCTACGGTGAAGCACGCTTGCCTAGAAGTTACCTACTCACTTTTGACTTAAACTAAAGAAGGACTTACTGGTAACTGAAGAAAAAGTTATAAAATCCAACTTCGCAACTGAAGTTAGAAAAATATTATCTATTTGAGTACCATCGCGGGTGCAAATTGCGAAAGGAGCCGATACGAGCGCGCGTTAGAGCCACGGGGAATGGTATGGATCGTTCCTGGATCCTTGCGCACACGCTCCTTGTTTATTTCTCTTTAGGAATATGAACATTTCGTATGTATTCACCTCTAATCTACGGTATTCACTATTTCATTCTGAAAGTTTTACGCTACTCAATTAGTGATGTAGTCGGGTGGAATATTGACTTTATAGATAGATATCGACAAAAGAAAATAAGTAATTTGCTTGGCAATCGAATCTAATTTGACTTTCGATTACAAAAAATCGAAAATACTTTTTCACTAACACAAAAAGACACCCCCGCACGCATGCACCGTATGGACTACGTTCCGGTACTGCAAACGACTCCGGCCACTCCAATGCGTTAGTCGAGCTTAAACATTATCAATTTATAAATCACTAGCTGTTGCCCGCTGCTTCGCTCCCGTGGCCCACCCCACAGGACCCGTTTTCTGGATTAAAAGTTAGCCTATGTCACTCAGGAATAATTCAGCTTTCAATTGGTGAAAGAATTTTTAAATCGGTCCAGTAGTTTCGGAGCCTATTCGGTACAAACAAACAAAAAAATCTTTCCTCTTTATAATATTATTACTAGCTGACCCGGCAAACTTTGTTTTGCCATAAAAACACCAAACATTCATCTACCCTACCTACCCTAACTACCTACCCTACCCTACCTACCCTACCCTAACTACCCTACCCTACCTACCCTACCCTACCTACCCTACCCTACCCTACCCTATATCTCAAGTTGGACCAGACTGCTCACGGTGTGCCAATTTAATTTAAAATCGGTTATGTAGTTTAGGAATCCATCGCGGACAAACATCGTGACAGGAGATTTATATATATTAGATTATAATTATTAGTATAGATCCTTTATTTATCTCTTTTCTTATTAATTACATTTTTAAATATTTTTATAAAACACATACAAAAAGAAAAATATTTAAAAATATAAAAAATAGTAGCCCACCGGTATCGGGAACAGGGTCCAAGCTACCGGTGGTCAGGGCTCCTGAGAGGAACCTCCTAACGATACGCGCCGTGTCCAGGAGTACCGCTTTCTGGATCAAGCCCTTGATCTGCTGCCCAACGAGAGCCTCCTCAGATGTTCGTCGAGGCTCTTGGCTATTATGCCATCATTGGCCGTAACGACTATCGGCACAATGATCGCTGTATTCACATCCCACATGTCGACAACCTCGCGAGCCAGATCAAGATACTTACTTTTCTTATCTCTCTCAGCCTTCATGAGGTTCTCGTCATGAGGGACCGCTATATCAACAATCATTGCGCGATGCTCTAGTCGGTCTATCACCACTATTACCACCGCTTATTGGCAACAATAGTCCTGTCAGTGATGATAGACCGATCCCAAAACAACGTGACATTGCCATTTTCGAGAACTGGGTCGGGCTCATTAGTATAGATTATTATTAAGGATGTTATGATTTTATTTTTGTATATTTTTACTTGGTTTCGTAAGCATATATTTACTATCTGTTTTACATAGCTAACAACGTTATTTAAGTAATTTTTCGATGGCATTTGTACAAAAAATTTACAGTGCCAAGTACATTTTATAAGTTGGTCGACTATTACTCGTAAACTTGTCAAGCTTACTTATCTCTGATAGTGTTCATTTTAATTTCGTTATATATACTACTGCCTTGAATTTTTTCACATAGCTAAGAGCAACCATTTTGCTGGCAGGGGGGGGACACTTGACTCTAACATAAATTTGCAATCTAAAGCTTCATTTTACGCAAATGGATTTCGGAATCAAAAAATGGTTTTAACAAACCCGTAATAATTTTGAATGGCCTATCCAACGATACCCCACACCATAGGACAGAAAAGAAAAAAGAAACATCCCCACTTTACGTCTATAGGAGGAAAAACAAAAAAAAAATTTTTTCTTTGTTTTATTGTACCACTTTGTCGAAATTATTATTATGCCGTGCCAAATTATAGCTTTCTAGTACATAGAGTCTCTGAGCTAAGCTGCGGACGGACAGACGTACGAAGCGAACTATAAGGGTTCCTTGTTGAATTCGGAAACCTAACAAACAAAAATGCCGACTGCTTAAGAAGCGAACTAAAAAACGTGTTTACAAGAAGAAAATCATGCTGTGCAGTCTGAGGATACATACATCTGGTTTTGGTCAGCCAGTTCGTGAATATGTATTAATATAGGTTTCGCCAGTGCATGCAGAAAATGGTCATACAATTTATCTGACCGCCGTTGTTGACCTGCAGGCTTATTGCGTAATGAATTCGGAAAGGCAGAGTATGAACAATCGACATCGCGTTTTCATCTCGCATTGTGATGGTCGATTGTTCATACTCTTTGCCCTCTGCCTTGCCGAATTCATTACGCAATAAGGCTGTTGGAATCGAACCTGCTTACTGAAGCGTAGATCTGCAACTGCTGCAAGGCATACCAATAACAGCCTTTAGGAGCAGGTGAGCATGTAGCAGGCATGCAGCATGTATGTACACGAACTAGGCCTATCACTTAAGTGTTTAAATAGCGTTTATGACGCTCGTTCGAGCGTGTGGTTCAGTGACACGCGGCATCTCAAGCGTGTCCTGCGTGCGACGCTCACCACACCACTGGCTGAGTGGCTGTTATGTTTATAAAATAGGTTTTATCGGACGTTTAATTGGTATAAAGCCAGGGAAAATAGTCTATATGCAGAAGGACATACTGCGCCAAATTTGAAACACCAATTTTAAAAGCCTATTGCACTACATTTAATTTATTATTTTATTTTATTTATTTACTTCTTTATATCCATTAGGTATTTATGATTCTCCAAGTCTTAGTTTGTCCCCATTTTGGCAATGTGAAAGACGCCTAAAATGTAAATTTGTTTGAAATAATAGAGAGACTTTGGTTTTTAAGGTTTTATTAAAACAAACATTAGATTCCACACTCTAAAAATGAAAAATAACATAACACTTATTTATAAATACAATGAATTGCGATAGATTGTGTTTCGGACGTACTCTTTCTGGTATGAACTCGGACAGCTCCCGTACTACATACGGCACTGCCGACCCGTTCACTCCCAGACCAGCATGAAGAAAACACTTCTAGACAAGATAATTTCTTTATTCTTCATGTTTCAATATCTACTATAGTAATTAGTGTACTCTAAATAAATATAGAAGAAACTTAAACGGCATAGTACAGGAGCTGTGCCAGTTCTTATCCGAAAGGGTACGCCCGAAACAGATAGGTAGGTCTAACCTACGCGTCTACTGAACCAGGGTACAATAGGTATCTCCCATTTTTATGCCTTTGCAGCACTTTCTCTTTTAGCCAAGTATACCGAAAATAAATTACTTTCACGACACAATTATAATTTACTTACATTTTAGCTTATTGGCATAGATAAATACATGTGTTCATAAATATCACAGTTGCATCATTTGGCTATAATTACATTATTCTCACATATACTATATCTAGCTCAGCTGGCAAGATGTCGATGCTTAAACTAGATAGGGCTAGAACTGCGATGTACAGTGCGAGTTATGATGTGAAGCAGCGAGTCGCGGTCACGCCCGAACGAGAAAGCCGAACCTTCTTTTATATTCAGCAACCAACTCTTGCTTGGCTGTCCATCATCACAAATTGTGTCAGAAGTCTAGTGATATAGTAGATTTTGATACAAGCTCGCCTCTGGGGTCTGCGCCCTAAGCACGGAGTCCGAAGCTTCGGCCTTCGTTACGGGCGTTTCCTACTCCGTATCACCTACGGACGGATGATTCGTTCATGGCCCGAACTACTAATGAATGACAACACAATTTGACAGTTGTACCTACTCCAGATGTGTTTTACTCGTCCGAAAAATTTACTTGACCATTGTTTATTCACTCCGAAGTTTCGGAGTACTTTCGGGCGGACCCGTAACTTTGTTGGCGGAGATAGGGAGTAGAAATTGGACGATATTGAACTTAGTTTATAGTTATCTGTGACCAGTAGTTCTAAAATTAGGCATATATTGAACAGATGGGGCTGGCCAATGGCATAACCGCAGAAGGAGGAAATACATTTTCATATCGTCTCTAAAAGCAGTGGGTAGGAGCCAGTTGTCGCTCGGGCGTCTAATCCGCCTCGACTGCAATGACACAGTTTGTCTACCTGTATCAAATGTACTATAAACGTATGCAGGATAAAGTTAAATAAATTAGCGAAACTTCACAGACGCCATTCGTGTCGATATCATTTCATGATAAAACAAATAAAGCTGCTTATAATTTTGCCATTATGGGTTTGTATTTTTAACCCATACCTTAAAATATATATCTTCCACGCGCTTTACACTGTATAATATGAACTTAGGAATAATTGTTCTTGAACTGTTATGAGCTAATTGGGGCTTTGTTATTTTTTTATTAATTAATAAATGTGAACTTTACAATTTTATGAAAAGTCTGTTAAGGACGAATTATTATCTATAGGTATACCTAGTAGTAACTTATAAGTTTATTTAGTTTTTGAAAATAATCTAAACTACCAAACTTTACAAGCAGATTTACATTATTTACAATTGATCCTGTAGTTAATCCTCCTTCCTAATCTAATTTTCCTACTTATAAATATAACAATAATACTAGGCAAGTAACAATTATTGACTATGACATTTAACCTATTTATTTTTAAGGCCTAGTTAAGTTTTGTGTCGATGTACATTGAGTGTAATCTGTGTAATCTTATTAAGGTTGCACTAGTCCAAAATTCTTCCATACAAACGTAGTTTGGGTTTTACTCCACTGTTTGACGATGTACGTTCAAAATAAAAAATTATATCAATTTGTCTCATCATTATCTAGTCCTGTATGGAAGCAAAAAGTACAAAAAAAAATTAGCTTGAAAGTTATGAGCTTCGAAAGTTCCATATTTCAACACCAATTTTAACGCATCTTTGGGCGCAAATAAGTACCATAAGAAGAAAGAAAATTGAAAAACGGCCTCCATACAGGGATAGATTAGTTGTTCAACAATGCAAATAATTTTATTTTGAACAGATACATTCAGTGGTTTTTTCATGATATCCAGACTACCAAAGGTCTGTTTATAAAATTTCGCGCGCTCGTTTTCGTTCTAAATCATCATCCATCTCGCTACAAATTTCCTCCCCGGTCAGTGGGGCGGAGGGGTGCGCGTGCGTCGCATATACAACTACACACACACACGCTCACTAGTTTAGCTACCGCCCGCGCCCCGCTGCCCCAGAGGGGCCTCAATCGTCTGCTGCATAATATATACGTCACCGTAATTACGCGCGTGCGGTGTATGTTATTGATATTGTGATATCGACGATAACGTATTCGTATAATATTTTATAACATTGACCCCTGGCTTGAACATTGGATTCCGATATTCCTTTATGTGTTGTGTTGATTATTTTGAATTGGTCCGAAATTTTACTGACCCTGGCGTTCGTGGGATTTCATACTGATTTACATGGCGTTTGAATTTGAACTTGTTGCGTAGGTGAAGTGATCTTCAGCAGTTCAAGTAACAATGGGTAAGTTGAATCTTTTATCGAATTTAGTTTGTACAATTCATGAGGGCGCTTGACTTGACTTGACTTTTATACCTAAATAAACACAGACTTGTAATTCTAATATTTCACGCGCATTTATAAAATTTTAAAATTACAAACTGCCTATCTTTATCTATAATTAGAAAATCTTTTTAAAAAATACTACCGACTTCCAAATAAACACTACAAAGTGAAAAATAACTAATTTCGGAAGTCGGTGTTCTTGTTTTTGTTTCTTCGTAATTTTTTTTTTTAGTTGTGGTACATAAAGATCAAGTTCAATAATACCTATAATCTCAGATTAGAGAAAATCTGAGCCTAAAATGCCCAAATTTATGCCTGAATAGATTACCTGAATACCTAACATAAAACTAACATAACCGGTGCAATGAGAGTGTATCTTTCAGGGTGAACTGTACAAATCTGCGTACCCCTTTAGAGCGTACCGGCTTGACGTTATGTTATCAAAAGGCCTAACCAATAAATAGTTTTGCGATCGCAGCAATCCCGAGAGATTTGCCGTTGTTTATTGAAGAGTTCTGTTGTATATATTAGGATATTAGATTCCAATTAGATTAGGTATTTTAAGATTTTCGATAGTCGTGCCTACTTATATCGAAAGTTCATTATTATGTAGGTACCTATCTGTTATATCGATATCGGCTCGGCTTCAGCGGCGGACAAACACAAAAGGAAGCTATTTTTTAACCGACTTCAAAAAGGAGGAGGTTCTCAATTTGACTGTATTTTTTTTGTTACTTACCTCAATACTTTTTTAATGTGAACCGATTTTGATGATTCTTTTTAGGGTTCCGTACCCGAAGGGTAAAAACGGGACCCTATTACTGAGACTTCGCGGTCCGTCTGTCTGTCTGTCTGTCTGTCACCAGGCTGCATCTCATGAACCGTGATAGCTAAACCGGTGAAATTTTCACAAATGATGTATTTCTTTATAACAACAAATATTAAAAACAGAATAAAATTAATATATAAGTGGGGCTCCCATACAACAAACGTGATGTTTTTTGCGATAATGGTACGGAACCCTTCATGCGCGAGTCCGACTCGCACTTGGCCGGTTTTTTATTTGTATACCTACTATGCGCGCCGACACTCACAAGCTCGGCTCAGCCACCCGAAGCTATTATATTGTATTGTGATAACAAAGAGAATATTTCAAACTGCTATTGTAAACAAACAATCAATAAACAATTTACAAAATAACATTATTTTTTATTTGATGAACCTAATTACCTAGAAAACAAGTCTCACATCAAAGTGGCGCTGTCGAAAAAGCAGTTATCCTGACTCTGGCTGGTATGAAATACCTACTTACGGGGAGGCGCCTGTAGGTTATAGCTTACTAGCTAAGGTAAGTAAATACCTATTTAACACACATTGTAATATTTGCAAAACCTGCAATAAAATACAAAAACATAAAGACATGACCTACACCCGTGCGCATAGAGCCTAGCTTTCCGCACGCGCTGGTACGATACCTACAGTCAGCGAAGCCCTGGCGCCCGCTCTGCCAACGTAAAATCTACCGACTTGACGCTCGAACACTTTTCATTCTTATAACTAAGGGCATAAGGTTCAATAAGCGCGCAAGCGGCTCGGGCTGCTCTGCCGTCGCCGCCGCCAAAAATAATTAAAAAGTCAAATCTAACATTACTTGTCGATAATAACAATATCTATGTAAATTCACATTTTCGCAAAACATCTTATTGTCAAGTTGGCAAAGTCGCGGGTAAGTATAGGTGCATAACAACAAGTAAATTGAGTGCCTTCTAATTACGTTACACACAGTAATAATCCAAAGTTCTACCGGCACGCCGCGCGCCGGTGCGGTGGCGCGTATGCAATTCATTGACAACATAAACATAAAAAATAGGTGTTAGCTTTGACACCGCAACCACACACAAGTATATTATAGTAATCTTTGCACACACACCGCCGCGCTGTCGGCGCTCTGCAATGAAATTGCGCATGTGTGCGTCACACAGCGTTGTGAGTGTGTATACGAACACGATCTAGCTTCTTACTGCTCATCACAGCGTCTATCTCTTTCCTGCGTGATGTCGGATGAGATAGCAAATATTTTAACTCCGCCGCCAAATAGTTCGTGCCGTTGACTAGTGTAACCTTAACATCTATTTACCCAATATACTAGTGTGGCTGCAGTATAAGATTCTCGCCACGGCTTCCTTGGTTAGCACTTGTGTTTAGAAATTATTTAGCTGATTTTGACTTATTGTGTAGTGTGTTTCCCTTGTGTCCAGTCTCTTACCAACCCAACAAGTGTTCAACTGTGTCAAGAAGAATTTAGAATTTATTTAAGTTCCTGTTCTTTTAATTAATAACAATATACACACCTGCTTTACCAATTTACTTTAGTCATTGGAAGAATAGTCGCCATCGACTTTGCTTGCCTTATAAGAATTTGAAACAGAATAGAATTATTAATTACATCTATTGTGGTATCGAAAATGGTGTTTTTGACCCCCGACCGAAAAAGAGGTGTTTTATAAGTTTGACGTGTGTTGTATCTGTGTGTCTGTCTGTGGCACCATATCTTCAAAATCTAATTTATGAACCGATTTTGTTTCTGCTGGTGGCTTTGTAGACTGCTGGTGGACAGTGTTCATTACGCTGGGCTGCACAAGCTGCACGGCGAAGCGTCTATGAAGCTACGCGTCCGTGGACAGTAGGCCTTAATCTTTAGCTGCCTACAAACCACAGGCGGTGGCATTGTTGTGTGCACGACGACACGTTTGGCGCAGTGATTGAGCGATCGGCTGCTACGATGCGTGTCGCGGGTTTGATTCCCGCACGGAATACATATTTGTATGGCTTACATATAGTTATACCGGATCTGGGTGTTTGTGATCGTGAGTTTAAGTGTTTGTGAATGCACCCACGATACAGGATAAATTTCTAGCTTATACCAACGTTTAAATGTTTTTTTAGGTATTTGCTATTTTAAGAGTATTTGAAGGGTTGAAGTTAAAAGAAGCCCAGTAAATATTTTATTTGCCAGTTTGTTAAGTTCTTAGTTGCAGCACTTTCCCTGTTTCACCAACGCTGTTGCTTGACTTTAAGATAAATGTATACTACGCAATACCTATAAAACCGCTACTACCATAATATTAATAATAAATCACATTATAAGTTACAACAACGTTTAGAACGTCCTCTTTAACTTATCTTTCGACACTTTACATCCAGGCACTGGCGCGCAGGTTGTCGACGATGGTGGCGCGGCGCCGGTGGCCCGCGTGTGCGCGCACGCAGCCACCGGCACCCGGCTGCAGCGCCAGGCGGCGCCAAGGTCACGAGTCGTGCAGCAGGCGCTGGTAGTGCGGGAACACCTCGTAGGGCGGCACGTGCAAACCGAACTCCAACGCCACAAGAACGGCGAACTCGAAACGCATCAAGTCCTTTCTGTTCACTCTAAACGTGGTCTCAATGCGCTGAAACAGGAAACATAACTAAGTATACTACCCACAGCGGATCTTTGTGTCTCTGAAGTTGGATCTGCCCATTGCGCACGAAACAGTTTCTCATCGAATATACTGCATAGAGTAAGCGAGATAGGACGATGCGACAAACGTAAGCGAGTGGAGTGAAAGAGATAGTTATACAATGCTATCTTCACCATGCTATCTGAATGAGCAGCCTTGCGAGGCAGCCGCGCGAGGCAAATCGTCGGTCGGTCAGGACGTGTCGCGGGTTCGATTCCCGCACGGAACAAATATTTGTATGACCTAAAGATAGTTGTTCCGGCTCTGGGTGTTGTGTAAGTGAGTTTATATGTTTATAAACGCACCCACGATACAGGAAGAAATTCCTAGTGTGACAAAGTTTAAAAAAAAAAGGTATTTTTTTAAACACAAAATAAAAGGGAAAGTATCATATCATATAAAGGCACCACTGCCTTTATATTTATTCTTCGACTTATACACCACCACCACTGGAGATAGCTCTCTGAACGTACGGCCTCATGACGGTCTTGATCAAAACGGGCTATAAGCCACGTTAGGCACGCGACCTGAGTGCGAACTGAGTGCATAATGATGGCTCAGCCTCACCGTGGATCGGCCTTGGCGCACGTAAGCAAAAAAATATAGACCGAGGCGGCCTCGCGCGGCAAACGTCCGAAGCTGCCTCGCAAGGCTGCTCGCTCAGTCAGTACGCGGCTATTCAGAGACACAAAGATCCATTGTGAGTATTATATATGCCACAGTTAAAACCCACATTTCGTTAGAACTCGTTTTCCCTAGTTAAAACTAGTTTTTACTAAATGCCTTTATTAAAACTAAAAATATCTAGTCAAAACTAGAATTTACCACTGATACATTAGATTTTCAAATAAAACTAGTTGTCACTCCGAGCTTTAGTTTCGCTAGTGCTAGTTGCACTAGCGAAACTAATCATGGAGCAAGAGATTAATCAGGGAGTGCCCTGAGTAATCACTTGCATCACTTAACATAATGCCTGGCCATTATGAATCTAGTCAAGTCAAATGGGGCAATGTAATAAATACTGATTCAAACTTCTATATTTATCACATTCTCTGGTCATTATGAATATTGCTACGCAATGGTTGGGCAATTTGATAATTATGGTCAATGATTTAACCCAAGAGCGGGCGAAGTGAGCTCGGGACCTTAGTCCGTTAGCGGTTAGCGGTTAGCGTCCCGACAATCCGACATGGATAGGTTAGGTTCGATGGAGAAGACGTCGTCTCCTTGTTAGGTTACTTTAGACCCTGCAGACAAACATAGAAGCCCCGCGCAGCGGCTCCGTCGACTTTGTTTATAAAGAGTAATCGTACTTACCTAATCTATATTAAAACCAATGTCAACATCAAAATGTAACATTATAATAGCTTTTATTACATTGTCTACTCATATTGGGCATTTAACTTATATTCAGTTTTGAGCATTAGTTAATTCTAGTTAAAAAAGGCATTTAGTAAAAACTAGTTCTAACTAGGGAAAATGTGTTCTATCTAAAAACTGGTTTTTACTGTAACATATACTGTACAAGTAAAATATTAACATGTATTTGTGTCAAAAACATCGTCTTACTTCTATGAGCGCCTTTAATGCTTCTCCTTTGACGTCGTTGAGCTTGGCCGACAACATCAAACAAGCGCCGGCACACAGCTTCCTATTATCTTTGTTGATCAGATTTGCCAGTATCAACTTCTCGAAGTAAACATAGGCCTGTGCAACTGACAGTAAATCAACTCCTCCACTGTCATGTTTGGCAATCTTCCGCATTTCTTTCTTGATGCTGCAATAACAAGTTACATTTCAAATCAGAAATAAATCACACTAATATTATAAAGGTGAACGTTTGTGTGTGTGTGTGTGTGTGTGTGTGTTTGTTTGTATATTTGTTACTTTTTTACCCTCAAACGGCTGACGGATCTATACTGTGATTTTTAATTTCGTGGACTAAACTGGCAGCTGCTATTGACCTTATTTTTTTTAAATGTTGCAAGCGCGGAGCATAGTGTTGTAGGTAAGGCTCAATCATATGTGATTTATCGAATCGATGTGACATGACTCCTGAATTTATTTTTACTAATTGGTGTAAATAAATGTTTTATGAATATAAACGTAATATATTTAAATATAACAGTATTCATACACATAGTACATGAACTTTTATTGTGTTAAATATGAAATCAACAATAAAATAAATGCAATCGATAAAATTAAGTCTGACATAAATGAGTAGAAACTAAATATGGGCCGCTTGTTTCTAAACAAATTATTTTTTTATTCCGTGAAATAGTTTCATTTTCGATCTACTTCGATTTTCGATTAACTTTCGATCACTCAGGATAGTTAGGGTACGACACTATTTTAATGTAACGATAAAGTGACAACGCCCCAAATGTCAGTTTAGTCCACGAAATAAAAAATCACATTATACATGAAATTTGGCACAGGGATAGATTATAGTCTGGAATAGCACATAGCATACATTTTATGCCGGGAATCACACTTAATATTATAAAGGCGAAAGTCTGTGAGTGTGTTTGTATGTTTCGTTACTTCTTCACGCTCAAACGGCTGGACGGATCTGGATGTAATTTGGCACAGAGATAGATTATAGTCTGGAATAGCACATAGGATACATTTAACCCGGGAATACGTTCCCACGGGATAATTTTCACGCCGGCGAAGCCGCTGGCAGAAGCTAGTCTTAAATAAGATATAAATAAAAAAATACCTTCTTAATTTGCTGAGAGTAAGCTTGATGTGTGGGAATTTCTCCCTAAACTTGTCATTCAATTCTTTTTTGAGATCTTGCGGTCGGACGTAGTCAATGATAGACGTCATGTAAGATGTGAATGTTAGAAGTGTTCTGTGCTTCCCAGCAATCAGCTCCGGGTCGTCTAAGACATTAGGACAGTATTGAACCTGTAAGAATATATTTAACTTGTACTAAATATAATAATATAACATGCTTTATAATTTAGGTGTACTTTACTGAAAATATCAAGGGCACAGCCTTGCCTATGCAGAGGTTCTTATAAACTAAATTTCAGAACAGCTAAGGGCTCGTTTTTGGAGATGCGGGGCGTCGACATGCGGCGCGTCGGGCGGGACGTCGGGCCACGGTTTGTCTGTTGACGGAGATGCGGGGCGTCGACATGCGGCGCGTCGGGCGGGACGTCGGGCCACGGTTTGTCTGTTGACGGAGATGCGGGGCGTCGACATGCGGCGCGTCGGGCGGGACGTCGGGCCACGGTTTGTCTGTTGACGGAGATGCGGGGCGTCGACATGCGGCGCGTCGGGCGGGACGTCGGGCCACGGTTTGTCTGTTGACGGAGATGCGGGGCGTCGACATGCGGCGCGTCGGGCGGGACGTCGGGCCACGGTTTGTCTGTTGACGGAGATGCGGGGCGTCGACATGCGGCGCGTCGGGCGAGACGTCGGGCCACGGTTTGTCTGTTGACGGAGATGCGGGGCGTCGACATGCGGCGCGTCGGGCGGGACGTCGGGCCACGGTTTGTCTGTTGACGGAGATGCGGGGCGTCGACATGCGGCGCGTCGGGCGGGACGTCGGGCCACGGTTTGTCTGTTGACGGAGATGCGGGGCGTCGACATGCGGCGCGTCGGGCGGGACGTCGGGCCACGGTTTGTCTGTTGACGGAGATGCGGGGCGTCGACATGCGGCGCGTCGGGCGGGTCGTCGGGCCACGGTTTGTCTGTTGACGGAGATGCGGGGCGTCGACATGCGGCGCGTCGGGCGGGACGTCGGGCCACGGTTTGTCTGTTGACGGAGATGCGGGGCGTCGACATGCGGCGCGTCGGGCGGGACGTCGGGCCACGGTTTGTCTGTAGACGGAGATGTGGGGCGTCGACATGCGGCGCGTCGGGCGGGACGTCGGGCCACGGTTTGTCTGTTGACGGAGATGCGGGGCGTCGACATGCGGCGCGTCGGGCGGGACGTCGGGCCACGGTTTGTCTGTTGACGGAGATGCGGGGCGTCGACATGCGGCGCGTCGGGCGGGACGTCGGGCCACGGTTTGTCTGTTGACGGAGATGCGGGGCGTCGACATGCGGCGCGTCGGGCGGGACGTCGGGCCACGGTTTGTCTGTTGACGGAGATGCGGGGCGTCGACATGCGGCGCGTCGGGCGGGACGTCGGGCCACGGTTTGTCTGTTGACGGAGATGCGGGGCGTCGACATGCGGCGCGTCGGGCGGGACGTCGGGCCACGGTTTGTCTGTTGACGGAGATGCGGGGCGTCGACATGCGGCGCGTCGGGCGAGACGTCGGGCCACGGTTTGTCTGTTGACGGAGATGCGGGGCGTCGACATGCGGCGCGTCGGGCGGGACGTCGGGCCACGGTTTGTCTGTTGACGGAGATGCGGGGCGTCGACATGCGGCGCGTCGGGCGAGACGTCGGGCCACGGTTTGTCTGTTGACGGAGATGCGGGGCGTCGACATGCGGCGCGTCGGGCGGGACGTCGGGCCACGGTTTGTCTGTTGACGGAGATGCGGGGCGTCGACATGCGGCGCGTCGGGCGGGACGTCGGGCCACGGTTTGTCTGTTGACGGAGATGCGGGGCGTCGACATGCGGCGCGTCGGGCGGGACGTCGGGCCACGGTTTGTCTGTTGACGGAGATGCGGGGCGTCGACATGCGGCGCGTCGGGCGGGACGTCGGGCCACGGTTTGTCTGTTGACGGAGATGCGGGGCGTCGACATGCGGCGCGTCGGGCGGGACGTCGGGCCACGGTTTGTCTGTTGACGGAGATGCGGGGCGTCGACATGCGGCGCGTCGGGCGGGACGTCGGGCCACGGTTTGTCTGTAGACGGAGATGCGGGGCGTCGACATGCGGCGCGTCGGGCGGGACGTCGGGCCACGGTTTGTCTGTTGACGGAGATGCGGGGCGTCGACATGCGGCGCGTCGGGCGGGACGTCGGGCCACGGTTTGTCTGTTGACGGAGATGCGGGGCGTCGACATGCGGCGCGTCGGGCGGGACGTCGGGCCACGGTTTGTCTGTTGACGTAGATGCGGGGCGTCGACATGCGGCGCGTCGGGCGGGACGTCGGGCCACGGTTTGTCTGTTGACGGAGATGCGGGGCGTCGACATGCGGCGCGTCGGGCGGGACGTCGGGCCACGGTTTGTCTGTTGACGGAGATGCGGGGCGTCGACATGCGGCGCGTCGGGCGGGACGTCGGGCCACGGTTTGTCTGTTGACGGAGATGCGGGGCGTCGACATGCGGCGCGTCGGGCGGGACGTCGGGCCACGGTTTGTCTGTTGACGGAGATGCGGGGCGTCGACATGCGGCGCGTCGGGCGGGACGTCGGGCCACGGTTTGTCTGTTGACGGAGATGCGGGGCGTCGACATGCGGCGCGTCGGGCGGGACGTCGGGCCACGGTTTGTCTGTTGACGGAGATGCGGGGCGTCGACATGCGGCGCGTCGGGCAGGACGTCGGGCCACGGTTTGTCTGTTGACGGAGATGCGGGGCGTCGACATGCGGCGCGTCGGGCGGGACGTCGGGCCACGGTTTGTCTGTTGACGGAGATGCGGGGCGTCGACATGCGGCGCGTCGGGCGGGACGTCGGGCCACGGTTTGTCTGTTGACGGAGATGCGGGGCGTCGACATGCGGCGCGTCGGGCGGGACGTCGGGCCACGGTTTGTCTGTTGACGGAGATGCGGGGCGTCGACATGCGGCGCGTCGGGCGGGACGTCGGGCCACGGTTTGTCTGTTGACGGAGATGCGGGGCGTCGACATGCGGCGCGTCGGGCGGGACGTCGGGCCACGGTTTGTCTGTTGACGGAGATGCGGGGCGTCGACATGCGGCGCGTCGGGCGGGACGTCGGGCCACGGTTTGTCTGTTGACGGAGATGCGGGGCGTCGACATGCGGCGCGTCGGGCGGGACGTCGGGCCACGGTTTGTCTGTTGACGGAGATGCGGGGCGTCGACATGCGGCGCGTCGGGCGGGACGTCGGGCCACGGTTTGTCTGTTGACGGAGATGCGGGGCGTCGACATGCGGCGCGTCGGGCGGGACGTCGGGCCACGGTTTGTCTGTTGACGGAGATGCGGGGCGTCGACATGCGGCGCGTCGGGCGGGACGTCGGGCCACGGTTTGTCTGTTGACGGAGATGCGGGGCGTCGACATGCGGCGCGTCGGGCGGGACGTCGGGCCACGGTTTGTCTGTTGACGGAGATGCGGGGCGTCGACATGCGGCGCGTCGGGCGGGACGTCGTGCCACGGTTTGTCTGTTGACGGAGATGCGGGGCGTCGACATGCGGCGCGTCGGGCGGGACGTCGTGCCACGGTTTGTCTGTTGACGGAGATGCGGAGCGTCGACATGCGGCGCGTCGGGCGGGACGTCGGGCCACGGTTTGTCTGTTAACGGAGATGCGGCGCGTGCAGCGGCCCGCGCACCGCGTCATCGCACGCGCAATCACAAACATCATTATGGCAATGTACGATGTTGTGCATGGAGGCACGGGGCGTTGAGCGGGGCAACAAGAGTGGCGGAGGCCGCGGCGGCGGGCATCAGTATCGGCCACTTCTTATATTAAGTAATTCACATTTTAACATCGAATTATCTTCTAACAAAATATCAATAATTTCGTTCTCCATTGTTGGCGGTTGCTCACGTCCGCGTTTTGCGATTGCCAAACAAGACTGGCAGAATGTTCCACCGCGTTAAACGCCGCGGGCTCCGCCTGCATCTCAAGCAAACGCGTAAAAACGATTCTCCGTAAACACTCTCATACAACGCCATAAGTTTGATTGAAATTAGTGCGGGCCGCCCCACCCGACGAACCGCGTCTCCAGATACGAGGCCTACAACAATTTCAACACTGACAATATCCTTGCAGAAAATAACACATCATGATTGTGATCCAGTTTTTGAAACCAGGATCTTGCGCTTTGACTGCTTATATTTTGGAAATATAGGCACGTCATAAATGTTTTAAGTTTTGCACAAACTCCAAACTGGAAGGAGAAGACGCGGGCTAGCGACATATGGAAGGAATGGAGGGAGGTATTTACCTAAAAGTGGGCGAAATTATAGAGAGAGCTGGCAAGGTTTTTGAGCAAGCATAGTCAGGGCGAAAAGTTGATAGCTGAAAGAGGGCCCCAGATTATATGGCTCCTTTCTGATATAATCGCATTGTTCTATTAGCAAGCCATACCTACTATCTAGCTATCACCCTAAATATACTTGCTCAAAATCAAAAACCTTCAATGACAACCTCAATAGATACATACATATTTTTGAGAGAGTAATGATCCCTCATCCCAATCAAACGATTTCATATCAACTGAGGAGAGTGGTGGTGACGATGGTATTGCTGTCCTCTGAGACGATTCATAAGAGAAACACCTACAAAAATTACAACAGTCATTATTCTGTAACACACACTTTTTGAACTGTGCATGTACTTTTATGTTAGAACCAATTAATTCAGCATGCATATAGAAATGAGTCAGTATGAAGTGGTTTGGAAACATGCTCTAAAATTCTAAATACATTCACGTCTTATTTAATGTCTACCTATATCTATTATTATTTGAAATCCCTCATCTCATTCTATGTTCCCAATGAAAGTCATGCACACTTCTTAAAATGTTACATTATGTTCTAGCAGTGACTTCTAGATCACTTAAAAGCCAGGTTATTACATGGACCATAGTGATTAGTGGGTGAGGCGAGTGTTACATACATAGTATATTGTAGCCTGGTTTACATAATATTAGGTACCAAGACAGTGATAAATACACCAAAGTTTTCATTAGAAACCAATTATACCCAAATATCAAGCTCAAAATTATTCACTGCACAACACCTAAAGTAACCTGGTAATGTGATTACTGACCAAAACTAAGCAGTATACAAAAATAACAAATCATCCTATTGTATATTCGAAAATGTACAGAACAACTTCATATTTTTAGCAGGGACAAAGTAGCATTAGCCAAATCTAAGTGTTGCATAGCAGATTTTAATCTGTTCAGTGTTTACCATTTTTGATCCTTGTGCCTCGTCAATAACTTAGTCCTGAAAGTCAAATTTGTTAGTGATGAAATGATTGTGAACACTGCATGAGTTCAAAATGCATTTAATATTAATGCATGTAAGTACCAGTTGGTAATAAATGTGTAGCTGTAGAATAATGACGGCAATGTGTAAGTGAATATGTGGGTAATGTATGTATGCTTAATGCAGATAAGTAAGATATGGATGAATGCATCAGAAATATATTGTATGTCTAGAGTTTGAGTTTATTGTAATAAAATATTTAATGATAACTTATTGCTAACTTTTGACTGCTTTTTTTACACATAACTATTAGCAACATTCAAATATGTATTTCTAAGTTTTCCTTATAATATTCCTTTTATAGTAAGACATACTCACAAGGAAAATATAATATTAGATAGAGAGGATAGGACACACATATTTTTGTATTGGTAACAAAATATTGAAGAGTAAGACATTCATAACATGCACAACATGGATCATATAGAAATCTTTCAGATCTTTGATACTACTTTGACCTAAGAAAACAAATTCATGTTAGACTTCAACAAATGGTAATGGTATCTTCCAGAGTTAAATCAAAAGATTCACACAAACAATATGTTACAAATACATAATAGAAGAACAAAACTGTTATTTACCTTGCTATGACATGGGGATGGCGATTAGCTATTTTCCAATTAGCCTTTTCTGTGAAGTCCCCCTCATACATCTTTTTGTACTGTTCCCTTGTACAAACTTTGGAGGGCACCAATAATTTTGAATATGATATTTCTTGGCCATTTTCTTCTCTCTCTAGGCCCAGAAGGTCAAAGGGATCCATACCATTGTCTGTGATGGCTGAAAGGGGTCTCGTCCCTGATGTGTTCCTCCTTCTGACACCATCTTTCCTTAAATCAGACCTAAAGGAAATAATATGAGATTTAACATGATTTTACTAAACCAGTATAAGAATAGCAACAAGTAAAACTGTTTAAACATAAAATAAATTACCGTGCACTGCGTATTGTCTTAGAGTATGGGATGGTGCTAAATATTAAACAAGGAGCACCCAGTCCTGGCACTATTGCAAGTCTTTCATCCCTAAATGACACTCCTTTATTTGGACGTATCATACGCACTTCTTTTGTCAACGCATGGTGTTCTGGAATGCATGTGTTACTTGTTCTGAATTTGCCTGTAACAGTAATCATATTTACAGTTAGTACAGTGCACAATTCATTTTTAATTTATTTTAAGCCCATTAATAATATTGTTTGTTTTTAAATAATATTTTACACAAAACAATGTATTATTTACCAAAATTAAGGCTTTCTGAACTGCTTTTCTCATCTGCATTAGCACCAGTTAGGGAAACAAGATGTGTTTTTCTAGATCTAGATGAGCCATGCTTATCTTTAAAAGATTCGGTATTTGCAGAAGAACACCTATAAAATAAATATTAAAATTAAAATGATGCAAGTTTCAACTATATACAACCAGCTGCTAATCGCTACAATAAAGACTTGTAAAGGAACAATGGTACAATGTTGATAACACAAACATACTTAAGATTAGTCATTCATAATTGTTTATGAATTATTAGCAATTGCCATAGAACAGCTATTCATTTCTAATACTTTGAGTGAGCTATAATGAATTAGTATTTTTTTTGGCAGTAAATCAGAGCTAATGAAACCCAGTATGTAATAATTAATTCATATAAGAACTATATTAGAATATTTATAGACATGCTATTACAATAAAATCATGGATGCGTAAGTGTGAATTATATTAAATAACTTTGTTGTAGCTGTAGGTACCTTTCTCTGATGAAAGATGTATGAACTCCCTTCAGAGGTGTAATAATGGTGTTTGTGTGTTCAGAGTCTGAACTTAAAGAATGATTGTCAGCACCAATTCGCTGCACTGGACTAGAACTTAATGCCTTATTTTTATTCCGAACACTGTTTCGTAGAGTCGTCTCTTTATCCTTAAGAATATCAACCGCTTTGGATCCCGAATCAGTTTTGTCTTTTTTCGGTGTTTTTTCAACTATCTGAACTAAATCAGGGTCTCTTATCTTGCCATCTAGTGATATATTTGATAAAAATGTTACAGCAGCAAGACGTCTTCGAGCTTTTTCATATTTATTTCGATTACTAGCCATTGTCGCTGAAATGTTTATGTAAGCTGTGCTGAAAGAAACCTGAATACACTCGAATCCTTCAATAAATGAAGCAGGCAATATAAAAATAAACCTCTGCACAGTTCCGAGACTTCAAAGAAGTAAGTTGAAGTAACACAATATTTATCAATTCGACTGAAGCATTTGAAGATCAAATATCTAATTATTAGATTTATACACCTGTTCCACGAAATTAATTCATTCATTGCTTTTGACATTGACAGTTTTGGTTGGCCGTCCCTCCGAGTGACAATAACAGTAACAGTTTTTTTGAAGCCTTGCTTGGTTGGGGTCTAGGGTCTCAGGTTGGGGTGCATTCAACTATTTCGCTAGAAAACTTTCAAGACTTTCATCGAAGAAAGCCTTGTATAGTCCTCGCCAAACTTCTTGGCTACCCTGAAGTTGGTTTACCGGATGCGCGAGGCACGAAACGGTGCTGTTTTTGATGCAGCCATGACGCAGCCATTGTAGCCAACTTCAGGGCGGCCAAGAAGTTTGGCGAGGACTATACAAAGTGGCCTCCTGGATCCGCCTACGAGTGACAGCGTTGAGCTTCTGAATTGGCGTGATCTTGGCAACCAATTTGTACAGTACAACTATTTTCTTAATGTCCCTCGGCAACCATCGCATTTCCGAATACAAATGAATGCTAATTTCCATGCCCATCAATTATTAGATTTATCGTGTATACAAATATGAATTCAGAACTTAATATTTTATTCTTGTTTTGTCTTGATGAAATATATAGAACTGTAAAAAGAGCAGCTTTCCTCCTTTTAAAAAAAAAAAAATTACATTATGTCAAAAGAGAATTAACAACTCTATATAATAATATACTTTCAAGTTGATTAAGAGCGTCCTGGCTGCACCAAGTGCAAAGGGCAACGCTAGTGTCCTTGTCTGTTACTACCGCTAGACCCCAACGCCAATCGCTTCCATATTAGGTAAATAATTACTACTCAATTAGTATCAATTAGTACTCGTACAACGGAATTGATACCATAGTAGTTTTCGTGAAAATCGACTTTGAAGGTGGTCCGGCGGCCATCCCCACTACCCTTATATGTAATTCATTTCGTCAAAAAAACAGAACTGAAACATTTGTATTTACCGAGACATCAACGATGATAAGTTTCGCGCACTCGTTCGCAAATTCCAAGTTTGAGGAGCTTGTCGCTTTCCCCTGCCTACATAGAAAATTACTACCTTGCTAGATTAAATTAGTAACTAAAATTCAAAACTAGTACTCCAGTAGTTTACGAGATATACCATGCCATTGGTGGGGTGGCATAAGTCACGGTGTTAAATTTTCATTTTAAGATTTACCAACCAACCACCAACTGCGATTTCTTCCCAAATTTATAAAAAAAATACTACTCCAAAATTTCAGATTCCTAAGTGTTGTATTTTATGACAAATTAGCTTTCATCACTTTTCCATACTAAATGTCCACGTATTAGGAGATATACACTCGTGCACATTTTATGGATGTCAGAATAGTAATAACAACAGTTCAATATCTATAATTTTTATACAAACAGTTTAGGTACCTAGGTACATATCACAGATAACTATATACTAGTCAGAGAGTACATATTGAGAAAGAAAATAACCTATCGTTACCCATGGTCTGTGATACCTTTGTTAATGACGTGGGTAGGTAGATAGGAACTCGAATAATTATTTTTCTGTATTATAAGTACATACTTTCTGTGTTGTTATATAAATATCATTAAAGAGCGATAGGTATTTTTTATTTATTTCTTGCCTACTAATTTACCGTTGCCTAAAGCCTAAATACCTGCGTATTAAAAACCTAATTTACTGCAGTAACAATATATTGCTAATAAAGTAAGTATAAAAGGATTACATACTTATTAGGTATGTATTTTTTCAGTACCTGAAGTCGATTGTTTCAACCACTGACTTATCTGTGGAACATTTTAGTTACCTATTCAATGTCTAATTTGTTAAATCTAGGTTATGAATTAGTAGACCACCTTCAAAGACGATTTTCTTCAAAACTACTAAGGTACTAATTTTGTTGTTCGAGTACTACTTGGTACCAATTGAGTAGTAATTATTTACCAAATATGGAAGCGATTGGCGTTGCGAGTCCGGCGGTAGTCTAGTCACGGACATATAGTGTCCGTATATATAAGTTTCTCTGTGACTGATAGAATTTTGTTTTGCTGGAGGGTCTAGTTAAGTCTCCACAGGAAAGCTCGGTTAAGTAATAAGTAAATATTTTGATTTAACTGTGGGACCGAATTAAAAAAAAAAATAACTGTTAGAAATAGAAATCCGAAGACTACCGAAACACGAAGTTGGCCGAGGGACATTAAGAAAATGTTTGTACTGTACATGAAGTGTTTTTGATGGAATTAAACTTACTTATCAAACTATTCTCGATTCCAAACGATAAATTAATTTGCAAAAAAGCACTCGGAATGATGCATTTTTCTTGCTGCTGTAACATTATTATCAAGAGCTGGTTTCAAAATTCGTTCAACAATGACTGAATTGGAATGTCCAATAGAATGGAACTGAAAGAACGTTACTGGACGAATTTCTACTGTCAAAGCAAAAGTTTTGACATTTGTCTTTGAAGCTAGGAGGTGGAGTGAATAAATAACTTTTTACAATCTTATACAATTGAATAATATTGTTTCAATGGAACCTAATATACCTGGATCATCAACATCTTCTAGGGCCACTAGATTTATGATGGAAGGGGTTGGGGCTCGTGTAATTCGAGGTCCAGATTGGAAGTGGGGCAAACAGGTAGATCACTGTTTTTTTGTAAACACTATTTTCTATTACATGTTTCCAGAAACTCCAAACAATATGTGATTTTATTGAAGTACAGATGATGTTCCTGAGGATTTGACGAACCATATCAACTGAACTCAGTGCAATCCAATGTATCTTCAATTGATATTTTTACAGATCCATCTTCAGGTTTCAAACCTTCATACTTTGTTATTATAATATATGTATCTTTAATTATCATAAGTAAAATACGTCATTGTTACAATATTGTTTGTTCCTAAGTGAAAGTGCTGTAGTGACATTATTATTCTGTTATTAATCAATAACAAATTAATGTAAACAAAAGTAGAATCATCATAAATATTGTCTGATTGTTTTTCTGTAAAACGTACACTTCCAAGCAACTTTTCACTGAATCAAGCTTCTTATGAATGCATAATTATACAAGTAATTGCACTTGACACTTTATAACTATTTTGTTTACAGGATGGTGGGGAAGGCCATGTTGGCACCGTGAGGAACTTTGAATCTCCTGAGGAGGTGGTTGTTGTGTGGGACAATGGGACAGCAGCTAATTACAGATGTTCTGGAGCATACGACTTGCGAATACTAGACAGTGCCCCCACTGGTGTCAAGCATGAAGGTACTATGTGCGACACTTGTAGACAGCAACCTATATTTGGTAAGTACCCTTCATTATTTTTTGCTTTACTCATAATTTGTTTATAATTTTTACTAAACTGTAAAAGACTTAGAAATAAGAGAATCTTTTGTTAGTAAAGTCTTCTTCTTCCTCCTTGCCTAATCCCATTATATGGGGTCGGCTCTCTTCTTTCTGATGCGCCAGGATGGTCTGTCCTGAGTTGTCTGTCCTGTATGTTGGGCTCGGGTTGGTTGGGTTGGGTTGGTTGGCAGTATCTAATTAAATAATTTCTAAGAATATTGTTTTTTTTATTCATAAAAAATATTCTAAACTTTCTAGGTATTCGCTGGAAGTGTGCTGAATGTAGCAACTATGACCTGTGTTCAGTCTGCTATCATGGTGACAAACACAATCTCAGACACAGGTTCTACCGTATAAGTGCACCAGGGGCCCAGAGGTGTCTCGTAGAACCTCGACGCAAGAGCAAAAAGCAAGCTGTTAGAGGCATTTTTCCAGGAGCAAGAGTTGTGAGAGGGGTATGTTAATATATGTTATTTTTTATCTATACTAATATTATAAAGAGGAAAGATTTTTTTGTTTGTTTGTTTGTACCGAATATGCTCCGAAACTACTGGACCGATTTAAAAAATTATTTCACCAATAGAAAGCTACATTATTCCTGAGTGACATAGGCTATTTTTTAATCCCGAAAACGTGACCTGTGGGGTGGCCCACGGGAGCGAACCCGCGGGGAACAGCTAGTAATTCATAAAAAAAGTTAATTAAAAACATCAAAAAACCCGACTGCTTAAAAAGCAAACTAAAAAGACGTAAACAAGAAGAAAATCATGCTGTGCAGTCGGAGGATTCATATTCGCGAGCTGGCGGACCAACACCAGATGTATCCTCCGACTGCACAGCATGATTTTCTTCTTGTTTACGTCTTTTTAGTTTGCTTTTTAAGCAGTCGGGTTTTTTGATGTTTTTAATTAACTTTTTTTATTTACAACTTTTTAGTTATTTTTTTTTAGATTGAGGTACAAGTAAACATATAAGTGTTATATATTATTGAAATCACCTCTTAAAATCCTTTATTTTGATACCCCACACGATGGGTTTGGAAATAAAAAAATTTTTTTTTCCCCACAAAATGGCGCCCAAAATCCGCCATTTTTGTTTTTTCCAATTTTAATGTAGCCAGTGACACTCGCAGGATTAAGACGAATCGATTGACGTAAGAAACATCAAAATCGGCAAACGCGTTTGGTCTCTGGAACGCCATATAGGAACAAACATACATACATACATACATACATACATACATACATACATACATACATACATACATACATATATACATACATACATACATACATACATACATACATAGACTGATAAACACATTACCCTCCTTCGGCAGTCGGGTAAAAAGTGCTTAAAGATTTAAACACAAATAAAATTAAAAATAAAATGAGATATAGTATGCAGGGTTGAGGGAGTGGTAGATTCAATACTTGGGTTTATTTGAGAAGAGTTATGTATAATCATATATTATATACTAGCTGTTCCCCGTGGCTTCACTCCCGTGGACCACCCCACAGGACCTGTTTTCGGGATTAAAAAATAGTCTATGTTATATTCTATTATACTCAGGAACAATGTAGCTTTCTATTGGTGAAAGAATTTTTTAAATCGGTTCAGTAGTTTTGGAGCCTATTCGGTACAAACAAACAAACAAAAAAATCTTTCCTCTTTATAATATTAGTATAGATTTCTGATTAAAGTACCTGCTAAGTGATATCCTTAGACTGTGATTTCATACATTCTGATATGAATGTTATTGGAATTTCTAGGTTGACTGGCAATGGGAAGACCAGGATGGTGGGAATGGAAGAAGAGGAAAAGTCAATGAGGTGCAGGACTGGTCTGCTGCAAGTCCTCGATCTGCTGCATATGTGGTGTGGGACAATGGAGCCAAGAATCTCTACAGAGTTGGGTTTGAGGGCATGGCAGACTTAAAGGTAATCCATTTTCTTCATAAATAGTGATTGGTATTTATGAGAATATTATTGTTTTAATAAATATGTTCATTTATTTATTTATTTCTTTGAGAACAAAGTATAAGATTTAAAAATAAAACTGTGTCAGTATTAATTATTTCCTTGATAACATAGTTCACCAGAGAATGAAGTACATAAAACAGTGATCAATTAAAATAAAACCTTTTATTTTTCAGGTTGTAAATGATGTAAAAGGCCAAAATGTGTACAAGGAACACTTACCACTTTTGGGGGAGTTAGGCCCCGGGCGCACTGGGCCGCATGGCCTACAAGTGGGTGATCAGGTAGGTGTATGTATATTAATAGACATTTTATATAAGAACCTGGTTACTTTAGAATAGGTTTAGAATAGGCTTCTATAGAAAAGGTTGCCTTAAACAAAACCATACATTTTGTTGCTGCATGATTTAATGTTGTGCCTCAAAATTTGCATTGTGACTGCAGTTGATTTTCTACCCCATTTTCTAAGGTTTTTTTTAGGTGTCTTTATGTATATTATTTAAGTTAAGAATTAAGGATTGGTTATTTGATTCATAATATTGCGGTAAAAAATCATAATTTTCTTGCATAAGTATTGAAAACATTTACTATTATTTTCAGGTGAATGTGGACCTTGACCTTGAAATAGTGCAGTCACTACAGCACGGTCACGGCGGCTGGACAGACGGGATGTTCGAGTGCCTCGGCACCACGGGCACGGTGGTCGGCATCGACGAGGACCACGACATCGTGGTCACATACCCCAGCGGTAACAGGTGGACCTTCAACCCAGCTGTGCTGACTAAGGTATTATTTGACTACTTTGGTAGGCTCCAAAAAGATTGGTCATAAATTTCATTGACTTTGCCCTAATATCTTTTTGAAGGAAGCGGAATTATAAATAACTAGCTTCGCTCCCGTGGACCACCCCACAGGATCCTTTTTCGGGATAAAAAATAGCTTATGTCACTCAGGAATAATGTAGCTTTCTAATGGTGAAAGATTTTTTTAAATTGGTCCAGTAGTTTCGGAGCCTATTTGGTACAAACAAACATACAAACAAACAAAAAAATCATTCCTCTTTATAATATTGGTATTGATGTACTGTTCTCAAATCATAAAAATAATTGTTGATTCAGGACAACTTTGTCTTTATTTCCGTTTCCGAGTATATTATCTAGCTGGATCAATGAACGGTATTGCCAATCTTTCTGGCGCCTACCTTATAATCTACCATACTCTGTAGAAAGTTAAAAATAAATACATGATTAATTAGTCAATACAAAATTAAGTTATGATGTTATATGAATAGGCGACAGATATAATACGGTTGTGATGCATACAGGACTTAATTGAAATAAAATGGTAATTTCATAAAAAAACACTGTTCACAACTGCACAATAAACAAATATTGAAAATGGTTTGTGGTTTGTAAATGACAAAACAAGGATGTCATGGCTAAACTTAAGTATAATAGGTAAGTGAATCACTGAAAGGAATGAGAATAAAACAATTGATTGTTGTAAACAAACTAATAATAAGTCCAGTATGTTGATAGTACTATAAATATTGTTTATTTAAATGTTAATTGATTTGCATGTTTAGTTTAATGTTTCTAGCAATGATACTGATTATTTTTAGCGTTTCACGTGTTAAGTAAGCCAATAGGCCTGAATGGCTTCGACGGTGGTTTTGATCGCGTATTCGAAACAAAAACAAATTTTATGCAAAGAATAGTGTATTTAATTTTACTTTGTGCAACAAATATGCTTGTAGGCAGACTTAACGCCTTTGTTAGCTCGTGGATGAAATGATGAGTGGACTGTATAAAAAGGCGGTTGGTTTTAAAGCCGTTATATTTGAACTACATTAAACTGTCCTGGACAAACAATTAGAATTTAGGAAGAGGTGTCGACTGGTGCGGTGGAGTCCGTGGTACCGTGGTAGCGAGTGCTCGCCAAGCCGCACCGCGCAAGTGTCGACTGGTGCGGTGGAGTCCGTGGTACCGTGGTAGCGAGTGCTCGCCAAGCCGCACCGCGCAAGTGTCGACTGGTGCGGTGGAGTCCGTGGTACCGTGGTAGCGAGTGCTCGCCAAGCCGCACCGCGCAAGTGTCGACTGGTGCGGTGGAGTCCGTGGTACCGTGGTAGCGAGTGCTCGCCAAGCCGCACCGCGCAAGTGTCGACTGGTGCGGTGGAGTCCGTGGTACCGTGGTAGCGAGTGCTCGCCAAGCCGCACCGCGCAGGTGTCGACTGGTGCGGTGGAGTCCGTGGTACCGTGGTAGCGAGTGCTCGCCAAGCCGCACCGCGCAGGTGTCGACTGGTGCGGTGGAGTCCGTGGTACCGTGGTAGCGAGTGCTCGCCAAGCCGCACCGCGCAAGTGTCGACTGGTGCGGTGGAGTCCGTGGTACCGTGGTAGCGAGTGCTCGCCAAGCCGCACCGCGCAGGTGTCGACTGGTGCGGTGGAGTCCGTGGTACCGTGGTAGCGAGTGCTCGCCAAGCCGCACCGCGCAAGTGTCGACTGGTGCGGTGGAGTCCGTGGTACCGTGGTAGCGAGTGCTCGCCAAGCCGCACCGCGCAGGTGTCGACTGGTGCGGTGGAGTCCGTGGTACCGTGGTAGCGAGTGCTCGCCAAGCCGCACCGCGCAGGTGTCGACTGGTGCGGTGGAGTCCGTGGTACCGTGGTAGCGAGTGCTCGCCAAGCCGCACCGCGCAAGTGTCGACTGGTGCGGTGGAGTCCGTGGTACCGTGGTAGCGAGTGCTCGCCAAGCCGCACCGCGCAGGTGTCGACTGGTGCGGTGGAGTCCGTGGTACCGTGGTAGCGAGTGCTCGCCAAGCCGCACCGCGCAAGTGTCGACTGGTGCGGTGGAGTCCGTGGTACCGTGGTAGCGAGTGCTCGCCAAGCCGCACCGCGCAGGTGTCGACTGGTGCGGTGGAGTCCGTGGTACCGTGGTAGCGAGTGCTCGCCAAGCCGCACCGCGCAAGTGTCGACTGGTGCGGTGGAGTCCGTGGTACCGTGGTAGCGAGTGCTCGCTAAGCCGCACCGCGCAGGTGTCGACTGGTGCGGTGGAGTCCGTGGTACCGTGGTAGCGAGTGCTCGCCAAGCCGCACCGCGCAAGTGTCGACTGGTGCGGTGGAGTCCGTGGTACCGTGGTAGCGAGTGCTCGCTAAGCCGCACCGCGCAAGTGTCGACTGGTGCGGTGGAGTCCGTGGTACCGTGGTAGCGAGTGCTCGCCAAGCCGCACCGCGCAGGTGTCGACTGGTGCGGTGGAGTCCGTGGTACCGTGGTAGCGAGTGCTCGCCAAGCCGCACCGCGCAAGTGTCGACTGGTGCGGTGGAGTCCGTGGTACCGTGGTAGCGAGTGCTCGCCAAGCCGCACCGCGCAAGTGTCGACTGGTGCGGTGGAGTCCGTGGTACCGTGGTAGCGAGTGCTCGCCAAGCCGCACCGCGCAAGTGTCGACTGGTGCGGTGGAGTCCGTGGTACCGTGGTAGCGAGTGCTCGCCAAGCCGCACCGCGCAGGTGTCGACTGGTGCGGTGGAGTCCGTGGTACCGTGGTAGCGAGTGCTCGCCAAGCCGCGCCGTGCAGCACACTCACACACCGTCGCCGTGTGGGTCACGCAGATGTGTGTGCAGCGTAGACGGCACTCTCTGGCCGCCCCAAGTGTTGGGTAGAATTCCCAACACCTTAGTCAAAAGGCATTCCCGACAAGTCAAACTAGCGTCACAAAATAGAAAGTATACGGAAGGATCACTCCCGCCGTTCTCGACAACTGTCAACTTGCCGGACTCACTAGGGTTGCTACTATATTGATTCTGAATTTTAAATAATGTTTGTAAATTTATACTACATAAGTATAAATTTACAAACATTAATACATCGATTCGTCTAAACATACATCATATCATGCTTGCATGTTTTAGAGGTTAGACAGAGCTTCAAATATCCATTAAAGATCACGACGCCACATACGAGAAGATTGGAGGGTAACAAGACGTAAGGTAAACCTTTTGGGAATACTTTTACTATGCTTACAACTAAGGAGTGGAATCCTCTGCTGGGGTCTGTGTTTCCTGATAGCTACAATCTAGGGGTGTTTAACTCAATAGTAAATAGGTTACTTCTAGGCGAGCTTCACCGTCGACCACGTCATCACTTACCATCAGGTGAGATAGTGGTCAAACGCGAGCCTGTTCAAAAAAAGAACAATGGTGTAATAATGATCCCACCAAAAACATAAAAATGTGAAAAGGCACCAAGTTCGACGAAGATGAGTTGAGATCTAGAAGGGTGACAAGTTTCACAGCCTTTCCTTAAACAAACCTACAATGTACAATGTCGTCTATAGAGTATAGACTTAAAATTATTTATAATTTTCTTAGATGTTGAGTTAACTAGTCATCTTGAAAAATTTTATGACCTTTATAATAATAATATATTTATTTCGGACAACAAAATTATCCATAATGACAAAATAACAATTAATGGGCGTTAGTAACAATATAAAAACTTATAACCTATGTTAGTGCTTACATACTAAGATGTTAGTGACAATTTATCTTATGACCTACGTTAGTACTTATATACTAGGATGTTAGTAACAATGTGGCTTATGATCTATGTTAGTACTTATACACTACGACAGACAGTGTTGTTTTGATGAGATGTCCCATTATAGGACTCTCAGGCCTGTCAACTATCACCCTCAGGAGGCTGTTGCTACTGCCACGCAATCTGGCGAGCAGAGACGCACTTTTCTTCCGTACGACAGCTGAGAAGCTGTCGACTCGGGCTTCTGCGACATCTCTGACGCACTGCAGTAACGTGGCAGCCGCATCAGCGCCCTGAAGGCGTTATTATATTGGACGCGCAGCGCATTGACGGCGCGTTTGGTACAGCTGACCCATAGGGCGCTCGACTACAGAGATGTGCAGTGTGCTTTAAAAAGCGTGTGTTTGACTGCTGCTGTACATCTTGCGAACCTACGGGCCAACATGTTCGCCCGTATCGCTAATGCACTGCGTTCCCGTTCAACATCACCATCGTCCTTAAGGTCGTCAGCAATGAAATGCCCCAAGTATTTAAACTGATGTACCCGACGAATCGGGACATCGTAAATGTTTACTGGTGGCACATGCACTGGACGAAAGACCATGAGTTCGGACTTCTTCACATTATATAACAACCCATGGCCGGCAGCATAATCCTCACATATTTTAACCAGTTTCCTGAGAGCACAGACCGAGGGAGCCAGCAGCACCATATCATCCGCGTAGCTGATGTTGTTAAAACACAACCCGTCAACAAAACAGCCCACAAGCGCACTGCTGAGTCCCTCGATCAATGCGTTCAGATACAAGTTAAAAAGATTTGGGGAGGATAAGCCCCCCTGCCTCACGCCACACTAACCTGTACGGTAGAGAACAGTTATTTCCCCACCTTACTACGTTAGTTTGGTTGCCGTACCAGTACCTAAAAACGTTCAGCAGCTCATTGGGTATCCCTGTTGCCTTTAATTTATAACTTAAATAAAAACAACACAAATGAACAACAATGAACAACCTCGTTATAGTACTTTGTCAATGACGTGACAAACGTCCTCACAAAGTACTCGTGATAGCCGCGACTGACCTCTGGTCCAATATTGCCCAAGAATTCCTGTAAAATCGTAATGTGTGTGTGCAAAATTGCGCTTTGTTCGAAGTGGCCTCTCTGTCTGCGGCGCGGCCTTACTTTCTAATCTTTATATCTTCTTTGATTGACTTAAATTTTCCCATTGATTTGTTTTACACATTTTTGGAGCGCAGGGGAAGTATCCCATATGTCGTCCATTTAGAAGAAGTCTGAGGAATTCACGCCTAAAACACTCAACCGGTGTCGCCCATTTAAACGATTTTCGGGGGCTGAGTCACCCTCGTCCGTAGGAGAGCACCCCATACGATTCCCTACACGTGGCCCCCTGGTGGTGCTAATCAGGTGACATTAACTGGTGGTAGGTTACGGCCGAAGGCTTGCGACCACCCACCGGGCAAAGACGTACCGCCAAGCGGCCTAGCCGTGTTCCGGTACGATGCTCGGTGTAGCCAACTAGAGGAGTTGGGTTGAGATAGCTGTTCCACTGCAGGCGGACCGGTCTGACGCGCGCTGTTATGGGCGTATCGGGAGACTGGTCGCGGAGGGTAGCGGGATCCGAGGCACGGTGCGCCGCTGGCCGACCGCAGGTAGTTGGGGGCCCAAGTAGTGTGCCAGCCACACACGAAAGGCTTCCCCGCCAACTGTCGAAAAATCCCGGAATGCACCATCGTGCTGGTTGGCGACCAGAAGACAGGGCCCGATGGACATTCCCGGGGGGGCTCGGGCGTCCCCGCAGTCTCCAGACCAGTCCCCTATTGATGGCGTCCTGTCAGTGCGTGTCTGTGGGTTGCCAGCGTGGAACCTCATCTCACTGCCTTCTCCTCCCCTTTTCACTCTGACTAATGAAATGAAGAAACACAGAAGAAAAGCTGTACAGCGGCAGCACTCCCTGTCACACAAAGTGCACCTCAGCAATATAAGAGGGCTGCACTCAAATCTCGAAGCAGTCCATCACCACCTGGAGACTGATAGACCAGCTCTTCTTTTCCTTTCGGAGACGCAGATCGGATGTCCGTCAGACGTGTCGTACTTATCATACCCAGGGTTTACCCTGGAACACAATTTTAAACCACGCGCGGGTGTTTGCATGTACGCCCGAGACGACATCTGTTATCGGCGTCTCCGAAACCTTGAACTCAAGGTTTTCCGTGCTCTGGGCACTGGTGGACACAGGCCTAGATAAAATTATCTACGCCTGTGTCTACCGATCGCACAGTGGACATCAGGAGACAACCAGGCTTACGGAGCATCTGTGTGAGGCGGCTGATGCGGCACAGCAGCGGTACCCTTCTGCCCAATTAGTGATACTGGGGGATTTCAATGCCCACCACCAGGAGTGGCTCTTCCCATACCAGTACACTGATCATGCTGGGCGAGAGACGCGAAAGCTTGCGCTTGCGTTAAATTTCGCCCAGCTGGTCCAGGGAGCAACGAGGGTGCCGGATGTTGATTCGCACACTGCCAATTGCTTGGACCTTCTGCTAACAACAGATCCAGACCGCTACTCTGTGTCGGTATCTTCACCTTTGGGTAGCTCCGACCATTGTCTGGTGAAGTCTGTATCCGTTTACTCCCCGCCCGATCCCAGCCCAAGAGGCACTCGGCGGGTTTGGCGGTACAGGTCAGCAGATTGGGATGGGATGCGTTCGTTTTTCGCTTCTTATCCTTGGCGGCCCACTTGCTTTTCTTCAGCTGATCCCTCGTCGTGTGCGGACGCTGTAACCGATGTGTTGCGTCAGGGAATGGAGTACTACATTCCATTCTCTGACGTAGCAATGTCTAGCGTTGACCGGCCATGGTTTGGCGCCGAGTGCAATCGCGCCAACACGCTTAAACATGAGGCGTACCTCGCATGGGTCGACGCTCGGACGCGCAAGGCTAGCGACGTGAGCCAGCGGAAGAGAGCCTTTAATAGGGCTGCCAAGTCCTGCAAGAGGGTATTGCGAAGGGCTCGGTTTGACCACATAAGCCGTATTGGGACCAAACTTGCTTCCTTCCCAGCCGGTAGTAAAGCGTTCTGGTCCCTGGCTAAGTCGGTTGAATCGAATTTCTGCCGTCCCTCACTACCACCACTGCTGAAACCCGACGGAACACTGGCCCACTCCGCTGAGGAGAAAGCAAACTTATTTGCCTCTCTTTTTGCGGAATCTTCACGCCTGGATTCTGGTAACGCGCAGCCCCCTCCTTCCCTTGACGGATGCGAGACGAGCATGTCGGACATTCGCATCCGTCAAAGGGACGTCCGTAGGGTGCTGCGCAACCTTGACGTGAACAAAGCTAGTGGCCCCGATGGGATACCGGCAATTGTTCTGAGAACTTGTGCGCCTGAACTGTCTCCGATCCTGACACGCCTGTTTCGCCTTTCATATGAGACTGGAAAAGTGCCGAATGCATGGAAGCAAGCTAACGTTCAGCCTGTGCCCAAGAAGGGCAGTCGGGCTGACCCGGCCAACTACAGACCTATTTCAGTTACGTCCATTCTCTGTAAGAGTATGGAACGGGTGCTCAACTCCAAGCTCCTGGCATACCTAGAAGCTAACGACATCCTCAGTGACCGCCAATATGGCTTCCGCCAAAATCGGTCAACTGGGGATCTTCTAGCGGATGCCATTCACATCTGGAGTGAGGCCATCGAGAAGCACGGGGAAGTGCTTGCCGTCTCCCTCGACATCTCGAAGGCTTTCGACAGGGTCTGGCACGAGAGCCTTATTGGTAAGCTTCCTTCATTCGGTCTGCCCAGTGGACTGTGCGATTGGATCGCGGACTTCCTGAGGGACCGGTCTATACGAGTGGTTATTGATGGCCGCTCATCTGACCAACTGGATATCAATGCCGGGGTCCCTCAGGGATCGGTACTCTCAGCAACATTGTTCTTGTTGCACATAAATGATCTGTTAAAAACCTTTGGGTATGCAGACGACAGCACTGTTGCTGAGAGATACGTATCCGACGCGCGTGCTACTGGGCCTCAGATCCAGTCTCTCCGGGAGGCCATGGTTGGGCGCTTGAATCTGTCCTTGAAGGCAGTCTCCGAGTGGGGTGATGCCAATCTGGTCAGGTTCAATGCTACTAAGACCCAGGCGTGTCTTTTTTCCGCTAAAAGGAGCCAATTCCACCCGGCTCCTTCTTTCCGTGATGTGACCGTGCCGATAACGGACCATCTTGAACTTCTTGGCGTTACGTTGACATCGACCCTCAATTTTGGTCCATTCATTGAGGCAAAAGCTCAACTGGCTGCCAAAAAGTTGGGGATTCTTGCAAAGGTGGGACGGTACTTCACGCCAGAACAGTTGCTCAACTTGTACCAAGCGCAAGTTCGGTCATGCATGGAGTACTGCTCTCATCTCTGGGACGGATCTGCGAAGTACCAGCTGGATGCACTAGAGTCAATCGAAAAACGGGCCAAGAGGCTCATCGGCAATGAGATACTGGTCGAGTCTAGGCTTTAGAGCCTTGAACATCGGCGCCAAGTTGCCAGTCTGTCGGTTTTTTATCGGTTACATTTCGGGGAGTGTGCGATGGAATTGCATGAACTAATTCCTCCTAGCCCGTTCCATCATCGGACTACAAGACGTACGGCAATGCGTCATCGGTACATGGTGGACATCCCACCCATACGCACCAAACGTTTTGGGAATACTTTCATTATGCGTACAGCTAAGGAGTGGAGTTCCCTGCCGGAGTCTGTATTTCCTGATAGCTACAACCTGGGAGTCTTTAAATCAAGAGTGAATAGGTTTCTTCTAGGTAAGCGTGCTAAATCGTCGACCACATCATCACTTACCATCAGGTGAGATAGTGGTCAAGCGCAAAAAAAACTATTTATGGAATGTTATCTATCTATCTATACTTACTTAATATTATAAAGTGGAAAGATTTTTTTGTTTGTTTGTACCTAATAGGCTCCGAAACTACTGGACCGATTTAAAAAATTCTTTCACCAATAGAAAGCTACATTATTCCTGAGTGACATAGGCTATTTTTTCATCCCAAAAACGGGTCCTGTGGGGTGGTCCACGGGAGCGAAGCGCAGGCAACAGCTAGTAAATATAACAACAGATATTTGGATTGTTTAGTGCCTTAGGGACCATAATGGCTGATTTCGGTCTGAGCCAAGATCTGGAAATGTGAAATAAACTACCACCGATGGTTCCCGCTTATCTTGAACCATCGGTAGTAGTTTATTTCACATTTTCAGATCTTGGTTGGGGGATGCCCCCAAATCTTGTGCATCGTTTTTCACCTTAGTAGTTACGTCACTGCAGCTTATACGAGGTATGTGCTAAGTTTTGTACGTGTCACAGGTATGCAGTGGCAACCTGAGTGCATCGGCGTCGTCCAGTGGCGCGAGCGGCGGCGGCTTCGCAGTAGGCGACCTAGTACAAGTGTGCGCCGACCAGGAGCGCGTCAAGACGCTGCAGCGCGGACACGGGGAGTGGGCAGAGGCCATGGCGCCTGTAAGTATCTACTAGTACAAGTGTGCGCCGACCAGGAGCGCGTCAAGACGCTGCAGCGCGGACACGGGGAGTGGGCAGAGGCCATGGCGCCTGTAAGTATCTACTAGTACAAGTGTGCGCCGACCAGGAGCGCGTCAAGACGCTGCAGCGCGGACACGGGGAGTGGGCAGAGGCCATGGCGCCTGTAAGTATCTACTAGTACAAGTGTGCGCCGACCAGGAGCGCGTCAAGACGCTGCAGCGCGGACACGGGGAGTGGGCAGAGGCCATGGCGCCTGTAAGTATCTACTAGTACAAGTGTGCGCCGACCAGGAGCGCGTCAAGACGCTGTAGCGCGGACACGGGGAGTGGGCAGAGACCATGGCGCCTGTAAGTATCTACTAGTACAAGTGTGCGCCGACCAGGAGCGCGTCAAGACGCTGCAGCGCGGACACGGGGAGTGGGCAGAGGCCATGGCGCCTGTAAGTATCTACTAGTACAAGTGTGCGCCGACCAGGAGCGCGTCAAGACGCTGCAGCGCGGACACGGGGAGTGGGCAGAGGCCATGGCGCCTGTAAGTATCTACTAGTACAAGTGTGCGCCGACCAGGAGCGCGTCAAGACGCTGCAGCGCGGACACGGGGAGTGGGCAGAGGCCATGGCGCCTGTAAGTATCTACTAGTACAAGTGTGCGCCGACCAGGAGCGCGTCAAGACGCTGCAGCGCGGACACGGGGAGTGGGCAGAGGCCATGGCGCCTGTAAGTATCTACTAGTACAAGTGTGCGCCGACCAGGAGCGCGTCAAGACGCTGCAGCGCGGACACGGGGAGTGGGCAGAGGCCATGGCGCCTGTAAGTATCTACTAGTACAAGTGTGCGCCGACCAGGAGCGCGTCAAGACGCTGCAGCGCGGACACGGGGAGTGGGCAGAGGCCATGGCGCCTGTAAGTATCTACTAGTACAAGTGTGCGCCGACCAGGAGCGCGTCAAGACGCTGCAGCGCGGACACGGGGAGTGGGCAGAGGCCATGGCGCCTGTAAGTATCTACTAGTACAAGTGTGCGCCGACCAGGAGCGCGTCAAGACGCTGCAGCGCGGACACGGGGAGTGGGCAGAGGCCATGGCGCCTGTAAGTATCTACTAGTACAAGTGTGCGCCGACCAGGAGCGCGTCAAGACGCTGCAGCGCGGACACGGGGAGTGGGCAGAGGCCATGGCGCCTGTAAGTATCTACTAGTACAAGTGTGCGCCGACCAGGAGCGCGTCAAGACGCTGCAGCGCGGACACGGGGAGTGGGCAGAGGCCATGGCGCCTGTAAGTATCTACTAGTACAAGTGTGCGCCGACCAGGAGCGCGTCAAGACGCTGCAGCGCGGACACGGGGAGTGGGCAGAGGCCATGGCGCCTGTAAGTATCTACTAGTACAAGTGTGCGCCGACCAGGAGCGCGTCAAGACGCTGCAGCGCGGACACGGGGAGTGGGCAGAGGCCATGGCGCCTGTAAGTATCTACTAGTACAAGTGTGCGCCGACCAGGAGCGCGTCAAGACGCTGCAGCGCGGACACGGGGAGTGGGCAGAGGCCATGGCGCCTGTAAGTATCTACTAGTACAAGTGTGCGCCGACCAGGAGCGCGTCAAGACGCTGCAGCGCGGACACGGGGAGTGGGCAGAGGCCATGGCGCCTGTAAGTATCTACTAGTACAAGTGTGCGCCGACCAGGAGCGCATCAAGACGCTGCAGCGCGGACACGGGGAGTGGGCAGAGGCCATGGCGCCTGTAAGTATCTACTAGTACAAGTGTGCGCCGACCAGGAGCGCGTCAAAACGCTGCAGCGCGGACACGGGGAGTGGGCAGAGGCCATGGCGCCTGTAAGTATCTACTAGTACAAGTGTGCGCCGACCAGGAGCGCGTCAAGACGCTGCAGCGCGGACACGGGGAGTGGGCAGAGGCCATGGCGCCTGTAAGTATCTACTAGTACAAGTGTGCGCCGACCAGGAGCGCGTCAAGACGCTGCAGCGCGGACACGGGGAGTGGGCAGAGGCCATGGCGCCTGTAAGTATCTACTAGTACAAGTGTGCGCCGACCAGGAGCGCGTCAAGACGCTGCAGCGCGGACACGGGGAGTGGGCAGAGGCCATGGCGCCTGTAAGTATCTACTAGTACAAGTGTGCGCCGACCAGGAGCGCGTCAAGACGCTGCAGCGCGGACACGGGGAGTGGGCAGAGGCCATGGCGCCTGTAAGTATCTACTAGTACAAGTGTGCGCCGACCAGGAGCGCGTCAAGACGCTGCAGCGCGGACACGGGGAGTGGGCAGAGGCCATGGCGCCTGTAAGTATCTACTAGTACAAGTGTGCGCCGACCAGGAGCGCGTCAAGACGCTGCAGCGCGGACACGGGGAGTGGGCAGAGGCCATGGCGCCTGTAAGTATCTACTAGTACAAGTGTGCGCCGACCAGGAGCGCGTCAAGACGCTGCAGCGCGGACACGGGGAGTGGGCAGAGGCCATGGCGCCTGTAAGTATCTACTAGTACAAGTGTGCGCCGACCAGGAGCGCGTCAAGACGCTGCAGCGCGGACACGGGGAGTGGGCAGAGGCCATGGCGCCTGTAAGTATCTACTAGTACAAGTGTGCGCCGACCAGGAGCGCGTCAAGACGCTGCAGCGCGGACACGGGGAGTGGGCAGAGGCCATGGCGCCTGTAAGTATCTACTAGTACAAGTGTGCGCCGACCAGGAGCGCGTCAAGACGCTGCAGCGCGGACACGGGGAGTGGGCAGAGGCCATGGCGCCTGTAAGTATCTACTAGTACAAGTGTGCGCCGACCAGGAGCGCGTCAAGACGCTGCAGCGCGGACACGGGGAGTGGGCAGAGGCCATGGCGCCTGTAAGTATCTACTAGTACAAGTGTGCGCCGACCAGGAGCGCGTCAAGACGCTGCAGCGCGGACACGGGGAGTGGGCAGAGGCCATGGCGCCTGTAAGTATCTACTAGTACAAGTGTGCGCCGACCAGGAGCGCGTCAAGACGCTGCAGCGCGGACACGGGGAGTGGGCAGAGGCCATGGCGCCTGTAAGTATCTACTAGTACAAGTGTGCGCCGACCAGGAGCGCGTCAAGACGCTGCAGCGCGGACACGGGGAGTGGGCAGAGGCCATGGCGCCTGTAAGTATCTACTAGTACAAGTGTGCGCCGACCAGGAGCGCGTCAAGACGCTGCAGCGCGGACACGGGGAGTGGGCAGAGGCCATGGCGCCTGTAAGTATCTACTAGTACAAGTGTGCGCCGACCAGGAGCGCGTCAAGACGCTGCAGCGCGGACACGGGGAGTGGGCAGAGGCCATGGCGCCCCATACCAAGCGGATTTGTATTGGCGAGGAGCATGTCTTGAGTTTAGTTACCAAGCTGCAGACATTTTTTTATACCACAGAGAGATCAGCATAAACAGCTATGCCTTAATATTGATAGCCTAAGAAATTAGTATTACAAAAAATGTATAGAGGATTCATATCATGGATGTAGATAAATAAAGTCTTGTATGCAACTTTACATAGTTAGGTATTAAAATACTCATGTGATACTATTATCATACTCGGTCTCGCCTCGTGTGATAATACTCTATAATAACAGGTGCATAAATAACTATTTTAAGACTAATACGTCCATAAGTTCATTGTATATCTTTTCTTCACAGACACTTGGCAAAATTGGTCGTGTTCAACAAATATACCACGACAATGACCTCAAAGTGGAGGTGTGCAACACATCATGGACGTACAATCCCAATGCCGTGACTAAAGTCGCGTCATCAGACGGAAGTATTCCTGGAAACTCGTCAGGTAACCTTTATTGGCTTCTTTGTCACTAATACGCACGATATTTCCATTGGATTTAACTTTGCCCATAAAAAGCGGATATTGCTGTTTTTTTATGAAGCCTATTCTAAAACATGCTCACGCGTACCGCCACTTTGTTGAAAAATCTTGAGCATTCATTTTGGAATTGCTCAAATAAAAGTCACAAATATACGGTTCGGTTCGAAATATATCTGAGAATCGATTACGGATCAGTGCTATCATTGTCGCTCACTCCGCTCAACGCAGAACGCTCAGCTGCTTTTATAGTGCCTTAATTTAGCTAAAAAACAATTTCTTGTATTGAATTGCTTATGAGCGAAAAGAAAAATTATACTTTCAGTTAGGTGAGTTGCATGCAACAAGTGGTGGGAGGATGTGCCGACGTGTCACTCACATTTGGAAAAAGGTTAATTTCAGCAGCGAAAAAGCAGATACTTTGCTCTGTTTTCATTAAAATTATCTGTCACTTAGAACTTGGGTTAGATTTGGTGCAGGAGCAATACTCAACAGTAAGCGACTTTTCTGATGGCTCGTCGCGGTTTGAGTTATATCACACCAATAACCGTCTTAAACGATTAGATTTATATCACACTAATAGCTGTATTAAATTGCAAGTACGTTCACATAGACGCAATGCTATTCAATTCAACCATTTTACACATGTAATTTTCTTAGAAAATACGAGTATTTACGCGAGTATTTTGCAAATAGGTTGTTGGTGTGCCTTATTTGAATAAATTTAATAAAAGTACGCGATATCTGGCTGATATCGCCTATCGACGCAATTTATATTGTGTCGCGCCATCAGGAAGGTCCCAAAGAGAAAGGATTGTTTTGGCAATCTAACTTAAACTGTCCGTTACTTTGTTTAAATAACGACTTTAACTCAATATCAATCGTGCGAAATTGCTACAACACGGCAAATCAACATAGTTTTACTACAGGCTATATGCAGTTAGCATAAAGCCTGTACATTCGGTAACAGCATTACACCCTGCCGCTGACCCGCGTTCTAAGTGATATAAACAACAAATATCAGTTTGTTGTATCTTGAAGACGTGTCATGGTTATAGGAGAACGTCTGTCGGCGCTGTTGAAGAAGTTGTTCGAGTCTCACGTGACCGGCGACGCCAACGAGGAGCTGGTGAAGGCGGCCGCCAACGGGGACGCCGGCCGCTGTGCCGACGTGCTGGGCGGCGCCGGGGCCGCGCGGGTGGACGTCAACGGCTTCTATGGGGGACACACTGCCCTGCAGGTACAGAGGGGAAGCTGAAGATCAGTTTTACTTAAAGTCTAATTTTCAATATCGCACTTGTCAGTAAAAAAATTTCAAAATGATACTTGTTTATATAATATCACTTAATCAAATTACGATGACATATAGCTTTTTTTGGGGTCAAAAGTTTTAAAAAAAAAGCCTCTAAAATGACAATCTCCATAATTTTCTATTGAGGCCAACTGATTATAAACTACTGCGTAATTTAATGGATATCGATGAGAGCTAGGCATTTTCAGCATTTTTAGGAATATCGTAATGCTCTCTTATCTTAACTATCAATTAAAAAAAATACCCTTTAATTACTGTGTAAATACACTGGGTTTAGAAGCATGTACATTTTGCACAAAAGTCTCTTATATAACACAGATGAGCACTAAAACCAAGGAATTTTGCAAATACATCCCTTAAAGATCAACGAAAGTTTGTATGGAACGGTAAAAGTTGGCATCGCTTTTTGGCTCACGGCTTTTACAACAGTGATTCATCATTGACGCGGGTAATATTCGATCCTTTCGCTGTTACCATAACAATAAGGGAAATCATAACAGGCGGCAGCTCAAAACGGTCACGTAGAAGTGATCCGCGCGCTCGTGGACGCGGGCGCCGACGTGGACGCGGAGGACCGCGACGGAGACCGCGCGGCGCACCACGCGGCCTTCGGCGACGAGCCGGCGGCTCTGCGCGCGCTGGCGGGCGCCGGCGCCGACCTCAGCGCCAGGAACCGGCGCCGCCAGACGCCGCTGCACATCGCCGTCAACAAGGGGCACCTCGGCGTGGTGCGCACCCTGCTGCAGCTGGCCGTCCATCCTAGTTTGCAGGTCAGATTATTTTTCTTAATGCAGTTACTGGTCCAGCCACGTTTGCCACGTATCGAGCGAGTCGTGGGTTAAATCTACCATAATGTGTGCTCCGAAAAATATCAGACGGCATTGTGGCGTACCCGAGCGAAGACGACGGGACTAGCTCGACTTCTACGAACGGGACGGGTCCATACTTACTCAAAATAGACAGGAATGGAAAGATATACCCTCGTGTTGCAGTGGTATAAAACTGGCTAAATATAAATGAATACTGATCTGGTACAGGCAGCAGCAGTTCCATGGTAACGATTTGAGTTTGAAAACTCTTAATTTTATAGCAATAAGGGCGAAGAGAATAGATCTGGAAGGCGGAGGACCTAATATTGTGGCGCAGCTTGGAAGAGGCATAAGTCCAACAGTGGACTGCGCTACCTGAGTTGATTGAAGGGCTTTATCGTGTTTGTTATTGCCTTGCGTCCAGTTTGGTGCAGCAAAGAACTGAACTGGAAATATAAGTGGTCCAGTTGAGAAATGGGCGGACGAAATTATTTCAGTCGACGGTTGAAACGTGCGATAACCGTGAATGCACTATCAAAGAGAGATCTATATCCGGGTGTGGTTGATGTTGGAATGTAGGTAATAAATTGAATACCAGTATTCAACATTGAGCTAAGGTAGTAATGTATTTTATCTACTCTCATATCGTAATATTCGAATTATAAACTTCAAAACGAGTTTATATTGACATACTTTATAAACACAATACCGAAATTTAAAAATAGAATCTTATTATAACACTTTTTCTCTAACAAAATAATGCTATAATACAATTTTTTTTCTATTACGATACAGGACAAATCCAAAAAGTTAATCACAAGGAGTTTTCATCAATTATTTTTTGTAATGCCATTTTTATAGTACCTATTTAAAAAGATTTGATTCCAATTTTTACTTGTCTATGACAATGCCCGCTTCAGGCTTAGCACGCACTGCGATTTTTATTCGCGCGAATTTTGTCTCTTTCTACATGTTCATAGAGCTCAAAATATTCGCGCGAATTAAATTCGCGCCGCGGTGCGGTGGATTCTGTGGCAAAACACGGATTTCTTGTGGTATTATTTCCGCACGTTTTTTTACCGCAATGCGAGCAACTTCATACAATTCCATAGGTCGCAGAATAGGCGAAAAAAATTCGCACGAATAAAAATCGCAGTGCGTGCTAAACCTTAGCGCATGCGCAATGCGGTGATGTGCTGGGTTTTGGCGCCATTCATATTTTGCAGGTTTAGTTGTATTGAATTTCGTGAGTTTTTTGAATTCTTGCTTAAAAATGTCTGATATCAGTGAATGTGAAGAAAATTTGACTTCGCCCGATATTTTAGATGCTGCGAAGGAAATTACTCATAATTTATTACCAGCAAAGTCGAGAAAATTATATGATAAATGCTATCACGACTTTATGGCATGGAAAATGCAAAAAAGGTATTTAGTAGGTTCAATCCCAATGTATGAGTGTAGATAAAGTAGTGTATGAAACTGCACATAACTAGGTATTAAAACATTCGTGTGAATACTATTAAAAACCTCGCCGAAAATAGATGATCGTGACAGCATCGAAGGCTTGGTAAACATTTGTGAGTACAGCAGTGGTGGCGACTTGCAATTCTAAAAAGAATATGGTACCTATTTATTTCTTTAGGTTTTCTACACATTTGCAAAAGCGGCTTACACACATAATTTACTGCTTATATCGCAACTTTGCGTATTGTAGGCCCGGAAAATAGAGCGCTAGAATAAGTAGACTGATAGCGGGATGAGTCGAAATTTCGCTTCTATTCATAATATTCTAAAATAGCCGTGGTACCTAGATCAAATCAAATCACATTTATTCGTAAATGTATTTTTCAATACAATAGGATGTTATAATAAGATGGTCAATTCGCTACATTTATACAACAATAATAAAGTGAGTGGTGCCGAAACAGCAGACAAACATTTAAAATGAAATAACTCAATTACTTACATACTAACACACGATATTGGTAATATCAAAATAATATAAACTCTGTTGATTTATGAATTAAAAATTTATTTATTTATTTATTATATACTTTATTGTACACCACTTAAATAATAACAGGACAATGTTTTTAAAGATAAGTGTACAATGGGCGGTCTTATCGCACAGGGCAATCTCTTACAGACAACCTTTGGATGGACTGAACGAGAGGAGATAGACATAAGGCTGTCAGTGTACAAAAACTATCTTGTTAATATTACTTAGATATTACATAAAATACATACATACCAATAAAATAATATACTAATAAATATAAAATATAGAACAGAGAAAGGAGAAGAATAGTTACAGAGAAAGGAAATGCTCCTTCACCATTTGTAAACAAAAAAAAAAAAAAAATTGAACTTTTTAAACATATTATTATTAAGATTCTATATCTGTCGTGGAATTTTATTGAAAATAACTGGAGCCATTCGGTAAAGGCTTTTATGTAGGAGAGCTGTTTTACTGCGATCAACACAAAGAATTTTCAAATCCCTTTTTCTTAACCAGTGAATCAGCTGGGGCTCTTATTTTGAAAAGCTGTGGGTTTGTCTTAACAAACACTGCCACCTCAAAGATGTATAATGACGGCAATGTTAGAAGCTTAAAGGATTTAAAATATGGCTTATAACTGTCCCTTGAGTGTAGACTACATATAGTACGTACGCATTTTTGTGCGATGAATTGATTGATGATGATTTTTGTGCGTGACGTAATTCTTGTCTGTCGTATTACCTCAGAAGATGTCTCCGTATCTTAGGGTCGGTACATATCTGACGGAAAATGCGCCGCGTATTATAGGTCGCGTAACGCTAGAATAGACAAATATATAATAAAACATTCAACCTTTCACATTCAACCGATGATTTGTTAATGCGTCGAGCGTATAGACCCTTAGAACTGATTCTACATAGCTATGTTAGGCAATAAGCACGGCGTCACGGTTCACAAGGACAGCTAGATATAGATAGTACATCTTATTGAAAACTAGCCCTCATAAATTCGAAATTATCCCTAAGGAACCTGCCACCTAGACAAAAAGTAGACGTATTATGTGCTATTATTTATTTAATACTTCAAGCACACAAGCGTACAGAGGCGGACTTAATGTCTTAGGCATTTTCTACCAGTCAACCTTCCGCTATTACGGAATATAATCCATCTCTATGTCAAATTTCATCCAGATTCGTTCAGCCGTTGTGGCGAGATCGAGTATCAAACATCCATCCATCCATACTTCCGCACTTATAATTTTAGTAAGATTTTTTGCGGAAAAAGTTGCCTATGATAGATCGCGTCCTTTGTTGAAGATTTTTTTTGTTCCCATTTTCTATCTGCCATCGGCTGTTCAGCCAGCCAGCTTTTTGTGTTTCAGGAGGTATGTCAGCAAATACTGTCCTCTCATCCTCAGTATAGTCCACCCTCAATTTAATGTCTCTGGTCTAGTTGCAATATTTGCCATCGTTTCAGCCTTGTGATGTCCTTATTATTATTAACTAGATTAAAAGGTTGTCTGGTAGATATCGCTGTCAGCGATAAGACCGCCTTTGTACCCGTATAATTAAGTTTTTATTGTAAAAAAGATGTGTAACTTTTATGGTGTACAATAAAGTATATTCTATTCTAGCTGTGCCCGCGGTTTCGCTCTTGTTAACTGCCTATCCTACCCTACTTTCCTACCCTACTTACCTACCTATCTATACCTACCCTAATTACCTACCTATCTGTACCTACCCTACTTATCTACGTGTACCTACCCTACTTACTTAGACCTACCTAACTTAGTTACCTTTCTACCTATCTAGATCGAGCGTTCGCTGCACAGAATATTATTTACTCTAGGGAGAAGAATAACGACTTCATACAATAAAATCGGCCAAGTGCGTGTCGAGCCACGCGCAGCAATAGGGTTTCGAAGTTGCATAATGCGGACTAAGAAGAGGGTTTTGTTGTTGCATGAACATTTAAACGGTTTCAGCGGCACACAACGTCTAAAAACGGGCCCACATAGGATGATGTTTTAGGGTTCCGTACCCAAAGGGTAAAAACGGGACCCTATTACTAAGACTTCGCGATCCGTCTGTCTGTCTGTCCGTCTGTCACCAGGCTGTATCTCGTGAACCGTGATAGCTAGACAGTTGAAATTTTCACAGATTATGTATTTCTGTTGCCGCTATAACAACAAATACTAAAAACAATATAAAATAAATATTTAAGGGGGGCACCCATACAACAAACGTGATATTTTTGCTGTTTTTTGCTCGATATTAATAACGGCAACAGGTAGACGCTTGAAATATTCACAGAATGTTTAGTTGTATATTCACTTCAAAAAATAATTATTATTAAATTAAAATAAAATTAATTAAGGGGGTCTCCCATACAACAAACGTGATTTTTTTGCAATGTTTTGCGATAATGGTACGGAACCCTTCGTGTGCGAGTCCGACTCGCACTTGGCCGGTTTTTTAATATCTATATGCTCCCGTTTGACCACTATCTCGTCTGATGGTAAGCGATATTGTTGGCTACGGTGATGCACGCTTGCCTAGAAGTACTCTTAACTTAAACTAAAGAAGGACTAACTGGTAACTGAAGAAGGAGTTATAAAATCCAACTTAGCAACTGAAGTTAGAAAAATATTATATACTAGCTGTTCCCCGCGGCTCCGCTCCCGTGGGCCACCCCACAGGACCCGTTTTCAGGATTAAAAAATAGCCTATGTTACTCAGAAATAACGTAGCTTTCTATTGGTGAAAGAATTTTTTAAATCGATCCAGTAGTTTCGGAGCCTATTCGGTACAAACAAACAAAAAAATCTTTCCTCTTTATAATATTAGTATAGACTAGCTGTTCCACGCGGCTTCGCTCCCGTGGGCCACCCCACAGGACCCGTTTTCGGGATTAAAAAATAGCCTATGTCAGTCAGAAATAATATAGCTTTCTATTGGTGAAAGAATTTTTTAAATCGGTCCAGTAGTTTCGGAGCCTATTCGGTACAAACAAACAAATAAACAAACAAACAAAAAAATCTTTCCTCTTTATAATATTAGTATAGATTATATATATATATATATATATATATATAGTATAGATTAGTATAGATTTGAGTACCGCCGCGGGTGCGAATTGCGAAAGAAGCCGATACGAGCGCGCGTTAGAGCCACGGGGAATGGTATGGTTCGTTCCTAGACCCTTGCGCGCACGCTCCTTGGTTTTCTTCACCTTTCCGAATTTGAAAAATTTCGTATGTATTCACCTCTAATCTGGGGTATTCACTATTTCGTTTGGAAAGTTTTACGGTACTCAATTAGTGATGTAGTCGGGTCGAATATTGACTTTATAGATAGATATCGACAAAAGAAAATAAGTAATTTGCTTGACAATCGAATTTAATTTGACTTTCGATTACAAAAAATCTAAAATACTTTTGCACTAACTCAAAATATACACCTCCGCGCGCATGTACCGTATGGACTACGTTCCGGTACTGCAAACGACTCCGGCCACTCCAATGCGTTATTCGAGCTTAAACATTATTCATTTAGAAATCATTATTATTAAGGATATTATAATTTTATTTTTGTATATTTTTACATGGTTCATAAGCATAAATTGCAATGGCATTTGGACAAATTTTTACTGTTCCAAGTACATTTTCCTCTTCCAATAAGAAAGTTATTTTTCACATAGTAGTGTTTTTATTTGAAAGTCAGTAGAATTTGTATCTCTTTTTTCACTTTTTAGTTTTACCTAATAGGCTAGTTCTTTAGTAAGGTACCTATAATGCCAGAATAGATTTCCCGAATATCATAAAAGTTGAATATAACCGGTGAAATTAGGTTGTATCAAGGTGAACTGTACAAATCTGCAAACCCCTTTAGAGCGTACTGGCGTGATGTTATGTTATGAAATGATATTAACAGTAAACAGGCATGCGATTGCAGCAATCCCGAGAGATTTGCCGTCATTTCTTCATCAGATCTATACCAAATTAAAATGGGACCAGTTTGGGAACATACTCTTTCAAACAAAAAAGTATTTTCAAAATGGGTAAACAATTGACTCACACATACAAAAAAATATAGAACATAATGTCGAACATCGCCTCCTTTTTGGAAAGTCGGTTAAAAAATACCTATCCATAGCTGGGACTCGAACTCGCAACCTTAAGTGTAGTAGGCCTCCACGTTTTTCATTAGGATATTCAGACGGGCAATAGCGCCAGCGAAATTAGAACAACATTGCACGCACGTCAACATCATTATTACCTAAAATCTCAATCGTTTTGTCTCGTGCTAATGCACCTAAAGGTCCCGAATTATTATTTTTACTCTAGCTAGCCACACTTGAAATAGCCCTTGAAGGTATATCGTTGATTCGACATTGAGAGTTGATCTCCCTGGTTCGCTGCGTCCCCTTATGGGGGCGCGGCAGGCGGAATTTAGGAACCCTAACTACCTACCAATTTTTTTTCAATTGTCATTTTCCGCGGAAAATCTTAACACCGCCATTCAGAAAATGACGCGTAATGGACAACGCCATCTATCGAATATGGAGTTCAACACTCCGAGTATCTGATTTGCGTGTTGCGATATTTTACTTCTTGAACACTTTAAATTCATCTTACTTATGATAGAGTGAACCGATTGCTATGAAATAAAAACTAAGTAATACTTCAAGTTACGCACAATTTTTATGTATAAATGTTATCTACATTGGTTTCGTACATTTTACTTGATGCTTGCACAAATAAACAGACAAAAATTCCAAAAATGCTAGATATGGGTTCTGTGGGTTCTCCTTTAACACACGGGCTATTTTTTTTGGAAATATTTTCGATGTACAAAAAGACTTTTCTACAGATCTTGATTGATGATGATCAGATCGCTTTGTTGAAGATAAACATAAAATGGTTTTCAGGGACATTGAATCTAGGGCATGATGTTTCACTTGTAAACATTCATTAAACTACAGAGCACGAATAATATAGTAACCGTTTTTACAAAAATAAATATTCGTTTTAGAAATAATAAGTAGCTCAGCAGCAGCAGCTTCGTTCGCGTAAAGTTAGTACTGAAACTTTCCTCGTTGGTGTTTACTAGAGAAGTGAGTGTCTGTCTCTATCAGAAAGTGTTTGTGTTATGAACTGACTATGAATAAGACTTGTAATTTATTCATTCATTTCATAATTCCTGAGAAAATGCTCGTGTGATACTGGAATTATTTTTAGTTGTTTGTTTAAATCTTGTTTCTGCGCCTAATGAAAAATTTTCTAGAAGAGGGTTGTTATAAGTTTGACGTGTGTACCTGTTTGTTTGTGTAACTGTCTGTGGCATCAAAGCTCCTAAACGGATGGACCGATTTTGATTTAGTTTTTATTGTGTGAAAGATGGCTTTATCGGGAGTGTTCTTAGCTATGTTTCATGAAAATCGGTTCAGTCGTTGAAAAGTCATGGGCGTTGTACTGTTTGAATCGGAGTTGTTTCGGCAGATATCGTGTCATAATTACGTGTTCGATAGATTGTTTATCGAAGCGTGTCTACTACTAGATAAATTATTTAGTTTGTAGGGATGACTATGTAATTGTCAGGAAAGGCCAATTGAATGGCTCCTTTTCGGGCGACTCGAGGAGAAAACAAATGAGCGACTTTCAGCTTTTTAATTAATCACTTTAATTATTGGAAAATAACGTAAACGACATTCCCCCAATCACGTATTTTGATCTACACGAACAATCGGCAACTCTTACTGTATTTTTCCAGTTCTAACACAAATTAACAATTCCACTAAAACCGTCATCTTCTTCCTCGATCTCCTGTCTGATTGTCCCTTGTTCGCGCCAAAAACTAGTGCTTAGTGTTATGTCAAGTTGACATCTGTCAGAGTCATTCTCGAAACCATATCTCTCTTCAGAACGAAATCTATTAAAGTGCAGTCAAGTTTAAAAAGTAAGAAGACTGTAAAGTAAGTTAGGCTGCAGGTAGTAGATTGGAGTAGGCCATCGGATTCGACCGCGTGAAGATTATGAATAAAAAATCATATATCTTAACCCAGGTCTTGGTCTACCCGTGTGCCAAGTTTCCTACAAATTCGTCCAGCCGTTAAGACCTAAATAGGTAACAAACAGACAGAGGTACTTTCGGATTTATAATATTTCGAGTAGTATAGTATCTTTGCAAAACACACGTAATCGAGACAAAGTTATTAGCTCGACTTATAACTAGATGTATGTGTTTACCCGGATTCGGGCGCTTCAAAAACTTCTTTCGACTTCGGCGAAGCATTACAAAGGCACACAACGTGCTAACTTATACACGACTGAACTAAATCTACGTGTTATTCGTCTTTTCGACACGGATAATCCGACCTAAATAAACGAAAAAACTTCAGTAGGTACGTGCGATAAAAATGTTGTTTATGTTCGTGAAGAAAATGGTTCCATTCACTGGCACTCAATGTCCAGAATCTAGAATACCTTTTTCCTTTCGGGCTAAAGCTGAAAATGGTTGCAACATGGTTTTGTCATCTCATCATCATCATCATATCAGCCGAAAGACGTCCACTGCTGGACATAGGCCTCCCCCAAGCGTCGCCACATTGACCGGTCCCGTGCGTCTCGCAACCAGCGGATCCCCGCAACCTTCACCAGGTCATCGGTCCACCTAGTGGGAGGCCTTCCAACGCAACGTCTTCCGGTTCGCGGTCGCCACTCCAGAACCTTTCTGCCCCATCGGCCATCCGTTCTGCGAGCAATGTGCCCTGCCCACTGCCACTTGAGTTTGGCAATTCTTCGGGCTATGTCGGTAACCCTGGTTCTCTTGCGGATCTCTACATTTCTGATTCGATCACGCAAAGAAACTCCGAGCATAGCCCTCTCCATTGCCCTTTGAGTGACTGTAAGCTTTCTGATGAGGCCCATTGTAAGCGACCACGTCTCAGAGCCATATGTCATCACTGGCAACACACACTGGTCATAGACTTTCGTCTTGAGACACTGTGGTAAGTTGGACGAAAAGGTACCGCGCAACTTCCCGAACGCTGCCCAGCCGAGTCGGATTCGACGGTTGACCTCTTTCTCGAAGTTGGCCCTACCCAATTGGATCGTTTGTCCAAGGTAGACATAGTCGCCCACAACTTTGAGTGTAGAGTCTCCGACCTTGATAGGAGTGGGTGTAACACGGGCATTCAACATCACCTTGGTTTTGTCCATGTTCATCCTAAGACCCACTCTTTCGGAAGCTCTACTGAGTTCATCGAGCATTGTACTGAGGTCCTCCATGGTCTCAGCCATAACCACTATATCGTCGGCAAACCGAAGGTGAGTGATGTACTCGCCATTGACGTTGATGCCTAGCCCTCTCCAGTCCAGAACCTTGAAGACATCCTCCAGTGCAGCAGTAAACAGTTTCGGAGATATGACGTCTCCTTGTCTCACACCTCGCTGCAGAAGGACTGGTTCCGAAGTCTGATCCTGAAGTCGAACTGACATGGTGGCGTTTTTGTATAAACACTTCAACACTTCGATGTACCGGTAGTCAATTTGGCACCGTTGGAGAGACTGCAATACAGCCCAAGTCTCGATCGAATCGAAGTCTTTCTCGTAGTCCACAAACGCTAAGCAGAGAGGCAGGTTGTACTCTTCGGTCTTCTGTATAACCTGGCGCAGCGTATGTATGTGGTCTACGGTGCTGAAGCCCTTACGGAATCCGGCTTGTTCGGGAGGCTGGAAATCGTCAAACCTGCGCGCGAGACGATTCGTGATGACTCTTGAAAACAGCTTGTAGACATGGCTAAGAAGTATGATGGGCCTATAGTTCTTCAGCCGGGCATTGTCGCCCTTCTTGAAGAAGAGCGACAATGCCCATTAGCTAGAGCATTGCCCAGAGAGCTTTTTGTTCCTATTTGTACGGCGGGTCTTGAAAAACTTAGACCCGACCGTATGGACAGCTTCCACGAACCCGTCATTGTATTCGTCCACTGAGCTCCCTAGGCACTCGAAACGATTCTGGAGTTCGAGCTGAAAGCTCTCGGGGTTTTGGACCTGGATCTGTGCTGGACGGAGCGTGGACTTCATCAGTCGAGACCTTTCAAGCTTGACATGAATGTCCAATGTTTAAATAGGCTTTCCTTCCATACATGGGCCAGTGGAAGATCTATAGATACCTACCAATATTACATTTCTCTGCGTACACCAGCAAAAAACCTGCCCCCATTGATTATACGACCTGCAAAGTCTGGATAATATTTCAATATTAATCCTGTTTCTTCTTTTCCTCTATTATATTTTTTTTGGCCATTGCAGGAATAATCTGACCCAATGGGCTATTACAGACTAACTTGGGCTATCTCTTGCCCAACTTTGACTTTATGGTCTGAAATCCTAGTGAGTAATGCTTGTTCCATCTCCACTGGGTCGATTACGGGTATGTTGGTTCGAGGAACTTTGGGTTCTTTCATTATTAAACCACTCTTTTTAAAGAGCTTATCCTTCTAAAGTAAATTGATCTCCAATGTTATATGTAATACCGCCCGGTCGAATCCCATAAAGAGCAATCCGAGGTTGGTGTAGTTGGATAGGTACTTGTATATTCTGCGATAAGTTTCCCTGTATTTTCGTATTCGAACTAAGAGTACTCGAGAAGAGGGGAAATCTAACTACGTTATTTGTGTAGATGTTCTCGAACACGGAGCGAAGCAGTTGGCGTGGCACAGTTAGCTTGCTACTTATTAAACTTACCAGTTTGTTCTCAGACTTCGTGATTTAATTATCCTAAGACATTTTTTACTTGCTTTCGTTGAATTTATTCAGCGTCTCTCGGGTAAATGATGAACACTGTATATCGTACTGTTTGAGCCGAATAATTGATTACGTTGTTTAACCAAAGGGCACTTCAACTATCGGGGAAGTCTTAACTACGCTATTTGTTTAGACGCTGTCTCGAACATTAATCCCCATCTTATTCAGCGCTCGGCGTGGTATTTCCCGGGACCCGTGTCTCTGGGACTTTTAATCTAGACGAGTCGAGTTTCAGTCGGTAATGAGTGTAGCGACGCTCTCAGACATGCGGTCGCCATAATTGCCAAACTTTGTGCCGCCCGAGACCCACGCCCCCTGCTTGTCGCGCGCCATTGTTCGCATGGTAACGCGTGCGGTAGATGCCTTAACTCAACGCCACTTGTAACTTCACACTAAATTAAGGATGATTATGTACGATACAGTTATAAATTATCCCTTATTACGCCGTAAGTACACATACGACACACGTACCTATACGAAACCAGAATGTGTTGTTCAATAGTAACACTAGATAGGGTTTGGGTTTTATAATAAAACAACCAGATTTGTTAGTAAGCAGACAGCACTGAATGGAACGTCCAGTCACCGCTTGGTGCAATCTAATAATGAATAGACGTAAGCACGTAAGCATTCAATGCTGCCAACGTTTATTAAGAGGATACCACCTGTTCTTTATACGTAGCGGTCTAATAAAGTTGCCACTGTGTTGTCGTTACACCACTTAGCGTGTATATCGCTACCTGTGTATTTTATTATTGATACGCGGGCCATTTGAACCTATGCAGGATCCTTAAAAAACCGGCTAAGAACGAATCGGACTTGCGCACGAAGGGTTCCGTACCATTATCTCATAAAAAATACCGGCCAAGTGCGTGTCAGGCCACGCGCAGTAATAGGGTTCCGAAGTTTCATAATAATGCGGACTAAGAAGAGGGTTTTGTTGAAGTTAGAAAAATATTATCTATTTGAGTACTACCGCGGATGCGAATTGGGAACGGGGAATGGTATGGTTCGTTCCTGGATCCTTGCACGCACGCTCCTTGTTTATTTCTCTTTCGGAATTAGAAAAAAATCGTATATATTCACCTCTAATCTGCAGTATTCACTATTTCATTCTGGAAAGTTTTACGCTACTCAATTAGTGATGTAGTCGGGTCGAATATTGACTTTATAAATGGATATCGACAAAAGAAAATAAGTAATTTGCTTGTCGAATCTAATTTGACTTTACTTTTACGTTTTGATTACAAAACGTCGAAAATACTTCTGCACTAACACAAAATAGACTCCCCCGCGCGCATGTGCCGTATGGACTATGGGCTGGTACTGCCAACGACTCCGGCCACTCCAATGCGTTATTCGAGCTTAAACATTATTTATTTAGAAATCATTATTATTAAGGATGTTATGATTTTATTTTTGTATATTTTTACGAAAAAAGGCAGGCGCTTAACTTTGTGTAAATTATTTCATCACCACTGCTCTCAAAACGGTGAAGGAAAACATCGTGAGGAAACCGGCATGTCCTAGACCCAAAAATTGGAAGATATGTGACATCCACCAACCCGCACTGGGCCCGCGTGGTGGATTACGGCCCATTCCCTCTCACAGAGAGGAAGCCTGTGTCCCAGCAGTGGGAACTTTAATAGGCTGATGATGTGATGTGATTTTTACGTGGTTCATAAGCATATATTTACTATCTGTTTTACACTGCTAACAACATTATTTAAGTAATTTTTTAATGGCATTTGTACAAAAATTTTACTGTGCCAAGTACATTTTATAAGTTGGTCGACTATTACTCGTAAACTTGTAAAGCCTGTTATGATTTTATTTTTGTATATTTTTACATGGTTTGTAAGCATATATTTACTCTGTTTTACACAGATATTAACGTTATTTAAGTAATTTTTCAATGGCTTTAGTACAAAATTTTTACTGTTCCATGTACATTTTATAAGTTGGTCGACTATTACTCGTAAACTTGTAAAGCCTACTTATCTTGTGAAAGTTTTCCTTTTAATTTCGTTATATTTACTACTGCCGTGAATTTTTTCACATAGCCTAGAGCAACCATTTCGCTGTCAGGGGGGGGGGGTACACTTGACTCTAACATAATATTGCAATTTAAAGTTTAATTTTACGTAAACGGATCTCTGAATCGAAAAATGGTTTTAACAAACCCATAAAATTTTTGAATGGCCTATCCAACGAAAACCCACACCATGGGATAGATGAGAAAAAAAAATACATCCCCACTTTACGCCTATCGAAGAAAAAAATTTTTTTTTTCTTGATTTTATGTTACCACTTTGTCGGAACTATTAATATGTATATCCATGCCAAATTATAGCTTTCTAGTGCTTATATTCTCTGCGCTAAGCTGCGGACGGACAGACGGACAGAGCGAAACTAAAAGGGTTCCTTGTTGACTTCGGAACCCTAAAAACGGCAAAAAGGTCACGTTTTTTGTATGGGAGCCCCACTTAAATATTTATTTTATTCTGTTTTTTTAGGGTTCCGTACCCAAAGGGAAAAAACGGGACCCTATTACTAAGACTTCGCGATCCGTCTGTCTGTCTGTCTGTCTGTCCGTCTGTCTCCAGGCTGTATCTCATGAACCGTGATAGCTAGACAGTTGAAATTTTCACAGATGATGTATTTCTGTTGCCGCTATAACAACAAATACTAAAAACAGTATAAATTAAATATGAAAGGGGGGCTCCCATACAACAAACGTGATATTTTTGCCGTTTTTTGCTCGATATTAATAACGGCAACAGGTAGACGCTTGAAATATTCACAGAATGTTTAGTTGTATATTTACTTCAAAAAATAATAATAAATAAATTAAAATAAAATAAATTAAGGGGGGCTCCCATACAACAAACGTGATTTTATGCAGTGTTTTGCGATAATGGTACGGAACCCTTCGTGTGCGAGTCCGACTCGCACTTGGCCGGTTTTTTTTATTTTAGTTAGGCTTGCGCTTGACCACTATCTCACCTGGTAAATATCCCGAAACAAATATTAATTCTAATGATTGTGACCATGTCAGCTTAAAAACTTATACTATCTCACCTGATGGTAAGCGATGATGTGGTCGACGGTGTAACACGCTTGCCTGGAAGTAACCTGTTCACTCTTGTCTTAAAGACACCGAGGTTGTAGCTATCTGGTAACAGACACCGGCAGGGAATTCCACTCCTTAGCTGTACGCATAATGAAAGTATTTCCAAAACGTTTAGTGCGTATGGGTGGGATGTCCACCATGTACCGATGGGGTATCGCTGTACGTCTTATAGTCCGATGATGAAACGGGCTAGGCGGAATTAGATCATGCAATTCCATCGCACACTCTCCGAAATACAACCGATAAAAAACCGACAAGCTAGCAACTCGACGACGATGTTCAAGGCTCTGGAGCTTTGACTCGGCCAGTGCCTCATTGTCGATGAGCCTCTTGGGCCGTTTTTCGATCGACTCAAGTGCATCAAGCTGGTACTTGGCAGATCCGTCCCAGAGATGAGAATAGTAGTCCATGCAAGATCGAACTTGCGCTTGATACAACTTAAGCAGCTGTTCTGGCGTGAAGTACCGTCTCACCTTCGCAAGGATCCCCAACTTTTTGGCAGCCAGTTGAGCCTTTGTCTCAATGTATGGGCCAAAATTAAGTGTCGATGTCAACGTTACGCCAAGAAGCTCAAGATGGTCCGTTATCGGTACGGTTACACCTCGGAATGATGGAGCCGGCTGAAATTGGCTCCTTTTCGCGGAGAAGAGACACGCCTGTCTTTTTGCGGCATTGAACTTGACCAGATTGGAATCGCTCCATTCGGAGACTGCCTCCAAGGACAAGCTCAAGCGCTCCACCATGGCCTCACAGAGAGACCGGACCTGAGGCCCAGTAGCCCGTGCGTTGGACGAGTATCTCTCAACAACAGTGTTGTCATCTGCATACCCAAACGGTTTTAGCAGTTCATTTATGTGCAGCAAGAACAATGTCGCTGAGAGTACCGACCCCTGAGAGACCCCGGCATTAATATCCAATAGGTCCGAAGAGCAGCCATCGATAACTACTCGAATGGACCGACCCCTCAGGAAGTCTGCAATCTAGTCCCACAGACCACCGGGCAGACCGAATGAAGGAAGCTTACCAATAAGGCTTCCGTGCCAGACCCTATCAAAAGCCTTCGCGATGTCTAAGGCAGAAGGCAAGCGCTTCCCCATGCCTCTCGATGGCCTCACTCCAGATTTGAATAGCATACGCTAGAAGATCCCCAGTGGACCGATTTCGGTGGAAGCCGTATTGGCGGTCGCTAAGGATGTCGTTAGCATCTAGGTATGCCAGAAGCTTACTATTAAGTACGCGTTACGCGTACGCGAGATGGGTCTGTAGTTGGCCGGGTCAGCACGACTGCCCGCACGGGCACGGCTGTACGTTGGCTTCCAAGCATTCGGCACTTTTCCAGTCTCGTAAGAAAGGCGAAACAGGCGCGTCAAGATCGGAGACAATTCAGGCGCACAGGTTTTGAGAACAATTGTTGGTATACCATCGGGTCCGCTAGCCTTATTGACGTCGAGGTTGCGCAGCACCCTACGTACGTCCTTTTGATGGATGCGAATGTCCGACATACTCGTCTCGCATCGACCAGGAGAAGGAGGGGGACGCGCGCCACCAGGATTCAGACGCGAAGACTCCGAAAAAAGAGAGGCAAACAAGTTTGCTTTCTCCTCAGCGGAGTGGGCCAGCAACCTGTCGGGTTTCAGCAGTGGTGGTAGTGAGGGACGGCAGAAGTTTGATTCAACCGATTTAGCCAGGGACCAGAACGCTTTACTACCTGCTGGGTAGGAAGCAAGTTTGATCCTTATCCGGCTAATGTGGTCGAACCGAGCCCTTCGCAACACCTTCTTGCAGGACTTGGCAGCCCTGTTGTAGGTTTTCTTCCTCTGACCAACGTCACTCGCCTTGCGCAAATCAAGCAAGCAAGTAAACCAAGGTCGGTCTTGGCTAGACATTGTTACGTCAGAGAACGGATCCATTCCCTGACGCAACAAATCCGTCACGGCGTCCGCGCACGACGTAGGATCAGATGAAGAAAAGCAAAGCTGCCAAGGATAGCATGCGAAGAAAGATCGCATGCCATCCTAATCTGCTGACTTGTACCGCGATACCCGCCGGGTGCCTCTTGGGCTGGGATCGGGCGGGGAGTAGACGGATACAGACTTCACCAGACAGTGGTATGCGAATCAACATCCGGCACCCTCGTTGCCCCCTGGACCAGCTGAGTGAGATTTAACGCTATCTATTATCTATCACCTTGACTTACAGACGTCTAAAAAATGTTTTATTCGAATGGTTGCATCCTCTAAACTATAACCAAACAGAAGACCTTTAGCACATACAATCGTAAAATTGATACATAAATAGCAATAATACCTACCTACCTATATACTTAACACTCACCCCTACGTACTCCACATATACACATACACTCACCAAAAAGCAACTGAAACTAAATTCATAGAATAAAATAATAACTTCTATTTCTATTTATCATCTATACATTACAATTTAATTAAGTTTTATCTCTGTACCATGTAAAAATATATGCCTTATCTACTTGGGAAGAGACTGGACCCTACAACACAGGGAATCCTAGTGTGGAATCCAGGGAATTTGTCAATAACTAGCACTTAAGGGATTCTATGTAAAGTATTTTTGTTTAAATATTGTACTGTGTAAAAATGAACGGAATAAAGATTGGTCAGTGTACTGGTACGGGAAGAGCCACTCCTGATGGTAGGCATTAAAGTCCCCCAGTATCACCAATTGGGCGGACGGGTACCGTTGCTGAGCCTCATCATGCGCCTCAATAAGCCCGGTTGTCTCCATGTCTCCGCTGTGCGACCTGTAGACACAAGCATAGATAATCTTATCTAGACCTGTGTCAACCAGGACCCAGAGCACTGAGTATCGAGAGTCTTCAAGGTTTCGGAGCCGCCGATAACAGATGTCGTCACGGGCGTACATGCATACACCCGCGCGTGGCTGACTGACTTCCGATCTGCGTCTCCGAAAGGAACAAAAGCGCTGGTTTCTCAATCTCCAGATGATGGTGGACTGCATCAAGGTTAGAGTGTAGACCTCTGATGTTACTGAGGTGAACCTTATGTGACAGTGAGTGCTGCCACTGTACAGCTTTTTTTCCTTTGTTCCTTATTGCCATAGTTGACAGGATAGGAGAGGAGAAGGAAGTGAGATGAGGTTCTACGCTGGCATCCCACAGACACGCGCCGGCAGGAAGCCATCATTAGGGGACTGGTCTGGAGACCGCGGGGACGCCCGAGCCCCCCCGGAAATGTCCATCGGGCATTGTCTTCTGGTCGCCAACCAGCGCGATGGCGCATTCCGGGCGGGGCAGCCTTTCGTGTGTGGCTAGCACACTACTTGGGCCCCCAACTACCTGCGGTCGGTCAGCGGCGCACCGTGCCTCGGATCCCGCTACCCTCCGCGACCAGTCGCCCGATACATCACTAACAGCGCGCATCAGGCCGGTCTGCCTGCAGTGGAACAGCTATCTCGACCCTACTCCTCTTGTTGGCTGCACCGAGCATCGTACCGGAACACGGCTAGGCCGCTTGGCGGTACGTCTTTGCCCGGTGGGTGGTCGCAAGCCTTCGGCCAAAGCCTACCACCAGTAAGTGTCACCTGATTTGCACCACCCGGGGACCACTCGGGGTACATTCCTACGGACGCGGGTGGCTCAGCCCCCAAGTATTTGTTGTTATAGCGGCAACAGAAATACATCATCTCTGCCTAGCTATAACGGTTCATGTGATACATACAGCCTGTTGACAGACGGACAGACAGACAGACGGACCACGGAGTCTTAGTAATAGGGTCCCGTTTTTACCCTTTGGGTACGAAACCCTATAAATTGTGTACCGTTGCCATTACATCGCATAGGTTTTTTCCTACATCTGTGCAAAACACAATGGAAAACATTAGCTTTACATCTGGATTTGTGAACGTAGTATAATGTCTATCTGTGTTAACGTGGATATTGCTCCCATCAACGTGTAATAATCCCCCAATCGCCTCTTACGACCCCCACGGGAATGGAGGGAGCGGCTTATGCTCATCCAGGTAACTGACAACGTGTAGATACATTGTACCTACAATCTGACTCTTGATGGCAAAATAAAAATCAAGATATCGTGAATATCACCTACTTAATTAAGTAAAAAAAATATTGTCAAGTTTCATTTGTCTTTCATTAAGCAGATAGGCTCTAAATTTAAATAAATTATTCATTAAAAAACCTTTTTAAACAAGCTTTTTTCGTATTCTTCTCAACAAACTCTTTCAATTGATACCCATATCATGCAAGTGCAGAAAAAATAACTATTCCGCTATTTTGAGCCGTCCGCCATATTGGATTTAGGTTGACCTCACTTTGCTAACCATGCATTGTCATCCAAAATAAACATGTATGCAAAATTTCATTATAATAGGTGAAGGATAAATGCTTTAAAATTCAGTTGCAAGATTTGACCCGAACACACTTACATACATACATACATTGCAAGTTAAATAAAAGCTTGCAAAATAGGTACCTATTGACCAATTAATTTAAGTGGCAATAACATGCTAAAGATACTAATAACGCACAGTGCGATGATATTGAGCCATGCTGAAAATTTTATTCATAAGACATAGTTACGAGGTCCATTTAGATTTTTGTAATTCATGTTATTTTCTCGAATGAAATGGATCGTCGTTGGACTACCCTTTCAAGAGTTGCATACTACTTAATATCTGCATGAGGTGACTCAATGTCCGTTTCAATTGATAAATTAACTTATGCTACTTTTTATTTAAGCAATGTAACAGAAATTGCCTGATTTTGTTATTTTCATTGACCCTTTTCCATTAACAGAAACCTTTAACCAAAACAAATAGCAAAAACAAAACCTATTCCTGAACAAATTAAATGTTGTTTATTATACGGTCCCTAGACTAAATTGTTTGAAATCTCGACACGTAGAGAGCAAGCTTGCTAATCAATATTTGTTCTTTTTTCATATAAAAGAGTCCGTTGACGTAGGAAAACAGTTTCAGGAGTTTTGGTTATGCCACGGGCACCCAACGTGAAGAAAGAAAATTTGGTTCAAATAAATTGCACTAGTTTCGTGAAATATTATGATTTTCTAGAGACGATCATAAAAATGTATGTTCTTGTTTTATTAACTCCTAAGCACAACATTAAAGCATATTGAGCTCTTAATTCACATTTCACAGGTTATTTAAATGGATCATTTAAAATTGACTCCAATAGATGGTGTGGTTTTAAATATCTGAGGCACCCACTTTTTATTTGTTTTGAACACATTTAGGTAAAAAGGCACTGTAAAAAAAACAATAAAACTAAAACACTTCCATTCCATTTGGAGTTAAGCTCGCCTTTGTACATTAATTTTGTTATCAACTTGTTTAAATGTAATATCTTGTTGTACAATAAAGAATAAAGAACACTATATATACAAAAAAAGTATTCACTAACCGAGTAAACACTTTTACTTGCAAGTTGCTGCTTCTATATCCGTGGAACGAATCCGAACGCGATCGATGTTCTTAGAAAAATAATCAGTTTAATCAGACCAAAAACTCTAGTTACGTAGGCACGGTTTCTTTGGATGGGATGGGGCATCTGTATGCTAGTATTATATTATCTGTGGTTATGCTACTTTAAATACGGGCAAAACTCACTAATTTCTAAAGAAAACTCATTAGATGAAAGTTTTTGGTAATTTAACATTAGAATTCTTGATTTTTTTAAATAACTAATTAACGTTTATGAATTCGCAAGACTTTCTTTTTCGCTTTCACATTAACTCGATTTTATGAGGTTTTTATTATAATTAGAAATCTTTTGAAAGTTTTCTGTCGTGAGATATAATAAATTCTTAGAAGATTATATTATATTCAGCTCATAATAATTTTCGGAACGTAAAACTTATCAAGTTCGTTAAATTGTTTCGTGAAGTATTCCGATGCGAGCTTATCTCTAAAATCTTTGTTTAATTATATAACTATTCTCTCGAGCTTCAGCCATATTGAAGCGCAATTGGGCGTAAAGCTATTTAAATCTGAATAGGGCATTGTGAAGGCGCGTCACCTTGATTCAGCGAGGAGTCTCGTCCTTAATAAAGTTAGAGTGCCGTCGCCGTCGTCGCTCGCGGACACCCATCCTGCCCGCCGCGCGCCGCCGCCCACCGCTGCCTCGGGCGCCTCTCGAAATCATCTTGTACGGGCTAAATGCCTTTCTCGAACCTCTTTACACTCCGCTACCTAGTTTACGTGCAATGGACCATGAGTATTTGTATTAGACACACAAAGGGACAGTAATTACTTTGATTGTCTAACCATAGATCTGTTGGGACTAATCGGATTATTATAATGTAGCATGTGTCCGCACTTATCTCACTTATTGCAGAGAGAAAGACTATTTTTTTTTTAAATCAAATCCCCACAAAATATTTTTGGTGAAGAATAAGCAATTCAAAAGTATCTGGAACAAACGAAATTAATTCTAACCAAGAAGAATAACAAAAAAATACTTTTAGCAGATATTCGCACATCAAATAGATTGTAATTGGGTTTCTGCCAGTCGGAGATGTATACGGTGCAGATTTGTTATGTGTACTCAATATTACATTGCTTTGTTACGCTTAGAAGACGGTGTCAGAAGTCAGCAGAGGCGTCTGTTACGTAAATATCGGCTGGGCGTGTTGCGAATAGGACAGAATACACGATGAGGGGAGGATAAAAGTATGGCCCGTTTATTCTGTATAAGTAAATGTATTCAACAACGAGTTAAAATAAGTTTATGATCACTTATATACGTGACAGAAAACTAAACAGTGGGCCCGAAAGTTTGTTACTACCTTATTATATGTTTTATTTTATCACTAAAGTTAATATTAAATTGACTGTATTAAAAAAAGGTCCAAAATCCCGCAGTTTCAGAGCTAACTACGGCGTGAGAGACGGCCAATATTGCTGACGTCCCATTAAAATCTAATTTGCGTTAAACTTTAAGAGAGACTTTCAGTATTCAAGCTTTTCTTTTACAATGCTGTTTCTTCAACGGCTTCAGTTTTATGTCGATTTGCCCGCGAAAAGCATGAACTCGATGATTGCAAATAGAAAGCGAGAAAGGTTGAAGTGATGAAGTGCACAGAGCAGAATTAGTTATCGTCGAGGAAACTGCAAATTTTAATTAACAATAATTCAAATAATTTTCTATTTGTTTAAGGGTAAAAGTTGAGCCCGACCGTTCACCGCGAAACGGAAATTCACAGCCCTTCCATTTCTGGTTATGCGTCGATTTATATTCTGCGCCCACTCGCCGCCTGAGAAATCTCATGTTGGAGGTGCTCTTTCAATTTGAATCGGAACACTCGGATCGGGGAATAATGTATTTCGGTATCGACCCTCCGCTCGGTACGGATCCTCCTGTTTATCGCAGCTCTCATTTATTCGGGCGTCGTCGCGCCTTTATTTTTTCAACACAAACTCTGTGTCGCGCAGTTTATCCGTCGTGCGATACTATTAGCAGGGTTTTTGTTTTGAAAGGCAATCAGATTGCGGCGCCCTGACTAAAGGATAATTGAATTGTCACATTACAACATGTGCCTCATAACGGTATTTCCAATGTTATAATATAACGTCATATTATTAAATGACGGTTCCATTTGTACAATTATTTTGCCTAATATGGGGCTTCAATCATATAGAAAGAGTTTTAAGTACCTACGTATTTATTAAACTCTATTTATTCATGTTTATCTATCGTCTTCCAGAAAACCAATAACAAATGTTTGATAACATATACAAAGTACGTAAACCAAGTTACAATAACAAACTATTTAGTTTAAAGTTTAAGAGGATAGCAAAAACTGCTATCAGTTATATAGTACAGGTAAGAGGCCACTTTACTTAAGTCGACATTTACGGAGAGTCTCAAGGGTTTAAGTTTCTTTATGCGGTCGTCTAAACGCGAAGAAAAACTACGTTGGTTGTTAGTCGCCTTTATCGAACGATGCACTAAAGTGCATATGCAATGTTTTACGCTAGACATCTGTTCGGATACTTTGTGTGTGTTGGAGACCAAAAAGGTTAGTTTTTGGATAATGATAAGGAGAACAAGAGCAGTTCGGCGATTGCCTCATCTAGCATTCGAGTCGCGCTGCGGATACCCCGCGGACCCTTAACCCGCGCCTTATTTCTCCTATTCCGAGGACTATTTACGTCGTTTTGTTTGATAATCTGCTATTGTTTCGTTGGGCAACGCGGCGTCCCTGTGAGAATTATGCTAGCTATCTATACAGAACGTGGACGGCGTGCGAATATGTAATGAACTAGGAACCCATCCGCGCTCCGCCTGCGTGCTTACGTTTTTTATGGCTATTTGTGTTTGTTCATTGATGTTGGTAGCTGTTTGGCGAAGGCTATTAGACGTTTAGGAACACCTGCGTGAACTGCTAATTGTAAATATTTGGACACCTATAACAAGACATAATTAGGAGACCATATTTTTAAAGAATCAAAATCAAATTAAAAAAAAAACTAAATTCTTTAGCACAAAGGTTGACTATTAATTTTGACGTAAAGTTTATTCAAGCTTTCTTTCTGAGGAGCAATCGAGCAGGAAAATTAGAGAATGGAAAACATTTTTTTTATTGCCCTCGAGTGTGCCGTATCAACTTTTGAATAAATGCTTGCACAAATATAATACACCTAAGTATGAAAATAACATGTCATTGTGTAATGAAAATGAGTGGTCGGCGTTTGTTACTTACATAGAATAAAGATCGAGCTCGCCTGGTATTCACGCCCAATTTTTGTAACAATAAATTCTTTGTAATCGCCTCCCTTGACAAACTGTCCTCCGATGTGACTCGTCCATACGATTCATGAAGCCATTTCATTTCCGTTTATATGCCTATTTGTATTCTCTCTTCCTTCGCGGTTAGAGAAATCTCTATACTGAGATGCTCTTTCAATTTGAATCGAAACGGCCGAATTGGGGGAATAATTTATTTGGAAAGCTACTTTTTTATTCAGAACAGCTCTCTATGCTTAACGTCCCCGGGTGTTTGCCTTGTTGTTTGTTATTTGGTCACTGTTTGAAACCAACATTGATATAAGCGAACCTATTTATGTTTAAATTTCGAGCACCCTAAAATAATTTTACATTCTAACCAAGGTACACCAACCCAAAGATGTTAACTAAAGTTGAAATACATACCTATGTGTATATTGTTCCAATTTATTTCGGTCGTTTCGGACTCGAGAGCCTAAATTAAATTGCGACCCCAAAGCTGTTGTTTATTTATATTATGCTACTTCTATGTATTAACTTCTACCTTTCATATTTAGTATAGGTATATTCAAATGTAATTTAATCGGGTACAAACAAAACGCTAAACTGTTTCGGCAGAGGGTTGAAAATTGTTTCAGTAAATACTACATGCATATACGGTAGCTATAATTTGTACATGTATCGGCTTAAGATAGGATTAAGTGTTTATTTGATGTGTGCGTGTGTAGTGGGGCTGTGGAGGCGCAGATCTCAAGCGTTGGCTCGGCGCCGGGTTGCTGACATTGCATTAAAAGGTGGAGCGTGACCGTCTGCGCATTACCCGGCTTCGACTTAGGTTTGTTCCATGCCTCGACTCAAGCGTCTTATTGAAATCTAATTTTCGTTAATCCTCGGAACGAGTCCGCCCGACGAAGCGGAGCCATTGCCAATAATATTGTCGTTGTTATTACTCTGCGGAGTGCATTTCATTTCGTCCACTACGTCGAAATGCTATGATAATGTTTGTACTTCACTACACAATTATGTTCACTATACAGCACAGACGGGTGCTTATTAACGCCATTATTTTGGTACGCAAACAATGAAGTACGACAGTCCCAGATCAAGTAATTTAATGCTTGCGTGTTGTTTTAATTTAGCAGAATTTCTAGTTAAAAGCTAACATAGCAAATTCTTAAGCTGACATAGTTGCGATTACCAAATGTTCACTTGACCGAAGAACGCTCGGCAGAATAATCGTTTGTTCGATGGACTTTTGGTCGAACAATTGCCTAAATAATGGTCGCCCGAAAGATCGTTGGGCCGATAAATGATTGGTCGAAAGAACAAATGATCGAAAAACGTTTGCTTGAAGGATCGTTTGACCGATACTTAATTTCAAAAGTTCCGTCAATTTTAACCAATTTTAAGAATGGGCCGATTTGAACAAATCATCTTTTGTTTGAAAGGTTATACTTCCGGGGTGGTCCCATAGTCATCAGGTCAGGATCTGATAATGAGATCCTGGAGAAATCGAGGGAAATCCTCAAATATTATAGGCATATATATAGCGATTTTGGTATTTTCATCAACAATGCAATCATTTGCCTTCAGAAAGTATAATTTGGTGAAGTGGGACTGATGAAGAAAACCACAGGTGGCCCCTGGAACTCCTTAATGCTGTGTATGTCACGGGTCTAAGATTTTAAAAGTTCCGTCATTTTTACCCGACTGCCGAAGGAGGGTAATGTGTTTATCAGTCTTTTTTTTATTTTTTTATTGTAGATTGGCTCGCGCTTGACCACTATCTCACCTGATGGTAAGCGATGATGTGGTCGACGGTGTAACACGCTTGCCTAGAAGTAACCTATTCACTCTTGACTTAAAGACTCCGAGGTTGTAGCTATCTGGAAACACAGACTCCGACAGGGAATTCCACTCCTTAGCTGTACGCATAATGAAAGTATTTCCAAAACGTTTAGTGCGTATGGGTGGGATGTCCACCATGTACCGATGGCGCATCGCCGATCGTCTTGTAGTCCGATGATGAAACGGGCTAGGCGGAATTAGATCATGCAATTCCATCGCACACTCTCCGAAATGCAACCGATAAAAAACCGACAAGCTGGCAACTCGACGACGATGTTCAAGGCTCTGGAGCTTTGACTCGACCAGTGCCTCATTGCCGATGAGCCTCTTGGCCCGTTTTTCGATCGACTCTAGAGCATCCAGCTGGTACTTGGCAGATCCATCCCAGACATGAGAACAGTACTCCATGCAAGATCGAACTTGCGCTTGATACAACTTAAGCAGCTGTTCTGGCGTGAAGTACCGTCTCACCTTCGCAAGGATCCCCAACTTTTTGGCAGCCAGTTGAGCCTTTGCCTCAATGTATGGGCCAAAATTAAGTGTCGATGTCAACGTTACGCCAAGAAGCTCAAGATGGTCTGTTATCGGTACGGTTACACCTCGGAAAGATGGAGCCGGGTGAAATTGGCTCTTTTTCGCGGAGAAGAGACACGCCTGTGTTTTTGCGGCATTGAACTTGACCAGATTGGCATAGCCCCATTCGGAGACTGCCTGCAAGGACAGGTTCAAGCGCTCCACCATGGCCTCCCGGAGAGACTGGATCTGAGGCCCGGTAGCACGAGCATTGGACAAGTATCTCTCAGCAACAGTGCTGTCATCTGCATACCCAAAGGTGCCGGGTTTCAGCAGTTCATTTATATGCAGCAAGAACAATGTCGCTGAGAGTACCGACCCCTGAGGGACCCCGGCATTAATATCCAATAGGTCGGAAGAGCAGCCATCGATTACTACTCGAATGGACCGACCCCTCTGGAAGTCTGCAATCCAGTCACATAGACCACCGGGCAGACCGAATGAAGGAAGCTTACCAATAAGGCTTTCGTGCCAGACCCTATCAAAAGCCTTCGAGATGTCGAGGGAGACGGCAAGCGCTTCCCCATGCCTCTCGATGGCCTCACTCCAGATGTGAATGGCATACGCTAGAAGATCCCCAGTGGACCGATTTCGGCGGAAGCCGTATTGGCGGTCACTAAGGATGTCGTTAGCTTCTAGGTATGCCAGGAGCTTACTATTAAGTACGCGTTCCATACTCTTACAGAGTATGGACGTTACAGAGATGGGTCTGTAGTTGGCCGGGTCAGCACGACTGCCCTTCTTGGGCACGGGCTGTACGTTGGCTTGCTTCCAAGCATTCGGCACTTTTCCAGTCTGATAAGAAAGGCGAAACAGGCGCGTCAAGATAGGAGACAATTCAGGCGCACAGGTTCTGAGAACAATTGCTGGTATACCATCGGGTCCGCTAGCTTTATTCACATCGAGGTTGCGCAGCACCCTACGTACGTCCTTCTGGTGGATGCGAATGTCCAACATACTTGTCTCGCATCCATCAGGAGAAGGAGGGGGGCGCGCGCCACCAGGATACAGACGCGAAGACTCCGCAAAAAGAGAGGCAAACAAGTTTGCTTTCTCCTCAGCGGAGTGGGCCAGCGACCCGTCGGGTTTCAGCAGTGGTGGTAGTGAGGGACGGCAGAAATTCGATTCAACCGATTTAGCCAGGGACCAGAACGCTTTACTACCTGCTGGGTAGGAAGCAAGTTTGATCCTTATCCGGCTAATGTGGTCGAACCGAGCCCTTCGCAACACCTTCTTGCAGGACTTGGCAGCCCTGTTGTAAGCTTTCTTCCTCTGACCAACGTCACTCGCCTTGCGCGTTCTAGCGTCGACCCAGGCATGGTACGCCTCATGTTTACGCGCATCGGCGCGAATACACTCGGCGCCAAACCAAATAATCTACTATCGCCAAACCAATATACCTCGGATGTTACTGAGGTGAACCTTATGTGAGAGTGAGTGCTGCCGCTGTTCAGCTTTTCTCTTTTTGTTCCTTGGCATGAAGGAAAGGAAGGTGAGGAGAAGGAAGTGAGATGAGGTTCCACGCTGGCAACCTTCAGACACGCGCAGACAGGACGTCATCATTGGGGGACTAGTCTGGAGACTGCGGGGACGCCCGAGCCCCCCCGGGAATGTCCATCGGGCACTCTCGTCTGGTCGCCAACCAGCACGATGGCGCATCCCGGGATTTTTCGACAGTTGGCGGGGCAGCCTTTCGTGTGTGGCTGGCACACTACTTGGGCCCCCAACTACCTGCGGTCGGCCAGCGGCGCACCGTGCCTCGGATCCCGCTACCCTCCGCGACTAGTCCCACGATTGGCCCATAACAACGCGAGTCAGGCTGGTCTGCCTGCAATGGAACAACTATCTCGACCCAACTCCTCTTGTGGCTACACCGAGCATCGTACCGGAACACGGCTAGGCCGCTTGGCGGTACGTCTTTGCTCGGTGGGTGGTCGCAAGCCTTCGGCCGAAACCTACCACCAGTTTGTGTCACCTGTTTAGCACCACCCGGGGACCACGTGTAGGGTAACAAAAGGGGTACTCACCTACGGACGCGGGTGACTCAGCCCCCAATCAGTCAGTCTATGTATGTATGTATGTTTGTTCCTATGTGGCGTTCTAGAGACCAAACGCGTTGGCCCATTTTGATTATTCTTACGTCAATCGATTCGTCTTAATCTTGCGAGTGTCACTGGCTACATTAAAATTGGAAAAAACAAAAATGGTGGATTTTGGGCGCCATTTTGTGGGGAAAATAAAAAAAAAATCTTCCAAACCCATCGTGTGGGGTATCAAAATAAAGGATTTTAAGAGGCAATTTCAAAAATATATAACACTTATATGTTTAAATGTACCTAATTCTAAAAAAAAAATAACTAAAAAGTTGTAAATAAAAAAAGTTAATAAAAAAAATCAAAAAACCCGACTGCTTAAAAAGCAAACTAAAAAGACGTAAACAAGAAGAAAATCATGCTGTGCAGTCGGAGGATACATCTGGTTTTGGTCAGCCAGCTCGCGAATATGTATCCTCCGACTGCACAGCATGATTTTCTTCTTGTTTACGTCTTTTTAGTTTGCTTTTTAAGCAGTCGGGTTTTTTGATTTTTTTAATTAACTTTTTTTTAACAGAAGATTTTGTTCATCCAAAACCACTTTCTAGAGTAGGTAATCGCATTACGAATCTCTCTGTGTGCAGTAACGTTTTTATCAGTCTACAAAAGATCGATCGATCTCTCTCAATCTTCTATATCGATCTTTCGGGCGAACGTTCTTTGGGAAAACGAACATTCGTCGTAACGGACTTCAGACAAGTGAACTTCGCGCAAGTTAGCCCAGTTTTTTTATCCTTGATCAAATATCTTTACATCCCCACAAAGTTTCGCGTGTTTAAAAATAAGAAGAATTAATAATGCAAAGTAATTTATTATTACAATAATTTGTTTAATAAGGTTGTGGGTGGTTATGTAATACTTAAAGCCGATTGGTTTCATTTGTACTGCTGGTGCGCCTCGTCTGCAATAGGACGTATGACAGGCGCTTAATTTAGCCGCGGCTCCTGCGTGCTGCTCCGAGCGGTCTTGCGGCGCGAGGCGCTACAGTCTGATTTATGTTATTTGCACGTAAAGCGGAATTAATGGCTTTATTACTCTTCTCTGTTTGCTGATCTCGGTTGCCGAGCTCCGTCCGCGTCCACAACTCCGTTTGAACAGCCGAAAAGCCCTTTTGAATCAGCGGTTTGCCAAATACGTAATGTATTCGTATGTAACATTTCAGCAATTTCAACATTTGCGATTCTGCCCTGAAAGTCTTAAGATTACATATTCTTATGCAAAATTTTACATTGTAGGAAGGAAATGTGTAAGTACATAAAATATAACGCACATAAAGTTAAATTCAGCTAAGGTGTTATAGTGGGTCTGGTAAGTTAGCAGAGTTTCATTATAGAACGTCATAATTCATGTGTGAGTAATATCTCGTGTGGCACACATACCCTGGCGCGCCGCCACCGCCGCCGGTGCGCAGCCCCAGGTGAAAAATTTGAGCGTGGCCTCGTTGTGCCGCGAGCTTAGTGTTTTATCTCGGCTTAGCGTTACGAGGATTTGTGGCTCGCTAAGTAACGTTTTATGTCCCTGGAACGGCTGCAAGTTAGCTCCCTTGATAAATATCCATGTTTGATGCCCGGCGCATCAACTTTAAGTCCCGAAAATGTTCTGTTCATACATTTGTTGAATGTACAATAAACGAGTAAAGGAAACGATAAAAATAAAGTCTGTGAAAATGCTCGGGGAACAACATCAAGCTGCAGGTGGATTTCCTGCGCAATCTTAGTTGTGCCTGAATCACTGGTCGTAAATAACACGTCGCATTCGTGCTTCCTTTCTTCTGCTTGTACGAGAGAACCTTCGGATTTGCTAGCTAAAGTAATAAATCATTTAACTTTATCTGTGCACTATTTATGCATTTATTAAAATACCAGTTTTCTTAAATTTTTAAGAAACATATTTTTAAGTCTAGGTAACTCTGTTTTCCCGATGTAGTCACCGGTTTTCATAAATGTTTTCAATGATCGTTACATAGAAAATAAATAATTTTCTCAAAAATTCTCATTTATACTTGCAATTATGTTCTGAAAACCGCCATCAAAAATCTATAACCATATTTTTTTTTTCAAATTTTTAGCTTCCTAGTTTTAAGCTCATAGTGTAATACCTACCTATTTTCCTGAAAAACATCTAAACACAATCGCCAATGCGATTTCTGGTATCTAAGTCGCATAAAAGCTTTGACCAAAGACTGCTTCGTATACCCATCATTCTTATTCTTGCACACTTTGTTCCCAGCAGCATCCCAGCTGCTGTAGGTATGTGTTAGATTTAGAAACTTACTTTAAATTCTTGCCTGCAAACAGAAAACCTACTGTGAAACGTATTTTGTAGTTTATTTGCGTTAGGAATCGAATTGGTAATACACCCGATATATCCACATAAACTTGGACTGGAAGTGTTGTATCGAAGAAGTGGAGTGGAATGCAGGCGAAGAGCCACTCAGTGTTTGTCGGCGTTGAGCGCGCAGGCGGCAAACCATGCCCGCAGCTGCAAGCGTACGTACGGAATGCGGAATAGTCTACGGTTACACCTCGCATCGTCCAAATAATTTATACCCAAGCCGTTGTCGAGTAGGCGCATACGTGGAATTGATGTCAACCGGTGGTTTATTGTTACACCGCCGTAGCAGAGCTCTTGTGGAGTTATCATGAAAATGTGAATTAACATTTTCAAATCTCTCTGCTTAGATTCAAAATATTATTTGGAGTTTCAGTTTAACAATTTTTACCATTTTGACAACGACAAAATTAAAGTTTAAAACGAATCGATATAAAATTTAAGTGGGTTTATTGAAGCACGAATTAGCTTGGCCAATTGTCTACAACTATTATACTCTTTGCAGTTGGTTTTGTTAAAGCAAACACTCCTTCAACAACCTTCTTCAATCCATAAGATTGGACGTATTGAAGGCAGGATGCAGGTTTGTTTAGATTTCATGGAGGGTAAAGACAGTAGAACAAAATAATCAAATTCATCAGCCCTTTGTCTTGGAGCCGCTGTGTTAGCGCGCTCGTCGGACGCGAGTCTGTGTCGATTGTTTACTTCGTTAGCCGAGTCTCTATCTCCACCCGCACACACGTTGCTTCAACGAACTTTGATCGTGTTATATTCGCGAAGGTAAATATTTTTTCCGACAAGTGAGAGCATCGTGTAGAAATGTTCGCTCAAATCGCTTTAAGTTTTATCCATAAAAGTACGATGTGCTACACAGAGGTGAGTTGATATATAGGGATATTTACACCGGATCTATTATTAACGTACCGCTTCTTAGTTGTGGATATAGGCTTTCTCTCAAAGCTCGTATATGGCACCACCTGCGCCCAGCACAAGCTCGTCTCGCGTAAATTTATGAACGCTTTCAGCGTGTGCCACCTGACCTGGAGAACGACATTTTGCCGGACAAATGGCTCTTTGCCTCCATTTCTATTGGATACTTATTCTAACTTGGTTACGATTCGTAAACTAATAACTGAGATCTACGACATCAAAAGGAATTGGTCCCTATGTTTTAGGGTTCCGTAAGCCGCTTTTTAATGTTTGTTTTATAGGCATTGTCCTTCTTGATTTTTAGAAACGTGAACGCTTTTGCTGTTGGTGGTACCGTAGATTTAATTAATTGAATTTAGTCGGGGTACCTATCAGTGGCAAAAGCTAAGCAATATTGTGTATCTCACAATTTTTGTTTCTTTTCTTGTTGATTTGATATAGTACGAAAACAATCTTTTATTATAGTGTTCTGAAGTTTATTTATTTATAAAAAACTATATGAAGGTTAGTTATTAATACTTCTAAATCAAGGAAATTATTTTACTTGTACGGCTGAACACAGCTTTGACAAAATACTCGGGAACTCTGATGAGAGGTTGCTGAGAGAGGTGGCTGTGTTTTTCCTATTTTTATATAAGCTTTAATTTGCCCCTCAAAGCAAAATGAAATAAAAACTGTGCGGTATTCACAAACAACGTTATAATTGGAACAATATTTATAGCCATAAACACATTACCCTCCTTCGGCAGTCGGGTAAAAAGAAATAGCAGTACACAATAATTGTATTTCTATATTGTGCTTAACTTCTTTGATTCTTTCGTTGCCCATTTTATCTACATAAAATATTGTTTGAAGAAAAGCTGAAATTCAATGAAAAAACATCAGCGTTCTTTGAAATCTGGCATTTAACTTTACGGTTGCGTTTAATTGCAATGGAATCCTCGCTCTCTTCTTAGACGAAGTTCTTATAGGAAAACTTTTTTAATATCAAGCGTTACAGGCTGTCCCTCCGATCACCTATCTGAGACAGTGAAAACAAAAGGCTTTTTGTATGAAAGAATCGCAAGTAGAATTGTGTTTCCGCGCTGCGGATAAATTGATAGCGAAATGTAATGCCGTCCTGGGGGACACTCTGCTTGTGAGCTTCGGCCCTCCCTTTGCACGACACTATCTCGCATCTTATGGTCCAGCCTTGCTTCTCTATTTAATAAATTAACTTTAAATCCATTAAAGCTAATGTACCTTACCTACATTTATTTCAAGATAGCTTTATTTCTAATTTTATCTTCTATCGGAGTGGAGTAAAGTAGGAAGGTCCGCAATGGGGTGTGCTTTTCGAGAAGGTAGGCATTTTCTATTTTTCGTTTCCTTAAAGAAAACTAAGGGCATTATTAACCCGGACTTTTTATGTTTCGTATCTTGTAGGTTTAAGAAATTTCATGTAAGAGGCTGATGCATCGTAAACTGTGAAATACTTTCTGTTACTTGACGCCTACGAGGCTACGGCTATTCCGAAATATTAAACCGTTACACGTTCTGCTTTATTCTCTATCACAGTCTAACTTAGGTAAAAATATCTTACAGTATAAGGTTGTTATAATATGTCTAGTAGCCATGTACGATGTTTGATAAAGCAATTGTTCGGATCTGAAACCTCGTTTGCTTTTTGTTTCATAGGTTTTATATTTACTTTAGTACCTACTGTGGTAATCTTTTTTAAATCCTATAAATAAGATAAAATTAAGATTATGCAATAAGAATAAAATTAAGATTTGCAGCTCTATCGACATTTCTTGCTTGCGGACGTAGACGTAGCAATCGTGACCTGGAGAGAATTAGTGTATGGGCTAAGTCTTATGGCTTACAGATTAATCCTTCCAAATCCCAGGCCATGATTATAGGTAGTCGATGTTATCGCGCTGCGCTTGACATTTCTACTTTGACGCCATTGTTCCTTAACGGCTCGACAATTGCTTACACAGAAACGACTAAGAATCTCGGTGTCTTAATTGACAGCAATCTTTCTTGGCGAGCGCAAGTATACGAAGTTAGTCGTAAGGTGCATTTTTCTTTTCACACTTTAAAAACTCATCAAAGTTTCCTACCCTTCAAAACTAAAATTTATTTAGCTCAAACTTTAATTCAGCCGATCATAGATTACGCCGATGCCTGCTACCTGGATGCCACTGAGGAGCTATTAAATAAGCTTGAGCGCTTGCAAAATCTGTGCATTCGTTTTGTCTTTGGTCTGAGAAAATACGATCATGTCTCTCAGTTCCGCAAAGATCTCAAGTGGCTCCCTATCCGTCTTCGCAGGAACACTCGAATATTATGTCTCCTGTACAACATCCTTTTTAACCCTGCATACCCAGGCTACCTGCGTGATCGTTTTTCTTTTACTCGCCCTGCTGATGCTCTGTGCAGATCCCGCCTTAAACTACATCTCAATTTCCCATCCCATAAAACCCATTTCTATTCCCACTCCTTCTCTGTTCATGCAGTACGATTGTGGAACTCACTTCCACCTAAAATCCGGGACTCCCAAAATGTATCTATATTCAAGAAACAAGTCAAAGAACATTACCTCTCCACCACCTTGTAATTTTATATATTAAGTATATGTATGTATTTTTATTTTTCTATATTTATTAAGTTATGGTATATGTGTAATTTATATATGATTAGTTAAGTTATTTTTGTCTATTTTAAGCTTCCTTGTTCTTTCTACACACTGTGTCTTCGTTTATCATCCAACTTTCCTGTCGCAGGTCTGCTGGAAGAAATTTCTAAATGGAATAAGCAGTACCTTTGTGCTCTTCAATCTGTATTATTTATTTTCTCTGTAAAGTGTTTTTGTGTGTACATAAATAAATAAAAAGACTTGAGTTAGGCAAGTAATAAACCACAGTTATAACATTGATATTAACAGTATTTGGAGCTATCTACTAGCATAAACTAAGACCATAACCGAAGTATAAAGTACTTTCGAAAATTGGTTATAAAGCGGGGTAGATAGTGATAGTGGTAGTGGTGTGCCCAGAGAGGAGTATTATTGTAACGCTACAGTCACAGCCGGTGCGTGAAACAAGAGGTAGTAGGAAAGCGATTGTGGAGCTATCGTGCCCGTGCCCGGCTACATTTAGTTTACAGAGATACGCTCGACTTTAATGTCCAACCTCTTGGTACGGAACGTTGGTTTCGTCGCTATCTAGCTACACTACAGCTTTATGTACAAGTCTGCTTTGTACGCGTTTTGTTTTTATTGTATTAGCTATGGTCCCAGAAGCTGAATAACTATACAATTTGTTTATAATTATAATAATGTCTTATCTTTGAATAGTTATTTGATCAGTTAGTTTGGATTGGTCATTCATATAATTAGCACGTGGTTTATATGGTGATTTTATAACGATGTTCATGCTATCCTTTAAGATGTAGAGTAGGTAAAGTAAGTTGATTCATGAGTCGACCCTTCCTGAACCTATTTTACTAAATACAATTAAATCGAAAATATATATTTCCTTAGCAACATTTTATCGATTTAATAAGAAAGTGACAATGTCAATGACATGCCTCCGTTTTATTTGACATTTTTAACCGACTTACCAGAAAGGAGAAGGTTCTATGTTCGACTTCACGTATGTTTTTTTTTATGTATGTTCACCGATATCTCCGTCATTTGGGGACCGATTTTTTTTTATTTTTCCCTTTTTTCTTTTCTAAAATAAACTTATGTAATCGAAATAGTTAAAACTTGATATTTTTTCAAACGAATTCGATTTAAAGAATTACCGACTGAATGGGTCATAAATCAACTTGCTTGACTGTACTGTGATTTCAATCATTTTGGTTACTGATTTTGCTGCTGGCAGCAGTAACCCCACAGCCAGCAAAAACTAGGATAATATCCGTCGCTACGCACACATAAAGAATATTATCACGGGCAATATATTCAATGAATGCAGTGTTGACAGTGTGCAAACCAGGCAGAGACATTAACCCAATACTCCCGCCGAATAGAATAGAAAATAGGCATATTCATATTCAAATATATTCTATTTAGTTTCGCATAGGTTGAGCAATATATTTTTTGTGTCACGGTCTTTCCTACATAATGGAATACATGTATAACTTTATCTATAAAAAAACGCTACTTTTGCCCACAAAAATGTTGAGCACTTATAACAAAGCGTATGGTGGATAAAATGTGTTTTAACTTCGAATATGCGGTTTAAGACCTTATTTAATATACCTATTGCATTTAATAAAACTGACGAGAGTTTTAAGAACTGATCTATAAAACCTTAGTTTGAATAATTAGAAATTTTAAACGCTATATTTATGAACATCGGGTGTTGTTTCGTGCGTTACCTGTTCCATTAACGTGAGTGGACTTTCAGTATTTATAATTTCCATTAGAGTTTTAGCGCTGAATTTCAAAAGTTTAGTAAATGAGAAGTTGTTTAAGTATTCCCTTACCGAGGAGTTGTCGGAGGCTGGTGTGTTTGTGGAGCGCGGCGGCGCGGCGGCGGCGGCGGCCGAGCGCTCCAACACCACGCCTCGGGAAACATCGCCCGAGATGACACAAAAACTTCACCCCCGTTTTATTATTACTACGATGCTAATTAAAATAGCTCCGAATAGATTACGGGCAGCTTCTGGCAGCGGCGCTTAATGCGCTGGCTTTACGACGTCACGCTTTATGCTCTCTCATTAGCGCCGTCTCCTAACTCACCGTTTTTATGGATACACATTTTCCCTCATGCCATATTTCCTTTTTTGTTTGATTAGTTTCTTCTTGTGAGCTGAACACTAAACACAATTATTTGGAACTCAGGTAAACTCACCGACAAAACAAAATGTTAAATAGTGTTGTTGTGCCGCTGTTCCTGTTACTCACATTGAAAATGCAACGGCGGGCGTACAGTTTTAAATACGAAATACTAACGAAATTTACGAAGATTTAGTAAAGCTACCCTAAGTATCATGAGAGCCGCTAAAATGACGAACACATAAGACGTTTCACTTTATCTCTAAGATATGCAGTCCCCTGGGAGGTGCAGATGTCCACCCACAGGCTTCGGTAACAGATATTTATGAGAGAACCGTCAGTTTGTCCACTACCCTATAACAAAATATGACATTATCTAGGCAACTTATACATACAGAATGCTCATGATTAACTGGTTAAGAAAATAAGTAAATGATAAACACAACTGTAGATTCAATTATAAGTTCCATTATACATGACCATGTAATTATTTTCCTGATAATAATACGGTCTGATATTTACGCAGGCAATGAACGGACACTACGATAATAACAATAAAATAATCCAGTTTCGGAGGCGTGTGATAATGACGCGACCAGCTCGTTAGCCACGTGGGGATTACCTATTGTTAATGTTTTAATTTGTTTCTGCCCCCGCATCCAGCCCTTCGTTATTTTTCGTTTTACGATTAACATTAACGCCTTTGTATTTGCTATACTAAGCTAACATGTTCAAATGTACCTAAATGTATGTTTAATAATAATAATCAGTGTACGATTGCGATGTAAAAAAATCTGCTTCAAACTTTTGTAATTTCTTTTTATGTATTGTAATTTCGTATGGTGACATGTACAAAATAAAAGGTTTGTTTACTCCCAGGGCGGTAAAGCAAATATTTTAATGCACGTAACATATTTATTTGTTTAGTGGTATTGACAGAGCCTGACCTCGTTTCCACATGTGTTGCTAGGAGTTTTCGGGCGCACGTAACTTTGCCTTTTCGTAGCAATTCTCAGCGAGAGCTGGTGCCGGCCGCTGCCACACCCCCCTCGCCGCAAACTCACACCCTATTGTGTCCATTACAACCCTTTACAACTTCTAGTTTTTACTCACCTCAGTATACGTAGCACAAAACGAGCGTAAAGGCCTTACAATGTTAAATATTGTTGTTACATCGGTTTGTATTTGTGTTTAGTTAGGTTAGGTTAGTAAGTTCAGTTTATTTAGTTACATTGATAACTAGATTCCTTTTTTTAACGTTAATCCAAGAACCTATCGAATATAAGATGAAATAGTTTTATGGGAATAGGCAGGTAACATTTTCGTCATAAGCAGAAGTTAGTTTTATGTTATCAGTAAACTTCACTAAATTTCATTACAAATTATCTTTCATGTAGGTACTCAGCATTGTCTGTTTGTCTTCAGTGATGAAACACAGAATGGGTGCCCATTTCCCAGAACCCTAGCCTTTGTACTTTACTGTCGGTTTGTTTATTTTAGGGGCCTGGCTCGTAAACACTCACCGACCGATACACTAAATTTAAGATGCCCTTCTTTATATTCTCTCTAGAAATTCTTTTTGGATTCCTTGCGTAAAAATATCGTACCTTTTTAGTGAAAACTTTATATTAGGTCCCTTCGTTTTAATGAATGTGTCCACTTTGTGAACGGTTATTTACCTACTATCTAGAAGGAGAGCTAAATACAAGTAAACAACAGAATGTTTACTACACGTACATACGACGTAGCTGTTCAAACTGGAAACTGATATAAGTGCACTTGCAACATTAAAAGGTTTCCTGGTTGGTTGCGGTGTTAGCTAGTGTACGATGCTCGCGTAAGATAGCTGGCTCGAGCCGCGTCCCTCGCCGTGCCCGTACTTAATTTACTGCCGCGGTAACGCCACAAGCACGCTCCATATCCACCGCGTTATTGCCAACTTGAAAGCAAGAATAGCATACACATTTCCTTCATATCTCCTGAATTTAAGCGTTTGCCCACTCTAACATTACATTATATTCTTTTTATACAACTCGTTCCAGAAGTTTTATACAGAATTTTTCATGGTCTATATTTTTATTGGGGTAGTTTCGCTACTTGACGGTTATTGTGTTAATAAATTAATAAAAAAAAGTGGGCGTATAAAATTATTGTAGATACCTATTTTATTATAAATGTATTTTATTTTGAATGTCTGTTCTAGATTTGATATAAACAAAAATTGTTTATAACTATTCCGAGCTATCATAATGGTTGTACCTACACCTAATTGTCATGCCCGGGCGTCGATCATGCCGCTTTGATCGATATATATTTCCAAACATGCAATAACTCTTAGGGTGTTGTTATTATTCCGTAAAGAGCATCGGTGTCGGTGTGCAGGTAGAGTCGCGAGGCGTTGCTGGCGCATGCCACGTGTACGACACTTTTATTACACCGCAGCCGGAGGCCGCGAGCGAACGTTTTGTCACCTCTTCGAGAGGCTTACACCGTAAAAAGGAGAGGGTATTTTTCATGACTTTTCCACGCGGATGCATTTCACCGCTTTGCTTCAATGGGTTTGCGAGGTACCTAACCTTTGCCGCTGAGTTATATTAAAGTGCTTTCGTTTCCACGTTCGCACTAGAAAGCTTTAATTCATGACTGCTAGAAAATATTCTTTCGCTGTAGTTGGAGAGTGGAAAAATCTGTTAAGTTCTGAAAATACGTGAATGTGGTTTTAACTTCGTGACTTAATTACTTCCAAGAGCGAATATAACTTGGTAATATAAGCAATTAGAAACTTATTTGACGCTGCCGGTCCGCCTGTTCCGCCTCGGGCGCAGGAATCGTGAGCGGGATGAGCCATTACGTGCTTTCGCAGAACTTTTCCTTTTAAAAGTCGTCTCTTACTCTTTTGAAACTTATTATATTGGATAATTCGGGTGAAAATATGAATATGATGGCCACAACTTTAGTAATTTAAGCGAAAGGCAGAAAAATTCTGTCGATTACGCCATGAAAAACGGTCTCCTACGGCGCTTAGCCCAGATTAAGGCTTCATGAGAATCCTCTTTATTATAACGTTAGCATGAGGTGGCGCCGACTACTTTACGGATAAAGTTTGCACAGTTTAGGCATTAAACAAAACTTGGCACATACAACATTTACACAGCTGATTCCTCCTAATTGATTTTTAAAATTGTGTTCAAAGTCAAATTTCTCTAGGCCATTAAGCGGCACTTTTGAATGTCAAAAATGTAAACTTATAAGTAAGTAGCGGACGCTTCGCGCATTTCCCGCTCCCGTGGGAATACAGGGATAAAAAGTAACCTATGTCACCCGGGGATAGTGTAGCTTCCCAACGGTGAAATATTTTTTGAAATCGGTCCAGTAGTTTATAAGTTTATTCGGTACATACAAAAATAAAAATCTTTCCTCTTCATAATATTAGTATAGAAGTATAGATTATAATTAATTCTACCGTCCATTCGGAAAAGTAGCTTGTTATGGAGAAGAACGGATAAAAAACTCCACAATTACTTTAATAAAAAAAGTGTTTTACAATATTTACATACATACATTAATGCATATACGTGAGGACGGTGCACCGAGACTAACACTAGTTTGTTACGTATAGATATAAAATATTACAAACAATAACAGGTAAATTCATTCATTTGATAAATAGGAATATGGTTCTTACATACTTACAAATATTGCAAACATAGGTAAATTACCTAATACAACAACAATGGAACAGTATGCAAGTCAATATCTTAAACAAAAAGAGAAGCAATATTATAATTAATGAATATATAGATTAACCAGTTTGATTTTGTCTATACTAAAGATTGCACTATGGAGCAGGACCAGCATGTTTCCAAGCATCCTTATCTTGAATATAATCATCTAATTTGTAACCCCATTGTAATTAGTCGTCTAGAGTGATTCCTATTAAAACTGTTTGATTTATAAAGTCCAACTTTTCCCCATTCAATATGATGTCGCATTCGCTACTTCTAACATTCGGTAATGTGAATCTTTGGGGGTAGGTGGAACAGGGTGTAAAGTCCCACAAACCTCCATAGAAAAGGGAGGATCCTTCGACCAGACGGGTGTTGTGTCTGGTCCGGGCAACTGCCCAACGGTTGATGTCGGACTGTTGTATACGTTCCAATCGCGCCGCAAACTTTGCTTGCGCGATGTAGGATTTGTGTGAAGTCATGTCATTACTTTGTAAGTGGCGGTGTCGGTGCCGCTACAAATCTAATGCATTTAGTACCAAATTGTTTGCTGTGAACCAATTTTGGACCTGATGAATAGAATTATGCACATCATCAAGATTTTGTGACCGCCGATCTAAATATAAAAAATGTGTCATCACCAAATAGCAAAAACACCATCTTTGGTTGTTTTTGTAGTAATTGGGGTAAATCGTTAATGTAAAAAAAATGAAAAATGGGCCCAATATCGAGCCTTGAGGAACGCCCATTGTCATTTTCGACCCTAGTGAGTTTACGGCGTTTACCTGAACTTTAACTTGTCTGGCTTTCAAATATGATCTAAGTAACTCAAGAGCCGCATGGCTAATCACAAAGTGCTCGAGCTTCAACAATAGTGTCTCATGGTTAATGCAATCGAACGCCTTCGAGAGGTCGCAAAAAATTCTAATGGCGTCTTGTGCATCTTCCCAGGCGTTAAAGATTTTCTTTATTAGAGTGACGCCAGCGTCAGTTGTGCAACGCACTTTGGTGACACCGTACAGTTAAACATGAAATATGGAATGCTTATTAAAATGACGCAACAATTGGTTGAGGTCGTTACTGTATTGACGTAGGGACAAATTTCATACCAAATTTAACAGGTGCTGTTTATGCAATCGGTTTCAGCAGTTTCAACATAATCGAAATCAGAAGAAACATACGCGTCTTTTTCCTTAATATGTTTGCGGGAATTGGTTTAATAACTTACAAATTACACTAACATGACTCGCTGAAGCTATCTGACTTCAAGTATACCATACCCTGTCGATTAATGACGATTCGCATCGCATACTAAGCACTTCAATTTATGACTGGCTCCTATAGGGGACATGACAAAACGAACGTCGATTATTCACGTTCAGCCCGCTATCTACGTGAAGACCCGACAAAATGCTGAGATAAGATTCGTTATTTTAGACTCATTTATATAGTTATCACTGAGTTTTAAAAACGCAAGTTGTCCCACGCAAACGTACTACCGAGATAAAAATATCCAATCCAGGCCGACCTCTACCAGTTTCTAAAAATCAAATTCATTCAGCTGTTGAGGCGTGATTGATTAACAAACATTAAAAATATAAATTGATAAAAATAAATTCATTTTCTTCTTCATAAATAAAAAAAAACAAAAATAAAATAGTTTGCTAAGTACAATCACGAACATTAAATTCTTGCCACTGAACCACGAGTTCCCTTCTAATGTAATGCATGTTCTCACAAATTATTTATACCTGGGACTCGCGATATTATAGATGAAGCTCATGTTTGAGGAGTTATTTGAAGTAACTAAATCAGCTCGTACTTATCACTATGACATATTAATTATTTTACAATTAGCCCATTACATGGGATTGCTTTTCAAAATATTTGATAAAAATCCTCATAGATTTTAGGCAAAACATTGGTTCTCGTGGCACGGGAATGCCTTTAGGCAACCTCGAGCGCGCGCTTTACATATGAGATTACAAAACACCCCTTTTTGAGTCAATCTTACTTCTCTAGTCTTTTTTCTGGCAAATAACCTAAGAATTATGATTGACTGTTACTAACGTGCTATTCTTGAAAGGCGTTAAAGATCAAGACCATTTTAATTTTTTCAGATCATTTTACTCGTAACAACTAAAGTAAAAAGTTAATCCTACAATTTTGGTGGGTTTTAATTCTGCGTAAACGAAGAGGATTTATTTATTTTACTTTGTAGCCAAAGGCACAAATGAAAATGTTTTGCTATTATCGGCGTAATCTTTGAGCATTAAAGCGCTACGCACAGTTGTATTTGCTGAGCTCCTGTATGTATGTACTTGTATTACCAATTATGCAAAGCGTCTTCCGCGTTGCGGTGCGCGGGCGGGACTCGCGGGGCGCAGGCAGGGCGGCCGCTGTCGCGCTCTTTCCTCACTCGTAGCGAAATAACGACCTCAATTTGCATAACAATGCTCGTCACCCCTTATTCCCCACCAGCGACTTTCACAGGCTACGCCGCCGTGTCCCACCGGACCCGACACCTTTTTTTACTCAAAATCTGTCCAGCGAGAAGTTTCATTGACATTAACACAAAGGTAATAAATTTTCCGTAACTACGAATGCACAGTTAAGCTAGTTTTCCATAAAACCATAGTATATATATACAATAAACTTTCAGGAACTAGCGGAACAGAGTTTAAGTTTTGATTTAGTGGTGGTAGTGCGCCGACACTGCCGACAGCGTCTCGCTGCAGCCGGCCGGCCGGGCCGCCGCGCTGCGCCGCCACCGAGCTCCGCGCGCGATGCCCGACCGAACACTTTCGGCCGCGCTCGTAACTTCTTCGTCCAACTTTCTGTTTTAATTGAATCAAAGTTTTCGGCTTTTTGCGGCGAGCGTGCCAGCCACGCACGCTTCCTAAACTTTCTTTATTAAATTATTGGAAGTTCAGAAACGTTCGCCTTTGAACGTGAATTCTGAAACAAAATTGGGGATAGTCGTGAGTTACAGAAAAGTATTTATCCTCTACGGACTCACGGCAGAAGTAGAGTTTAAAGCTATAAATAAGTAATGACTAGGAGTCCGTACCGAGTGTACCGTTCAAAATCCGGACAAAAGAACAGTAACGACAATTACGAGAGACAATTCAAAATCCGACGAGTAAACAGTTCATAAAGATGTACGATTCTCTTTGCTAACGACTAAAGCATTCGTCCGGAGCATTGTTTTGCGGCGTAGCTTTATCTGGCGCGGAACGAGTTGTCGTTCCAGTAATTTATAGATCTTTCCCCGCCCCGGGCTCAGAGTAACGATTCGCCCAGAGGAACTAGTCGGCTAGCTGCGGCTCTGCCCGGTCCTCGCCTGAACGCTATTAAAGGTCACGTAATAGACTGACTCCTCACGTCCCGGATTCAAATTTGAGTAAATATGTCGCCGCCGACCTCTTATTGTACTACGCCTTTGTATTTACATTTACTTCGGGGCTATTTTGAATTTGAACGTGAACGTCCGCTTGTTATCTCGTATTGTTTGTGTGCATTGTAAAGGTCATCTAAATTGTGTGTTCTGGACTCCACATATATATTTATGTTCCTTGTAGGTACGTACTCGTACAATATATGTTGGATCCATCTAAAGAATATTATGAGAGAGAAACAATTTTGTTAAGAGAATAGTGTTCTCTCGGAATATTATCTTTGAGTCATATTACGATATCTTAAATAATATAATTATCAAGTAACATAATATTGCTGTTATGTTTCTGTCGTTTTCGTATCCATAAAATAATTCCATGAATGCTAAATATGTGTTCACATATTCTGTAAGAGTTTCCTGAAACAATGATAATCTGATATGCCTTATTCATACGTAACATTGGAACTATATTCATGCATGTGGCTTTTCTGAAGCCGATAGCGACGGATATTGGAGATTTACCTAAGTGTGACGAGATCCGGCGAAGACTTTGTGCCGGAGCTTTAGTATCGGTTCCCGGCGTCACATACAATGGCTGTTAGAACATCTAGTAATAGTTCGCTTCCCCTACAGCTACACTATTCATCTTTTACTTCCATTATTTAGCCCTGACAGTTTAGCAATTCTTGTGAACTGTTTTCGGCAACATAAATATTGTGCCGAATAAAGTGATTTAGACGTAGTGTATTAAATCTAAAGAAATACAATCGCAAATCACTTTTTACGTGAGCCTATCTTTCCATTTTAAAACAAAATTAACATGAGTCCCCTGAAAAAGCATAACACTACAAAGATATAGATAACGGCTGGGTAAGTGCAAGCGGCAGGTACGTGCGCGATGACAGTACTATGGCTCCCAGTGGAACCCTTCTGCGATCCTCGTAAATTGCGAATATTAGATTATAAGTACGGAGTGCGGCCCGCCCGGCAGCGCGGGGGCCATCAACCGAATATCGAACTCGTGCGCTGGTTAACATAGCGCCGTGATCTGAATCTGCTTTTCAGCTAATCCCGCTTGTGTCGTTATACTCTTGCTTTACTTTTTGCTAGTTAACACTTCGATAATAAATGCAGAGAAATTAGCTTTAGTTATTGAAACTTTGATTAATTTTAAGTTTATATCAGAGTTATTTTTCTGTGGTAGATAAAATATCAGCCAGTCTAAAGGTCAGTCTTTTTATTTTATAAACTTCACAACTTTTTTTTATAAGAATTCTCGCCGAAAACAGACTAATTTAAATCCCTAATCTTTAATACGAAAAGTTCTCTTGTCTTTAACAAGAGAACTTTGAATCTCAAGTAGGTAATTTTCTAAGAAGCGTATTGTTTTGAAATGCCCTATATATAGTGATGATAACAATAACAACAGCTGTGCCGGTGTGAGCCGGTGTTGGTTTTCCCATTGCTCGCTTCGTTACGGCTTCATTAGGACAGCGGGTGCGGGCTCCGGGCTTCGCACGCTACGATCGTCCTCGCGCCGCGCGCGAAGACAGCGTGATTGTACACAGCGACTGCCGCGCCATATCCCCTTAATGTCTCTATTCATTCAATACACTCACAAACATATTCTCATAGAATTACTTTAACATTCTTCAGACAATTTAAACGAAGAGTTTGTTTGAAACAGTATAAAGTATTTAATATTACATCTCGCAAAAACATCTTCCAAATTACAATTACTTCTTACTTTGATACCGGCTCTGCCATTCTTATGAATTGCGCCTCAGGCAAAACTCAAGTCTCTTATATGCGTCTACAGTCATTATAGCTCCCAAAATCTCTAACTGTTCTTTGTTCAATTAAAGTTACTTAAGCTTTATAGCTTTTATCTACCCTCTATTACTTTATTTTTCGTTAACGGCCAATTTATATTTGAACGGAATAATATAAGAACAAACGATAGCTGAACTCCAATTTAACAAAAAGCGAATAGGTACACACTGAGTGAAAGAATAAAAAAAAACGATTTATCGAAAAGAGACATATTATGTACATGGTCTCCTTTTGAGTGTTTATTGAGATAATCGTACCTGATGAATGGTGCAATAGTTAGCTGGTGCCCACCTTTAAAATCAAAGGTGATGTGCTGGAGTGTAACAACTATAGAGGAATAAAGCTAATGTCACATAGTCTGAAAGCTTGACAGAAGAGAGTGAAATATCAGGACCAATTCGATTTTATGCCTATACAACGAATGCTATTTTCGCAATCCGTCAGTTGTGCGAGAAATACAGATGTGCACATCAAAACTTGCACATGGTGTTCATTGATCTCGAGAAGGCATACGACCGTGTTCCGGGAAGTCGTGGGGTTTTGTGGCGGGCCCTTAAGAATAAAGAGGTGCCTGGGAATTATGCACAGTGATCCGAGTGAAGAGGTACTATCGATGCAGTACCCATGTCCGGTCTACAGTTGGCACTACTGGCAGCTTCAGTGTGGCAGTCGGCTTACACCAAGAGTCGACTCGAGCCTATCATAAAAAACTCTTCCTCTGACGTCGAACATACAGGAAGAGGCATCCTGTTGTATGCTGATTGCCGATGCCATTGTGCTGGTTACCGCTGGGTGGCCTAGAGGCCCAGAGCAGATTGGAGATGGGGTTGCACAGACTGGAGAGAGTTGGCCTGAAATTGAGAAGAAATTGTTTTGCGATTTTGGCGGTCTCTCCAGTTCCGTGGCTAAAGCTCTCTCTGGAACACCCATACCAATCTTCTCCGAGTTCCGGTACATAGGGTCGCTTGTCCAAGGGTATAGCGAGGTAGGCCGTGACTTAACGCACCGGATCAATTCGGGATGGAAGAACTGTCGACAGGCCACTGGAACAACTAGCGACCCACGGATGTACCTCAAGTTAAAGGGGAAAATTTACAAGTCCGTGATTAGACCTGTCCATACTGTATGGATCAGAATGTGATCAGAATGTTAGGCTGTGAAAAAGATGAATGAAAAGAGATTGCACGTAGCAGAGATGAGAATGTTGAGATGGATGTGCGGAGTGACGAGAATGGATAGAGTGAGAAATGACCATATCAGAGGCAATTTGAAAGTAGCGCCAGAGACAGAAAAGCTTAAATGAAACCCTTTGTCCTGGTATGCTCATTTGATGAAGAGGGCTGAAACGCATGTTAATAAAAACCGACTTTCAAAACAAAACACTACAAACCGAAAAATAACATTCTTTTCGGAATTCGCTGTCTTTGGTACCACTGTTTTTCCTTTTTTGACACCGACTGCCGAAAATAAACTTATTTTTCGCTTTGTTGTGTTTTGTTTTGGAAGTCGGTTTAATCTTTTTGATGAAAAGTTTTTATTTTTCTCTTTTTAGTTTTGGTACCTTATATTACCATGAAAAAACGCATTATTAAGGATAACTTAAAACAACTCTTCAGATCTTGATCAAATTTAAATGGAACCACATGAGAAGCACCATCATCATCATATCAGCCGAAAGACCGCTCTACGTACTCTATGTCCACTGCTGGACATAGGCCTTCCCCAAGCGTCGCCACATTGATCGGTCCCGTGCGTCTCGCATCCAGCGGATCCCAAAAGCACCAGCGTTCAAATAAAAAAGAATCATCAAAATCGGTTCATAATGGCGGAGTAATCGCATAGCAAACATACTCGTACAGTCGAATTGAGAACCTCCTCCTTTTTGAATTCTGTTGAAAAGAGTTATGAATATAAATGTAGATGGATGGAGAGGGGGAAGACGGCCAAAGAAAACGTTTAAGATGGATGGACTGTGTGAACAATGAAATATGAAAGAAAAAGGTGTCAGTGACAGCGTGACAGGATGGTATGGAAGAAGAAAACGTGTTGCGCCGACCCGAAGTACCATGAGACGAGGGTAGGAAGACGATGATTGAGTTAGTCTTAGAAATGCTAAGACTATACGATTTTAGATAATAACTGTGAAATTAAAAGCTCGCTGTTATAACATAAAAGCTCATATAGATATACAGCCGACGGCACGCAGAGTACATATTGGCAATGCATTAGACACTTTGCAACCGAGCCTACAGCGCGCTGCTCTTCGGCCTGGCCTTTGTGAGCCGCGTCGTGTAATTACTCGGGGACTATGGGAAATAGCTCACCAGCCGCGAAAGCACTTTTGTGGTATTACAGTAAATTAAACCAGATAAAAAATAACGAGACTTTTTTCGTATCCCTAGATATAACGATTGCGCACGGAAAAAAGATCGTTTACATATTTAATTAAGAAGATGTTTATAAAACCGTGAAGCCAATTTTCCTTTGTAGTCAATACTAATAAATCAAAGAAAATATATGTAACACGTGTCTGTCTAAGCATAGATTGGGTTGGACGTTCCTTACTCGTACGTAACAACTGAAAGTTATCGTCATATCTGAGTTGGGAAGTTTCGCAAAGACAAATTGGAGTGGAGGCGGTAAATAAAGTTTTACGATATGCGCGGTTATCAGAAGCGTGCGTCGAAGCGGGCTGTGGGAGGGAGATGTATTTATCTACGGCGCGGCTCCATCTCTGTGAGGTTGCTTCCCGTACACCTGTACGTATTAAATACCTCTCGTTGCTACTCGTTATCTTTCGCCCCCTCTCCAAATTAAGAGCTTTGTATGTCGTCCCGCGTGTAGGATAAAATAGTAACTTAATTTATTATCTCACAGGGAGTTACATTCATCAAAGCTGATTGTTATACTTTGTCGGTTGGAGAATCTATAACAAAGAAAAACGTATGAATTTACCATCTGCTTGGATGCACAGATGTTTATTACGTAAAGTTCCATCTCAGTTAATTACGAGTTTTCACTCGGCAGTAAGCACTGCAAGTATTTAAATAGTTTAGTGCCTGTGACGTTGGTATGTTGATACATGGAGTTTAAGTTCAAAGTCTGTTTGCAACGTACGATGTGAAGTATCTTTTAAAAATTCTTTTTATGTACGCCAACCTGGGAAAAGTTCCACTTAGTTTCGTCCGTCGTCGTACCGTATCTAAGTAAGAACTACGCGAGTGGTTGGAAAGTCCAGGGACGCTTTTAAGACGTTTCATAATAAATGTAAGAGGGGAATTTGTAGGCGATATCATTTGGCCCTAATTCATAAGGCAATTCGGCTACCTTTTTATTTAAAGCTGTCCCTTGCTTTATACGTATTCGTCATTCAAATAGAGTAGTGGGCACTTTATTGGGCGTGCCATTGTCCCACAAGACTAGTTTTCATAACCAAAGAATTTTGAGCATTGATCAACATACGCTTGTCGTCTAATTGACACTTGACTAATTATTTGGTGCTAGTGTTTTTTCTGACGTTTTAAGAAGGTATCGTGCCTATTAAATCCAGCTAGACAACACCAAACTTGTAGTCGGTTTAAAAGGCCCAGTCAGTACCAGTTAGTACCACAGTAAGTCAGTATTTGTAACACATAGTAGGCGCCTTGATGCGTGTACTTAACGCATATCAGGTGACGGTGTGTCGGATATTTATCTCGAAAGTACGTGGGTTCTTATGGAACAAGTCGCTCCTAAGCTTGGTACAGAGAAAAGTCCACAACTCGAGGGCGCGCCCCCCGCCGCGCCGCGCCCGCGCTCTCCCAGCACCGCCACGAGCTCGAAAACCGACTCCGTGAGCGTAGAGATAAAACGTATGTTCATTTTATTTCCACATTTGTCAGCGTTCGTTTTGTGCCCACTAACATAAATTGGACGTGGAGGGAAACCTCGCAGGTGAATGTAAAATAGCCGGGTTTTCCCAAGATAATACCGCCGAAATTTTACGACACCATTATGCGATTTATTGGTCGTGTCACATTCGGAAAGAATGATATTTCCTAAAATATTTTTATAAAATATGTCGTTTAAAACGGTGTCACATATACATTATAATACGCACGATCTACTGAATTTTATCGATCACAATTGACTGATAATACCTAGTGCCGATTTATGCGAATACGCAAAACCTATTCGTCACAGGGGCATAACCTAATGTTTCGTAGCCGCGCTACGAACTGCTACGTGTCACAGAGTGCTACGTGCTACGTGCTACGTGCTACGCCGCGCCGGAGAGGTGATGGCAACATTCGATAAGCGTCATAGCGCGACATGCGTCCCGACCTGTATGTCGGGAACTCCGGACGTCGAGCTACTGCCAATAAACTGTTGTCCTGTACGGTAATGCCTGAAACAGGCGTTCAATTAAACGTACCAATTAGACTGCAGGAAGCTCTGTTAAGCGTATGATGCATAGGTAGTAACTAGTAACTCTGTAACCAGCTCCATTTTTTTAGACAAGTAGAATGGACCCCTTTGTGGAAAATCTTTTACTTATCTTAATCCTTTTGTTTTACTTTAGTTAATACCAAAATCTCCTCACAGGAAACAGAAGATCCTTTTGAAGCAGACCAAAGTTGTCTTAGCTAGAACGGTAGGCTAATAATTAGCTAATGAAACTCGCGCCCGGCGCTGTTCTACTTCATAAATATTTTCCTTATTGCCTGTTACCACGAGCTGTCGATAAATTTATGGAAGGGCCGACGTCACCTGAAATTTTATGGTTTCTTTCTTCGGCACTCACCTTTTATATTTATAACTTGGGTAGTTTTTAGCCTGAACATATAAATATACGTCGGGATAACATTGTAATGAGACTTGTTACGAGTATGTGTTTGCCACTCGGATAAAATGTAACAAGATCCACTTTAGCAACATGGTGTTTCTTAAAACCAGTAGGCACACCTAGTTTCATCATAGTCGTAGTAAGATAAAAACAAAACATCACGCCTGTATTCTGGTATAGTAAATGCACTAACATTGCGCCAAGTAGGTACTATGTGACGAAACTAAAGCTATAAAAAAACCGGCCAAGTGCGAGTCGGACTCGCGCACAAAGGGTTCCGTGCCATTATCGCAAAAAAACGGCAAAAAAATCTCGTTTGTTGTATGGGAGCCCCACTTCAATATTTATTTTAATCTGTTTTTAGTATTTGTTGTTATAGCGGCAACAGAAATACATCATCTGTGAAAATTTCAACTGTCTAGCTATCACGGTTCACGAGATACAGCCTGGTGACAGACGGACAGACAGACAGACGGATCGCGGAGTCTTAGTAATAGGGTCCCGTTTTTACCCTTTGGGTACGGAACCCTAAAAAAACCGGTCAAGTGCGAGTCGAACTCGTGCGCCGAGGGTTCCGTACCTACCCATTATACCGCCATAATAAAATTGGTATCATTTTTATTGGTGGCTATGTTTTAAAGACATGGGCAAATTAAGATTTTCGCGAAAACTTGTAAGAACCAAAATTTACCTTAATTTTCAATTTATTTTTTGGAATTTTTCCTTTATTTGTGTTGATATATAGACCTAAGTGTCTGGTATAATTTCAACTTGCTAGGTCCACCCGTTCCCCAAAAATCGGTGGTGAAACACGGACAGACGGACCAGAAACTGTTCTAATAAGGGTTCCTTTTTTTACCTTTTGAGATACGGAACCCTAAAAACCTACGCTTAAATAAATAACAATATTAAGTGAAAACACAGTTTCTAATACACATTTATATAATGTTTAGTAACATACTGAAATAGGTCCGCTTAAATAACATGCGGAGTTGGTGTTTTTGTCCCGAAGCGCGATTTGTGCCTCATTACCGACACCTGTGCCTGTGCGTCGGCCGCAGCGTTAGGACGGGAAAACTATCCTCGCACCGTAATGTCGCACACTCGCATCCAGCCAATATTCACCTAATAAATACTTTCCTTTTCCAATATTCACAGCGCTACTATCGATAGTTCCAGAACTATTATTGAAACCGTCGATCCGAATATTTTACGTGTCTACCTACCTACCACATTCTTTTATTGTGAATGTTTTATCGTTTCAAGCTTAAATAAAAGCAGTATTAAAAAGGATCACATTTTATATTTAATTTGGTATTTTAATTTATTTCATTTCCTCGGCCACATAATAACAAAGTTACCGAATTGTGTACCTAAGCTTAATTACAAGAATATGATAATTTATGAAATATTATTTTCCGCTAGGGAGCACTGGTCTGTTTGTATATCCTATACCTACCTAATCACAGCGGTGGGTCATGTTACAGCAGCACGGGGTAGCGAATAGCGGCAGAGCGACGCTCAGCGCTAAATCTCACCAAGTACGAGTACATTAGCATTTTCCGATATCGAAAGCATAGCGCTCGCTGCGGCTGCGGTCCAGTTGAATAACAAAGAATTGCGTGGTTGAGATATCGGAACACTAATGGACTGCGGAATTTATGAAGCTTTGCAGAAGCTTGTCGTCGTTATGAGCATTGTATGTATAAGTAATGAACTCTGCGTGGCAGAACTAGTGTTTCATACATTTCGTAATATAATATCCATGAGCGAGTGAACGTGGATGCGGACCGAAAGCTGGGTTTATTTCCGCACAATCAATCAAGGCGACTTATGAGGGTGCAGTCTGTTCGTGTAAAATTCTCATACGGTATGTAATTTAGTGACTCTATCGATATATTTGTTATCGATGTGAACGGCCAAATTAATTCAGTTATTTTGCGACTCGCACATTGAACGCTGACGATTAACAAACACTTTTTATCTCGATTAAAATTTACATTTTGAAAATCAAATATTCCGTGTTGTTTGTTCGATATGTCGATTGCTAAACGACATGACTCCGGCGTTTATACTGTCGTCATTGTCTTTTATAAAATGCTGGCTGGCTTATTAAGTGTCCAAGTGAATATCTAACTAAATTGATTGCAAGTCTGTGTTAACCATAATAAAGGAAATCACTTAGTTATAGTAAGCAACGACTAATGCAACGATATTTTCGTGGACATTTGAAATAGTCGGCAACCACATTGATTGTTTCACCGACCATTAACTATTGCGCTCGTTATTCACTTTTGTACAATCAATAATGGATGTTTCAGAATTATCCAGGCTGTCACAGAAATATTTGGTGATAAATAGAGCAGGCATTTCTGGTCCAGAAATGAGGCTTTTGTATGTGTAATGTATCGTGGTTAAACGATAGTTAGAAGTGAGTACAGAGTGTCAAAAGTAGGTATTACCGGTCGGTGGGTGTGCGGTGGCGCGCCGGGGCCCGACGCGCCGCGCCCTGCGCTGATGCTGCGGTATATGGCCCGTGAATAATCCACCCGTAATACTCGACTTAATGGCTTGGAATTAAACAATTAGTTGTTTTCTTTCTGCCTCGTCAATAATGGAGTTTCGCTTGAATACCACTGAATCTTCGAGAAGATTTTCTATTTACGGTTATGTTTTATATCGAAACGTTTCTTGTATACAAAATCTTGCCGTAAATGTGAAGATCCTGCACCTAAACTGTAACATTAAATGTTTTAGTTATTATTTGCAGCCGCTGCTTTTTAATGTCTGTTTTAGGGTAAGGCTTATTCTTACTGTTTCGTGTATTAATTCGTCTGATAAGCCGGCTCTTTGTTCATCCACAGTAAGGCGACGAGCAGACGTTTTAATCAAGGCTAACGAATTTTTAACCTTAGTAAGAGGCTGCGCGGTATCAGGCGGCTCCCGCCTCCACGAGCACGCCTCGCCACTTCTCGTGCTCGACGCGTTGTTCTTATCTTTGAGTAATTACCTTGTTGTTTTGTTTTTATTGTTCGGGCTTCAGAGTCGCTTTCTGTTTTATAACATGATCACTGTAGTACCGTGGTAATGGCTTTCTTTTCTTAAATATTTCTGTAGCTATAAAACTGCGTGTTTTTAAAGAGAACCTTCGTAGAATTATTCTGATTCTTATAGAGTGGATAGTGCAGACAATATAATGAATAATATTGCAAAAATGTTCGAGTTAAAAAGTCCGTCTGAAAAGTGTTCAACATTAACCGCCGGCATATTTTTAAATATACTAACTCACCATAAAACTCGTGTTTGGGGTTGTCAGTTCCCACGTGTACGAGCTTTAAATTAAAATATGTGCACGGCAAGTGTTACGAGGCCGTCAACGAGGCAGCTATAATATTCGTAAGCTATAATATCGTAAGGATATTTATATCGCGGCGCGGATGGTACGCGCAGGTGCATATCGCGTGCACCTGCGGATATTGCCGCGTAAATCTCATTTCTTATTTCGCGTCAACACTTATTCCTGTCGGCGTGTTTACCTGGCGTCGTGTCCTCGCGGCAACTCAACGTGTTATATTAAAATTGTTATTAATCCTCATGTGTTGAATGAGTATATTATTAGTAGATAGGTACATTTTGAAGTAACATAAAGTTGAAAACTAAAACCCGACTTAGAAAAAAACCTACGATTGAAATTCAGAACTGCCGATAGATAGCGCTAATAGTATTCATAAATGCAAAATATAGTTAATTGGTTTCTGTCGGTTGGTATATTTAAATTTTGTACATATTTATATTTTGAACTCAACAGTTTCTCCTCTTTCATTTGATATCCTATTCGATATGATAGTAAAAATGATCATCAGATACCCCCAATTTTAGATGCGCCATATTGAGTTTTTTCCTATAAAAAAAACTTTTTGCAAAAAAATACTACCGACTTCCAAATAAAAAACTACGAAGTCAAAAATATCTTTATTTTTGTAAGTCGGTGTCCATAACGCAAAAAAATGGTACCTACCAAAGACACCGATTTCCAAAAATAAAGATATTTTTGACAATTTTTTGAAAGATTTTTTATTTTTCACTTTTTACGCGACTGCCGAAGAAGGGTGTGGCGTTCTAGAGACCAAACGCGTGGGCCGATTTTGATGGTTCTTACGTCAATCAATTCGTCTTAAACCCGCGAGTGTCACTGGCTACATGAAAATTAGAAAATAGGAAAATAGCGGTTTTTGGGCGCCATATTGTGGGGGCCCAATTTTTTTTTTTCTTCCAAACCTATCGTGTGGGGTATCAAAATAAAGAATTTTAAGAGGTGATTTCAAAAATATATAACACTTATATGTTTAAATGTACATAATTCGACAAAAAATTAACTAAAAAGTTATAAACTCCAGATGCTTCTTCCTATCCTTAATGAACTCTCTCCTGTCATCCTCCACATTATCAATTACTCCCTCTTTTCTGGCTGCTTTCCTTCGGCATGGAAGAAAGCACATGTTCTGCCTCTACCCAAAGTCCCTAAACCCTCGTCAGTTTCCCAGTACCGTCCAATTTCTATTCTTCCAATCCTATCTAAAGTCCTTGAGAGTGTTGTTAATAATCAGCTGTCTCATTATCTCTCTTCTAACGGCCTGCTAAGTCCTTGTCAATCTGGATGCCGACCTGGCCACAGTACTGTATCGGCCCTAGTTAAAATAACTGACGACATCCGACTGGCCATGGAAAACAGGCTCCTTACAGTATTTGTCTAACCACTCCAAACAGATCTCACGTGAAGTCGCAATACTGTTGAGGGTGCGTTAGTACATGTAGGGATATGATACGTCACGCGCCTACTGAACCTATAAGCCTAACAGTCCCTACGACTATAATCCCTATAAGCCCTACAGCCCTAACCTACCATATACCTAGTAGTGATATATAAATATATAAATAAGTTCAGGATGTCTGCACCATGCGACCTAAGGTTACAGACGGATAGTAGACAGGATGTCCAGGTTCGGGAAGGATAAACTCACTGCCAGCCCGCAGACTCACGGGACTGATCAGAGATGGCTAAAGGTGTCTTGGCCACAGTGAGGGGTAATGAGACAAGAATATAAAATTCAAATCTGCTTTATTTTACAAGATGTACAGCTTATATACTAATTTAACTTAATACACACTATTATACAAAGTTGTATGTGTTTCATGCGTGTAAGATGCAACTCAGTCATTATTTTAACTAGGCCGCTCGTGTAATCGTCGCCGGGCCAAGTGCTGATTCGATGTTCAAAGGTTAACATTGAACATTCTGGCGACTCCTCAGGGACAGGACCGTAGTTGGTACAGCTCAATGGTTTCGTATGGTCTGGCCTGGCCTTCTCCAGTTTGCTGTGCTCGAGTGGGCACCCTGCGTGGTATGCCGTACGGCTGCTCTGTTAGTTGCGTGTGTGGTATGTTTCTGATCCTTGATCACATAACACTCTCAACAACTGCGGCATCCCGTCATAAGAGGTAGTTTTTACTATAGCGGTAGCGAGTAAAGTTGTATTTTTAGTGTTGGTATTTGTTGCCGATAAATTCGACGTTGTTATATTTTGAGGCTTCTCCATTCCTACATTTTTTGTTGTGTATTTTTTGGCGTTATTACTATTCTGAAACGGTTTAGATTGGTGTAATAATGTGTTGTGCCCCTTATGTTGACAAATATCGCATTGTTTGTAAACTGCACTCACACACTGTTTCCGATCATCGTGATTTAAGCAACGCTTGCACATTCTTTTTTCCGTGACGGCTTTGTATCGGTCGCTGACGCATAACTCTTTGAAACTAGGGCAAGAATGAATACTATGATCCATACTTTGACAATGCCAACAGCGTTTATATTTTTCCGATGTTTGTCTATTACGTGATTGTTGACCATTAGTATGTGATAACGACCCGTCAAATGACTTAAGACAACTGAAACGGTTTTCCATGAATTTCATCATCTCGTCGAAGGATTGTAATTTATTCCTGTTTTGTAATTGGTCTTCATACTTGGTATTTGTTTCCTCGTCCCATTTTCTACTGACTATTCTTATCAATAGAGGGCCCCAAGATGGTGTATTTATACCTTGATTTTTCAGTGCCTCAAGACATTCATTTATAGTGTCGTGCATGTCTCGTAAATTGTACCGCGTTTGCTCGTTGCATTTTAGGTAAATCTAATAATTTGTCAATAAACTTAGTAGCAATCATGCGCTCGTCTTCATATCTCTGCGTAAGCAATTTCCAAGCTGTTTCGTAATTTATTTCGCTAATTGTTAAGTGACGTATTAATCTTGCTGCGTCGCCTTTTACGTGTGTTTTAAGATACTGCATTTTCTCTGTAGAAGAAATTGAGTTATCTTCGTGAATTATTTTTCTAAATAAATCTTGGAATGTGTACCAAGAGTCATAGTTCCCCGCAAATATGGGAATATTTATTCGTGGAAGTTTTACTGACGATTTTGTCGACATAGCTTTTTCACCCGAGTTTTGGATTATTCTTGCTTCTAAAAAATTTATGATAATGTCATAATCTGTCTGTGTATTCTCGAAACAATTATCCTTGAAATAGCTATTGTCCAGTGTGCTTTCAGCCATCAGTAATTCGATGTGCGTCTCTTCAATTTCTAGCCATTGTTTTTGTAAGGTTTGTAATAGTGTCTGTAAATGCCATATTGGCTTATCCTGAGTAATGGATTCCTTAGCCTGAGATATTTTCTTGGATATCTGTGACATTCGGAACAGTTGTATAAACAGTTTTGGGCTACTGACAACCCCCTTGTCTTCATCTTCGTCTAGAAGTCGTGGTTCATAAATACTTTGTACGTGTTGTAGTCTTTCCTCACATTTTCTGAGGTAGTTGATTCCTTCGTCGTAACATTTCTTAATGTTACCAAAGTAGTTTGTAGTAATGTACTTATGAGTTGACAAGATCTCTTGATCTTGTAGTTTCAAGTGGTTTTCTTGAACTCGCTGGAAAACCTGGTCTAATATTTTCTCCCGTTCGTTGAGGTATTTTTCCGTTTTCCTTGTGGGCGAGTCCTTTTTCAGGTTTGAGACTATCCTTTTGATCTCACTGTAATCCGCTTCCTGGCTCCTGATTAGTTCGTTAACTTCCTGTATCTCCATAGTGCTCTTCTTTCCCACTTCTCTAACGGCCCTATTTACCTAACTCAATAGTCAAGTCTGTCAGAGTCAATTCCTACAGTAATAAGGGGACCGCGTGATTGAAAGAAATTTCAAATGCTCGAAGGACCAAAATGTCTAACCACTCCAAACAGATGTCACGTGAAGTCGCAATACTGTTGAGGGTGCGTTAGTACATGTAGGGATATGATACGTCACGCGCCTACTGAACCTATAAGCCTAACAGTCCCTACGACTATAATCCCTATAAGCCCTACAGCCCTAACCTACCATATACCTAGTAGTGATATATAAATATATAAATAAGTTCAGGATGTCTGCACCATGCGACCTAAGGTTACAGACGGATAGTAGACAGGATGTCCAGGTTCGGGAAGGATAAACTCACTGCCAGCCCGCAGACTCACGGGACTGATCAGAGATGGCTAAAGGTGTCTTGGCCACAGTGAGGGGTAATGAGACAAGAATATAAAATTCAAATCTGCTTTATTTTACAAGATGTACAGCTTATATACTAATTTAACTTAATACACACTATTATACAAAGTTGTATGTGTTTCATGCGTGTAAGATGCAACTCAGTCATTATTTTAACTAGGCCGCTCGTGTAATCGTCGCCGGGCCAAGTGCTGATTCGATGTTCAAAGGTTAACATTGAACAGTATTGATTTTACTGGACTTTAGCAGTGCTTTTAATTCAGTTGATTTTGACATCCTCTTAGGTATCCTATCCTCCCTTAATATATCTCCTGCTGTGATCGAGTGGTTTAATTCTTATGTTCGGGGTCGCTCGCAATCGGTTCGCTCAGAGGAGGCTTCTTCTAACTGGTGCGATCTCGCTGCGGGTGTTCCTCAGGGTGGCGTCCTTTCTCCTCTTCTTTTCTCTGTTTTTATAAACGCTATCACTAAGGTCTTAACTTCACACTTTCATCTATATGCCGACGACCTGCAGCTATATCGCCACTTCAAAATAGAGGAGCTCACTGATGCTGTCGATGCCATCAATAATGATCTTAAAAATATCTATCAGTGGGCTAAAAGTTTTGGACTTTTGGTGAACCCAACCAAATCACAAGCTCTCATTATTGATGGCAGATATTTCGTCAATTTACTGAGTAACCAGCATCTCCCTCCAGTTTTGTACGATTCTGTCGCTATAGCCTATTCAAAAAAAGTAAAAAACTTGGGTGTTTTCTTAGACTGCAACCTATCTTGGGACGTTCACATTGCGGAAGTAAGCAGGAGGGTTTTTTGCTCGTTTCGGTCTCTAAAGCGTCTCCAGAAGTTCCTGCCTTTCTCAACTAAAGTAACTCTTGCTCAGTCTCTTCTTCTTCCTCTTCTTGACTATGCTGATGTCTGCTTCCTTGATGCAACTGAGGAACTTCTTAATAAACTCGAACGATTGCAGAATTTGTGCATACGCTTCATTTTTGGCCTCCGAAAGTATGACCATGTGTCAGAATTTCGGAGGCGGTTGAAGTGGCTGCCCATTCGGCAGCGTCGAGATACACACATTCTTTCATTACTCTTTTCTGTTCTTCACAACCCTACCTCTCCTTCATATCTTCGGGAACGCTTTGAGTATCTCGTTCCAAGAGGAAAACCTTGCCGTTCCTCATCGTCTCTTCTCCTTCGTTTTCCTCCCCACTCATCAAGTCGTTACGGTGGATCATTTACTGTTCGTGCTGTCCGCCTCTGGAATACTCTCCCTCACACCATTCGGGACAGCCCTTCGTTGGGAATTTTCAAGAAAAAACAAAGGAACATTTCCTGTCGACATGATGCATAGATTATTATAAATGTATTTATTAAGTTAGGATTTTAGTTATATTAGATAGTATGTATTATGTTTATGCATTGTGTGCTGTACACGTATTTGTTTAGTTTATATAGTTAGTAAGAATTGAAATGTTAAGTTATATTGTGCACTTGAGTATGCTGTCCTCATGTAATTAAAAATCTCTTTGACACTGAGAGTTTGCTGTAAGAGAACCCAATTATGGGTTAAGCTCGCCTTTGTACATAAGCTGTCCTACTATATTTGATAAATGTATGTTTTTGTGTACAATAAAGAATAAAAATAAAGAATAAGAATATAAATAAAAAAAGTTAATTAAAAAAATCAAAAAACCCGACTGCTTGAAAAGTGAACTAAAAAGACGTAAACAAGGAGAAAATCATGCTGTGCAGTCGGAGGATACGTCTGGTTTTGGTCAGCCAGCTCGCGAAAATGTATCCTCCGACAACACAGCATGATTTTCTCCTTGTTGACGTCTTTTTAGTTCGCTTTTCAAGCAGTCGGGTTTTTTTATTTTTTTAATTAACTTTTTTACTTGTACCTACCTAATAGGAAAGTTGTTTAGTAAGGTACCTATAACGTCAGAATAAGTTACCCGAATATCATGAAACTTGAACATAACCGGTGAAATGAGAGATCTGCGTACCCCTTAAGAGCGTACTGGCGTGATGTTATTTTATGAAATGGTATAAACAATGAACAGACATGCGAATGAGGCAATCCCGTTATTTATTGAAGAGTTCTGTTGTATATCTTCGAAGTCTTTAATCAGATCTTCACCAAACTAAAATGCGACAAATTTGGGAACATACGCTTTCAAAAAAAAAAAAAAATTCAAAATCGGTCCCCAAATGACGGAGATATCGGTGATAAATGATAAATGATTTTATTTCTATAAGTTGGTTTGTACAAACACTTTTACATGTCGATCATATTTTTTTAAACTAGATTAGGTCGGCGTTTACTGTCTGACTACTCTGAGAAGAAAGGCCGAAACAAACTCAGGGGACACAGTCTCTTTTAAAGGCCAGACAAAATCTTGGTTAGATCATTTATTTATTTATTTATTTAATACTTTATGCACACAAACGTACAGAGGCGGACTTAATGCCTTGAGCATTTTCTACCAGTCGACCTTTGGGTGATGCAGAGACAAATAGTGGTAGGTGCAATGTTTTGAGTTAAGCAAATCGCATTTATTTAAATACATATACCTAAACTAAAAATACAATATATACTCAAAGAATAAACTAAATACACAAATATATAAGCAATTAGTAGTTATTGATAATTATGGAAAATCGTTAGCGCTGTGACGATACTACTGCCATCTTCTTACGAATATGCTCGCGAACCTTAACTTTGAAGGTTAATCGGTTGGTTGCCATCCTGATTTCCTGGGGGAGCGCATCCCACAGAGAAATAGACTAAACAAAGAAAGAACAGTGAATGAAGTCAGTTCGGGACATTGAAGGAGGCGGTTCTGTGATGACCGTAGATTTTTATTGTGGTTGTCGCAAATGTATTGAAAGTTAGGGGCCAGATAACTAGGGGATTTAGAAGAGGCGAGAAATGAAAACAAGGTAGTTAGTGCCCTTTGCTCTCTGCGTTGGCGTATGGGCAACCACTTTAGAAGCGATCGATGCGCAGAGACATGATCATATTTACGCAAATTGAAAACGAATCGAATGCAGTAATTTAGAAGACGGTCAAATTCGTTGAGGAGATCTGCATTCAGGTCATAGTAGCACACGTCACCATAATCGATGATAGGAAAAATAAGAGCCTGCACAAGCATTGCTTTCGTGTTCACTGGTAATAGATTTTTCAAGCGATGTAAAGCCCGCAGCGTTCCAGTGACCCTCTGACTCACACTTGCGACTTGAGTACGCCAGTTAAAGGTATTATCAATGTGCAAGCCTAGGTCCTTTACATCATTGCTGAATGGAACAATCGTACTGTCGAACAAAATAGGTGGCAAAGTTGCACTGTTCAATTTAGCGATGCTTCGGGAACTCCCAATGATGATCGCCTGACACTTATTGGAGTTTACTGCAACACCAAATCTATCTGACCAGGTTTTAATAGCCGTCAAGTCTCTGTTTAGTTTGGTAATAACGTCAAAAAAATGGTCTTTTGAGGAAAGAACCAGCCAGATTTAGTGGACCTGTCCAGTCAGTGTACGCATTTGTCAATAACCGTGCAGCTCAACTCAGAATTTAAGGAGCTCAACGAATTGACGAACAATACCAAAGAAAGGACATTCGGGTAGGCCGCATAAATACTCATACTGCCAGACCATGATTAAAAACTAAGATAAATAAAAATAAAAAAAGAATGATCCACATAGTCTTCACATTCACAATAATTAAAATAAATAATATAATACTTTAAAAAGTAAATATTCTTGTCATAGCAAGAAAAAAAAAAAATCTAAATTCACGGTGGAAAAAAAAAAAAACTTAATTAAATTAATTGGAGAAGCTGAATCCCAAGCCTTTTTGTCTTCAACGTAATCTTTAATGTTATAAAACGCTTTCTGGCACAACTTACGTTTAATGAATTATTTGAATTTATTAACACTTAGACCTTGAATGTCGCTTGGAAGCTTATTATAAAAGCGCAGACATCTAAACGAGCCACCTATTTTCTTGAGCCTTGTTGTAGGTACTACAAATTTGTGTTTATACCTAGTATTTATGTTATGGATATCACTGTATTTTTTTAAACAATTTTATATTTTTATGGGCATATAAAAGATTTTCATAATGAATATACATAAAAAAAAACATACATGTAGTCGAACATAGAACCTCCTCCTTTTTGTTAAGTCGGTTAAAAATATAGTCTGTCAATCAGACCATAATAATGTATCGATTAACACCACACTCATAAAAATCTGCTCAGTAGTTAATGCGCTACAGTTGAACATCTATTTTATCAGTTTGTGTTTGTATATGTCGCAGGGATATGATGAAAACAGGGAATTGATCAAATCTCTAAGCAAAATTGGTTCAGTGAAATGACAAAAATAACTTTTCTGTAGTAATTTAAAGGTTTATTTTGTACGTTGAATTAGTATTTGTGTGGCAGAGCCGACGGAGCCCCGCTGCGCGGGGCTCCTATTTCTGTATGCAGGGTCTAAAGTAACCTAACACGAAGGAGATGACGGGAGCTGAGTTCGCTCGCTTTGCTCGCTCACTTCAGCTCCCGTCATTTGATCAATTCCCTGTTTTCATCATATCCCTGCGATATATATAACAAACATACACAGAAACAAAAACTGATAAAATCATAACCTTTCATTTTGGCTTTACCGTAACCTGGTAATTAAAATTAGTCGATATGGCTTTATTTAGATTTTAGACCTGAAATTGCTAATATGAAACTAATTACAGCGGTAACCTCAAGATAGTTTAGGGCACACACAAATTAAAATTGTCTCATACGTATTGTAATGAAGCGAAAATGCTCCATTCACATCTTACACGTGCTAAACAGTTACACTACACTACATACACATAATTATGTGCAAGCCTATAATAAGCGCCGCATGTAATGCATACACCGCAACACGGTGTCATGAATTACAGACTGTAATGACCATCTATATGCCAATACGATTAATATTTAATGCAACTATTCTGCGCGGAATTACCCCGTGTCTGTGGTTGAGCTTGCACTGAATTACTGCATCTGAATGGGTGTCGGATGCTTTGTCATCCCCGTGATATACCTGTGGGTGTAGTCTGATATTTATCTTACTATATTAAATCTAAACGTTGGTGCTTCTGTTTGGTTTGGTTAAGAATGTGCAATTTAAGTTATGCATAAAATTTGTTTGGTCTCTATACTGAAACAATGTCTGAAAGAAATAATAATACCATGTAAATACCTTACACACACCTTAGTTTTGCAGTATGTGGCTTTTATGAAACTTTCTCTTATAAACGTTAAGTATTATGACATTTATAAAAAAATATAATAATTATAATTTTGTATCCAAAAAGTTTAGAAGGCCTATACCCAGATGAATGCTATTACATCAAAGTGAGAACACTCATCTTACCGACCCTTGCAAATTAATTGCAGGAATGACAGAGCACAACGCTCGGCTCTCTTAATGCACGCTCACAAAGGAGTGTCATTCTGAACTTCGACAGTTAATTATTTCGACACAGTCTCAATTTCGAAAAACACTAGTTCGACTACTCATTGCTTCGACAGAACATATATTCGACAAGCATTAGTTCGACAGATTATACTTCGACAACACACATCTTCGAAAAACACTACTTCGACAGAACCCTTCTTCGATATGCACTTGTTCGACAGATCTCTATTTCGACGGAACATATCTTCGACATAATACTGTTTTGAAATATGACAATATCGGAGATATATGATAATATCGGATGAAAATAAGATCACGTGTCGGAGTTTCGGACTAAATTGAAGTGGCTGCCGATTCGGTGTCGTCGAGATACCCACATCCTATCTCTTCTCTATGCTATCCTACACAATCCTAATTCTCCTCAGTACATTCGTGAACGCTTTGAGTACTTTGTTCCGAGGGTTAAACCCTGTCGCACTTCCAGTTCTCTTATCCTTCGTACCCCACGTCACACTTCCAGCCACTATGATGGCTCCTTCTCTGTTACTGCAGTGCGTCTCTGGAACTCTCTACCACATTCCCTATGCGACAGCCCTTCTCTGAATACTTGAAGAGGAAAATCAAGGAACATTTTCTTTCGGAATGACATAATATTAATATATGTATATACATATATATATTGTTCTTATGTAAGTATGTGTATTTATGATTTATTTTATATTATTCTAAAATTGTACACTGGACTACTTCTCTTCTGCTTTTTGTAAACTCTCTCTATCACTCTAAGGTAGAAAACTCTTCTTTGAGTGAAACAGGGTACGGTTGAAGCAACGCTAATAACTCGTAAACTATTAGCGGTGTGGTGCGCGGTACAAGGAGAAAAAGGCGCGGCCGGCGAGTCTGGACATGAATTAAAGTGACGCGTTGCACTTTGCGCTGTGTACATTGCCAGGTGACCCTATTATATGTTTTCGACAAAAAGGAAGTATTATTCTATTGTTTTCTTTTTCAAATTACTTTCTTGATTTCTTGAGCATAGATTGATAGATTGTCTTGCTACGGGCATTCAAAGCAAAATTGTTTCAACCGTACCCAGTCGCCTACGCCACAAATAAAACCTCATCGGTTTTTTTTCTTTCTTTTTGATTGGTCACTACAACTTTATGATAGCTTCATATAAAGAGAAATTAAAATATTATTGTCACATTTCAAAACAGTATTATGTCGAAGATATGTTTCGTCGAAATAGAGATCCGCCGAACAAGTGTAGATCGAAGAAGGGTTCTGTCGAAGTAGTGTTTTTCGAAGATGTGTGTTGTCGAAGTATAATCTGTCGAACTAATGCTTGTCGAATATATGTTCTGTCGAAGCAATGAGTAGTCGAACTAGTGTTTTTCGAAATTGAGACTGTGTCGAAATAATTAACTGTCGAAGTTCAGAATGACACTCCTCACAAAGCGGCACGGCTTGGGCGGCACCGCGGCGGCCCCGCGGCGGCCCCGCAGCGGCACGCAGCGCTGGTGATTATGATAATGACGGTAGCCGCGCTTTTTGCGCCTCGTCCTATATTACTGAACTCGACACCATTCTCTGCTATCTGTCGCGCGCCCAGCATCGCGAAGCCACCGCTCGGCTTTGCCTTTCGCTGCTCGCCTCAACCACTCCGAGACGCTTATAAATTATGCAAGTCGCTATAATCCACGCCCTAAACGCCTTCTCCGCCGCCTCAATTATTCATTCGAGCGGTTTGATGTTTTAGAAAATTGTCGCGATACTCAAGACGGGCTGTGCTTTATAATTCAGTAGCGAATATCGTCGCAGCTGGCGTCGGCTCGCATTTATCTACTGATTGAAGTGCATACTGACCCAATTCGTCCATAGGTGCGCTATTACAACCCCTCGCCGTGACTCTGTGTACGTAAGCCAAAATTAATATTCTATTGTATTTTCCTGTTACAGGATTCCGAAGGCGACACCCCCTTACATGATGCCATTTCGAAGAAACGTGACGACATGTTGACTTTATTGTTGGAGCATGGAGCCGACATGACTCTCACGAATAACAATGGTTTCAACGCGCTTCACCACGCGGCTCTGCGCGGCAACCCAAGGTAACGTAACACATTGACATCTAATACCTAAATAAAACATTCTTTGTTTAGCTTCAAATGTTCAGACCCAAGATATAAACTAATCTTGTTGCTAAATGTATTCAACAAATACTGTTGAACTAGAAACAACTGTAACAGCAGAAACGTTTCCATTAAATACCTCGCGATGATTACAGCAACTCCATAATCGTTGATAAAAATAAGAGGTTCGTGTAAAGATAATATTCGGGCACTTGTGCACGAGACCTTTATAACGCCGACTTAGTCTGAAATAAACATAACGTCGCTTGTCCGACATTATCCCGGGCAGAATGGGGAGTTATGAGCGAGCCAGCCTCACAATAAACTGCTTACACGTCTAATACCGCGCGGAGAGGATGTGTGGCGCACTGCCCAGCCTTGTTTGATGTCTTTATTGCTGCCAACATGCCGCGCACGTTCTCTCAGAAAAAGATAACAACTACAGTTTTTAAATTGATAACTTGATCCTACTTTATGAATTAGGTTTCTTAACAAAATCTTAATCGAAGATTTTACTCACTATCTATTTATTTACTCTATTTCATAGAATGAAGCTACGAATATCGAAGCGGAAGAAGTAAATATAACTTAATAATAGTTTTCTCCGACAGAAAAATAGTCTTGTATTTTATTTAAAGCAAGTAAAAAGTTTAGCAAAAGCACTGGAGTATTTTACGGGCTAATGTTTGTACATTCAGCCTGGGATCTGTATAGTTTAATGCTGAGGAACATTTAACCTATACTGAAACCAGAATGTTTAGTGCGTTATTAAATCGAGGATTGGGTTTAATAGGAAATGTGGTCGCAGACATCCGACAAAATACCCTAAAAAAAATCATAATTCGAGGTTTGGCTCTCGCCTATTTCCGCCTCCAATATTGGACCAATTTAAAAGATATTCCATTAAATGAAAAAGAAAAATATATACTGCCCAATGTTTTCTCATTTTCATTTATAGTTGACAGTGCAATTTTGAGCATATTTTGTGGGTTCTAGTCCTTCTAGAGATAATGTGTCATCAAAAAGGCGCCCTTTATTTGATTGCCTACGGCGTAGCTCTCGCGTAACCTACGACGTAGCACCCATTATGCCTACGACGTAGCAATTGGCCAGCCTACAACACAACGTAGCAATTATGCAGTCCACGACGTATCCTACGGTGACGACGACGACGATGTAGCACTCGCGCAGCGTACGATGTAGCAACACGCAGCCTACGACGTAGAACATGCGCGGCCTACGACGTAGCTTTACGCAGCCTACGAAGTAGCAATCGAGCAGCTTACGACGTAGCAATACGCTGTCTACGACGTAGCGCTCGCACTCCCTACAATGCAACGTAGCGTTTATGCAGCCTTTTTTTTTTTTTTTTTTTTTTTTTTTTTTTTTTTTTTTTTTTTTGCGTGGAGAAATGCTCATGCATACTGCACTACCACGGGGAGATAGTGCAGTTATGTGGGACTCTAACCCACTAAAACTCCACGGTGTCCTCCTGTGCCGCTTATGGCGGGAGCACGGGTACGCGTTAGCACTCACCGCGAACCCGCCGCGGCTGTCCGTCACCGGACCCTCCTCGGGGAAGTCCCCCCATCACCGGCGCACCAGAACACACTGCACGCCGTGACCACCCTAGGGACCAATCAGCACATGGGCGCCAGACGACCCCGTGTATGGCACCCTTGGTCCCCCTGTGACGGGTCAAGGTCAATGGCCCCGCTACCTACCATTGTTCGGCCGCAGGGGATAGGGAGAGCGGCTAACGCAATACCGACACTCCTCCTCCCCTGCGGCCCCACCGCGTCCGCCATCAGACGGTGGCGACCCCGTCAGGGCCGCGGAAGGTAGGGAGAGCGGCGCACCGCAATACCGGCACTCCTCTCCCACCGCGGCCTCCAATCCTCAGCCGCGACATCGTATGGGACCTGGAAATCTCCATAAGACATCGCGGCCCGCCTCAGTTGCGATGTCGCCTGTTACCAAGCGGCACCGCAACCTACTAGTTGGCCGCTACGTCGTCGGCTTAGTCGGCAAAAGCCCTGACGAGCGGCCCCTCCTCGGGTTCCTCTTCGCTTCACCGTGGGTGACCAAGCCACGGTTACTGAGCCCCCCCGCATCGACAAAGCGGGAACCCACCGGGGGGGGAGCGATTATGCAGCCTACAACGAACCCGACGACGACGGCGATGTAGAACTTGCGCACCCTACGGCGTAGCAATATGCTGCCTAAAGCGCTTGCACTGCCTACGCTGTCGCCATATTCAGCCTACGGCGTAGACGACGCCGTAGCACTCGCGCATCCCACGACATAGGCTCTGGTAACTTGCGACGAAGCACTCTCTCAGCCTGTGGCGAAGGTTACGTAGTATCTCACGCGTAAACTACGACGTAGCAATCGCGTGGCCTACGGGCGGTGTTCGGGTAGCGAGTGCCGTACCAATACAGAGCGTGGTTTAGCAACGTGGTAGACGGCGTAGCGCACAGCATGCAGCGTAGCAGAGTGGCGTAGCACGGCCGGCATCGGTATGCAGTAGGTATTGAAAGAGTTGTAAGTAGTTGTGACATTATAATGTAAGTTAATGTTCATGACATAGTTCATTACGTTTTCCATCTCATTTAAATTCCAGACCAGTGACATACATATCACGTAAATAGTCTTCACTTGAAAATGGCTATCGTCTTTACAAAATAAGAACCAATTTCTTATACAAAAGAATTTAAAAGCTTCCGGTCGAGCCATATATTCGGATCTAAAAATCCAGGGACCCGTAAGGGTGGTCAGATAAAACTGATCCATGAAAAAGAAAACTTTGGTAATGTATTATGAATCGGTAAGAGTTAGAATAATGAATCTCCGCTGGCGAATCGTGCGTAAAGCGGTTTATTTGCGGAGGGTCCGAGGAGACGCTGGATCGCGGAGGCCCACATTTATTCAAGTCACGCGACGCGTCCCACGGAAATAATACGAAATGTGGCTACGTGACCAGTTCATTATGCGGCGGCACAGAGCGCCAGCCTCGCCAGCGCCCGCCAGCACCTCGCCGGCGACACTGGTCCGTATGTCCGTCCGCGTCGCATATTACAACAACAGAACGTGTCGCCGCGCACAGACCCTCTCGGATTTCTTTTAAATCACTGATCGGCTTCGATTTTGTTGAGTAAGATTTTCAAGGTTTTGGATTTAACAATTTCCTTGGCTAGAATGTTAAGCTACGGACTTATCTAGCCAATATATAAATATTAATTTTAAAATACGACTTAGTTCCTATCTAAACTCCGATTTTATAATTGACATACAAAAAGCGCCGAGCACGATTTTTTCTTAAGATTGTTGTTTAACGGAAGGTAATCGAATAGAAGATTGTCGTAAAACGTTCCTGATTTTATCGCGGAATGAGAAGTCGCTCGCGACTTTTCCCATTCGACAAAAACGTTCGTTTCCCCCTGGAGATGTAAAATCGTTTTATTTTATTACTTCCGCCAGTATATCGTTATATCAGAAGCACCCGGCCTCCTAGGTTCGGAGAGATATGTACAGTATTCAACGGGTTTCATTCCATTCAGTGTCTTAATTATATCTGTCGTATTCTTTAACATAAATATCCTCATAAGAAGTTACTGTTTATAGTTTTATAAGGGTTAATTTCAATCGATATCTTTGTATGTTAACAATAAGCCTGCTTATTTAGACAAACCTTGTTTTGGATCTTAGCCAAACCTTAGCTAAGAACTCGCCTGTCATGCTTGAGGTCGTGGGTTCAAATCCGGGCAAGTACCAATGTGACTATCAAATTCATAAGTACCTTCTAAGTTTATCTTGGACGTCACAGGCAACGGTGAAGGAAAACATCGTGAGGAAAACTGGACTTGTTATATAATGTAAGTCTGAAATCGCCAACCCGCATTGAGCGCACGTGGTGATCAATGCTCGTGCCTTCTCTGAATGAGAAAAGGCCTTTGTCCTGCAGTGGGACAGTTACAGGCTGGTGTTATGTTAGAGCAACGGGTGGAGGCCAGCCGTGTTATTGCGTCTGATTAGAAACAGTTATCAGTTGTGGTTATCGTTACAGCTCACTAACGAGCCCAAGTAAAACTTCTGCAGCATTATCATGATAAACTGTTCGTGAATTCAGGAGGAACATTTATTTACCTGTCCCGCACGAAACATTGATGTGATTTATTAAGTCACATTTTGATGTAACTGGTGTTATGAAACACTGTAATATTCAGTACCTGCGCTGATTCATACGTCCTCGTGAATGTGGTTTTTCGTCATGATAAACATCTGCGTTAGTGACACCGCACACCGCTACTCATTCTAAAAGACGCCTGGCATTAATCGCGAGCTTAAATATTTTAACGCGTCGTAACATTGATTTATTCCGAGCGTAATCTCAGCTCGCGGCTTGTTTGTTCTTAGGCTCGAGTCGTGTAGGTAAGATTAAGCTACGCGCCCTCAATCCATGCCGACCCGATCTCCGGACTCTTTCCTTTACTCAAATTGTTATTTACCATCACTAATTGGCTTCATTTCAATCAATCTAATCTGTGCCATCAATCTTTTATAGTAGCCATGAATAATGTACATTCCCAGTGTATAAGCTGGACTGCGTCGACAAGTACCTACGCTACGTGGCATATAGAACGAACAGAGCATTCGCAGAAGATTTATATGGTCATTGTGTAGCGTTAATTGCAGCGAGTGGAGCGAAGTACGATGGTATCGTACCATCCGAACGAGAAATGTAATGCCCCGTCGACTGCTTCAGTGTGTAGCTCATGAGAATAATGTGTGCGATGCAAACACGAGAACCGCGCAATCCACGACGTCCTATTTCAGATATTAACATTCGTGTTTGTGTTGTGAGCTATTTAAATTGATAAATTGTTGCTTTGATGGCATACACTCCTTTCAAGCAAAAAATAATGACACGTTATAAAGGGGGCTACCTTTACAAGGGGAGATAGTGAAAGGGCGCGCCTGACGGACCGCTGGGTTTAACTGAATCGAAACAGCGGGTACACTGACATTGAAAACCTATTGGCACAGATATCGACGGCGTCCGTCACACGACTGGCCGGCAGCGGAGCACATTTCAGTGTGGCAGATTTATGAGAACCGACCGACGGCTATAGAGGCATGGGGAGGCTTATAACTAGGAGGGACTGCGGAGAAGGGTCGGGCGGTCGCGGGAGGCTCTGTTATTGTGCGACGTTTGATTTACGCACGTACCGCTATCACCCTTTTGTTAGGCCGGATACCGACTGCTGTGCCAGTTCCGCCAGCCCGAATGCAGGCTCTCTTTACTGATGTTCACCTCCCACGCCCCCTTGTGTGCTTACTATCATTTTAGACTTAGATTTTGCATTTTTAGCCTCACATTGTTTTACTTTCATAAACACAAAGGTTAATGTTTTAAAAGCTTTACATGGTCTTTATTCAATTTTTAACCGACTTACCAAAAAGCAGGAGGTTGTATGTTTTTTTTTATTTTTTGTGTTTGTTCACCGATATCTCCGTCAATTGTGGACCGAAGTTGAAAATTCTTTTTTTTTTGATAAATATAATAATAATAATATATTAATAATTCATTTATTTTCATAATAATTCATTTATTTTCAGACACAGTAGTCCATAATATTATTACATTCATGCATTACATAAAAAACATATCAATTCGAAATTAAAATAAAATGTCATTCATTAGCATTAGACTGAATACATTAAAATTAAATCTATCAAAGCCAAAATTAAAATGTCAGCAACACTGTCAGTGTTAATAATATTAAACATGTCAGCAAAAAAAATGTCACAAAAGTATAAAAAATAAAAATGTCAGAGTCCTAAAAATTTATAAAATAAAATAATAAAATTGAAAGCGATTAAAAATGTCTAAAAGAAAAAAAAAAAAATACATTTGAAGGTTCACCTGCCCCACGCCCGATACACGGGTACATGAAAGGACTGCCAGTGCTACATAAATGGCCCGTCCAGCCTGTCGGCAACGACGGCAAGGAGACTGTTGCCGCTGCCCCGCACTCTACTCACTATCGAGGTCGCCCTCTTGCGCATGCTCATGCACTAGCGAACATTCCCGATGCGTTGCAGAAGCGTGGCAGCCGCAGCAGCGCCCTCAGCGCGTTATTGTATTGAACGCAGAGAGCGCTGTAGGATTTCTGCAAATATGACACCCACAGAATACTCGTATAAAAAGATGTGCAGTAGGCTCGAAACAAGATGATCTTTACTTCCTTGGAGCTACGGGCAATCATATTCGCCCTCAACGACAGCGCCCTCCTTTCTCGCTCGATATCAGCGTCGTCCTTCAGGTCGGACGTCACAATATGGCCCAGAAACTTAAAACTATGTACCCGCTCCAAGGGTACCCCGCACAGTCTTACTGGTGAAACCTGCGACGGACACTTGGAACCCGAATTGAAGACCATAAGCTCGCTCTTTTTAACGTTATATTTTAGGCCATGTCTATGAGCGTACGTTTCGCAAATGCTTATGAGCTCCCTGAGTCCCTCAAATGACGCGCTCAGCAGCACCATGTCATTAGCGTAGCTAATGTTGTTAAAGCAAACATCACCAACATGGCATCCAACATGGCGGCTGCTGAGCTCGGCAACAAGCTCATCGATGTACAGATTGAAGAGCGTTGGTGAGCTCAATCCCCCCTGCCTTACACCGCACTCCAACCTATACGAGTCCGACAGAGCTCCCGACCATTTCACGTTATTGACCTGGTTCCCGTACCAGCGCTGGAAGATTTTTACAATTTCAGGCGAAACTTGCCTATCTAATAACTTTTTCCACAGCACTTTGTACGAAACCAGGTCAAACGCCCTGGACAGATCAAGAAAGCAGGCGTAAACAGGCGTGTTCCGATCCGTGTAATATCTGACAGCATGCTTTAGACTCAGTATAGCACTCTCTGTTGACAATTTGGGCCTGAACCCAAACTGGTTATCGTGCAAAGTGATTGTTTTATTTAACTAAGCAATAAGCATGCTGTCAAATACCTTCGCGATAACTGTCGCTAATGAGATCGGCCTGTAGTTGTTTCTATCTGATATGTCACCTGTTTTATTTTTGACAATTGGTACTACGACCGTCCTCATCAGCTCATCCGGCAAGTACGAATGGCGCAGGCAGAACGTCAGCCAAAAGACCAGAGTGCCAAAAGACACCTACTTCCGAGAAGAAAGTTATTTTTCGCTTTTTGGTGTTTTGTTTTGGAAGCTTGTTTTATTTTTTTGGTGAAAGGATTTTTTGTAAATCATACAGTAACACAGTAATCTTATTGTGGAAATCAATCTATAATATTACGAAAAATGCTATTTGTGAAACTAGATAGGTATGCATAGCACTCACATTAGTTGCGAAATACGAAGTGTATAGTTTATTTTAAATTCATGAAAGCGTGCGACATATACCGATCGGATGGCGCGCGGTGATTTGGTGGTAGGTGCAGCGCGCGAGCGTGCAGCGCGGCGGCGGCGCGGCGGCGCGGCGGTGGTTGGCTCGTCGTTACCCGCAATTAGCGGCTCTACACACGCGGATAATCCGCGCGTCGCCCACCGCGCCACCCGCGCCCGCACACGATTGCACTACGGATTCAGCGAATAAATTCATTTGTACGCAAATTGTATCGGCGCTTGCAATTAAAACTTTGTTGGCGCTTCGAGCTAAGATAAATAACACTAATACATTCTGCTTATTGCGGGAAGTTGCCGGATACAGAGGATATATTAATGTTGTTCATAATTTGTTTGGGCGGATTAACCTTGTTGGTCTGTAAACTTATATTTAACAATAGTCCCGCGCTGTCCCATATTACACATTCAAAGTTACGGTACCAAAAATGTTATGTAACAAGTGTACAATAGGAATATGTTTGCATAATTTTATTCTATTTAGGTACGTAAAACAACGAATGAGGTCCATAACTAGCTCCGCGGTAATTGAGCTACTAAATTAATGGTAATTAATTAAAAGACAGCAACATATAGAAATAGGTAAAATGAACAAGCCTCAACAGGAAAATAAGATTTTGTTAGTAATAAAATTATGTTGACAATTTTTTTTTCTCTATTTTCACTCGAGCAGAGCTCGCGCGCCCAGGTACTTTACCTTAGACAAATACGTGGATTCAATGTTTCATTGTTGCAAGTTTTGATAAAGAATGCGGCCAATGCGGGTGTCGGTCCATGTGTGTGCACAATCTAAAAAGTTTCAGTTCCTAGGTTTCTAACAAAAGTTTAAATCTCTAGCGGATTGCGGGATGCTCTGTGGCATATCTCTTGGCGCAGAAGTATTCCTTTCAACGATTTGACGAACCGGAACTTTATTCGATGCTGTACAGTTTAAATGGAAAATGTTCTAAAACATCAAACATCCAACTATTTTTGAGAAAAAGGATATCTAATGATCATTTCAGGGAATTAAAAAAAAAAACAAGATTTGGCTTTTCTCGTATCTCATGGATTTCCTTTATGGGATGCCTAATTGGTGCAAATAGGTCACACTATCACGTTCTTCCTGTAATACAACGAGTTACCAGTCACCATGTGTAAGGTATTCGCACTTGCTCGCGGCACCAGCACGGAGTCCCCCTCGCATACAAGGTTTTGTCAGCGCGTTCCGTCTCTTTGTGTGCCTTGCCATTGTTCCACTCGCTAATGTTGTTAGTGCACTTTTTCAGCGACTACGCTAATTTAAATACCTCTCCTTCCTTTTGTGAAGAGACTCGTCTTCCGTTTTCCGCGAGTGGCGGGCTCCCTTTGCGTTTGAGAAGTCCGCGTTGGGAGACTGCATTTAAATGAGACACTTAATCACCCGAGTTGGCCCCGCATTTCTTAGTCGTTTGTTCTCTCCATTCATTACATGCTTTCTATAGATTTATCTAGAGCTAGAGAGATTTCATTAATTGACCATAAACTTGACTTTCTCAACCTAATCTTTCACATATTTAACATGGATGTTATAAGATTTTGAACTGAAGAAAGAAAAAGAAGAAGAAAAGAAATGAAAATTTGGGTGTGTAGGGTTTGGCACAAGATTTTTCAAAGTTTGCATGTCTGCGCTGTCGGGTGACAAGACCGCTAACACCCACTCAAATTGTGTAAATATGAGGAAGGTAATAAACTCTTGGCGAGTGGCGTGCTCGGATTTGCCTGGAGTTTGGTACGTGTCGTCGTCCCCTCCCTCCCATCAGACGCAGCGCACCCGCGTCTCTTCGAGCTACTACGCTACTTACTTTGCTTGTGCCTCGTTCACATATCAAACTTTTAGTCGCATATAGTGTTAGTGATCCTTTGAGACATTAGTTATTTTAGTTTAGCCAATTACATTCACGACAAGTCTTTCTACGACTTTGCAATTTCTAAACAGCTTTGACCGCTGTTAGCTTTGATTTAGATCCATTTACATAAATCTAACCAAAAAGGTGGCTTTAACCGTAAATAGTCTTAAATCAGGTAGATTGGAACCTATATGAACCAGTTTTATTTCGAAACCAGGAAGTTAGATTGTAGCCTCATCCATGAAAATGGCGTATATTAGCGCGGTGTCGTTTTTAACCCGTCGCAATATAGCATGTGAGGCCGCGTATTAATATCTTCACTAAGCTGAGTGGATCGCGGCGTCAGCGCGGCTTGGCCGAACGTAGCCTATGATGCATGGCGTGGCCTGACGGAGCTCGCTTAATGAAATATTCTCACGGAGAGTGAAACAGACACGGCCATCATTCACAGGTGTACTTACTGTGCCAACCATTCGCTAATTGCTGTGTTGAGGGCTAACGAATTATTTCTTTTTTTTATTTGTTATAGGCTTGCGCTTGACCACTATCTCACCTGATGTTAAGCGATGATTTCTTCGTAAACTCACCCTCGATTTTTGATTTGAGAATTTGAAGTTGAGTATATTCCAAACTCTACTTAGTTTAAGCCTGAAATCCTGACAAACTGGTATTAAACTAGGGTGTGACAAGATTTTTACTCCGAATTCTCGATTTAAAACCGACTTTTAGTAAAACTCTGTTCATGTTTTTGTCGGTCTTAAATTCATTTTTAAATATTTTATTGGGACATTATTTTAAAACTAAAAGATGGTCAAGGAGATAATGATGGTGATGATTTTGCAAATAATATTCTACCTACAAGTAATGTTGATAGATAGGTACGCTTACTTAATTTTAATTAACTTAGCATTGTTATTAGCAATAATGTGCAAGAATACTATAAGGCCATCACTTGTCGGCGTCATATTGATAAGTTCAGTTGTATGATTTTCCTGCAAGTTTAGTGATTCTTGTAGGAGATGAGTCGGAGTAAAGAATGGCACCTTTTAACGGGTCACGTATGTACCATAACTTTGTTGCTAACGTTATTACGTCAGACGTGAAAACAGTAACTGAACGACGTGACCGCAATAGCAATAATCAATTGGCTAGTGTTTTATTACTCACAATACATCTACAAGTATTCCGCGGAACAGTGATTTTTTTTCTATAATATTGAATGTTTGTCGGTCTACACCTACAAAGAGTTTCCCGCCAAGTTATTTTAGCAATGTAGGTATTGATTATAATCTATTTCCGTTTTGATGTGTTACTATCACAGCAATGCTTTTAAAATGCAAATATCTGGGACTATACAAGCAAAGCATTGGTTATTTTCTCTAACCGATAAAATAAACTGTATACACAGTAACAATATTCCCAGATTATAATCGAATGTTAATATTTATGGTTAGGCACCTTGCTTGGAACGCCTCAACGAAATCCTTGTAATAAGGAGAGGTCTACAAAGAGGAGCACAATAGCTGTTGGCATGCAGAGCGGAGCATGACGCAGGCGTTATTTCACCATCACTCAAGATGACAGTTGTGTTTTTCGCGGCCAGCGGCCGACGCTCAGGCGCCGCCGCCGGCTCCGCGTCGTTTATCATCGCCTCGCGGTATATATATTATATTGATAATATTGTTAAGAAGTCATTCTTATTAAAAGTCTACTAAAATATACCTTACCTACGTAATTAAACTAGTACCTGCTCGGGGGCTTGATGCGTGTCTAGCGACAATCTGTTATTCAGCGTAGCTCCCCCGTGCGAATGGGGTTTCTAAAATCAGCGAAATGTTTCATGTTAAGATTTATCGTGGTGTCGGTCGCGGAGGTATATTGAGGATGGAAGTCGGAGGCGCTGGCGACGCATCCGGAGACGTCAGCAGTACGTGCGGCGGAGTGCGCCGCGCCGCACTCGACTCGCTCCACGTTTATTATCGAGTGATTGCCTCCCTGCGTGATCTGACTTGCCAACTATCTTTTCAACCGATCTGAACGTTCTTTTCCTGAGATTAGCTGTTTTTATTTCTATTTTACAATCCTCGTGATTACTGCTCGATCGTTGGGTAATTTATCGAAGACTCGCAATATTATTCGTTTTTCAATTTATTCTGTACAAATATAAAGTCTCAAAAGTGCAGTCTTACTCTCCCAAAATTCAAATGGCTAGTTTTTGTAGAAGTTAAATTATCCACATCTGGTTTAATATGTTGTATAAAAAATAAATTATTGATTATACCTACTAACCAAAATCAAGACAAAAAAATCTTCTGCTGCTGTTTTGGTAGAGTGTGACCCTTAACTGTACCTATAACGTAGTTTATCCATATACATTTAGCCGTCAAAACTTTATCTTGTGAATAAACAACTAAAAGGTTTGTTTACACTTCTTTCTGAAGATACAAAATTATGATAAACTGCTTAGAGCGTACTCGGTACCATTTCGTACATGTTTGTGTACAACGCATACAGAGTTCTCGCCGACACTTTGACAGTTAGTAGGGGCAAGTCTGAAATATCGGCGTACGCGGCTTAATCGCTCAGCGTGCGATATTGGCGTTACATCATGTTGTCAGCGGAGAGAAAAATTGCCGCACTCCGTCCCCCCGCGCCCTTCGCGTCCTCCGCGCCGCGCCGCGCGTTCCACACGCCTCGCTCGCCGATGTCGACAGCGCGTTTATATTACTTGGGGATTTATTGTAGTTTTACGAACGCACATTTATCTGTTTCCATACGAAAAATAACATGTCAAGTATATTATGCAACTTTAATTATGCATGTATCTATCTAGTAATTTGACTCCGAGTCATATTTTCCTCAGTTAATTGTGACGCAGACAAAGAGCAAATTTTCACGCATAATGAGGTTGTTTGGAGTCAGTTCAGGAGCTAATTAGGAACTAATTATTACGTAGACAGATATGTATCTATCTACACATACTTACTTGAATGTTATCTCGTTTATTGACTAAGAAAAGAACTTAGAGCGCACCCATAACTAACCTTCCATTTGTTAAATTCTTGTATCGCCTTTCGCACGCGAATAAAGCACATACGGTACACAGAAATAAACATTATTAAAGTTACCAGCAATCTCCTGTAACGATCGAGTACACGTTCGGGACTGCAACTTTAGAAGCACCTTTATGCAACAATTCAAAAGTTTTCTCTTTGTCCATCGCAGGCTGCACTACAAAAAGAAAAACTTACATAATTCAGAAAGTTATTTCCAGCAAATATAACATCTTGCAGATCGGTTAGTCCCCCTATGCTCTAGTCCCGCTATGCTCGGCTCCTAAAATACCTACTAAAAAGTTTCGCTATGCACGAAATCACATTCGCGGGCAGTTATGAGGAAAACTATTACAGTGTAATATTTTATTTAACCATTTAAAAAGTAAATTAAGAGAACCGAGTATGTAAATTCGGTTACTTCCGCGAAAATAAACGTTCCGTATCATCATACCAACGCAAACTCGCCTCGACGCCTCTTAATACGTCGCCTCATTCATTTTAAAAACAATTTTTCCATCCATTCCATAGAACTATGATAAACGAAACGTCTTGCCGCAAAATAGAAACTTAACCTAATAATATTTCGACATTTTTAATTTAATTTCAATATTTTTTATTTAATTTCAATATTTTTTAGCTTCCTGCTCAATTTAATTGAATTCAAACACTTTTCTTTCCAACTGTACCTTCTATTCTTTACGTAGAATCGAAAAATTGCGTGCATAGCGAAACTTATTAGTTGGTATTTTTCGAGTCGAGCTTAGGAGGGACTAGAGTATAGGGGGACTAACCGTTGCAGATGTATGGGAAAAATAAATTTTTGTATACTCGTATTCTGGACTTGAGTATGTATTTAGTAAAAAAATAAATAATAATAATCAGATGCATAAGCGAAAAATAACACATAAGGAAAAGCCTCAAACCAAACTTTTCGAAACACATGACTGAACCCCAGTTGGCAGTATTGGTGTAAAAATTCAAATATGACATTTCTGGTTTGCGGTGACGCATGAAATTATTGGCGTAAATTTTTACTGGCTTATTGAAAATATTCTGGCTCCGTCGATACATAGCGATAATAAAAGCACCCGATTCATAGCCACTTACTACAATTATCGTAATAAGTTTTTACTTGATTAACTTAGCTTCACGACTCTAGACGATTTTAATTAAATGTGTCTTCCAAAACAACGATATTCTCAAACATATAACATCAAAATAATTTAACGCCCTCAAGAGCAAATTATATAATCAAGATCCAAGACAGTTATGTAGACCAAACTTTGGTATTCAGATCGGTTTGTTACAGTTTGCTTTTAAGGCCATCATAAAATTGAGGCGTACGTCTGATCTACATTATTGAAAATTGTATGATGAAGAGCGGACGATTCTATGCTTTTGGAAACAGCTAGCTTTATGAAAAAAAAAATACTTTGTACAAAAAAAAAAACTAACTTAAACGATGCGCATAGACATCGGAGTTGAACAATCGCAGTTTCCAATTACGCAGTTCGTTACTCTCTGAAAGATAGACGATGACAGGAAAATACACTACGTTTGGTCCTATACATGACTCAGCCAATACAAATGGTTCATTACCTTTTATTACAATCAACCTTGCCGCTTTAAGATTATCTTATAATTAAACCAAGTGAACGTTAACGAAGAGCGTACTGGTCTTGATTAAAGATCTATCTAGAGACAGATTTATATTTCCCATATACATAGTTATTAATGTAGTAGCTGGCGTAGTCGTAGTCTATTCAATAACAGGCGCACACCTGCTTGATTTACGAGCCGCGCAAATTCATTGTTATTCGCAACCAACGAGTTTGGTTCTGAACTATTCTATTTTAAATTATTCTATTTGATGAAGTATTTATGAATATCCCATGCAAAAGATCATACTAGGAACTTAGTGGTCAATATATCACTGTACTCGATTCATAAGTAGCACATCACATGTGCTGAGCTCTAGTCTGTTCCTAGCTCGAGGGGTGTGGGTAATTGTACTAGTAGATTGTCGTGGTCGAGTGTTCGGCATGGTCCACGTGGCACAAGATTGCGGAGGCGGTGTTTGCTCTTTGGCGGAGCCCGCAACGGGCTTACGGTTCAGCGAGCCGTGCGGCGAGCGCGCGGCCTCTCGGGTCGCGTCTCCGGCCAAATTGAAATATCCCCGCTGCCACGACGTCCACCACTCGCATAGAGCTCCGTGCCAGTCGCTCGCCTGCGGCCACTCGCTTCACACATACATACCAAAATGAACTGTTAATATTATGTACGTACTTCTTTTTTCCTCTAAATATTATATCTCCAAACTTCCATTTATGCCCCGTGGAAAAAAAAACAAATACTAAATGGCTAAGTGCTTTATTCGCTCTTGTACCGCTTGGTAGTAATAATTTCATAATTCAAGTAGGTAAGGTAGACCCGAAATGGGTCGGGTCATATTTCGCTAAAAATTATATATTGGCATGGTTCTCGAACGATTCAATTTCCGTGCGCAGACAGCAGCGGAATTTACGTGCGCAGATTTACATGCCAACGAAATTATTTGCAAATGGTACCTCGAGCGATTCATCTATATTTTATGATTCGTACCGAGCACACTTTAAGGTTTCTCTCTTCGAAATGAAATTATCACTTTATATTTCAAAAGAAAAGATATTTTTCGTGTAAAATATGGAAATATAAACAGGTGTTTGGCGGATTGTTAAGAACAGACATTGGAATTGAAAAAAGTTTTTTTATAAGTAAGGATAACGACATATTTTGAATGTTTGTTATGTATTATGCAACACAATTTAATTTCACAATGTTCTGAAACTTGTAGGAATTTCCCAACATACATAAAGTTGATGGAATTACTGCTATTGTTTTTAAGCCTATTGGTATGTATAATATATTTCTATTACGATGTTCGTTTATATCGAAAGAACCTCTATATTGGTGCCTGTGACCCGTGTGAAAAAGAGGAAATAAATAAGTGAAGTAAGTGACGCGTGCACACATTGTTTAAATCGATAACCTTTGTAGAGGTGGTTGCCTTACGAAGCCCCTTTGCAGGTAATCCAGCCCACTTGGAGTTATTGCCGCCGAGGGAAGGAAAGATTACCTCGGCGGGAGATAAGGAGGTCGACGGGGCTTCGAGTGCGATTGTCCCCGAGTCAGGCGTCGAATTGTGTCAAGTGAAGCGGCAAATTAAACGGCCGAGCCTTCTGCGCGCCCGGCTCACTAATCGTCACATAAACTGCTGCCGCCCGAACGTTTCATTACGCAAAACGCTTTCTTCTACATCTACTTCACTAACCGTACCTAGCCGCTAGCTTTTTATTTTATGACTGGCCAGCGTCATATTATAGGGGCTATAGAATTAAAGTAGTAAGTATTGTCATGATATTACCGACCAAATACATCGTTTAAAATTTTAGAGCAGTATAAAGAAGAATTTAAAACAAACCGCCACAAAATTGTATCTTCCTTACGTTAATAGGATAAGTCGTGAAGATATTGCCCGTATGCAAGAATACATTTTCGACTGACAGATAAGATTTCAGCCTTCGGTAGTCATACGGCATCCGACCTACTTTCTAATAAAACGAAATACATTTTCATGTTACGGATTCGTAATAAAATACTAATAATGATACTTTACATCAACCACAGTCCCAAGACGCCGACAATAAAAAACAGTATACACGACAATATGTCAGCCAGTAAACAAAAGCCCCTACATCAAAAAGGTTTATTGATCTGAAAGCCAGTTACTATTAATTGTATTCTATCATATGATTCATATGGTGTACAATAAGTTACAAACTAACCTAATTGTTGTTTAAAACAGACGCAAACTATTATGTAGGTAAGTTAAAATATGAGCAAATCATAATTTATCATTTTCAATTCAATTTTACACTTGCTACGAATGGCTACGTAGTCCTACGCGTAGCTCTCGTAGCACTTGTGTAGCACTGGACTTGGAATTTTGTATGTATCGACAATAGTAAGTTTTTTATTTAAAAACGAACTGCCATTATTCTCTTACTACATTAGGTATACAGGATCACATAGCAGAATAACACCATGTTTAATTATTTCACACACATCACATCATCAGCCTATTAATGTTCCCACTGCTGGGACACAGGCCTCCTCTCTGTGAGAGGGAATGGGCCGTAATCCACCACGCGGGCCCAGTGCGGGTTGGTGGATGTCACATGTCTTCGAATTTTTGGTTCTAGGACATGCCGGTTTCCTCACGATGTTTTCCTTCACCGTTTTGAGAGCAGTGGTGATGAAATAATTTACACAAAGTAAAGCGCCTGCCTGGGCTCGAACCCACGACCTACAACTTGTAAGTCGCGGCCAATACCACTGGGCCACCACTGCTCTAATTATTTCGCTTTATAAAAATACCACGATGAGTGTAAACTGTCTCGAAGACATGATTAGATTTCTATATTAATTAAATAGACACGGTAAACGATAGCGACAATGTGAATCGGTGGCAGGAAGCAAATTGTGAGTGACGCTAATGATAGGGCGCTCAGCAGTCGTAGTGCCACGTAGCGTCTTTCCAATTACGCCTCGCCTCGGCGTACCGGCCGGAGTCACGCTGCGCTCCATTCGTTACCCAGACGTGCCACCAACATCTGGACCATCCGTGTTATAACTCCGATAACTTGTTGCTACACAAAATTGGTTTTAGTTTTTCACATGGTAGGTATGTTGTAAGGGTGAACCTCGTTTATTAAATAATGCGGTTCAGTGATACTGCAGGGGTACTGTCGAGTTGCTTTGCTTCTGACTGAGGATGAAAAGAAAGAGGATAAAGGAAGTAAGGATAAGTTAGAAAAATAGTACCGTAGCACCAATGCACAATCCGTACAATAACTAGGCTTTTTCGTCATTGTCGAAACTGTACTTTGGTACCTGTGAGCGAAACCAAACCGTTTGCTAAGTGTAGATAGTTAAGCAGTTCGACAAAATCAGTTAATTGGGATAGTTTCTGAAGGCCCTTGTGCGCTGTGGACGTTTACGGAATCAGACTACCTATGCCATTTACATATCTTGCTAAAATTGTGTCTTGCAAAAACGCTTCAAATATTAAATCATTTAGCAAATCTCGCAACATAAAACAAACCTCGTGTGGGTACTAAATAAAGTTTAAACTTGTAAAATTTTTCTTGCTGATATAAAGTTCACACAAACATTAACGGTCGAAGGCTTGAAATTGTCGCGACGTGATATATAAATAATGCGGAAAGTTTGTTAGTCACAGAATAAAGTAGAATATTCCGACAAAACACTCCACGTGGAATACTGCGATAAGGCGAAACTTTGTCTTGCTAACAAATTACACTCTGAATTTGGGTTGATAGAGAAACTTGTTCAAATGAAATCATTTGAATGGTCGCCACGTATCGTCTGACGTGTTTACTCGCTTTTATACATTGTTTGTTGCATTATTTTTAGTTTTGCGTGTATGCGTCGCAACAGTGGCCAATCCCACAGGTGTACCGCATTTTTGAGACGAAATGTAGCCTTTTACAGTTACGTACCGGAGACCGAGCTCTGTTTGGGTGAAAAAAATGAGAAGTCAATTAAAAAACCAATAGCAAAAAAAAACAAAAAATATAATAAAATCAAAAAAACTCACGAAACGAAAACAAAAAAGCCTATCCATAGCTGGGACTCGAGCATGCAACCTTGGGCGTAGTGGGCCACCGCGTTTATCATTACGCTATTCAGACGGGCAGCAGCGATGGCGAAGTTACGAACCACATTGCGCGGGCTATTTCCTTTTGCGTGAAAATACGGAGGAAATGAATTTTCCAAGATATGAGACAAAGCTAGATCGAGTTTTCGCCTCCTTATATTCCAAATTTTCCGTGATTATTTATATAGCTATATACAAATATTGCTCGTTTAATAGTATAGGATTTATAATACTGGTATATATGTCGCAGGGATATGATAACAACAGGGATTTGGTCAATTCCCTAAGGGATTTGATCAAATCACGGAGGATGTTAAAATAACAACACGATTTTATCATTTCCCTAAACAATTTTAATGACTTGGTCAATGAATCAGTCCAAGAGCGAGCGAAGCGAGCTCGGGAGCTTAGGAGCTCGGGCACCCCGTAACGGACAGGTTAGGTTTGAAGGGGATGCCATGTCATCTCCTTCGTGTTAGGTTACTGTAGACCCTGCATTCAGAAATAGGCCTCCGTCGACTTTGTTGCTTAAATACTAATCGTACTTGCACCTATCGGCCGCGCCGCAAGCAAGCGCGAGCGCGACGCAAACAAGTACTGGACATGTTTTTTTTTATTATTACACAATCATCAATTTAGGGATTTGTTCAAATCACTGGATTTGTTTAGGGAAATGATAAAATCGTGTTGTTATTTTAACATACTCCGTGATTTGATCAAATCCCTTAGGGAATTTATCATATCCCTGCGACATATACAAATATTGCTCGTTTAATGGTATAGGATGATAGTACCTATCAGTGAAACAATTTTCGTAATCATGTCAGTTTCCTTTTCCAGAGATTAACTTTTACAAACATATAAACAAACCGATAAATGATTTTACCTCTCTATATTATTACTTTAGATTTTATTGCCTTGAATGTTTGAAAAAATCGAAAAACCAACACTTTATTTTAATATAAATGGATGCCTTCAATATAAGTCAGTGAAGCCATGTGGTTCCCAGTCACTAGGTACAGTCAGAGTCACCCCTCCATGTCAGATGGGTGTGCAGAATACTGTGAATAATTGTAGAATATAGGTGCAATAACATAATAGGTAAAGTTCTAGGATTTTGTTATTATCATAGCTTGTCTGAGACACATTCATGGACACAGGAACGCTTACGTTACGAATTTACAAAGCGATTGACCGACGAACTCAAACGTGAACGTAAATTTTTATTTCACGCGATAAATATTATTTTATTTAGACTTTATGCACAATCCACCACCACCACCTCTACCTAGTTGTGAAAGTTCTTTACTGACAAATTAAACTCCCTACTCCAGTACTCCCTAGTCAAATCAATCGTTGTTTCGATCATTACATTTTAACATTGTAATTACTTTGGACAATCTAAAATACGTACGATCTGCTCCGAAGAACTGGCTTAAAATATATTTAAAAAAAAACTTAAATCATATTCGAGTCAGATTTCTCCTAAAAGAAACCTTTGAGAAAGGTTACGGATCTGCGACATAAAACATGATATTACTTTGTCACATTCTGCGCGAAATTCTATGCGTCACGTTTTGCCGCACCTTTGATCTTTATCTGTGGTGCGGTGGGCATCTCACAACACACTACCGCATCGTGTCTTCTTGCAGAAATCGACTCTTATGACCAGATTAAGGAACGTAAATGATCTCGAAGTTAATGTGACACATTTTGGAACGCAATTTAGCTCTTGTGATTGGTTAAATTAATTTTCAATGGCCCATCGCATCACTCGATTGGCGTTTTATTTGTCATGCGTCAACAATTTCTTTCCTGTATTCTGGTATTGCTTAATTATTATTTTAATTATAAAACGTTTCAAAATAATGCTATTAACAGGTTTTTATAAGCTTGGTATCTATGTATCTATGTAATGGAATCTTTTAACGTGGTATTCACCCCCTTTAAAACATCGGATTAATTTGAAACATTGCACACTTATCAAGGACCGATGACAATACAATAATTTAAATAGTTTGTTCCATTAACCTAACCAGGATTTTGGAGACTGAACTAAAAAGTAAAAAGTAAATAATAGTTTAAAAAAATCAAAAAAACACGCTTTAATAGAAAACCAAACTAAAAAGTAATAATAATAATTAAGAACAGGGTGACAAATAAAAAATCTTTTTTGCAAAAAAATACTACCGACTTCCAAATCAAAAACTACAAAGTGAAAAATAACTTTATTTTTGGAAGTCGGTGTCTTTGGTAGGTACCAATTTTTTTGCGTTATTGACACCGACTTCCAAAAATAAAGTTATGTTTCACTTTGTAGTTTTTGATTTGGAAGTCGGTAGTATTTTTTTGCAAAAAAGATTTTTTATTTGTCACCCTGTTCTTAATTATTTTTTTTTTTAAATTATTATCTACTTTTTAGTTTGGTTTTCTATTAAAGCGTGTTTTTTAAACTATTATTTATATTATAACCACTATTCGTATAAAGCAATGTAGAGGTCCATATTTAGTTCAATATGCTAACAGCTTGTTGAACGTTGCATTCACCTACACCTACTCACATAATAACCGCTGCTCCATTATGATATTGCCCTCTGAGTGAATTCGGTTTCATATCTTCCTACATAAAAGAGGCTTTTTGAGCTTTACGAAGCGCGAACATCATTCAACGCAACTCCTACTTAATTTGCCCACAGTATCCAATCATATTTATGCAAAGGAACCGTATTGTATTTGTTTTATTCGGAAAGAGTTATAGTGTTATTGTTTTGTAATGTAAAACATTAACCGATTACCTATTTGCTGTGTCGATGTTTTATTTTTAAAGTCAATATTTGTAGTAATCATTTTCTACGAAAAATTCAAAGTTTATTGATTGTATCCATAATGTACATGCAGTTGATAAATAATAAGAACAGAAACAATTATGGACCCTGCCAAAGAGCAGTAGTGGCCTAGTGGTAACGGCCGCGACTTACAAATTGGTTATGAAATAATCATCACCACTGCTCTCAAAACGGTGAAAGAACCAAAAATTCGAACATGCGCATTTTCATTGTGGATTACGGCCTATTCCTTCTCACAGAGAGCAGGCCTGCAAGCACAACGGACCAAATGGGAGCCTAAGTGCGGAAAAGGGGTCCATCTATCCTATCATGATCCTATCCTATGCACAAAAACAAAACACAAGCAACAAAATAGCTTTTTTTTTGGCCAGCTCCCCCAACCGAAATACGAAATATTTTCCTACCTTCTACGAAGTCGTCATAGCAAATAATAACCATGGCCGGTAAAGTTGTCAATCAGGTACATAATTGACGGTGTGCACTTAGCGCGCCCGCCGCCGCACCATTCAGTGGCTCGCTGACACAGCGCCGCTCTCGACGCGCCGCACGTGCCGATCACCGCCACTCCTCGTGATACTATCGCACGCGCGCCCATCATCATACACCACTACTTACCTACACTATTCACACCAGTCATTCTATAAACCTTAAACGACATAAGGCATAGCTGTCTTATCAAAGAGAGTTTGGTCCTGACAGCTCATAAGTCAACAAATTCACTCATACAAACAATCCAACCCTAAGAACCGTAAATACAAAATTTCACGCAAATAATAATTCGCGCTTGGCAAACTCCGGATGGTATGGAGAGTGTTATTCCAATGTATCCCCGTAACGGAATCCCCACACTAAAATTAATCAAATTAAGAAAGTTTGCTGCAGCAAAACAACACATCGACCCTTATTTAGCGAAGGTAATTTTGCTGGCGGTCCGTTAACTGACGCGACGCGACAATTATTTTCATATAACATAATCCTGGGGCGTTGCGAGGTGTGTTCTCTTGGGACGCGTGATTTGGAGGTACCGGTCGTCCGGCGTCCGGCGCCGGACGCGGCCGGCCGGGCCCGGCGCCTACCGAACATCGCTCGTTGACACGCCGCCCGGCCCGCCGCCGCCGCCGCCGCCTCGTCACTGTCCCCGGAAAACTCGTATTAATGTAAATGAGAGTAACCTGTCCTTGCTCTCCCTCGTCAGCAGAGGACACCCTCGTCATTATATTTTTACTAAGTTATTTTTATAAAGAGCAGCACAATTCTTTCCAATTACATTTTCTCGGGTATTTTTATGATTTGTAAGATTATCTTGGCAGTTTCCTTTTGTGTTTTGCTAATGTGATCATTTTACGGGTGCTGACGACCTGAAGGAAAAATTAAATCGTGTTTCCTGTGTTACACCTACCTTACCAAAATCATGCAGACTCAAACTTATAACAATAATTATATTTGCTCTTCGTTTTGAGATCCATTTTGTTTTAGTTTTATTAACTGTATTACTAGGTACATGAATATCTCAATCTGGTTATTGTGTGGAACTCGAAGTTCGTCACATGAGCAACCTCTTTATGTGTGCAATAATGAATAAATAAAAAAACAAAATCTTATTATTTCTTGAAATTAATCTGTATTTTTATATATTTTCAGGTAAGCGAATTAGAAAACGGTGAGTCTTTTGCAAATATCTACATCGGTTGATGCGGGCTCTCCGCGACTAAAGGTGTATGAATAAATAACAGGCCATAGAGCATTGGTCTGGAAATATACTGTGATTAATATTAGTTTACAATGCACTTTATCTCCTCGATATAAATCTCAAAGTTCGGTTTAAAATCGGCATTATTTTCTGTCAGAAATTTCTCCAGAAAGCACGGCGTGCTTGAAACTCTAGAGAACGGAGACATTTGATTTTAAGCCTCGCGGACTATAAGTGTTATTTCTTTGAGAGAAGTATTATTCTGCGACAGGAGCGCAGCTCCGCCGTCTCGAATGCTCCATTTAGTTCCAAAGTTTTTCTCGTTTATCACCGTTGGGCTCTCAGAGGCGGAGATTTTTCCTTTAGATTTGTTGTCACGCCAGACCTTTTTAATGTACCTTCCTTATCGTGGCTCGATTAAGAAGGAACTTGTTTTAGATCTAACTCTTCTTGGCTACTTTATTACTTCCTTGTAATTAACAACAGGAAAGGAAAAAAGAAATGAAACCTATAAAATAAGGTAAGGTAAAAAACGGGCAAAGTATAAGCCGCTTCTCTCCAATCTGTATAAATAAATATTTGCATAGATTTGAAAACCTTGGTTTACATTGGCGTACTCGCCAATCGCGGACAAAATTACCTTTTTGAATTTTCGCGATTCACTACGTATTTAATTAACCTTAGATTTGTGAGGGTTCCTTTTGGCGCTAATCCGCGCGGGCCTCGTCTCTCAATACTCAATATATTTTAGAGAACACTGAGATTGTACTGGCTCTTTATTTCGGTTTCTTTGACGGTTCATTTTGTTTTAATACCTACGCCCTTATTTTTACAGCTTCTTAGAACTATAGTGGCGTTATTGATATAGTCGATTATCTTTGTAATTACAATAATATAATTCAAGGACAGGTAGAGTTTTTAACGTTACAACATTTCTTTTGTATCAGAAGAGGAGCTGATCGGAACATTTAAAATGCTATCAGCAAAACAAGAACGTACAAACGACGTAAGTAAATTTATTACGTCAGTTTAGTAAGGTTGGTGAAGCGAGCGGTTCGTTAATTAAGCGACTGAAACGCGGCCATAATAAAAAAGAGGGCAGATTAAGCTCGGCTCGGCTCAAGTGTGGCCGAACAGGTGCGCGAGGCGGTAAACTACAGGCACATTCTCCCAACTCCACCGCGTGCTGCGCTTAGATAAAAGGATTAGCAGACTTTCTACTCCCCTCTACAAAGTGCTCACAATTACATTACGTCTACCACTCAGCACATTCATGCGTATTTACAGTACCTAACAGTATCGAATATCAAAATAAAAATAATAATCACATAAATAAATATAAATTTCAGCTCTCCACCGACCCCAACGTAGATAGATAGATTCATTTATTTGCCTGAAATACACCTACCTAATATATAATAATAAATATATATACCTCGAAAGAGTACAATTTTTTTTCTCAATTTTGCGAAAAGATAATGTTTGTTTTTGTATGATTATGTACCCTGGAGCGGAGTGAAGGTGAGATTGTATCCCGTGACGGTTCAGCGCCGCGCCATAATGACTCGGCGCGAGCCGTCGACGTCGGCCCTCGCTCAGAGATTGGAAAATGCCTCCGCAACTTTTCTACTTATACAAAAAGTTAACGTGAAAACTTTGTTAATGTTTCGATGGCTTAAGGGCTATTTTTATTGTTAGGAACAGAGTTTGTCACATTAATTTTATGTCGCTTAGTATTTTTAAACCTTTTTCATTGCTACATTGGAAATATCATCAAATAGAAAGGCCATAGACAATTATATCAAACGACTCTTTAGTTGTAATAAAAACTTCAATCATATAAGATATAAGAAATACCTACTCGTATAAACCTTGTGCGAGTTACGTAACTTCCTATGCAGGGGGTTGGATGACTTTATTCAAATTATAAACATTATCTTCCGATATAGAAACGAGATCAAAACAGTATTTTAGAAACATCGAGTCTCTTCCCTCGGTTGATGGCGTAAAATTTGCATAAAAATATAGTTAAAATGATTTGTGTTGTAGAAAATGTCTGAGTTTCGGGCAAATGGTGCTGTAAAAATGTTGGTAGATCGGGATAGGCAGGCTCGCGTAAACAGCTCGGTAAATCACGAGAATTGCGCGCCGCAGCTCGACTTGGACAATATTTGTGCCAATAAAATCCTCCCTAACAAAGCTGTTGTTGTCAACGAAAAGCCGCCTGACCTGTTTTTAGTCTATCATGGATTTCGTTGTCATCGTTTCCGAAGCTTAATATAGATGTTGAGTGTTTTTAGATCCACATAATTACGACGCCCCCACCCCCAGTCCTGTAATCATGAAAAAAGCTCTTTTCCTAATTTTATTGTAATATGATTTATTCTTTACGTTCTCTAATTAGAAAGGTATTGGAGATCCTAAAAAACAAACTTGAAAAGTATGTTTGTATGTGTACCCTACATTTACAAAGCTCTGTTACAATAGCTATCGGTAAGAGGTAGCTGGCATTTTCACAGAGTGTGTTGTTGTGGTGAAAATGAATAAACCATCAGCGAGTTCAATCTCAAGTTTATAAAGATCCTTCATTTACAAGAAGTCATTTAGAAGAAGGTTAGTTCATGTATATAGTAGCACATACTGGACGTGTTCTTGACTTCTCAGTAACTTGAAAACTATCACCGGCAGCTTTCGCGGGTCGGTAACTAATAAAGTAAGTTGGAGAGGAAAAGTAAACTAATATCGGCTTGTTCTGGCGACGAGCGCGCTGGCCGGTGCTGGAGCCCGACCGAGACGTCATCTTTGCTACAGATTTATTACTTTTAATATGTGCTCTCCATTTACGAATGTCAACTATGCTTTCAATCCATATTGAAAGGAAAATGAGGTTCTTTGATTTATATTCTTACAAACTTGCATTTTGAATTGATGTTAGCATGCTACTTCCTTCTTTGAATAAATAAAATCTTTAAACAAATTCTTGGGTCCGCAAAACGTAATGAATTGCCATAAATAAGAAACGCAACTGTAATCATTAGCACTGTTCCCATCTTTCTCACTTCAAAAGTCGTTTTGAAGTTTCTTAAAATTTGCGAAAAAGTTTCGGTACAAATTAAGAGCAAATTTTACTCCGTCCGTTTAGCCATCAGTAATTTCAAAGTTCTAATGAATTTTCTTCTCTGACATTGAAAAATGAATTCCTACCCCTTATTCCAGCCGCTCTGGGACATCTGTAAGCACCTATTGGAAGCAAACTCACCCACATCGTTTTGATATGTAAATTCGTTAATGTTAGACATTCTCAAAGCCTAAAAATTCTACTGATCGATTTAGCAGCAAGTGTGTCTTTAATTTGTTAGACTTGAAATAGAAATATTATTGGTGTTTGGGGCCTAAGCCCAGTAGTAGTAGACCAAAAGGCGACGTCCGCCCGAACCCCGCACCCCTCATTACCCCCCTAACGTTGCCCCATTAAGCGCACGGGCCGAAGTGCCCCGGACCGTAGTTAATCCACGTCCTCATTCACTGTTATTTCGAAGGTCTGATCTAATCTAAACAGGGCTTAGGACCCTACAATGCCAGTATTTCGCGCGACTCATCCCTTTTATGTATTTGACTATCCTCATAGCGGTCCCGCCGCCGGCCGGTTGACGTTTGCCTTTGCTATAAAAGGAAATAACACTTCCGAAACTTCCGATGTGATTTCGCGTTAATGCGTTTGTATGAAAATTAATTTACTTGCTGCCTACAAAACTTGCAAGTGTTACAAATTGTTTAATTTTAATCATTTATGGCTTAAAACGTTTCATTCTGAAAAATAGACTATAATAGTCTATGAAATGTGTATAGTGATAATGCTGACACAAGTGGCGGCGGAGGCCGAAGTGGAAGGGTCAATTTGGAAGCTATTATACGGCGGCGGTTAGAGGCCTACTTCCGGCGGCTGCACTAAGCTGGCGTGTTCAAATCCCCGCTCAATTTCGGCCTTTCTGCAATACCATTCATCCTTCGTCTATTTGCTGTAAGTACATTTTCACGAAGAAGTTGATCTCGGCGTTATTTTATTTTAGCGTACAAATGATTATAACTAACGAACTCGTTATTATTTTTCGGTCAAAGTATTTTTAAAACCGAAACGAGACTCAGTTTTGATGAACCAGCTTAATAAATTGCTTTAGAGGTGGAAATGTTTTAACTGTACCGCACCCGTAAGCCGATTTCGGATTACCTCTTCATTTTTTACGATCCTCGGAGAAAATTTACGAATTTAGATTGAGTATTTATGGATTCCATATCCGATATTCATTTATAGCCGGGTCGGATCCGCGCCCGACCCCGATGTGAGCGTTTCGGAAAGTTGAAAATGACTCCTTGACTTACCTATTTTCGAATATTTTTTGTACATAAAAACACAATTCGGGTTCGTAGTAAAGAAATGACCAAGCTTTCTTTGTATACAAGGTTGCTAATCATCATCTTCTAGGTATACATAATAATATTTATAGTGTATTAAAATAATCTGTTTTGTCTGTCTATATTAGTGAGGACTTGTAATCTAAATTGATGAGGACTTTATCTAAGGATTGTAAGAAAAAACCGGCAAGGGCGTGTCGGGCCACACGCAGTTATAGGGTTCCGAAGTTGCATAATAATGCGGACTAAGAAGAGGGTTTTGTTGTTGTTACATGAACATTAAAACGGTTTCAGCGACACACAACGTCTAAAAACGGGCCCACTAGGACGATGTTTTTTTTCCATCTATATGCTCGCGTTTTACGGTGAAGCACGCTTGCCTAGAAGTAACCTATTCACTCTTGACTTAAACTAAAGAAGGACTTACTGGTAACTGAAGAAGGAGTTATAAAATCCAACTTCGCAACTGAAGTTAGAAAAATATTATCTATAATAAAAAATAAAAATGTCAATAAAATATTTTTTTTTGGGGTTCCTCCTGTAGACGTAAAGTGGGGATGTATTTTTTTTCTCGTCTATCTCATGGTGTGGGATATCGTTGGATAGGCCATTCAAAAATATTATAGGTTTGTTAAAACCATTTTTCGATTCAGAGATCCGTTTGCGTAAATTAAGCTTTAAATTGCAAATTTAATATAGAGTCAAGTGCCCCCCCCCCCCTGCCAGCGAAATGGTTGCTCTTGTCAATGTGAAAAAATTCACGGTAGTAGTAAATATAAACAAAAAAAGGAAAACTATCACAGATAAGTAGGCTTTACAAGTTTACGAGTAATACTTGACCAATTTATAAACTTATAAAATGTACTTGGAACAGTAAAAATTTTGTACAAATGCCATTGAAAAAATACTTGAATAACGTAGCTGTGTTAAACAGAGTAAATATGCCATGTAAAAATATACAAAAATAAAATCATAACAGTCTTTACAAGTTTACGAGTAATAGTAGACCAACTTATAAAATGTACTTGGCACAGTAAAAATTTTGTACAAATGCCATTGCAAAATTACTTAAATAACGTTGTCTTGTGTTTAAAACAGATAGTAAATATATGCTTATGAACCATGTAAAAATAACCAAAAATAAAATCATAACCTCTAGTCTTGATGTATTCTTTCGGCATACTCAAATGGACTCAAACAGAACTTGACGCCCTGGATAGGAGAGTCCGCACGCTGCTTACCGCAAATCGCATGTATTACCCACGGTCATCGGTCATGAGACTGTAGGAGTATATCCCGCGGAAGTCTGGGGGTCGAGGCTTTTTAAATGCTAAGACTCTGCACAACCGCGAGGTATGCAGTCTTAGCGAATATTTCCAGGCCGCCGACGTGGGTAATAGTGGGTATGCATCGAGATTTGGTAGCGGTGGACAAGGGCCTTACCCCGCTCTCCTTGGCTAACGAGAACTGGCACAAACTTATAGTATTAGATACTAATGACCGCAGGGTACCTCCCTGCGGTCATTAGTATCTAATAATGGCAGAGCAAAGAGCTTCACGGACGCTTCTACCGGGTCCTACATGGGCCCGATGTAGATCTTTTAGCGTCCGTGGCCTGGCCTGAATAATCCTGACACCCCGAGCTGCTCCGAAATCGGGATGGATTCCGAGTGTGTGAGGAGGGAGGGGCAGGAGGGGTTTGTTGCTCGATTTTATAGAAGTTTCATTTAGATATTTTTAGACTGAAGTAAAAAAAAATTTGCTGGGCGAAGGTAAAGAGTTAACGGGAGGGGGGTGTTATGCTATCTTGTTCTCCGGCTTGAAGTGATGGTGGGCTGGGGGGCAAATTTTTTCTTAGAATTGAGCTAGCTCCAGCCGTTTCCAAGATATGGGACGTTTTAGTTTTTATGATTTGGTCGCCGGTTCATTCTTGGTGGCGGCTCGAGGTCGGTTCTAGAAAAGACTGTCGGCTCGGGTCGTCCTGTGATGGAGAATTTTGTAGGTCTGGCGTTTAATAATATTGGTATTAAAAAAAAAACCGGCCAAGTGCGAGTCGGACACGCACACGAAGGGTTCCGTACCATTATCGCAAAACACTGCATAAAAATCACGTTTGTTGTATGGGAGCCCCCCTTAATTTATTTTATTTTAATTTATTAATTATTATTTTTTGAAGTAAATATACAACTAAACATTCTGTGAATATTTCAAGCGTCTACCTGTTGCCGTTATTAATATCGAGCAAAAAATGGCAAAAATATCACGTTTGTTGTATGGGAGCCCCCCTTTTATATTAATTTTATACTGTTTTTAGTATTTGTTGTTATAGCGGCAACAGAAATACATCATCTGTGAAAATTTCAACTGTCTAGCTATCACCGTTCATGAGATACAGCCTGGAGACAGACGGACAGACAGACAGACAGACAGACAGACAGACAGACGGATCGCGAAGTCTTAGTAATAGGGTCCCGTTTTTACCCTTTGGGTACGGAACCCTAAAAACGACCTTACGTTCATAAGAATACGGGTCACTTTTGCGTGGCAATTAAAAGTGGCCTTATGCCAGTTGTAATAAGGGTCACTCAGAATTTGGTGCCGCGTTTTTCAGTTCGGAGTTTCGGTTCCGGTTGACAAAGAAGTTTTTTATTCTTGCTAAAGAAGTTTTTACAACTGATGGATGAACATTTTTTAATTGAGATTTAGCATAAATAAAACATAAATTAATAATTATAATTGCATAAGTTGATAAAAAATGCTATGCAATAGCTTTACCGCGGCAGTCCCCGAGTGCCACACGTCTATTTTTAATAAAAAAATCCTTAATTAATAGGCATTTATTTAAACCATTTGCTATTAGCACTTGTAAACTCTAACCTTATGTTCATCCTTGCTACCGTAACATAATTTCATAAATGAACTTTTACGAAAATACACTATTAGTTGCAATAGTGGCTGGACGCACGCTGCACCGTCCATGTTTCGCTAGTGGAAAAGCGGTGTAGTACATTGTAGCGGACCAGCAAACGAGGAGTTATGACGTCGGCGGAGGATTACGTGAGTGGATGTCGTAATAAAGCTTGCGATGAAGCCGTTACCCGAAGATAAACGTAAATATCTCCGGCCGGGTGTGGCCAGTATTCGCCCCCGGTCTGCCCGTGTGCCAGTGCCCGTTTCTCTACATTTGTGTTTGTCTTCTCCCTTCATAATTACGCTACTGATAACATCTACAGCTATTGTGTAATGAGCGGTGCTAGAATTCATTTACACAAAAATAAAACAATAGGATAACCGTATAAAATTATATTTCTTTCTACTAATATGTAGTATTTTAGTACGTACGCCTCACAATAGTCAAATTACATTTTAGGAATCTAGCTAGCAGAACAGGGTGCCGCCGCGCCGCCGCGCGCCGCTGGTGTACCCTTTGTGCTCCATAACGTACGTATGTATTCTCGCGCCTGCTCTTATCTCCTAAATTAATTACATAAATCTTGTTTGCACACGTCTTAAGCTTATGACACGCCGCCATAATTCAACCGGAATGGAGGTTTACACTGGTAATGAAGGACGATTACTATGCGAGATGCATCAGCTTGTATCACAAAAAGCATATCTGTTACGGTATTTATGACTAAATATTTATTATAATCATAAGTCCTACAGATATACACATTTAACTGATATTTTTTAACCAATATCCTAAATGCGTTTTAGTAGATATTTTTGCTAGGACAATAAGCCAGTCGCAACGATGTCAGGATTCATGGTTGCCCGTAAGGGTGTAGAGGCGTCGGTCATGATTTCCCTGGGCGTTCGCTGTCGGGCTTCCAGTCGACAACGCAGAGCTACTGCAGTTGGCACCCCAGGTTACTCGGAGCCATTGCCTTATTGCAATCACGTCAACCATTGCTTTCGTGGGGTATAAGATGATAAATGCATCTGTAGACGCTATATCTGATTTAAACGGTACTTATAGTAGATCTTATAATAAAGTTTTAAATTCAACTTTATCGCTTGTATCCTCTGCTTTAGGTAAATTTTTAACCGACTTACCAAAAAGGAGGTGGTTCTATGTTCGACATTATGTTTCGTTTCTTTTTTTTATGTATGTTCACGCATATCTCCGTCAATTTCGAACCGATTTTGAAAATTCCTTTTTTGTTTGAAATAGTAAGTTTCGAAATTGGTCCCATTTTAATTTGGTGAAGATCTGATGAAGAACTCAGAAGACATACAACAGAACTCTTCAATAAATTACGGCAAATCTCTCGGGATTGCTGCAATCGCATGTCTGTTTATTGTTTATACCATTTCATTTCATAACATAACATCACGCCAGTACGCTCTTAAGGGGTACGCAGATCTCTAATTTCACCGGTTTTGTTCAAGTTTCATGATATTCGGGTAATCTATTCTGGCGTTATAGGTAGCTTACTAAACAACTTGCCTATTAGATAGGTAAAACTAAAAAGTGAAAAATAAAAAGCTTTTTACAAAAAAATACTACCGACTTCCAAATAAAAAGACTACAAAGTGAAAAATAACTTTATTTTTGGAAGTCTGTGTCCATAACGCAAAAAAATTGAACCTACCAAAGACACCGACTTCCAAAAATAAAGGTTTTTTTCACTTTGTAGTATTTTTTTGTAAAAAAGCTTTTTATCCTATTAGACATCTGAAAGGTGCAATATTTAAAAAGAAACGTGACAAAATAAGTAAACAAAAAAAAAGTTTCGCTGTGATCAGAATAATGCTACCTCGCAGTTGACAGCTGTCATGTGAGTTTTGGATTATTTCTCAGAGCAATGACTAAAGCAGATTATTTGCAAATTGGTGCGGAACGACAGCCCGCTGCAAAACTCACACAATGGCGTTAAAAAAATGTTATAAGTTGTTATTGTAAACAAATGGTCACGTTTTTCTGGTATACGTGTATATGTTTGCTCTAATTTAGACAAAAAAAAAATCTTTTCAGTTTATATGCTTTGAAGTAAGGTGGCGTTTTAAAATTATTATGCAAACACATTTTGAATGTGAGAAAATAATATGGTGAAATTATATTTGAATTACCCAAGAATATCTTAAAGATTTAACTCATAATTGATATCGTTTGCAATTTATAATATAAATACCAAATAAAGTATAGTCATGATTTTCGGGAATTTAGCGACGTCGACTTGAATCAGAGGGAATCGTTTTACAGTGCCATCTACTTGCTTGTGTAAAGAGAGTAAATGAAGAGTTCCTCACAAGTCGTTCAAATATTCCGTGAGCGCACCACTGCTGCAGCCGCGCCGCACCGAGGCCGCGCCGCTCCGCCGGAGCCCGCACCCGCGCGGTAATCAGCTTTTGTGCGCGGTAATTGGGTGTCTGAGCTGCCAACCGAAGCATTTATTCCCGATAAATTGAAAACTGCTTTGTGCTTGGAATCAGATGAATCTGCGGGTAGCGTTTTTTTGACTTTGAAGATAGGCCATAAGTTTTAGCTTAGATTGAAAATTGTTTTATAATAAATTTTTGAACAAATTTTAATGAAATACGCGTCTAGCGTAAGTAGGTAAAGGCAGAGAAGAATATTTTCTAAATTTAATAAGTCATTTTAACCTTATTTTCGCAGCAATTTCAGAACCGACTTCATTAATATTTTGAAAACGTAAATTGTAAAGTAAATAAGTAACGTAATAAACATTCTTAATCCCAAGCCATGTGACGTAATAATTGTGAACTGTATAAAATTGTGATAACGCTCGTAGGTAATAGTCACTAATGAAAATATTGCGTCGTTAGAGATATCCTCCCCCGCAATTGTAAGGTCCTTACCGTAGTATCTACGCGGTGGAACGGCGTCATTTACATATTTTAATAAAATAATATCGCAACTGAATCGTAACTGAGAACTTGATTTAAGTTCTTACCGCGATGAATGTAAATTCGCCACCGCCGCGCCGCCGCCGCAATTCCAGATTTCAATTCTGGAATTAATGGCAGCCGTCGTGGGCCGAGCCTCGTCTAATATTTGCGTTACTTCCGGGGACTTCTCTTAAGAATGGAATAAATTAGTGCCAATAAGTGAAGCTTACGTTACACTCGCTGAAATAAAAAGTATTCTAGCTCACGATTGTTTTCTGTTGCTGAAGACGCATGACTGCTTTCTGATGCGGCATTTTTTTCGGAGTACTCTGTAGGCGATGCACGGCGACGCTTGGCCCTGCTAAACGTGCATTAATATTGTCAATAGTTGGAGTTAGTGGAAGTGAAGTACGTGTTCCGCCTGCCGCTATCTACGGCGCAGCTCGCGCGGTGAATTCGAATGGCCTCTCACACCGCCGCGCCTCCTCGGGCCCACCTCGTGCCCACCTCGTGCCCTCCACCCCAGTAACGCCCCATAAACTCGCGTCTTAATTTTAACTTTATTTCTTACCGCCGCTGTGTTCAAAGAAAATTAAGTGTGAAAATACTACTGAAGGATTCGCACGGGCTTTAGTATGTTTTCGTGTCAATCACCCTAATCCGATAAAATTATTGAAAAAATAAAGGCATATCTTTAAATTATTTGCTGACAAAAGAATACATCGCCACATTTTTATTTTCGTTCGCTCTTGTTCCTCTTATGTCAACAAAGACAGAAGTTGGCGTAGCATTCGGGGAAACGATTTATAAAAAGTTTATAAAGACATTATTTATGAGTAAACTTCAGTGGTCACTTGGTCAGTCAACTACGGGCTTAGGTACGGGTGAAACTGTTTTGTAAAGAATAGTTAAATAGTATAAAAACAGTAAGTTGCCTTTTGCAAGTTATTGAATTCAAAACTGGCTATGAGCGAGTCGGGCTCGGACAATTACGGTTCCGAACCAAAGTACATTGAGCCGTCTATATAACGATTGCTGGTCTACCGTTACTGTATTTCGTGTAGGTAATTCTCCTTCGGTTGCTCCTCAACAAAATTGATCTGCACTATAAATATGATCACTGCCCAGAAGTGTGTTTCGTTGGGTTTAGGTAATATAATAGAATACTAAAGTTTGGTACTATTGGGTTTCATAAAAAGTTGTCGATGAAATCAATATTGTGCTTGCGTAAATATTAATCCCAATTACGGAACCCTTCAACTTGCGCGTGCTCCAACACTAGTGGGGCTTTTATATTTTTTAGCAACTACACTCGCAAACCGCTATCATTATCCATTGTAAATAACTCAATATCTCATAACTTAATAGGGGGAATAATGTCTCTCAAATCTCTTACCGGGGTCCTCAGACTATTGATTAATTTAAATAACATATGAATTTCACTTTAAAATATCCTACAAGTATCGGGAACACGTTCCAAGCTACCGGCAGTCTGGGCTGTAGAGAGGAACCTTTTGGTTGTTTACCTATTCCCATTTAAAATCGTAATGATAATTTTAGAAAGCTACATTGAAGATACTTAAGGGAAAAAGAAAAGTACTTTTTCAAAATTTTGCTAAATTTTTCGAAAATTACATGTCCGTCAATTTAATAACATAATATATATTTAGAATCTTGAGACAGAGTTTTTTGAAACGATACTACACGAATTTACACGAAAGGTACATTTATCAACATTTTGCTATGAATCGTATTGACCACCAAAATTAATCTGAAAATTTTGAGTTTGTCTTTTGTATGCGCGTCATTGAGATCCTATATGCTGTCAAAATTCTTCGTTGGTTCGTTGAGGTTTTTCTCGAGATGTCTGGGTAAGACGGAAAATAGTAAACTTATGAAAGTTCCGTTAATACTTTAAGCTCGGAACCCTAAAACACTTTAGATTTATTTTATGTGAACGTTCCTTGGTCCTTGGGTTATGTTTTATATATTCATACTCAATGGTAGAGTTTATAGTAAGATATTATTTTCTCTAAATCAATAGGCTAATTATTTTAATTTAAAATATACCTTTGAAAGACAGACATGCAGACGGTTGGATCTACAGACATGTAAAAACTACCAGCATGGCAGCCACTGTAGTAATTTTGCTTTTCCGAATTGATTCTTGGCGTGTGTAACAAAAAATCTAAATCCTACATATTTCGTAATAAAATTGGTACCTTACAAGTAACCAAACGACAGTAGAAATATCGTAGATATAGATTGCCAATTGTAGTGGTTTTATATCTGGTTATTGCAAGTTTACATCGGGAGCACGTCGAAGCGTTTGGAATTTCACAAAGGTAAAAGTTTTCTTGAGCGCATGCAATTCCGGAGTTGCACGACAGCGAGCGGGCGCAGGCAGTCAGGCACGGGGCGGCGGGCCACGCGCTAACTTCCCTGGCGATGGCGGCCGCGCTCACTCGCGCTGTAAACGTCGCGGTCCACACAATAGCGATTATTGGGGCAATCGAGGCGAGCGAGGCCGAACCCGAGACGCGCCTCGCGATGCAAATAAAATTCGGAGGAGGCCACGGCTGGACAACGCTGCCCCTCGTTATTATTCGACTCTCGCGGAATTGCTTTTATGTCCTTAATGGAAAAGCGAGATATTTATTTCGGGTTTGTGAAAAGACCTTCCTTTAACATTTTCCTTGTTATGGCTACGGACCGTGCCTGAAAATTATACGATCCCGGTGTTGTTTGATTTTACATTAATGTTAGCTTAGCTCACCCTTGTTCCTTTAGATTTTTATGATAATTATCTCCTTTTATCTCTGTAGGCCTAGGTATATTTATATTTTAAATCCTTTCATGCCCAGGACGACCTACTAGAAATTGCTTTATTAAATAATATTTATAATGTCACGCTGGCGCCATATGTCAAATTTAAAACCATGTCCCGTATAGGGCTGTCGCCGCTGGACTTGGCTTTCGAGATGAGAATATCTAATAAGCAACCCCTCGTGTACACGCTGCGCCAAATTTTCACGAGTTCATTAGGTAACTCCAGTCTTCGTTGTTTATTCTATTTCACCCTTTTTGTGTTGTTTCTTTTTGTTTGTGTTGTGTTCTTGCTCATTAGATATACTTATACTTTTTTCCATGATTGTCTTTATAAATAATTCTGAAGACCTTATATTATTTTATATCGTGAAGTTGACTGCACTCCGAGACTTGGCTGTAATATTTTTGTAAATTAAAATTACTTTACATGTATTAAGAATTCGAGGATTACTAATCATAGTAAGTTTATTGGAACTTCTTTTTTAGGGTTCCGTACCCAAAGGGTATAAACGGGACCCTATTACTAAGACTCCGCGGTCCGTCTGTCTGTCTGTCTGTCTCTCACCAGCCTGTATGTTATGAACCGTGATAGCTAGACAGTTGAAATTTTTACAGATGATGTATTTCTATTGCCGCTATATAAATACTAAAAACAGAATAAAATAAATATTTAAGTGGGGCTCCCATACAGCAAACGTAATTTTTATGCCGTTTTTGCGATAATGAAACGGAACCATCCGTGCGCGAGTATGACTCGCACTTGGCCGGTTTTTTATACCTGCTTTTCATATTTCATAGCCAAATGAGTCGGCGCCTTTTTCTTTCTAAATACCATATCCATCCATCGATTGCAGATCCAAATATTAGATACTAGCTGACCACCGTGGCTTCGCTCCCGTCAACTGGCTACCCTGCCTACCCCGCCTACCCTGCATACCATGCCTACTCTGCCTACCCTACCTACCCTACCCTACCTTACCTACCTAACCTACCTACCCTTCCTACCCTACCTACCTATCTACCTTATAATTTGTATGTATCATCATTAGTTTTCTCAGCTCACGCTAAATAATGAATTTTACAGTCAACATTTTGCTACTTTGGGTTACATTGTAAGGATCTTATTTTTTTTTTTAAATATGTTATAGCCTGTGACACTCAGAAATAATGTAGCTTTCTACTGGTGAAAGAATTTTCAAAATCAGTTCAGTTGATCCAGAGATAACCTCCTACAACGTCACAAACTCACAAACTTTACCTCTTTATAATATTAGTATAGACAAATTCTCTCCTCGATACTGTTCCAATTTCGAAGTGCTCCCAGAATAACACTCAAGCTGGACAAAGTAACATTCTTTAAGCGATATCGATTGTTGAAAGTTCAAATGTAAGGGATTGACCACGTGACATTTCGGTAGGGCATGTCGATGCCATACATTTTTGGCATTTCGCTGACAGCGACAGGCATCGATTGTCGACTTTCCCCCAGATGAACAAATTCAGGTTTTCAGGCTCAAATATAGCCTGAAAATCCTGTCAAGTAGGGGAAGTCAAGTAGGGTAAGGCAGGCTAAAGCAAATATATAGGGTTTGACACTAAGAACGTGTCAAAAGTATAGTTGGTCAGATATTCAAATTCGGATGTTGACAAAAAATATCTATTTAGTCCGTCAGTTAGATAACCTAAAAATATCTGACACGTATTTTTGCTTTTGCCACGTAAACAAAAAATTACGACGATATAGTCCGTTGAAATATCGTGTGACGTCACTGTGTGCTGCACTTTATACTGACAAAATGACGTCTCAAGCCCCCACTCCTGTACTTTGGCGCTTGATCTTTGTAAATTTTCATTTGATAATCTCACTGACGGATTATATAGAATTATCATTTTTCTACCCAGGCAACATCCCTATTCAGAAATCAGTCCTATGTCTACAGCTGAATGAAGATTTATACTTAAAATTAACTGCATAACTTTAAAATTTGACAGCACAATGCATGGGAATCTACATGCAACCATAATTCGCGTCACAGCGTAGCACACGATAAGTTGGTAATTAATGTACAACAAGACAAACTAGTATTATTGAGGTAAGTGGCCATAAATAAGTTTCGCCAGTTGGTGCGAACTGCCCCTTTAATTATGAAAATGTATGCGAAGCACATGAAAGTTTGTGCAATTATGCCGGAGCCGCCGCGCCGCCGCGCGCCGTGCGGTGGCCAGCCACGTCCTTAACTAGCGAGCACTGGCTTCTGCTGCTATTCAATTACCTACCTACACCATTCTGAGAGGAATTTACAAGTAGCTTTTGTCGGAAACTCAAGTTGAATATAATATTTTCGTGATAGATATTCTATCTCGTAGCGTTTGGTAGTTTCTTAATACCAGCTACAGGTATTGCAGGTAGGTTTTCAGTAAGTAATGGATAAACATTGACAGCCGTTACATACTTCAATATTTTCGAGATAAATCTAAATAGCTCAACCAAATGCGGCTAGATTTCAGTAAGCAATGATGCTTTGTTGCTAGGACCAAATGCTTATCATTCTAACCGTATTGAACCCAGATTTACCTTTACAAACCCAATCTCGTGACTCTTAGAACCAAGGGAGACTTGTCCATCCAATCCTGCCTATCTCAAAAATTCACCCTGAATAAAAACAAAAGCCTAATGCCACCGAATGGTATCTATCACCTAACCAGTACAAAATAAGCCAACAATAAAATGTCGCGGTCGAGGGTTATTTACAGCCGGGTCAATTATGTCGCAATAAAGTTTTTAGTGTTGCACAAATTGTCGATTTGGACTCGCTGACGGATGGCCGCGAGACTGGCGCCGCCAAATGAGCACACGATAAAATTATCGTTAGCGGTAACGACATGAATAAATGCAAGAGGGTGGTCCGCGGCCGCGGCCGACGAGCGAGACGAGTCCGCCTCGGCACTCGTTAGGGCTCTTGTGACGACTGCAACGAGCATGCAGCGCGCCCGCCTTCACCACTTTCCTTATAAATCTCCGCATTCATTTCAGTGAGCCGCCTGCCAGTGCCAGCCACATGTCTACGACCTTATATTTACCAGTACCAAACAAATCGAAACACCGTAGTCAATAAATCCGTTTGGGTACCAGAATACTACTGCAATACTAAATCACACACAAATGATTTTAAATTAGATTATATTATATCTATCGAATAGTAGAGTAGGTAAATTACACATCCAAAATGCACATGATACGCACTCGGCCGTATAAAAGCAGTACCACGTTAACCATGCTATAAATATCAGCAAACCAGAGCGCCTAAATTATTGCACACATGAGAATTTTCAGTAAAAGTAGAATATTTTCAAGCAAGAATTCCGTTGTCAGAATTTATAAAAGCGATTGTATTTTGTGTAACAATCATGTAAATACGGAGCTAATAATAGAAATCCACTCGCCGAAACTAGTATTTGCGTTGATTTATAGTGGGTTGTGGAACGCGCCGGCGGTAATTTTAAATGTCACGCATTATGATGAATACTAGCAATTTTCTCACGGGATCACGAGGACGATAGCCTTGTAACTTGTGAAACTTTTTACCCGCATGATAAATGATGTTGGTTATTTTAATCAATTCTCCAGTGGTGCTCAAGAATTGTATTTTATGAGGATTGTTTCTAAGTCTTTAAACTAGAATTATAAAAAAGTAAAGCTGTGTTAGATTATTGAAATCAGAAACCTACCTAGTGCATTTGTCATAAAGAATTCGTCTAGTAAAGATGTTATAATAAACCGTAACCGTTCAAAAATATTATTCTACGACTAGCTGTGCCATCAGCTTCGCTCCCGTCAACTGCCTGCCCTATTTACCTACCATTTTTTTCTACGGTCATCCTTCGCGGAGAATCCTAACACCGCCATTCATAAAATGACGTGAAATGCACAACGCGATCTATCGAATATAGAGTTCAACACTCCGAGTATCTGATTTGCGTGTTGTGATATATTACTTCTTCAACACTTTAAATTAATCTAACTTTTGATAGAGTGAACCGATTGCGATAAAACAAAAACTAAGTAACGCATAATTTTTATGTATAAAAGTTATCTACATTCGTTTCCTACATTTTTGGTGATGCGTGTACAAAAACGCTTTTTGTACAGGTTTATTATATGTATTGATAATGTACAGCACCTATGTTACTCTAATCTCTTAGGAATGTATAAGCAAAATTTGAAGAAAATCTATTCAGTAGTTGTGGCGCCTATTAAATGCATTCGGGTAATCTATTCTGGCGTTATAGGTACCTTACTGAACAACTTGCCTATTAAATAGGTACAACCAAAAAGTGAAAAATAAAAAGCTTTTTACAAAAAAAAAACTACCGACTTCCAAATAAAAAGACTACAAAGTGAAAAATAACTATTTTTGGAAGTCGGTGTCTATAACGCTAAAAGTTGGTACCTACCAAAGGCACCGACTTCCAAAAGTAAAGTTATTTGTCACTTTGTAGTTTTCTTATTTAGAAATCCGTAGTATTTTTTGCAAAATAGGTTTTTTATTGTAAAATCTTTTTATTCTCAAAAATGTTCAATGTACAGTTTTGACGTCTCTACGATTTTATTAAATGTTCCTACATTGCTCTGTTATTTCATATCATGTTCAAGTGAAGCTTTTTTTAAAAAAAGCACGTGCTGCTGAAAACCCAAAAAAAAATCATTTTGGCAACACGCTGTAATTGTGTTGATACACGCTGCAATTAAAATAGGTATATACGAGTAATAAAGGCCAAATAAAAATAGCATGTGCGCATTGCTTCTGAATTGAAAAGGAACACAAACGCAGACACAAACTAAATATACTCCCAATGTCTAGAATAAACAATAGAATATAAACGATTGGATATTTTGTTGTAAAGAGCTGCAGAAGAACGATCAAACAAATGCACGGTAGCTCAGTCGGTACTCTTAGTGCAAACAACTAACTAATAAACATCTCACATAGACGTAAACGTGAAAAATGACTCTCAGGAACTTTGCAATAATAGTATGACGTAAGCTATCGCGCTGGGGAAAATAAGAGTGAGCGGGACGGGTGTCACATGGTCATCACGTAGCTTCTCGTAGGCCGGAGCGCTCCCGGGCGGCTGCCGTCTTGTAGGGATGGGCTAACGAAAACATATATAGATGAGCATCGAATCCATCGACAATAGTGTCGATATTTATTGGTAATTTTTTTTTGTGACCAGCTGAAATCTCCTAGTGCGGGGAATTGGATTGTTAGTGCATCTACAAAAACTCGCATACATAAAATTTAACTCCGTTATTAAGTTTTTTTTTTAACGCGTTCAAAAAGTATCGAATTTGGAAATCGAATATTAATACATTTATTTGTTGTATTTGTATCCCATTGCAGGGCCTCCCATTATTTCGTCTAAGCCTCTCTATTTTGGACGAGTGTGTACTGTAAGGGGGTACCTCAGAGAGCTCTAAATAATAAACAGAGATTACTTTTATGTTATATTCAATCAACAACGTGCCTGTCCTAAAGCGTACCGAAGTGATGCACCAATTATTTTACAAACGTTCCAATTTCAATCACCTTCCAAAACTAAATAGTTATCTGTAGCCAGTCTTATAATAGGTTGTCTCTAAATTGTGAGGTGAGGTCGAGGCCTCACAGTACCAATCCTGCCTGAAGGCATAAAGCTCGTCCCGCAATCTTCGCCTGAGCCTACCGCGATATCACCAGAAATTTTTCGTCAATTAAATTGATACTCGAAAAAATATCGATAGGTATTCCGATACATCGATATATTTTGAGCAAGCCTACGTCTTAAGCGCGTCGTCATCGCGCGTAGGCACTGCTTGTGTCGCTGCGACGACCTCCTGCCATAAATCAGTCTACACCGTTTGATGGATGATTCTTCCCTGATAGAAAAACAGTGGGCATAACCTCTCTATCGAACATACTTATTCTAATAATCAATGCTTGCAATGTGTTTACTCTTATTTGAGTAAACACGAAAATGTTGGCAAATTATTACCTAAATTTGCCACAAGGGAAGGTTCGAATCCAATATCGTGAAGATGTTACTATGGAAACAAACAACAGAAACACAACACACGTACGCTAATTAAAATATGATTATGCATGGTTTATTATTATGGGCTATATTGCCAACGCAACGAGAGATAATTAGCTTAATCACCGCGCTGGCTCCACTCTGATCATCACGCAGGGACTCGAGTGTGAGGTATTCCTATTATATTATTACAGTGTGGAAGCAAAACAATACTCAAATCATTTGTTATAATTTTATGCCTATGCACTAATACGGGCGCGCAAAAGCTTTTACCGAACAATTAATGTTGAATGAATTATAGACGAAACATTTAATATTTTTAGATACACTGTCTAATTGCAGCAATGTGACACAAAATGAAATTCAAATAAATACAACCTAAAATTTTGGTCGTTTAAATCCCGTGTAGGGTCGATCGAAGCAAAATAACAGCACAAAATCACAAAAAAATAAACCGATTTCCAAAGCAAAACACTATTAAGTGCAAAAATAACTTTCATTTCGGAAGTCGGTGTCTTTGGTACCTCTTGTTTTTATCATTTTGAAAAATTTAACGGTGTTTAATGAACTAGAAATAAATAGTGTGTTATTGTGTTGTATGCGATTGTACTTAATGAGTTTAATATTCGGAAACAACAGTAACAATCAACCATGTTTTGTGTATTTCTGTTATTTATTGCTATTGTATTATTTTAGTTACATTATATTTAACTTTATTTTTAAGCTGTAGTAGGTACTATAAAAATCACAAAACAACTTGGATTAAAATTATGTCCCTTTTACGGCATTTCTGTTAAGGTAAATTATGGACATCAAAGTCTTGTATATGAAAATCATGACAAAACTTGATAACACGGCTTATCCAGTGGAAAAGATCGTCAAAATCGACCAAATCTGTTGGGTCGAAGAGATTAATCACAAAATGCTGCAACAGTCCAACAACCCTTATTGGATTATTAAATATTTTGTATTTTTCATTATGATGCTCACTGGGCAAGGTATTGTCGGCCACTTCGATAATCGCAATAAGATAGAAAATCGCGAATTAAGTACAGAAGTGTTTATGATTTAATTAACATACACATATTATACGCAATAAGCGGTAGCCAGGGTGTGAATGACTCTTATTACGGTGTTAAAAAGTAAAAGAAATCTAAAACAAAGAAGAAATAAGCATCCCGGGGGAGTGATAGTAAACAGGGCCCGTGACGAGGCCTGGCCGAGCAGCAGCGCTCCGCCGAACCCTCCCGGCGGCGGCGGCGCCTCGCGGGCGCCCAGCGCTAACTTTTATTATTTTTGTAGCGCTCGCGCTGTTTTTATTATCGCGAATGGCTTTGCCTGCTCCATCTCCTGTAATATCCTATCTAGTTGTAGGCGGGTTTACATAGGTGCCATGCTGTTGCTGTACAATCAGCTACAATATAACTTGCAACTACGGGCTTTGTGAAAAAGTTTAGCTGTAAATAAATGTAGGTAACTGCGCTTTACATGAATGGAACGCTTTCAAATAGTTAAGTATGGGAACAGTGGTTCTAGTATTGAAAATGCACACCCGCTCGTTAGGCGCCGCCCCGGCCAGCAGCGACAGCGGCTGCGGTCCGCGCGTGACGTCACGTCCGCCCCGCCCGCGCCCTCATTACCATACATTATATTCACCATTACGTTCAGCTCCGCTTGCGGCTTTTTGTGATGTTTTTAATGATACACCCATGCGGGGACAACATTATACTGTAGGCTTCTTATTTGCTCCATTTGGCGGCGCGGCTGGTCCATTTCTGTTTGCATTTTAATTGGCTACGGAAATCTGCTAAAGTGGCTAATGATGACAAAATTGTTAGGGTTATTTCTTTTAAATTTATCGAACGATATGGTAAATATGGATACCTACTGATAAATGTAACATGCAGGTATACACAATGACAGCAGTGAGCTAGTTGGTAGATGGTGCCTCGCGCAGTGGACGCCCCGCGGTGCGGCGTGCTGATTTACGTGGCCGGGCCGCCCAACGCACCGCGCGGCGCGCCCTCTCCTACCTACTGTGCATGCAGCCGCGCTGTGCAATACATATCTCAATAAACGTACAATCACAATTTTCACAAACAGTCTAACGAAAGTCGTACAATTCGGTTATGGCAGCTGGTTAATTTTTAATAAGCGATGTAATTGCATAACGTAGCATCGCGTCGGGACACGCGTAAATCACCAGCCTGCCGGTCAGCGAGCGAAGCTAATATTTGCATATCGCGATTGATGCGAACCAATCAATACTGCAAATAATGAAAATGTTGTATGAAATCTACTAATAGATTTCACGTGACGCTTGTTATTTTAAATAATTACTTAATGATATTTGGATTTATGCTTTAAAATGATTGCTTGCAGTTTTGAGTTGAATGAGTTGTTGTTGTTCAATTATTTGCAAGTGCATGAAATTATGATGTTATCGTATTTTGAACAGTGTGTATCTTAGGAGCAGAGCTAAAGGGCTGATCCTGCTGTCAAAGGCGATCTAATACAGGTATAACAGTAAAAAAGAAAACGCTCAATTACTAACAGAATCTATTAAATCTATATCTCTAATAGGAAAATATCAAAGCGATCCGTTTGAAATAGTTGCAGCTTATCTCTCGCGCGCACGGTCCAATTTCCGGCGAGAGGCTATTTCCTACGAGGCCTCTGTGGCTCATCTGCGAATACTACGTGATGCTTTTGTATTGGAAACCACTTGTTTTGTAGACAATCATCTCTGTTGTCGATACGTGAAGACAACAACATAATAACGCATGAGTGCTTTTTCTAAGTGCATCTAAGCATAAAATCATCATTTAAATACGTGTTAATAGTATATTTCATTACGAGTGCGGAAAGCCTGTCATTGCAAAGAGTTCCGACAAATGTCTAACCGAGCCGAGGCGCAGCCGAAGGTGAGGGTTGACAGTCGGAACGGAAGTTGCAATGACCGATCCGCACGTGTACAGAACAACTACAACAACATTTTTAATACAGTTGCGAAAAAAATAAGCAGTTTAATAAAATAATAAAAACACAATAAACTCAACTAACTAATCATTTATTTCTTACAAAAGTTATAATTCACATATACATTGAAATTGGTCCAGTTTTTTATACTAACTGGGGAAGTTTTAGGTTGCATATTTACTGTTTGAGACAAACTATTATTAATTTCGTATGATTGTTCATGTATATTTGTCAAAGGTGTTATACAATGGCGTTTGCTAGTTGATGGAATTGGATCTGATGAATTATCATTATCAACGAAGGTAGATGGAATTGAACGAATTTGACGTTTGTTTTTTTTTTTTTATTGATTGAATTTGACGTTCTCTTCAGTATTGTCATGTGAAGGAGACGGACTGGACTTTAAATTAATGGATTGTGTGATGTTTTCCCAGTTTCTAGTTTGTTGTTTAATGAATCAGCAATATAGCCTTCTGCAACTTTGTCTGATTTCCAACCTCCTAGTCGCTTGAAGCATGTCAAATTGGCTCCTGAATCTGCCAATAACGTAGCAGAGGTCCTCCTGAAGCTGTGCCCAGTATAATACTCAGCATCCGGCAGACCAAGAAACGTAGCTATTTGTTTTGGCATATAACCAAATTTGTTCATCCCGATTGCTTGAGCTTGTACACTTCCCTTATTGATAATTTTGGAAAAAATGGTCGGTTTTTGCTTTTTGGGACCGCTGATTTATATGTTTTTGCACTATTCTAAGAAAATCTCCTTCAACAACAAAGCTTCTCGGTATCTTATTTTTTTGTATTCGGAATCTTGATTAGTAGCATTTTTCCATGGGCAAAAAATCAAAATCAAGGTATTTATTTCAAGTAAACTTTAGAAGTACTTTTGAATTGTCAAACAAAAAATTAATAAAAAGATGACTCTAGTTGCAAATTCGCAAGCGTCTGGAGGTCTCAATGGAGAAGAATTTGCAAGAAACTCCCCGGACACTCTTTTCCATCACTTTTAATTACAAGTTTTTGGTTACATCATTCTTGTTGAAAAAATACATATATGTGAGAACGATGTAAAAAGACGTGTACGTAAAAGCGGCTAGAGTAACAAGTAATTAAAAAAAAAAAGCACTTTAACAGGCCGAGACCGGTTATGACCAATCCCAACTGATGGCGCCCGTTCACGAACATGACGCATGGATCGGCACTACTTAGCTCAACCATCATGAAGGGAACCGAATAATCCAACACATTCATATTGTAACATTTTATACAGTACCCCATAAAAGATGATGCTACTTTAGCCAGCCTAAAACCTGGTTGAATTAGTAGGTCCCTATTTCTAGTAACATAATTATGTCTGTCGCCGTTTTTACTAAAAAGATGTAATTCTTCATATCTTTAAAAGTAATATTGGCTAACTCCTCTCTGCGGCAAGCACCAACAACGCCAAAAATCAGCGCAACCTACAAAAAATGGATTTGGTTAATATTTTTTAAAATAATATATTGACTGTATTTTGCGATTTCGTAAACTGAATACTAAAGAAAAATATAAGTATGTCGCATCAAGGCTGGCCGATAGATGTAAACCATCGGGAAGTCAGGATGTATTCCTTTAGGTTAAGACATCGTGTGTGGGCAGGTCGTTGGGTACAATCGTGAAAATAAAATCACACAAATTATTCGATACACTGAGTATATTCAAATAGACACAAGTTACATTCTTGCTTACTAATATTACGGATCGACACTGATTCTGCAACTTGTTAGCTCTACGGCTGTCAGTACTCAACTGCCTTCTTCCCCACCACGCAACCGCTTATAAAAAGCATGCGAATGCGTAGTTGTTCTTGCTTTGCCGCCAGATGGCGTGCTTGCGATTTGTTTTGACGTCCGTATTATTGACTAAACCCGACACGGCCATCCTGCGAGACAGGCGTCCTCGTCTGTTCCTCATTGTCAGGTTTTAACAGTGTATCGAATCATGTGGAAATCCTCAATGGATGTCCTCAGCCCTTGGGGGAAACTGAGGGGTCTGTCAGACTCCTACTGACTAAAACCACATGGTGTTCTCTAGGCCGTAATTACTCTTGAGAGGCGAGCGTGGAACACACACGTCGCCTTCTCGGGCCTCTCTCAGGTGACAGATCCCCAAATCTATCACCCGCAGGCATCATCTTCTTGTCCTTGCTCCATGCCATCTCATGTCGTGTTGCGCCACACGTCCTCTTAGTCTACTCCGACCCGCCAGTCTCCCATCATACAAGGGATGTTTTTCTGAAACACAAAATTTCCAAACAGTATTCACTCGTCCAATCCTGACGCATACTCTATGTGAGTGAGGAAACACTTTGAATCAATCAAACATGATCATTCAAATGTCTCCTTTCACCTTTGCAAGGAAAGAGTAATTCTATTTCCAATTTAAAGAAAATAGTAACTCAATCATCGATTTGGTACCTAAAAGCACCCAATCATAGTGATTACAAAGTCCAAGTACCACTGATTGTCATTAATCTCAAATCAAATCCAGCAAAAGAAACCACCAGGTATCTTATTCACGATAATTAGCTATCTCATAGCTCTCTCAGCAATCACAATTGCTCTACTCGAACATCTCCACGATGTCGAGTCAACTCAACTCTTTGAACTCAGAACCTATTCACACAGAGATTTAGTCTGTCCTATGTTACGTCAATTCATTATCTACTTCATCTACTCTCTCAATTGGTACTTGAGCTCTGCGTGTCTTACTAACACAATCTACGCAAAGTAATCAAAATTAGAAAATCAAAATTATTTCAATTTTCGTAATGAGGGCTTGACGATTCGAACGTCATCAAAATTATCATGGTGACCTCACCAAACGCATGACTGCGAGTTTATTTCTTTTAACCTCATGACTCAATAGGAACTTTCTATAAGGTTCCTAACACAAACATGAATTTTCACACCAGACATAGTGTCACACAGACTTACAGGTGCCATACAGGCCTACCGTTGCCATAAAGACCTACCGTTGCCATACAGGCCTATTGTTGCCATACAGACTCAGTTGCCACACAACGCTCGGCTACTCCTAAACAAACTAAATTATGTGGCTTGTGAAAATAGGAAAATTTTAAAACTTACTCTTTAACTAAATCATTACCCTGGGCCATGTACCGCTAGTCGTTCCAAACAAACTTTAAAACTCAACTGCAGCAAAAACTGCCAAGCTTACAGAAACCTTCGAGTAAAACCTCCAACGCCACGGCTCTCTAGCCGACCAGCAATTGTATTGCTCTCACAACGGTCTCTAGACTCTGACCTCCTGGATTCTGGCATCCACTGGTATGGTCAAACACAATACGTTCGATAGACTGAATTACTCGACACCTTAAGCTTGCTCATCATCAAAATCCTTTTGACATCAATATCGACTGGTACATAACCCGATGGCATCTTTATTTACCTACAATGTGAATACTTGTAGGTCCTAAGCGTACCTATTTAAAGCTTTCGGTGTTTAATGCTCACCATCCTGTCATAATCACCTATCGCGGACTTAATACAGGGCCTATTTAGTTTTCGTACTAGAGATTCCCACACAACACTATTCATTAGAAAAAAAGGTCCGACGATCAAAAAGTTCAACTAAACAAAGTAATTGTAACAATTCTGTTACTCTTTACCATAATTCAAAGGCAATGCATACTCAACTCATGAAACCTCTTCGTAGACCCATCGCCACATGTTACGCATGAGGTGCGGTCCAGAATTTGTCTAATGAGCAGAAATGTTAATCAGGTTTGGTTTCACTACCACTGTCATCAACTATGACGTCAATTCTCAAGAAACTTGGTGATCGGGGATCCTTCCAACAAGATTCGCGCTTTTTACTCAATGATCTTGGAACATACCGACTGTTAATATGAGGGGACCAATTAAGCCTGATAATGTCCAATGAAGCCGTGTGAAGGAGCTTCACGAATTAACTCTGATCAAATCTTTAAAATCAAATACCAACAGTAACTATTTACTATCGCTCACTAACTCAGTTTTTATGCAAGGAAAACGATTGCCAGATCTACTGCTATCATAATATTACTTTGAAAGTAAGCAAGTGAATTCAGATCTGAAGACGGTGGTTGTAAATCGTTACGCAACAAGATCCTTTCTGAGTACAGGTAAATGACCAGTACCGTTACTAACTCTATACAATTTCGTTACCCTACGACATTACAGACTCGCTTTGCCACTGAAAATTACTAGTTATTCAGTCATTTTGGATATCTCAACTCCTTCAGGATACCTCATCCTAAGGTTCGTACTAAACCTAATATTGAAACTAGGAAAGTACTAACTAGCCAATAGGAAACTCATTAGCTACTTGCTTTTTACTAAGTGTGTCTTAATTACCTAGTGATAGTGCAAGATATAACCACGACCAATTCAATGGTCAAACATGAAAACTTAAAACTCGAACTAGCATCTCTTCACTAGAGAACCTTCGACCTATCGAAATAATATGGAAGCGACTCACCGAGTATTCCATTCCAAACTTGCGCGCGCTCCCGACATCACAGCTGTGGTCATAGCGTTCGACTACCACCTGCGAACTGCTAGCCGGCCGTCGGTCTTAACCTCTCAGGTCAACCTTCGCATTCAGCATTTGAGCCTGCAGCAGAGGCTCCACTGCGACGCAATATGGTATCTGAAACGTGAAAAATATTACGAGAGTATATGTTCACACAGTTATCTTAGCTTTACCCAGCTTTGATGGAAATTAACCGATGCACCGGTGTAGTAACCTAAACTCATCAATCTGCCTAGCCTTTTCCCAACTACACTGGGGTCGGCTTCCAGTCCTACCGGATTCAGCTGAGTACCAGTGCCTTACATGGAGTGACTGCCTATCTGACCTCCACAACCCAGTAACTGGGTAAAACGTTACCCCTTGGCAAGACTGGTGTCAGATCTCAGGCTTCTGACTACCCGTAACGACTGTCAAAGATCTTCAAATGACAGCCGGGACCAACGGCTTAACGTGCTCTCCGAGGCACGGAGGAAACCCGGTATGTTGAAATGGTCACCCATCCACGGACCGACCTCGTCAAGCGTTGCTTAACCTTGATGATCGACCAGTGCGGCTGTTATTATTTAGCCACGAGCTTCTAGTAGTAGTAGTTACCTAAACCGGCATGGCCAAATAGGTTATTATGGACACCGAATTTGAGTGCAGAGTTCCTGTCCAAAACATGAACCACACATTAGTGTCCCAAGTGCCCAGGTCGCTGTCGCTAGTCGATGGGCTTTAGAGAATCCAATGAATGCCATAGCATTTTAAGTCGCAATTAACGAGGTCTGGTAGGGTTTACCACCTTTTAGATAGGGCCAACTGACCCTCCGACCACAAAGAATACTAAGCTTCTTCCCAAACTTGGTTAACTCTCACTACATAAAACTAATCAAATATTTCATTTGGAATTATAATATTTTCCAGACTGAAGTGTAAGGTAGGTACGTTATTTTCCAGACTGAAGTGTAAGGCAGGCACCATATCGTTCTAAGGCCGTCGGAGTCGTAATAATAGTCGGCCAAGGCTAGTCAAGGGTCACTGCCAGTGTTAGCAGAATAATAACTCTTCAATAACACCAAAACTTGACCCGCGATAACTAACATGAGAGTATGTACCCGACACGGACCACCCCGACAATCCACTGGCCGCCATACCGTACACAAAACCAGAACTTTGAATAATGAACACACTTTTTCAGTCATAACAAATTGAAAACGACTCACCAGATTGGCATAAAGGTCCGTGTGTATAGATCTTTCCTCACATCCACAAGCTCCTCCTTGACCTGTCCAGCTCCTTGGTTGTTGCTAGCTTCCTTGCAGCTCCACTCCGGACTGGTTTTTGATTATTCAAGACTGAGGGTAGTCTTAACTGACACCGCGATTTTTTTTCAAGAATGTAACCATTTTCACTAACATTGTTTTTACGTGTGATCTCATTAGCGCGACCGAATCCCAATTCTGATGTCGCATCAAGGCTGGCCGATAGATGTAAACCATCGGGAAGTCAGGATGTATTCCTTTAGGTTAAGACATCGTGTGTGGGCAGGTCGTTGGGTACAATCGTGAAAATAAAATCACACAAATTATTCGATACACTGAGTATATTCAAATAGACACAAGTTACATTCTTGCTTACTAATATTACGGATCGACACTGATTCTGCAACTTGTTAGCTCTACGGCTGTCAGTACTCAACTGCCTTCTTCCCCACCACGCAACCGCTTATAAAAAGCATGCGAATGCGTAGTTGTTCTTGCTTTGCCGCCAGATGGCGTGCTTGCGATTTGTTTTGACGTCCGTATTATTGACTAAACCCGACAAGTATTTATTAATAAATTACTTTTGTGGCTAAATAACGATCATCGGGAGCTTCGTTCCAAAACCTTTCCACTTCATTCGATGTTAATATTTTCGACTTTTTAGTTGTAAAACCGTCTAATTGTTGTTTTAAGAAAGCATTTAGTTTTGGGTATTCACTTATATCCACGTTGTTCCTTATTTTCAGCATACTTTTTATCATCGAAAACCTCGACCATAACGTAGGTTTTAATTTTGCTGAGAGTTCGGAGAAGTATGCCAACATTGATGCCAACATAACATTTTCTGAAAAACTATTTGCTTTTTTCTCTTCTCTCCACACAATAAATTCGTCGTATGTAGATATGTAGCGACTTTTTGACTTTTCCGGTAAAATGTTCACCGAAGCATTTTGTGCAATTATACTGAGTTCCGGTGGTGTTAATTCAAATAAAATATCGTCGAAATTACTCATTTTGTGCAACAAACAACTAAACTCGCAAAGAACATTTTTGGAAAATGGCGCCAACCGTAAAAGAATATAAGCAGAGATTTTTTTTTGTTTTCTTCTACCATTCTGGGTAGGCAAAGAGAACTTTATAATACAGCCAAGTCTTCAGTAGATTTTTTTTATTGATATGAAATAAACTTCTATGATTTTTTTTTTGTAATAGACATTATTTTGACCGTTGGGAAAGAGAACGCATGAGTTCGGAAAAGGTAAAGAAAAAGCTCGAGTACCTATGCAATAGCCCACATCCCGAACGCTATACGTCCCTGCAATACGCCACTTTTTGAGCAATTGTATTAAAAAATAAATTACAGCAAGCTCAACAATACCCCGTTTACCCAAATCTGTACAAACTCACCTGATCAAAAATGTATATAGCACCTCAAACGTACGCATGAATGTTATTATCCTGCATTTGTTTTCGCCGGAGGGTAGAAAGTATTAGTTTGTGTGCGAATATTTTGCAGGCAATTGTTACGACATAATACCTCCTCAGGAGACTGTCGCTCTCTGTTACCAGCAAGGTTATTAAGGCGGTAGGAGGCAATATTCGTGTCTCATAGGAGTCATAAATATTTTTTATAAGCACGAAGGAAGCGGACGCACAAACAACACCGCACAAAAGCGGCGCAATCAAAATAACACATCGGAGGCGCGCCGTCCAAATTGCTGTGTCAAAGTGTTCTCGTCCTGATTGCTCCATTCTGCTCCCAGAGCAACCTACCATACTTTATTTGCTTTTTGCTTTCTTATCGTTGACACAACGTGCTTGTAGGTAACGGACGTGGTAGATCTTTATTTCGAACATTTTAGTAGCTACGTAGTGCCGAAATATTAAATAAAGCCGACAACGATAAAGACATGTATACGCAACTATTTTTACGACTAAGAATATCTGGAATTGTAACAGTAGGACACTGCATGCGGCAGTAAGTAAATTTTTGAATGAGCCGTGTACAGAGCAGCTTTAAATATGTACCTAACTAAATAACTTTGGTCTAACGTAGGTATCAGATAATAATAATTAAATCACATTAAATAATAGTATATTATGATACAAGTGAGCTAAGTTGCTCATTACACACGATGCTATGGTTTGCAGCCCGAGCCGTAGGCGAGGTCGTAATTCACCTGAGTGTGTAATGAGCAGAGCTCACCAGTTTCATTCAACGTTATTCAACAAATTTGCAATGAAGAACAAACATGTATTGCTTATATCATTTAATTATAAAAACAACTGGTGAACGTACAATTTTCAAAGTGATATTGGATTGGTTTGGATGGCAATCTGACAGTTTGTGTTGCATTGGTGCTTGCCACTTCTGAAGTACTTTCGTTTTCTTCTTTTTTAAATGTCGGCAACAAAGGCAAATCATAGAATTTACTGGAAGCATTAGGCCCCAACTAACTCATGCTACGAGATGTACATGTTTGTAGTTCGGGGCAAAAATTGTTTGCCTTTGGCTCCAAATTAATGGCTTGCGTTATTTTGTCAATGATTTTTGCCTTGTTATGAATAGAGTCTTCTATGTAAGATTCAGCGACTGCTTCAGAACGCCATCCGCCATGTCACTGTTATATTAAAATATCGGCTCCCGAATCAGCCAACATTGTAGTCGAAGTTCTTCTAAAACTGTGTTCAGTATAAAAATTGGCCTCGAACAAACCTAAATACTTCGCAATTTCTTTTGGCATATTACCAAATTTGTTGATACCGATTGTGTGTGCAGTACATTTTCCTTTCTGAAAGTTTTGGAAAAAGCGGTCATTCTTTGTTTATATTGAACGGAGAGCTTGATATTTTTCATTAGTTCACGAAACGTTCTGTGGATTGTAAAAGATCGTGGCATCTTGGTTTTGGTCTGTGTAATTTTGACGAGAAGCATTTCACCGTGGCCGTGGGTTTCTACATATTTTGTTGTAATATTATAAATCTCTTGTCGTCTACACGCACCAGTAACAACGAATATTAAGGCAACCTGAAAGAAATTAATTAATTAGTTCTAAGAAGTTATGTTAAGGTTACGCAATTATATAGATACGCTTAGATTAATAAAATTCAACGTACCTTTGTTGCTAGGTACTGACTATTCGGAGCCTCTTTCAAAAACTTTTCAACGTCGGCTGGTGACAAAACTTTTGATTTCCGGCCAATATATCCGTCCGAGCGTCACTTCAAAAATGCCATCAGGGTGCAGTACGTTTTGATGTTTGAGCATAACCATGCTTCTTAACATGGAATAGATGCACCACAGCCGAGGCGGATTATCCCTAAGGCAAACTAGGCACGTGCCTAGTGCACGAGGTTACAAGGGCCGCTCGCGCTGCAGTTTTTAAACAAAGAAAAAAATTAACATGAAATTAATTGCTATAAATAATACAAGTAAGTTCAAGTTCCAGTAGTAAGTAGTATACAATATAAAAGATTCTTTAATTCTATAGAGATGAAGAACTTCCGAAGCGTGCTCGTTCTTCATTATTCCTACATCCCCTGATTTCATAATAGAAGTTTGTAAGATAGAGCTCAAGCAGATGCTTGTAAAAGTCATTTCCAGAAATTCACTATGCTTTGATTGCTATCAAGAGCAATACTGAGCAAAAACGTTATATTTTAAGTGTAGCTAAGATCGAAATTAGAACGACGAACATTTAAATAATTTACCACACAGCGAAAAAATACGATAAAAACAAAATATGGTTATTATAGGCAATAATGCACAAGCTATTATTATTTCACATGCCCAAAGTAAGGTGAGTGAACATACAGCCTACTTCAAAATTATAATTTTAAGCGATAAAATGCAAATATTTTATAACAAATTATTTTTTTCAAAGTCAAAGTCAAAACGTTTATTGCGAACTAAGTGTATAATGTTGGTGTTATGTTATCTTAGTACTTAAGACTTAGCAGCCTTTTACAAGCATTGCAATTATCATTCTCCTGTCTTTATCATCTTAAATTAGCATGCGTTAAACATTAATATTACTTTATTATTTTATTTAACATTATTATAATTAAATTGAGAAAAATATAGTTATGTCAAAAATAATGAATGTAATACTATTTGTATAGCAATCAAGCAAGCAAATCAGCAATATTAATGTCATCCTTTTCAGGTAGTACAAATTATAATTATAATTTTGTAAGTTAAATACACTAAATCTTATTGTTTGTATAGGAATAGACTAAATCTTATTGTTTGTATAGGACAGATCGCCACTTGAGATAAATTCGTCATTATATTTTTTATTATATTTTGAATTATGAATAATTTGATAATAATAAATATTTGTTTGACTTAATTAAAGACGTACATATTTATTTATTACAAAAATGTATATGGATTTTAAGAGCTTTAAACCTCTTTGTTGTTACTAAAAAAAACTGAATTACCCGGTTAAAATGAAAATGCTCTGTTTACTCGCATATAACTTGCAGTAAGGAACTAATTTAACTTTGTAGGGATAATTTTATTACACAGTAGTGTGTAATGTTATTACGCACGAGTGTTTTCTGTCCCTAAAAGCGATGTAATAAGGCTCACTTTACGAGCAAGTGTGTTGAAAACACTTTTGCAGACCTTTTCTAGATACCTAACTATTTTTTCAACCGACCTCAAACTTTTAAAATGGTTTTCAATCTATTTTCATCATCTGCCTTTGATACTAACTGTACCTGCGTATAATTTGATTTACATAACATAACATTCGATTTGTAAAATTGGAACAGCAAACATAGACTGAATACATCATGGCGTGTTGCGTTGCTAGATGAGCACGTAGGAAGAAGGGCCGCGCCGGTGCCGCATGCCGTGCCCGGGCGCGAGCGGTCGGGTAGCCGGGCGGCCGCCGCCATCGCGTTCCGCTCGCTCTGACAACGTCGCCCGCTCAGCCTAATTCAATTTCTCCTACTCGCTTAACAATTCCTCCAGCTAAAACGTCTAAGTAGATGGGTCACGGCACCGGATTTAGTTTATTACGAGCAGCATTAAGCGAGCAATTAATCAGAATCCGTAATGGATGGAACTAGAAACGTAAGCATTCAGACTGCGGCTAACTTCCAATAATAGGTGCCTATTCAAATTTGTGAATTAGCATAGTTAACGAAAGCGGTATCATTGATTGCAACAGATAAATCACATTCACTGGCGGTTTATATAATGCAAAGTAATAATTCATGAATATTGTTTTTCAGTCATGATGCAATAATTATATTTATATATATGTCTTGCAATAATAATGAAATTTATGTAAATGTTAGTTGTGGAAATAAAGGGCTATATCTATCTATCTATATATATATAAAAGCGAAAGGTCTCACTCATCTCGAAATATCAAAAACCGCTTGACGTATAAAGATAAAATTTGGCAGAAAGGTTCCTCAAGTGACGTAAGTGTGCATTGAGAAAGGATATTTGGAAACTGCACCCCTAAAGAGGTAAAAAAAGGGTTTGCTAGTTGATAGTTCCAGAGACGCACTGCAGTAACAGAGAAGGAGCCATCATAGCGGCTGGAAGTGTGATGTGGGGTACGAAGGAGAAGAGAAGTGGAAGTGCGACAGGGTTTACCCCTCGGGACAAGGTACTCAAAGCGTTCACGAAGGTTTTGAGGAGAATTAGGATTGTGTAGGATAGTATAGAGAAGAAATAGGATATGGGTATCTCGACGATGCCGAATCGGCAGCCACTTCAATTCCTCTGATCTTATTCTCATCCGATTATTATCATATATCTCCGATATTGTCACATTTCAGAGCAGTATTATGTCGAAGATATGTTCTGTCGAAATAGAGATCCACCGAACAAGTGCATATCGAAGAAGGGTTCTGTCGAAGTAGTGTTTTTCGAAGATGTGTGTTGTCGAAGTATAATCTGTCGAACTAATGCTAGTCGAATATATGTTCTGTCGAAGCAATGAGTAGTCGAACTATTGTTTTTCGAAATTGAGACTGTGTCGAAATAATTAACTGTCGAAGTTTAGAATGACACTCGTATTATTGAGTAGGCTTTTGACCAGCGATAAAAAGTAAAGACTATTAATATAAAGGTATTATGATAAAACCCATCGGATAAATTAAACAATCGGAGTAGTCAAAATTAACGAAGTCTCTGGTTCTTATATATTTGAAACTTAACATAAATACTAACCTAAGTAAATAGTAAAGGTTTTCAGTATTAGTTTTTCAAAACTACTCCTAAATGACGATTTAGGGGGTATTAAAGATTTCTGAAGATATGTACTATCCAGACTGCTTCAGCGGCTTCTTTTTAAGATGTAGGAGAAAAGAAAGGATTTTTGGAAAGTGCTAGTTATTTATAAATGTGTTGCTATATTTTAAATTGTTTATTTTCTTTTTAAATTAAACTATCTAATGTATTATTGAGAAGGCTTTTGACCAGCGTTGGTCAGATAAAAAGTAAAGACTATTATTATAATATAAAGGTATTATGATAAAACCCATCGGATAAATTAAACAATCGGAATAGTCAAAATTAACGAAGTCTCTGGTTCCATAACAACATGGTATAAAAAGGAACCCTTGTCGTGGGACTTTGTCAGTCAGTCACAGCTGTTTATTACCCGATTACGGCAAATTCAAAAGGAAGGGTTATGATTTTAGGAGTCAATCAAAGTCGTATGAATGTTTGTATTTACGATGTTTATACCGTGCGTGTAAACTATTTTGATTCATATCTCGAAAACTAATGAACATTACAAGTTACCTAGGTTGGTATTTATGTCAACTTTCATGTTTATTAACACAAGACTTAAAATTCTTCAACAAAACTTTATCACCTGTTAAATCGTATTTTGGAGGAAGTTTTAAAATCTAATAATATCAACCTTTATTGTTTACTGAGGTTGTGTCAACTTTCAAGTTTATTAGCCCAATAAATAAGATTCTGCAAAAAAACTTTAACATCCCCTAAATCGAATTTTGGGGGTAGTTTCGAAAAACTTATAATGACAACCTTTATTGTTTATTTAGTTTGTGTCATCTTTCAAGTTTATTAACCCAAGTAATAAGATTTTTCAAAAAAACTTTAACACCCCCTATATCATCTTCTGGGGGTAGTTTCGAAAAAACGAATAATAACAACCTTTATTATTTATTTATTTTTGCAATGTTTCAAGTTTAGTTACCCATGAAATAAGATTCTGCCATACAAATTTCAACACCCGTAAATCGACTAAAATCGTTATTTCAAAAAACTAATAATGTCAATCTTTATCATTTACTTAGATTACTATTTGTGCCAAGTTTCAAAAATATTAGCTGAAGGAATTAGATTTTTCATAAAAACTTTGCCCCCCTTTTTAATCCCTTTAGGGGTAGAATTTCGGAAAATCTTTTTTTATCGGATGCCTACGTCATACAAAGAATACACCTTTCAAGTTTCAGGTCTCTACGCTCAGCTGTTTGGGCTGTGCGTTGATCTGTCAGTCAGTCTTTCAGGACAAAGCATGTTATATGTATAGATACAAGAATTGTTCGTTTAAAGGTATTAGTAGGTAGGTAGATAGATAGATTAGCTAATGAACATAATTCCAGTAAAAGTACTTAACTAGGATTTTTTCGGTCCAAATGAGGTGTCAATCGATTCGTTATTATGTTCCAGTTTTAATAACTGTAGCAACTTTATCTTGTTTTCGTAACTATTTAGGTATCGACTTCAAAGGCATAATTATATGGGTATGGATACCTAATGACGATGTGCGGACTAACTTAATTTCATCTATACTAATATTATAAAGAGGAAAGATTTTTTTGTTTGTTTGTTTGTTTGTTTGTTTGTACCGAATAGGCTCCGAAACTACTGGACCGATTTGAAAAATTCTTTCACCAATAGAAAGCTACATTATTCCTGAGTGACATAGGCTATTTTTTTATCCCGAAAACTGGTTCTGTGGGATGGTCCACGGGAGCGAAGCCGCGGGCAACAGCTAGTCCTGTATAAAGGAAAACTACGATTACCGTAACAATAAAACATAGTTTGTAATAGGTGCATTAAATTGCTCCATGCTCCACTCGTTGTAACAACTAGTCTTCCTTTCGTAGCCGAAAATAAATTTATTTTCTTTTCATATGAGCTGAAAGGAATGAGTTTCCGTTTTCCCCAATCGAAATGCGGTGTTCGCAATATTCTCTTCGGTTTCGTTAGAAACAATTTCATTTCGCTCAGGGTCCTTTCAGCTCGTATGTAACAATGAGTTTAATCCTATTAAAACGGACACACATTGTGCCAGAATTGTAGCGTGGTGGCTTTGGTCTGTCGCCGGTCGCATCGGCTCCCTGCATCTACTAACCGGAACCAGACCTTAAACAGAATTAAACATGGTTTAATTTCCCTACTGAAGCTACGCTGAAAAAGCTCCGCCTAGTCGAAACACAACTATGCCGGGAGGAAATAAAATAGCAAGGGAAGCGATGCGGGCGTCGGACGAAGCGATTATGCAGTCGAGAATAATGGGCGCCGGTCCACATGCACGTTTTTGTTTGTGGTCTGTGACGCGATTTATACGCGAATTTCTACCGTCGCTGAAGTGAGCACTATTCACAATAATTGCTTTGAACAAAATTCCCCCGCACGTGTCTTTTGTTCTAGTCCACACAACTCGTTTTATATTATAGGAAACATGCAATAAAATGTGTGGTCTTATTGTGGGACACTGCCACGACACCTCGGCACCGCTATTTTGGAAAAGATAAAAAAAATATATGAACTTATATTTAGCTTCATTTGTAATGCCCGTTTTCACTTATAAATTGGTACCTTACAACTACTCCCGTTTCATCATTAGTTTCTTAACTTCGGATGATAAACCTGCAACTGCGAGCGAAGCGTTGCCGTAACAGTTCAATAAAATGTTATACTAATATTTTAGTGCGAACTTACTACGAATTTACTCATTATATAACAAAAGTACCTTATCTTATTTTCCGACAAAGAAAACGAAAACTATCCTACTAAAACTTGAATCAGTGAAACGCTTTCTGAAACAAACAACAGCTGTAAGGTAGCGACTTATTTCTTTCGCTCGGGCTGCAACACTACTGGGCGGTTACCATTTTAGAGTAGCTACTGTTATTGCAATCTACTCGCTTTACTCGGTTTGTTTTCTTCTAAAAGGTTTTCTTTGGAATCGGTACTCAGTAGATATCTGTTTAATTCAGACGTTGGTCTGTGAGCGTAACTTTTAATAGCCTTATCAGTACTCGAGCAGACCGCGTTCTCTATCGCCGCCTCGCCCCTACTACAGATCCCGGCGCTGCCGAGCCTTCATCAACCTTTATTAGCCTCGGCAAACAGAACACCGCCTCGTCTAATCTCTTTTTCTACTGAATTTGATAAAATCTAAACTCAATCACGCCAGTTATCGTTTGTATTACAGTATTATTTGATAGTATCTAGATTATTCGCATAGTCAAACCCTTTCTAGATGCTATATGCCAAGTTCTATAACACGATATATTTTTTCTAGCTGAGCTATTTGTTTAAATTTTGCATTTATGATAGGTTGTAGAAATTAGTAGTTAGGTAATGGTACCGGGGCCGAAAAGTTCTGGAATGGCGACCGCGAACCGGAAGACGATATGTTGGAAGGCCTCCCACTAGGTGGACCGATGACCTGGTTAAGGTTGCGGGAAGGCGCTGGATGCGAGACGCACGGGATCGGTCAATGTGGCGACGCCTGGGGGAGGCCTATGTCCAGCAGTGGACGTCTTTCGGCTGAAATGATGATGATGATGAGGTAATGATACTGCTGTCAGAGATAAATTGTTTTAATACACACGGCTAATGCATTAGTTAGGTAGTATTTATATCTGAAAATTATTATTTATACTTAGTGTTGAAACCAGTAAAAGGTTCATAGCTCAACGACACAGCTGCGCTGTCAGAGTCACACACTTTACGGAGCGTGCATTGTGATTTTAGCCGTCTGTATGTGTACGGACCACTTTAGAGTTTACGGTATTGGTAAAAGAGTTCACAGCCGTTAAATCTGCCGTAAATAATAAAATTTACATTTATTGGTCGTCGTCAGTGCCATAAATTTACATCGAGCGAGCTGCCAACGACATTTTGAGTGAATGTCTGGTGCCATTATACCAGGAATAGTGGTGTTTCGTGAACTCGCCGATGTGCATTAATTGAAATCACCAGTCAATTAAAGTCGGTGCCGGCAGTGAGCGGTGCGATGTCGTTGCTCTCTGCACGCCAATTATTGTCATTTGTTCAGCCATCCACTCGTGTACACCCTTCGGTCACGCGGCACGACACTCTCGGGTACGACACATGTACGCATCTAACTGCCTGTGTCAACCGGCCACGCTGATCAATTTGTCAACATAAAAAATCAAAACGTTTGTTGGTTGTTAGCTTGTAAAATATTTTTATTTACACCCGTTGCATGCTAAGCAACGACTGAAATAACAACGAGGGAATTTCATGCAAACAAGAAACAAAACTTTGCACTCTCGGCGGCATGTAAGTAGGTGTGTAAGTCCAATAATTCAAGGGGAACGGGTGCTCGTAATGTTGGAAATTTCCAGGGCACTCCGAAAAGTTGCGATCTTCCGGGTCCAGTGAACTAGTGACGCTCACTGAAATCTTTATGGTCGTAAGTGCTTTAAATTTTACCATGTGTATGTTACTTTAATTAATACTTATTTTATATAATAAGAAATCTAGTCATGATAAACATGTGGATTAAAATAGTACATTTTGATGCCAGTGTGCAGTGTGAGAATTCATTGCACTCGAGGCGAAATTACGAGGACGGATTGGAGCTGACAGTGCAATGACAAATGCTCCAGCGCAACAAACGATGTTTTTGAACACACTTGGTAGTAACGATAAATATATTTTCAAAAACAATTAATTACGCCAAGGTCACTTACAATATTATGTGTAACAACATTACACAAACAAGCTCAAGATAGTATGTCCAAATGTTGAAAATATCTGATAAATTCGTCCTGCACTGGAGTCTGTTCGAATTTATTCTACAAGTATCGGTTAAACGGATAATGTAATAAGTTTAGGTGGTCGGGCGCTAGCTCGGAGGTAGCTCACAGTGGAGCGGCGCAGATACAATGGAGCGATGGAGCGCCGGCGACGGAACCGGATAGCGCCTATTGCCGGCACACTCGGTGCCTCGGTGCCGATAAGAGCCGCCGAGGCGGTCGCGCCGCGCCGCGCCGCGCCGCTGCCGACGCCGACGCCTGCCCCTGATTTATGTACGACGTGTCTCCTTTTTAATGAGTCCGTAAGAAGATATCTCCCTGAACACCACAATAAATTGCCGAGCTGTGACTTGCCAAAATGTTTCAACGTCGATATCTGCAAACAAACCCAGTCCCATTCCGTTAATCTGCCGAAGCGAAGAACGTATCGCGTATATAAGTCGTGCTTATCTCGGGTAATGGCCGCCTATCTAGTTGATCTGCCAGTTTTATTTATAGCCATGTTTTCCTTTACGCGCTCCTTCCAATTTGTGGAGAGTGAAAGGGATTGTTATGAGGCTGCCATGTTTCATAGCAATAAACATGTGTATCCAAAATAACGACATTAACTATTTTTCTTTTAGCTGCTTTTGTTACAAAATTCTTGTGACGATTGTTTCCCTTCCCTATTGTTTGGGTTGTTTTCACTTCTCCTAAAGTGATTTGTAACAGCAGGTACCATGAAACTGGGCGCCGAAAAAATCTTACGTAAATAAATTGTAGACGTCTAATAAGCGATGTTAAGAAAAAAAACAATGTATGTACGAGTTATGAAGCAAAGGTTTGAAGTCAAGTCTTTTTAAAAATCTACATAATGACCAATCTAATGTTATATTATTTTAAGAGTCGTTACTCTCTGCTGCGTAAAAGCGTCCACCAAGTCCTTCCAGGTATATTTTACCTGTGCTATCTCAAACCAGCTCTCATGGTACGCTTCCTAGTCATCTCATCAACTCTTTGTATGACCGTCCTCGATTATATCTTCCATCTTCAGGAACCCATTGCTCGTAAAATCAATATATGGCTGCTAGTTGTTTAAACCCATGCTCTATTTCTGTTTCAACTTAAACAATTTTATATTTAAGATTATCTTACGTAGGATCTTACAGAAAAATGTAACCGCATATGTCATTAAAAATAATATGTATTTTGTCAGTAACATGTTACAGTTGTCAATACATGTTTTATTTCTTTCTTTCTTTTTCTGTAAAAAGGTTCGATGTAAAACTAGGAAATTTTTTATACACTTTGTTTGTCAAGCCTCATTAGCAATCATTGCTCATTTTGAAACTTGTTCTTCTTCTTTTTTTGGTAGCCTGTTCCATCCCCATCCATCCTGTTCCTGTCCCATTCCTAGGAAAAGGCACCCCTCGGCCTCCACAACATTCACGAACCCACGCTTCCCTCTGTCAGTTCAGGCGAAACCTGTCTGTCCGTTCTGTGCATCTCGCCATCTCCTTCGAGTTCTACTGTATTCATCGTAATCGTCGAAAAATCTATCTTTGTCAGCAACTTTTCCATTTTAAATAGCTAGTTTAGAGGCCTTAGTGTGAGTTTTTTACCGACGAAAAAAAGAAGGCTCTCAATTCGACATGTATATTTTTAGGGTTCCGTACCCAAAGGGTAAAAACGGGACCCTATTACTGAGACTTCGCGGTCCGTCTGTCTGTCTGTCACCAGGCTGTATCTCATGAACCGTGATAGTAAGACAGTTGACATTTTCACAGATGATGTATTTCTGTTGCCGGTATAACAACAAATACTAAAAACAGAATAAAATAAATATGTAAGTGGGGCTCCCATACAACAAACGTGATTTTTTGCTGTTTTTTGCGATAATGGTACGGAAACCTTCGTGCGCGAGTCCGACTCGCACTTGGAGGTTTTTTTTTGCGATAATGGTACGGAACCCTTCTTGCGCGAGTCCAACTCGCATTGGCCGGTTTTTTGTATACAAATTGACATAAGAGATAATTTAAGTTATCACGATCGAGTTCGTTAAAAAACTCGAAATAAGCTCACAGATCATAGCAGTCAAAGTAGCGATTGTTCATGTTCATCAAAATAACTTCTGGATTTAAGCCGCGACTTACAAGTTGTAGTTCGTAGGTTCGAACTCAGGCAGGTACTTTACTTTGTTTAAATTAGTTCATCACCACTGCTCTAGAAACCGTGAAACGTGAAACGATGTCTTTGAATTTTGGTTCTAGGATAGCCGCATGTCCTAGAACCAAAAATTCGAAGACATGACATTTAACCATTTAACAACCCGCAGTGGGTCCGCGTAGTGGATTACGGCCCATTCCCTCTCGCAGAGAGGAGGCCTGTGTCTGTGTCCCAGCAGTGGGAACATTAAAAAGCTGATGATGATGAACTTGCTATTGGTTACAAACTGGTGCTGGTGCCGTCGGACCATCCCATATGTTGATCATCTGTTAACCAGAAAACTTTGAAAAACAATAAGTAACGCAGTAACAATGATTTCATAAATAAGTTCTTATATAGTAGGTAGAATGCCGTAGGTCATTAATAAAACGGTTAAATAAAAATGTCCTGGGAAGCCTGAAAAACGAAGGGCGGGGGCGGGTTAACACAGAGCGGTGGTTGCGTGGGGGCTCGTTACGGGCACCGGCGGCGGCGTCCGCGCTCGCTCTGTGTAAGTAGTGCGTTCATCCTGTTAAATTTATTGCCGCTTTTATATCAGCCGTTACAGAGAGGTCCCCTTTCGTCCGTATCGTCCGCATCGGGCCGCGCGGAACCCAGCTTAGTGAAGTCGCAATTACGTTTTACCGGCTTTGAGTCCAACGGAGGCGACTTTTGCCGTCCATCGAATCGTAATGGAATTAGCGTTTCAGTGCTCTTTTAATTTGTCCTCTATCCTTGTACTAAACGAATCTTCTACCTGAACTGTTTGCTCTCATCGTAACACATTTCTGATGAACAAGGTATTTATCTTATTCGTAATCTATTTGTGTTTATTTATACTAGATGTGCTTGTGTTCGTGTAGAGTACCAATCTTCTCATTGGCATTCAAGTCATTCTCATTCGTCTGCTGATAATGCGTCTGATGTTATTTTGAAACAACCCTTATCCTCTCTCAGCTAACGATGTAACGTAATATAACATTCGTATACTGCTACTGTTTTGAACAATGCGTCGCATTTTAGTAAAACAATTAATTCATTTATTTATTTAACCTGATTAGCTAATATAGGGTCAAAATGCCTTGCGTAGCAGACGCGTAGCAAACGCGTAGCAATGCCTTGCGTAGCAGGCTCGTAGCAATAGATCGAGCTACGAGCACTATTGCTACGGACAATATCGCTATTGGCTATATGAATTTGATTGTTTTATTTTTCGTTTTATACTTTGATTAAATCGATGAGGAGTTGTATATTTAACACTTATGTATGTAAAAATAATACTGTTGAATTTGCTTGTACAAATTGCATATCTTACCTGAAAACTTACCAACACAACTTTTATAACTTCAATATTCGACCATTTTCGGTTCGCGTACGAACAAGATAAAACAGCAGACAGCGCTTCGTAAGTTAATCCTTCTTTATAAACGAGTTCTTGAGTCTCAACAAATTGCAATAGATGTTGTGCATTAAAAATAAGTCGGACGTCACCTGTAGAGAGAGCACGGCGCGCAGCTCATCTAACTTGCATGTGCCGGCACCCGGCGCCGCCCGCGTCGCGCCGTGCATCTCATTACCGCTTGCCACCTAGCTGCGGCGCAATGTGGCATACGAACTGATTGACTGCTCTTTCAACATACCTGGATTAGTCTATAACGTCACTTTAGCTGTCATTACAAAACCAAGAACAACATGGTTTATGGTTCCGAATTTAACGACATAATAATAATATTTCGTACCAAACAATATGTTCAAGATTTGCCTTTGAAGCGTGTATTTTGGCGAGTATCGAAACAAAAGATTATCTCAAAGCGAACGTCTACAACTCGAATCAGGATATTACCCTCAAAATTTGAACGGCGATATATTGTAACCTCGCCTAAAATTTAATATTGACGTGTGCATTGTTAACAACAAGCAGCCGGGACGAGGTCGAAACTCGCTTTGGACGAAGCAATTTTATGGGTTTATTGAAAGATAGTCGTGTTCAGCGCACAACCCTAAGTGATGAGATCCGGCCGAACCCCGGCCTTCATAACGTTTGTAATACCATTTTACGACCAGCTTAGGACGTAACTTATACATATTTTGAATAACTTTACGCGCTGCTTAGAAAAGAATTACTACTACCCGCCCCACCGAGATAGGCTTATATATTATACAACATTACTTTACGACGGAGCTGAACACCTCCTGACAGTGATGATGTTCATTTGCATTCAAATACGAATATTGCCTATAAAAAGAAAAACATGTAGGCAAAAAATACTGCCTTAGTAACTTAATGAGTTTGTAACATATTCAGCTTATCACAAGCTTATCACAAACAAAACTCAATTGTAATAAGGTCTATAATAAAATAAATTAAATATCAAAAGCACCAATATTCAGTGAGCACACCCCAGTTGCGTCACTTTCAGATGTTATCTTAACAAAATAACCCCAAGGTGGGACCGCTACGCACAAACGTCGCACTTACCAGCAAAACGACCTCAACTCTAATACATGTTTCGCGTGTTCCCCTCCCGGTGTGTATAATAAAAGAAACAGTTTTGTAACAGTTCCATTTTAGCCAAACTATGTTTGTACGTATTGAGTAGAAATCGTACGGGTCAGCACACGTGTTCCGCACATACAATCAGCCGTTAGGGCACGCCCTGACACCCCTAAAACGATTTGATTAAACTCATAAAACTCGAGGTACCTTCCTACCGCCGCCGCCGCCGCCGCCGCCGCCGCCACCGGTGGACGCGCGGCGCTGATACCAAACCTGAAGTTACATGAGCCCTTCCCCGAGACAGCCTGCCTGAACCGCCCGCGCCGCTCCACCAGCCACCTTTTAATAACACACTCGACTGCTTTCACCACCACGATTAAGATGACTGTGAATAATTACATTTCCAACTCTTTTTGTTTTTATACCTGGAGCAAGCAAACCGTTCTAAGGTAATGTTAGATAATGTTATAGCTTTCTGCAAACTTCCAGTTATTATTTCAGAGGAAAACAGTGAGTTAAAAGTAGGCGCTATTTTTTTGTTATTATACAACAATATATATTGAAATCAGCTACCACCAGTAGATCGATTTGTTAGTCTCCAACTCTACCAAGTTTTTATACACAAACTTTGTGCCTTGTGTACTTATAAAACAGTAAAAATATTATCAATTATGTTGTCTTTACTAAACAATTTAGCTGAGTACTGTATCTTTAACAACTTTAATAATGACTTCACTTTATGCCTGGTCTTACTGCTATACAAATTTCTGCATCCATTACCCATACGGCAGGACTTGAATCCGATAACAATCTCGTTTAATTTCTATTTGAAGATCGAAGGCATAAAAACTAAAGAGCTGGTAGCTTTTGCTGCAACGTTTTACGTAAACACATGCGTGCCCTGCCTCTTTATTGGATGTTGTTACCAAGTATCGAATCCCAGAGCTTACGGTGCTGGCGCGTGCACGTCAAACTTCGCTAACCGCCCTTAAGAAAGTTGATAAAGTTGCCTCCCGTCGGAGATGTGCTATGTCGTGCCGACCTCGTGTAAACTGTAATCCCGCAGATGATGCTAGGATTTAGCAGCTTTATATTACCTCCGTCAGAAGTTCTTTGATAAATGTTGTCTTAACAACCAAAGATACAGATCAAACATTTATCACTTCTTAATGTTTTCGAATAAAAATAATCTGTATATATAAATGCTTTATTATATTCGACCGGCGTGCTCAAAAACTTTGAGATTACCAACTTAGATTTATATCGCGTGAGTTGAGTTCGGCAACGTAAAAGCCGCGGATAGCTCAAGGATCCGCGTCCTCGCACTCCAGTGCGCGTGAATGGCGCTCGCGTCGTATTATCAACCGTCACTTCGCTCGACAGGTGTCGCCTTCAGCCAACTCGAGAGTAAATTACTAGCTTCGAAGTCGCTGAATCAACCCGACTCCTTAATCGATTTTCAAACCACTCTCCGAAGAGCTTGAGACACAAATGAGTATAAATGGCTACCGCAAAATTGAAGTCCGCATCTATGCAGTTCCATATTCTTGGCTTAATTTAAATTCATGTTAATGTCTAAGAGAAACTTAGTTTTAAACAAATAATCCTTGCCTACTATCTTATAATCAAATACTAAAACGCAGCATAGGATTAACTAAATGTATTTAAATATCTCTATGTTCGTGTAGCAGTTGAATAGCAACATCTTGCATGCTAAGCGCGAGCTACGAGCTCGTTTTCGTATTTAAATAGGGAAATGGGAAACAGACGCGGTGAGTCGACGAAGCACTGGTGCCGTAGTATTGTTTTAATTAAAGTAATTGGAGGAGGCACGTCGAGAGCCGCCGCTCGGTTGGCATGATCTGTGCCTTGAGGATTTACACCAATTTAAGACCGAACCCAGCCAGGCGTCAATTAACGGTACGAGTCCTACTCAATCGTATAACTGTGTACGATTTATCTTCGTACCTATTATGACGACATGTACTGATATTTCTAATTTATAAGTTTTTCGATTTACTGCTACTACAGAAATATAAACCAGATACAAATGTCAATGTACCTAAAAACCGCCCAGTGTCTTAAAGACATATTATATATCTATATTCATTTCCACAACAGTAGCTTTCTTTAGTTTGTTTCTGTACGACAAATGTAGCGGTGGAATATGAGAAACGAAACGAAAGAAACTGACACTAACAAAAAGCAACCAAAGATAAACGGAAACGGACTCGCTCATAGAGAAAAGTAGACAGTAGAGTGTAGACGCTCTGTGCTACTCGTACAGAAAAGTTTGCGGGCAGTCACTCCTTAGCTATCTATAAAGTAGGTACGGACATCTTTGTTAACAAATAACGCTCATTTTTAACCGACTTCCCAAAAAGGTGGAGGTTCTATGTTCGACATGTATGTTTTTTTTTTGTTGTGTATGTTCACGCATATCTTCGTCAATTTTGTATCGATTTTGAAAATTCTTTTTTTGATTGAAAAGTATGTTTCGAAATTGGCCCCATTCTAATTTGGTGAAGATCTGATGAAGAACTTCGAAGATATACAACAGAACTCTTCAATAAATTACGGCAAATCTCTCGGGATTGCTGCAATCGCATGTCTGTTTATTGTTTATACCATTTCATAACATAACATCACGCCAGTACGCTCTTAAAGAGTACGCAGATCTTTCATTTCACCGGTTATGTTAAGTTATTTTTCACTTTGTAGTTTTTTTATTTGGAAGTCGGTTGTATTTTTGTAAAAAAGCTTTTTATATATGAGTAAATGTTAACTTTGTTTTATAATTACGTACTCTTATAGCCGTTTAGAGCTGCACACAGTGATTTTCTAACATTAAGTTAATGTTGTTCTTAGCGCAACCTTTCAAGAACGTCGCCACCTTTTGTCTGTAATCAGGCAAATGTTCTATTTTCGTAGCAAAGCTCGGATTAACCCTTCGCCAAGAGCGCGTTTGTACAAGTTTCCTTAAAGTAATTAAAGGTTCGAGCAATTTGAACTCTGAAATGAAAATTCATAATCTATTTATCTACAAGGGTATCTTTAAAAGAATTTTGTAATCTGAGTCACAGGTCCAGTCATTCAGATATAAAGAAATACAGATTAATTGCATTCCAAAATTGTTTGATTAGTTTAAACTTCAATCAATTGCAATGAGCGCTCCAATAGTACAACAGATGCATGAATCTTTGTTAAGCTAACATGTGTTTTTCCAACCGCACCGGTGGGAGAGCGCGCATCGCCGAAAACAGTGAATAATGCAAAGGCCTTACGAATCGGATCATATTTTTTCAGAGAAATGTGGAATCGCGAAGTGGCAAAACAGAATTTAATATTCGTAAAAGGGTTGACGTCGGGATGGGGCAGCGCGGCAGTTGACGCGTGCCCGCTCTAGGAGTTTTTTTGGCTAGTTTCCAAAATCAATATCTTCGGATACACAGGCCGTCGCATTTTGCACTAATCTTACCGAAAAGATATAGATAAGTAGCTGTCAACGTTATTTTTCATAGATCAACACAACGTATTTTCTTGTACTTTAGTTCAATTTATTAAATTTACCTACACTGTGATCGTACCATATTCAAAGTTTTAACTTTGAATATGGTACGATCAGAGTGGCAATCTGAATATAATAAATTATATTTTCATTACCTTTTCACATTATCATCAGCCTATTAATGTTCCCACTGCTGGGACACAGGCCTCCTCTCTGTGAGAGGGGATGGGCCGTAATCCACCACGCGGGCCCTGTGCGGGTTGGTGGATGTCACATGTCTTTGAATTTTTGGTTCTAGGTTATGCCGGTTTCCTCACGAGGTTTTCCTTCACCGTTTTTGAGAGCAGTGGTGATGAAATAATTTACACAAAGTAAAGTGCCTGCCTGGGTTCCAACCCACGACCTACAACTTGTAAGTCGCGGTCGATACCACTGGGCCACCACTGCTCCTTTACTATACTATACTATAAAAGGTATAGGTTTCATCAATAGTATATTTTTAATACACTATTGGTGAAAAGTTTATATGCTACTCCCTAGAGCTAAACGCTTTTTACATGAGAATATTATCTGCAATATTGATTAACTGTTTAATTCTAAACAACGAACGGAATATCTCTCACTTCAACATCGACCCGATGTTCACCATGGTCTTCACCAAATCTATGTTGAATATTAGTATTTTATAATATCTAACTTTAAAGTATATGACGGGTTCAAGGCAAATATCATTATCGTACGACCAAAATATCACGTCGAAATGAAAACGCTCGAGGACACGTGAATGAATAATACATGAAAAATAAATCTTTCCGAAGACATTTCTTTTTCTGAGTGGAATTTACAGTACGTAAATATTATCTACCATAATATCAACACAATAGGAACTGCCTTACTGGCGTATATATCTTAGCTTGGGACATTGGATCTTGCATTGGATATGTGTCAGCTTAGCTGTCCTAAAGAGGTTCTATGTTGAAGCTTAGCAAGACAATATACTCAGCAATAAATTTAACAAATTTCTTACGTAAAATTTGGCTTATTTTTGGTCAGGAAGTAAAAGAGTCTTTACAATAATAAAAAAAAATGATTGACATGCAATCATAAGCACAGGTAATAAGTGAAGATTTTTAAATGAAATTAACACAGTTAGCGTGGAAATGGGTAGGCGGCGGAGTGGGCGCAGTCGGGTGCGAAGCGATGCGCCGTGCGCCGTGCGCCGTGCTCGAGAGCTCGAGAGCTCGGTTCATTTAAAGGCACTTGTCTGTAATTGCAGAGCGACTAAGACTTTACCCTGGCTGAACGGCAGGCGTTATCGAATAAAAAAAGTTTTAATGGTATGCCTTTGTCGAAGCTTTATGGGCTTCGCAAAACTTATCTCGACCTACTTCCATCTCCACTGTTTTATAACCCTCAAGTCCTAACACGCAATGTATCTTTGCTATGAATTAGTTTGCGACTCTTACGTCTCTACCAATTTGGAGCTCGCTCTTGAATTGGGAACTAAATAAAGACATAAAGGTTTTTAGGTGAATGTGTCTTGAAGAAATGCACTTATAGATAGTTTAAATAAAAAATCCCAGATAGCGGTTGCAATTTCGTCGGCAACGCAATAAATAGCTCGGGCGGCGCCGCTTGACCCACTTCCTGTTACATGCCGAAACGCCTGCGATTTAATCGCACCCTGCCTCACTCCATCCTTCCGTCGAGACCCCACACGCTTCGCTTCTTTGCCCCATAATTATTAAATCCATTCCGAGCTCGCCAAGAAAGGGGCACACCCAAATAAAAAGCGCTACCGGATCTAGTGAACCGTGCACATTAACATCAATAGCTTGTTGGAAATGTATTTTAGGCCAAGTTTACACAACATTCGTAAGATCTTTCATGCAAACCAAACCACATATACCTGTCGCACAACATTCGTTGACGCTGAATGGCCTAAATAACCTTATGCATTTATAGTTATTTATACTTCTCTTCAACAGAATGCGCTATGACATTGTTCTACAGCCATGCACTGAAAGTTACCTTTGAGAGCAAATGGCATCCGAATCATGTTATTCCCATTCGCAGTATCAATGCTTTTTATTCAGTGGAGAATGCAACATCGTGTAGCCACCACCCTGTTCACGTTCTCGGTTGAGTTCACATGGTGGGTTGTGGCGCGGGCCGGGCGCGGGCGGCGCGAGCGTCGCATCTGATAGCGAAGCGGAAATTGCGCGGCGCGTCGCGTGCGCCGCCGCCGCCCGGCTCCACCGCGTGTCCGTGACGTGCACTCCATTCGCTTTATTTCGTTTTGCTGCTCTCCTCGTATGCCTCCAAAATCTTTTACACTGCTGGATTCCGAGCACTCCTTTTGATACATTTTACTTTGAGTTCCTATCGAAATCATTTTTGTCACACAGAAATTATTTAGGTACAAGTCACCATTTAAATGTCGAAGTTTCGAGTCGAATATTTACGAAGACTTCTTTTCATCACATAAACATGTGATGTGCAATGTTTATTATGGACCAAGTGATTAATACTAAATTATTCATAATACCCGGGCAATTTGAAAAGCGCCCAATATGAGTAGGCAATATGATAAATAATATTTAAATAATTACACTGACCGGGCTTTCTGAATAATGCCCATCACTTACTACTGGTAATAAAATGTGTTTTTTTTATAATTATTTTAATGTTGACATTGGTTTTAATATAGAATAATATAAGTACGATAACTATTTTTATATTTATCTTAAAACGGTGAAGGAAAACATCGTGAGGAAACTGGCATGTCCTAGAACCAAAAATTCGAAGACGTGTAACATCCACCAACGCGCACTGGGCCCGCGTGTTGAATTAAGGTTGAATTAAACCTCTCTCACAGAGAGGATGCCTGTGTCCCAGCAGTGGGAACATTACAAGGCTGATGATGATGTTACTATTTAAGAAACATAACCGGCGACCCATTTCTGTCTGTAGGCTCTATGTAACCTAACATGAAAGAGGAGACGGGAGATGCTCGCTCATTTCGGGTTCCGTCATCTCCTTCGTACCTAACTCGCTTAGCTCGGTCTTGAACTAATTCATTGACCATAATTATGAATTGCCCAACCGTTACGTAGCAATATTCATAATGGCCAGAGAATATGATAAATACAGAAGTTTAAATCAGTATTAATTACATTGCCCGATTTCACTTGACTAGATTCATAATGCCCGGCCATTATACATAGTGCCTGATAAATCACTTGCATTATAATAGAGCAAAATCTACTATAAGCAAACAGGCGTAATCGGTTTAAAATATCTTCAAAGATTGGTGTAGGTAGATACCTCCTTGAACCTAATACGACGGAGGACAACGAGGAGCATCTTATAAGTCACTTTTCATGAGAATATTCCTACACAAAGACATCATAAGTAGGAAGCGAGCTTGTCTCAATATGAAGTTGATGCGGGCTCGTGTGTGTTTTGTCAATGTCGCGCTCGTAACAAAGCAGACGGGAGTACGCTCAAATATTTTTGTGAAACTTTCATGAATATATTAGCCATAAATGTGACTAAAGGAATCTATTTCCTCTACCGAACCGTGCGCAACGCCGCCGCGCCGCCCGCAATGTTCACTTTCGAACACTTAAACACTTTGAAGGTTCTGTAACGCTAAAACTATATCCGTATCTAAAAAGACTGAACACACTATCCGGTCTTCACAAATAACATTCCTACATAGATCACAAGCATTAAATTGATGTATTTTGCTGAAGGTCACAAAAGAGCTGAAATAAACGCTAATAAAAAGCTGAAACCCAATTATTATTCAAGTATTCCAGCAACACGCTCGCACGCTAACTCCCGTTTTCGTCATCGGGGCTCCTAGCGCTCGTAAAACACAAGTTGCACCATTATATTTTTACGACAGCAACGAATGTCAAGTTTTCAAAAACACGCCTGTCGAGTACCCCCGTGCCATTTGTTCGTTATCTCAGCTGAAAAACAAGTGATACATTCAGTGCTGGTGAAAAACCGGCTAGTATTATAATAAGCTCAACTTTGTTGTCTTAATTACTGTTATGCAAAGCAGCGATTATTATTTATTTTACATTTACTTATATATATCTATACAAATGCTTACGAACTAAAACCAAAAGAGACTTGTGAAGTCAAGAATCAAATATTTTATCGAAAACAATACTGGCAGCGACAATCCTTAAGTATAGCTAATTGTAATGTCATCGATGGGTTATTAGCGTATTTATATTTAATTTTAAGGAAAGATTGTAAAGAACAAGATTATTATTGGAAACTAAAAAGATTTTCGCTATCATACGACCTATTATCAAGATTATTTCAAATATAATTATAATTAAAAGTAATTAACTAATTAATCCTATCCTATTATTTATCTCAGTTAATTACTTTTATCTCAGTTATACGATATTCCAGAAACTGTTTCAAAAGAGAAGTATCCATCAATTAAATGTTTAATTAATACGCTGACTAGTCGTAGTCAGCATTTATTATCCTATACAGTAAAATATCCAAAATAATAAGATAACGTTAGATTTTATTTGTGAGCTTTTAACCTTTCGATCGTGCAATAGGTGTATATCTACGTTTCTGGTAAGCGTTCAAACAGCTGCCGTAAACAAACAGCGTCGGTTTGAAACAGCAGTGAGAATGAACAGCTGGGAAGTTTGCTCCAGAGTCCAGACGCCCTTTAACCTGATCGGGCGACGTTCGTGTTTTACCTGTTTTCAAAGTCTCGTCTCGGCTCCTTTTAATTATCCTGATAGTAACTTTCTTGTAGTAAATGGGAATCCTGCCGTTTTGCCAAAATTTGTAAAGTTTTAGCAACCTTTTATATACACATGCAATATTTGGAATGATTATAGTACGCACATACATACGGTAAAATTTTTACTCGGCAGAATATTACCAAGGATACTTTTTGACAATCGCTATCGCCAAGCTTTTGTTGACAGAATGTTACTTGTCTAGGGCCTCTGGGCCCTGTTTAATAAAGGATACTATGCTACAAAAAAGTCAAAATATTACAGAAATGCCACATTTTCGCGACATGGTTTTAAAAAAAAAACAAAATAATGTCAATGCAAAGCTACAGGTGCCAATGCCATTGCCGGCTATCAAAGATTTCAATCGCTAGATGCGCCCACCAAGTCGGTTTGTGCGCTCAGTATATTTTACTTCGTACACATAAGTTCGCACGATATAATTCATCATTATCATCATCATCATATCAGCCGAAAGACGTCCACTGCTGGACATAGGCCTTCCCCAAGCGTCGCCACATTGACCGGTCCCGTGCGTCTCGCAACCAGCGGATTCCCGCAACCTTCACCAGGTCATCGGTCCACCTGGTGGGAGGCCTTCCAACGCAACGTCTTCCGGTTCGCGGTCGCCATTCCAGAACTTTTCTGCCCCATCGGCCATCCGTTCTGCGAGCAATGTGCCCTGCCCACTGCCACTTAAGTTTCGCAATTCTTCGGGCTATGTCGGTAACCTTGGTTCTCTTGCGGATCTCTACATTTCTGATTCGATAACGCAAGGAAATTCCGAGCATAGCCCTCTCCATTGCCCTTTGAGTGACTGTAAGCTTTCTGATGAGGCCCATTGTAAGCGACCACGTCTCAGAGCCAAATGTCATCACTGGCAACACACACTGGTCATAGAATTTCGTCTTGAGACACTGTGGTAAGTTGGACGAGAAGATACCGCGCTACTTCCCGAACGCTGCCCAGCCGAGTCGGATTCGACGGTTGACCTTTTTCTCGAAGTTGGCTCTACCCAACTGGATCGTTTGTCCCAGGTAGACATAGTCGCCCATAACTTCGAGGGTAGAGTCTCCTACCTTGATAGGAGTGAGTATAACATGGGCATTCGACATCACCTTGGTTTTGTCCATGTTCATTCTAAGACCCACTCTTTCGGAAGCTCTACTGAGGTCATCGAGCATTGTACTGAGGTCCTCCATGGTCTCAGCCATAACCACTATATCGTCGGCAAACCAAAGGTGAGTGTTGTACTCGCCATTGACGTTGATGCCTAGCCCTCTCCAGTCCAGAACCTTGAAGACATCCTCTAGTGCAGCGGTAAACAGCTTCGGAGATATGACGTCTCCCTGTCTCACACCTCGCTGCAGAAGGACTGGTTCCGAGGTCTGATCCTGAAGTCGAACTGACATGGTGGCGTTTTTAACCGACTTCAAAAAAAGGAGGAGGTTCTCAATTCGTCGGAATCTTTTTTTTTTATGTATGTTCCCCGATTACTGTAAGACGCCTGGACCGATTTGAAAAATTCTTCTTTTGTTTGAAAGGGTATACTTCCCAGTTGGTTCCATAGTCATCAAATCAGGATCTGATGATGGGAATTTGGAGAAATCGAGGGAACTCCTCAAATATTATAGGCATACATATAGCGATTTTGGTATTTTTATCAACAATGCAATCATCTGCACTCAGAAAGTAACATTTGGTGAAGTCGAACTGGTGAAGAAGACCACATATAGCCAATAGAATTCCTTAATGCTAAGTATGTCATGGGTTATAAGATATCTAGAATAGTTTAACGACTATGATGAAGCAAATACTTATAAATACATAGTGCTGATGAAAATGGTACCATCGAACTGATCTGATGATGAAGCCGGCAGGTAGGCACTGGTACTCCGAAATAAAACAATGTATCCTAGTCGTGTATGGGCTTATTGGAATCGTCATGAGATGTACTTTGGCTATATATGATGTTTATTGCAATTGGAAGTACCTATCAAAACTAAAAAGAGATAAATAAAAAACTTTTTAACAAAAAATTAAACCGACTTCCAAAAAAACACTGCAAAACGAAAAATAACTTTCTTTTCCGAAGTCGGTGTCGAAACACGGCAAACAATAGCTACCAAAGACACCGACTTCGGAAAAGAAAGTTATTTTTCGTTTTGCAGTGTTTTTTTGGAAGTCGGTTTAATTTTTTGTTAAAAAGTTTTTTGTATAAACACTTCAACACTTCGATGTACCGGTAGTCAATTTGGCACCGTTGGAGAGACTGCAGTACAGCCCAAGTCTCGATCGAATCGAAGGCTTTCTCGTAGTCCACAAACGCTAAACAGAGAGGCAGGTTGTACTCTTCGGTCTTCTGTATAACCTGCCGCAGCTTATGTATGTGGTCTACGGTGCTGAAGCCTTTACGGAATCCGGCTTGTTCGGGAGGCTGGAAATCGTCAAACCTGCGCGCGAGACGATTCGTGATGACTCTTGAAAACAGCTTGTAGACAGGGCTAAGAAGTGTGATGGGCCTATAGTTCTTCAGTAAGGCATTGTCACCCTTCTTGAAGAAGAGTACCACCATACCCCTGCACCATGCCTGTGGCGTTTTCCCTTCGAGTATGACGGTATCAAACAGCTTCTGAAGGGCTTTAAGGATTGGTTTTCCACCCGCCTTCAGGAGTTCGGCCGTAATTCCGTCGCCACCCGGTGCCTTGTTGTTCTTAAGCTGTTTCAGAGCCATCCTAATCTAATACAGGCTGACGTCCGGCATGTCTTCGGTATAGTGTCGGGTCAATCTAGCTCTAGGGTCATTCGCTAGATTCGCGACGGGTTTACTGGTTGACGTGTACAGCTGCCCATAGAATCTCTCGATCTCCCTCAGAAGCTCCAGTTTGGCGGAAACGATCCTGCCATCATCGGTCTTCAGTTTCGTGAGCTGGCTCTGCTCAATAGACAGATCTCTTGCAAAGACCTTGGAGCCCTTATTCCGCTCAATCGCGTCTTTTATACGCTCAGTATTAAAGCGGCGGAGGTCGCTTTTCAAGGACTTTGAGATCCGTCTATTTAGCTGCCGGTATTTCAACGCATCGTCTGAAGACTGCAGGATCATCTCACGCCTCTCCTTCATAAGCTTGAGATTAGGATCAGAGAGCTTTTTGTTCCTATCTGTACGGCGGGTCTTGAAGAACTTAGACCCGACCGTATAGACAGCTTCCACGAACCCATCGCTGTAATCGTCCACGGAGCTTCCTAGGCACTCGAAACGATTATGGAGTTCGAGCTGAAAGTTCTCGGGGTTTTGGACCTGGATCTGTGCTGGGCGGAGCGTGGACTTCACCAGTCGAGACCTTTCAAGCTTAACATTAATGTACAATGTCAAAAAAAAAAAAAAAAAAAAAACGGTGCCTCTTACCATGCGGTGATCGCTCCCGGTTTTCACGTCACGTCTCTTTTGCCCAATTTTGCGTTGAAGTCCCCCATGACAACGGTGAAGTGAGTTTTGAAACCATGCATGGCTCTAGAGATATCCTCATACATGGTCTCTACCTCGTCGTCGGGGTGTGCCGAGGTCGGGGCGTAGACCTGTATGACATTCAGCGAATATCTTGCGGATATTCTGAGTATAAGGTACACCACCCTGGTCGACACTTCGGTCGATCTTCACCACGTTGTTCACAAGGGACTTGTGGACGATAAACCCGACACCACCCTGGGACTGTCGGTCACCCTCTCGGAAATAGAGCAGGTTACCGGATTTGAGGATTATCGAGTCCTCCCCCTCTCTTCGGACTTCAGACAACCCTATAATACTCCATCGCAACCTGCTCAATTCTTCCTCCAGTTCGGGTATCCTCTCGTCGGTCCGGAGTGTTCGCGTGTTATAAGTTCCCAGGTCCAGTCGTCGGCGTTTATTGGGGTAGCCGGGTCCACTCCGGGGATTCTTAGCACCCCTTGCCACGCCATCGCCTCGACCGCTACCGTAGCCGAGGGTAGACGGGCTGCCGGGCACTCGGAGCCGTTTTTTCTGTTTGCTGATCATTAGGATTGGGGGGTTTTGCCATAATCGCCACGCTTGGCAGGCGGGTTGGCGATCGCAGTTTGTTGATAAAGTGCACAGAGAACGCTGCTGCCCATTCTCTGGTGTAATTATAAAGGCGAATTTATACTATTACGCATCGAGTGATTTGCGTCGGGCACGCCAAACCGAGCTTGTCACGAAGACGACTACAGCAGCGTCGTCTTAATAGAAAGCAATCATCGTGCGAATACTTACGTTCATTATTGTTCGGCAAAATTGGAAGGCCCTCTATAGGTACGACGACACGTTCTAGTTTGCCGTAAAATGAACGCTGTATATTAGGAAAATGCCTTAATGTAAACGGTGCAATGATGTGTGTGTGAAGCCATATCTAGTTATTGAAATCTTTGTTTCACTGTCAAATCAAAATCCATACTCACCCTTTCAACCATAATATTTATGAATCACTAGCTTCTGCCAGCGGCTTCGCCCGCGTCGAAGTCGAAAATGATCTCTATGGGACATATTCCCGGGGTAAAAAGTATCCTATGTGCTATTCCTGACTATAATCTATATCTGTGCCAAATTTCATCCAGATCCGTCGAGCCGTGCGAGCGTGAAGAAGTAACAAACTTTCGCCTTTATAATATTAGTGTGATAGTATGATGTTCTAGGTTTTCAAGAAAACAACGATTCAACTGTATGGGGCGCTGTAAACGCTCTATTTTAAAGAATGTTTTATTTGAATAGAGATAACACTTTACGATATGGATCTTAGTTAGAATTACAGCGAATATTTTGTTTCAAACTTTTTAAGTATAAATAAATAAAGTAATCTAAATGTAAGTATTGTATTTATTTTATTCGATTACATTATTGATTAAATACATTTTGAATAAAATATAGACGTAGATAGACCTACTTAATTTGCGTGTTTTCCTCCCAGTTTTGTTCCAGCTTAATGCAAGTCAATTATTTCCTGTAGTAGACCTGCAGCCTAATTGGATAAGTGAATTCTGCAAAGGAAACAAGTCGATTCTTTCAAAGAATCAGAATCATTTCTTTCAACTTTTTCGGTATTGTGAAACTAATTTGGAAAGCTAGCGTTAGCTTTCCAAATCCTCCTTTGAGTTGAACACAGACTACTTAGAGATACTACGGAGTTGAAGATATATGACATTTGCATTACACTATTGGTAATAGTGAAGTTTTATCTTGATTCTTCCTCTTTCATTCATTCTTTTACAATCAATTCTACGTCAAAATATTGGTAATGAAAGGAGCATAACCTTTCCGTTTCAGAGTGTAATATGCAATACAAAAAGTCGTTTTTGGGAAGGTTCCAACTTGTTTGCTTTTTAGAATTCACTTACGCAATTAGGCTGCTGTAGTCCTGTAGGTAGAGCGAGCAAAATTTGATTGAAAAAGTACATTTTGCTATCTGAAGATCTTGAATTTTTCAAGATACATCTCAGTACGTCTTGGTTGTTGCGTTTTTGTGTTGTGCATAAGCCGAAATAATTACTCTTATTTCATTCAGAATACTGAATAAAGCCTATATCTATCCATATTGCTAAATTCAATCTTCGTTCGCTCTTGCATCCAAGGTGAAATTTCTAACCTAAATCAAACCAAGTTCTACCAAATACAAACAAGGTATTTTTTTATAGGCACTCTCGCTTAATCTGACATTGTCTTTGATTGATAAAGAATGAACATACTCCCAGAAATAAATCCTGGATCCGCCCCTGGTTGCATTATTATTAAATAGGTAATGCTAATGCCCAGGCTTGTCCAACATCCATGAGAATACCTTGTTTTGAAAATTATATTGTATGTTCATGCAACAACAAAGTAGCTCTTCTGGTATTTTCCAATGAAAGTGCATTGATCTATTGCCGCAATACGTTTATTCGTACACAAACACATTGTAAATAATAATAACTTCGAAAAATTAATTCAAATGTAAACATTATGATTTGAAATTTACACCTTAGATTCAGACGTTAATACACACACTGGCAAAATTAACGGAACAAGAAAAAAAATCGTATGTCTTTATTTTGTTTTATAATAAAAACAATTATGCCTAATTGATAAAACAATTGAACGTCAACTTTCGTGCAATTGTTTTAACTTTATTCGAACTAACAAAATTTTGAGACAATTCCGCTTATTGCCACTTTGTACACAATTTGCATTAACATACTGAGTTATTTGTTTTGATTTTATCCTGTAGATCTTTTTCGAAGTTAAGGTCGTTATTGTGCTCAACTTAACCAAACTGAGAGAATCAGGGCACTTGAGATAAGTATAAATTATCAAACCTACAGATGATGTGCGAATTCATCATTAATCTGTTTCAACCATTTATTGCATTTTCCAATGATTCAGAAAGAAAGATAATGTTTTTGTGAGAAGATAAGGACAATTCAGAAAACGCATACTTCTAACAGGAATAATCGTTTCATTCAGTTTCGCATTCGCAAAAACCTGCGATTAAAGGCCGTTCAAGCCAGAAATGAGCTGAAGGAAGCTCAAGGTGCAACAGTAAATAAACTTGCGGTACGAAGGAGGTTGAAGGAAGCTGGTTTTGGTTCGTTCATGCCCGCAAAAGGTCCATAAATTAAGGCACACCTCCTTAGAAACAGTATAACTTTTGCTAGAACATCGATTTCGGTCCACGGACTGATGGATTAAAATATTGTATAGTGATGTGTGTGGCAGTCATTTAAATTGAATTAACGGACGGCAATACATGTGTAATCATGAACAAGAACAACATAATCTGTAATTTTTTTAAACTACTGCGGCATATAGTAGAGGAAAAATATTGGATTAAGGTAGGATATGTTTGGGAGCTCGTACGGACTTGGTGGTGATCGATGGAGGAGATATTATTGCAAATCACTATAGAAATGTTATTTGATGAATTAAATGTGGTACCATTTGCCCCTTTATCAGGGGTCACTTCGTTTTGATCTAGGATAATGCTCGGCCGCATATCACTTTTTCAACTTCAAACTATCAAAAAAATGTTACCATCATAAGTTCGAAAAACATTTGACCGAACTTCATTTCACCTAAAACTTTTCAACTGTTATCGTTTCGTTTTTTTTTACTTCTTCGAAGTCACGTCTGCCACTGTCTCAGTTGACCTATTATCTATTCGATTTTTTCGTTACTCCGACGTTTCACTTGGTCGAAAAACTTTTTACCGAAGCTTAGCCACTTAGCCGAAATAACATAAATAACATTTGTTCGAAATATTTATTTTTAAACGCATATCAAAATACTAAGTGAGAGAGAAACAGTGGGCGAATACAAATGTTTAAAACAGAGACGTGAAAAAAAAAATTGTCGCCGTAAGCCCGCTCCGCGGGGTTCCTATTTCTGTCTGCAGGGTCTAAAGTAACCTAACCTATCCGTGTCGGGGTGCCCTAAATTCCCGAGCTCGCTTCGCTCGCTCTTGGACAAATTCTTTGAAATAATTAATTAATAAAAATGTCTAATGCATGACAGCTATTAATAAATCATTTGCATGAAAATTCGAAATAAATACGTAAACTCAGACAAGACTACGTGAAGTCGATTTTGCTGCGATTAGTTTCTGTCACTAAATTTTGTAACACAACATATTGACTTTTTATGACACTATTTCAATTTTAAATTAAAAATGCTACCAAGTTACCGGCTATATATTTATTACTAAATAATATTCCCTAAATGTTGTTTCGGTTTGGTGAAAATATGGCAAATGAAAAAAGTTCAAAAGAGGCTTCGGCCAATAGAAAAAAGTTATTTTGTAAATCGGCGAAATGTAGTTCGGTAAAATAATACCTATGCCAATTGATACTTCGAAAATCTGAAATTATGTCAAATAATGCATATAGCAAAAAAGACGTCGGTCAATAGTTTTCGGTAAAATGAAATTCGAACAAAAAAGTTCGGAAAAGTGATCGGTCCCCATCAAAAAAATAAAATATCGCAGTTTTGAATTAGCCGGCGAGATCACCAGATACGCATCCTATAGAAAACGTTCGGGACCTGCTTAAACAAATTCATTTACACGAGACAACGGATAACACTATTTTCAACATGTCTAGGTGGGTGAAAACTTTATTAAAAGAACGTGGAGGAATCACTCGATATTATGTGATATTAATGTAAAAATGTTATTATAATTAACTTTTTTATCTTTCCTTAATAACGGTAAAATTAATTCTTGATGAATGTGCAGTTTTCACATACAATCATGTTATTCACACAAAATGTACTAAATGCGATCTGATTTTTATTTTAAAAGGTGTATTTTTAAGTAAGGAAACCTGTATCTATCTAATATTATAAAGAGGAATGATTTGTATTTGTGCATATAACGAATGAACTTAAAAACTACTGGACTGATTTTTTTTCGAACAAAAATTCATTCACCGTTGGGAAGCTACACTATCCCCGGGTGTACTTTTTATCCCTGTATTCCCACGAGAACGGGAACTACGCGGGAGAAACTGCGAGGCGGCCGCTAGTTAATGTTTTAAAATTAAATCGTATTAAAAAAATACTGTTAATTTTGCCGGTGTGTGTTTGTCAACTTGTCAAATAATTTAAAAAGACATGGAAATAAAAGAGATTGTCAGTAAAAAAATTCAAGCACAATAAAAGAGGTTATAAGTAAAAATATATCCACCGCACTCTAAACCAATTTATGTCAAATGTCATGGGGTTGTGTACCCGCGATAGCTGGGGTTACAAGGAGTAAAAATATGAAAAGAAAATCTTTTTAGTACTTTATGACCAATAGCCCCAAATATCGCCCTGTTTTGTTTGATCCATACAGATCGAGCCACGCGACACACAATGGATTTTAATTGTTTTGGTAATTATTGCATTCAACGGGTTAATCTTTTCAAGGCTAGGCAAGGTAATTTTTTTCTTACAATACTTCTATAGGTGTATGAATAATCAACAGGAAAATAAGTTGATCTTGTATTTGTAAAAATGGGCACTATTTCCATCTATGAAGACCTAAAGTTTTCCATCTCGTTTCGCTCGCTTTTGTCCACAATTTAGCTCATAACTTCATCAAAAATTTCTCTCTTCATCAGCATTTTTTTTCAATGTTCAATGTCCAAACATAGGTCCAAGATTGATATTCTGGCACCGAGCGGGCGCACGGCGCACGGCCAGTACCGCGTTAACATTGGGGAATATATACGTCTTAAGTTTGAGGCACTATACACACGAGACAAGTTTGAGGCACTATACACACGAGACAAGTTTGAGGCACTATACACACGAGACAAGTTTGATTAGTTATTAAAAAATATCAAACTTATGTGGAATAAAATAAAAATACATTTTATATGAAAATAAAGTTTGTTAAAATTTCACCCCTGGAATTAAACACACCTAATATTATAAGAAGAGGTAAACTTGTTTTTCGTGTTAGTAAATGGACCTCTTTCAAAAATTGTTTTACTAATATAAAGCTACATTAATGTCCAGCGCGATATGCCATATTATAAGATAAAGTTTACTAACGCAGACGAAGATGTGGGCAGCAGCTATTACATTTTTCTATCGTAGCCTGTAGCCTAATTTGTGTGCCTCTGTCAAAATATATAACTACGATATTGCCTCTATATAACACACATAATATCTCACAGAGCTGTGGTGCCCACTTAGAGTAGTGGTGGCCCAGTGGTAACGGCCTCGACTTACCTGTCGATCGTGAGTTCGAACCCAGGCAGGCGCTTTACTTTGTGTAAATTATTTCATCACCTCTGCTCTTAAAACAGTGAAGGAAAACATCGTGAGGAAACCGGCGTGTCCTAGAACCAAAAATTCGAAGACATGTGACATCCACCAACCCTCATTGGACCCGCGTGGTGAATTAAGGCCCATTACCTCTCACAGAGAGGATGCCTGTGTCCCAGCAGTGGGAACATTACAAGGCTGATGATGATGATGAATATCTCGCATACATTGTGTTTTCTGTATTGATGTTTGTCTATTTGAAGAAAGCTTATAAAGGCTTGATACAAATGCTTTAGATACTGTAGGCGTTCCTAATTATGTTCTTCTGCGTAATAATAAACAGATAACTAAAATTTCGACTGCTTTACCTTAATATTCTTACTAATTAATTTTCAACATAACAATCCTTTATAGCGTTAAATTAAATTCGTCTTAAAGTAATCGTCAATAGAAATAAAATCTGTCTGGCGAATAATTAATTATATTTCATCGAATTGTATCACGAGTTTATAAGATATAATTGTTTGATCAGAACTCAAAATTAACTGCTCAATAATTAGATCCAGGAGCCACCTTAGTGGTAAGAACTAACGTAAATGAAATAAGTGGTTTTCTAGTTCAGAGCACACTAACAGACATACAGTCAGAGGCATTGCTTATTTTGAGAATAGACGTAATTATAATGATCCATAATAAATTCCTAATTGCTATTGTAAGTCACAAGTGATGCCTATCTTATGTATAAACAGCATTATCTATTTACTTGATAATAAGTAGACCCAGGTAAAACTTATCGGTTGTAAGTTTACTTTAATTAGTGATAAGTGTTGCTATTTTAGTTATTTGGTGCATAGTTAAGTTGCAAAGCAGAGGATCGATTAGTTAGTATGGGGGCGCGGTCGCGTGCACGAGCGCCATAGCAGCGTACCGTGTAGCGCTAGCGGCCGGGCGGGCGGCGGCTCGACGCGGCGTTGCCTTCCGGCGAAACGCGAGGAATGTTGCCGATAGATTAACTTCTGATCTCTTTTCCGATATTATAGCGGAGCGCTTATGTAAGGAATTCTAAGCGCTTCAATCTGGTTTAAGGCCAACTAAGGCTCTCCGAGAAATCTGCTCGGTATCTCCCGACATAGATATATTATTCAACGTCTTACTAATACCCCAAGCTATGCGACTCGAGTAGCGCCGCACGTACTACATCCCTCGTGTTTATATATTTAGAAGTACATATGACTTTCCAAATCGAGACTCGCACTCGCTTCTCTCCGCTTTACGTTTAGGTTTAACGTTGAATTTTTAAACAAACATTATTTAAGTTAGAATGGGACATGTGCATAATAAATTAAAATGTATGTATTCTTTCCTGCCAGCTAACTTTATTCCAGGCCCGTGTCTTTCGCTGGAACATTTTATGACGCTATATCACTGTCCCTATGTAGTGGATACTTATATTACTTTGAAATATTACACTCATAGTGTCTGTTTCGTCTTTGCGACACCACATAATATAACGACATTATAGTGAAATATGAAAGCACATCAGTGGTTGCCGAATATTGTCTCTTACGCGCTTTTCCTCTATTTTTCTTTTTTATATGACTTCTTGTACGTAACTTAATAATATATATTTTGTGTCAGGTACGAATTTTATATACATACAGCATCATGAAAATAGTACGCATAAAAAACCTATCCTAAATACGGGTGAGTAAACATATCTTATATTTGAAATGACGGTTCCGTTTTTGACACGATATGAGCTATTCAACTTTTTCAGTCAGCCTTTCACGGCTAGCGTACACAGACGAGCAAACTGTTCCATGGCGAGCTAGGTGAACAAAATACCATGGTTTCGTGGTTTAAACCGTAAACATTTTTTGAAGTATTAACGCTTATTGTCTTAGTGGATTCCTTCGTGATTAGTGTGTAATCACACATTAAATGTGACGCATGTAATGTAATAAACGGCGGTGATGCAGCCCGTGAGCGGTGAGCCCGTCGGTTACTTACGTCTGCTCCCGGCTCCGCTCAGGTGGGGGAGGGCGTTCTGCGGCTTGTTTGCGTACAAGTGAATTCCATTAGATCCAGCGTATGTACCGCCGCCGCAACTTCCACGCCCGCTTCATTCATATGCCATTAGCTGATCGATTTACAAGTACAATATGTGTTCATTTACTTATATCTATCTATTAACATAATATAATCCTTTTCATGATAGCTACCTACTTTAGAGCGTGAGATATATTTACCGTAAGTCGGTGCAGACAAGCAGGGTGCGTATAACGTTACAATACAACTATGAACTTGAAAAAGAAAGTAAAATGTCAGCAGACCCTGTTAGCTGAAAACATGTTTCGGCTGCTGCGTAGCGGATGGTTACTCTTTATGTAATTATGATAACTCAACATGAAAACTCATTTAATGTCACAGCAATGTGCTTCACCATTTAAAAGTGTGTTGAACTGTGGCGCTGTACTCGTGGAACAATAATTAAATTTTCCCTCGGCGCTGAGTGCGGAGTATGTCGTTTCATCAACCTCGGCACTAACTCGCGAGAACGGCGCACCACCTGAAATATTTAATTCAGACCAGCCATTGTGCTTTAATTCACAGGAAATGAAAATTTATGGCACTTTCTATACCATTCAAAATATAAATCACCACCGTCATAACAACTTGTAAGTAAAGATACCTAAACACGTTTTAACGGTGTTTGGGCTTTCTTTTCCGAAGTCGGTATCTTTGTTACCTAAACGTTTTTCGGCACCGACTTCGGAAAAGGAAGTAATTTTTCGCTTTGTAGTGTTTTTTTGGACGTCGGTTGAACTTATTTGTTAAAAAGTTTTAATTTTCATTTTTTCAGTTTTGGTACCTAAAATTACGATGTAAATCATTTATAGCCAAAGTACACCTCATGACAATTCCAATAAGCCCAAACACGAATAGGAGACATTGTTTTATTTCGGAGTGCCAGGCCTACCTTCGGGCATAATCATCAGATCAGTTCCAAGGTACCATTTTCATCAGTACCATTTGTTTATAAGTATGTTGTTTGTGCTTCATCATAGTCGGTTAACTATTCGAGATATCTTATACCCGTGACATAATTATCATTAAGGAGTTCCACTTCATCGGTTCCACTACACTAAATGATACATCCTGAGTGCTAATGACAATGCAATTGTTGATGAAAATACCAAATTCGCTATATGTATGCCTATAATATTTGAGTAGTTCCCTCGATTTCCATGGGATCCCATCATCTGATTCTGACTTGGTGACAATGAGACCACCTCGGAAGTATACCCTTTCAAACACACATGGCGGAGTAATTTTCTTATTAAACATATAAAAATCATACAGTCGAATTGAGAACCTCCTCGTTTTTGAAGTCGGTTGAAAATATAAAAGAATTCAGTCGGATTGAGTGAATTTGTTTCGATTGGATTGCAATTGTAAATTTCTTCAAAGTTGTAGAATTTTGAAGTATCCCTATCGTATAGTATACCGGTCCCCTAATGAGTATTCAGGCCTCTCGAGAGCAAACGTCCCTATGCGCGTAACTATTTCTATTTGTGAATCCGCCCCTGCTTCATATGAATAAAATATTCACGTAGTGTTAGAGTGTGGCCTTACAAATAGATGAACATTAGGTGCCACATTAAAAACGTCTAGTCGTCTCTCTAAAATAATTAGTTTTTCTTGCTTTGTTAAAATTGAACTTAAAATTTGTCAATCTCTTCTCAGACTTTCAGTTAGAGATATTATTAAAAATAAAGTATTGTTGCAAATGATGTGACATAAAATAGATGTCAATACACAACTTTTTGATTGGTCAGATTTGATGAATCATTGGATTTTTCAATCGTCAAGTTCAGGTTCACAAGTGTTGATAATGTATTATGATAGGTTTTCAATATTTGTTGCCTTGCCCCAGTTAAAATTTAACAAATACCCAAAGTATCTAATAAGAACAGAACTTCAGCTATATTTAAACTAATAAATAATATAAAAGAGCTACGGATCAAATTACAAAAAATCATTTACAGTTAGAAAGTAACACTATTGCCGATAGCCACAAGATATGTTTTACGTTGAAATACGTACCGCTATACCGCTTGTTCCTTTTACACCATCTAATCTTTTTCCTGGTTTTAAAAAAAACCTCTGTTCTCTACATTTTGTCGACAAAAACAAAAACGTACTAAACAGCTGTTTTCAGCCGCCTTCAAAAAGGAGGAACTCTCAATTCGACTGTTTTTAGGGTTCCGTACCCAAAGGGTAAAATCGGGACCCTATTACTCCGCGGTCCGGCTGTCTGTCATTCTGTCTGTCTGTCACCAGGCTGTATCTCATGAACCGTGATAGCCATATAAAATTTTCACAGATGATGTATTTCTGTTGCCGCTATAACAACAAATACTAAAAACAGAATAAAATAAATATTTAAGTAGGGCTCCCATACAACAAACGTGTTTTTTTGCCGTTTTTTGCGATAATGGTACGGAACCCTTCGTGCGCGAGTCCGACTCGCACTTGGCCGGTTTTTTTTATGTTTGTTACGCGATTTTTTCGGCAATTATGGACCAATATTGTTTTTTTTTTAGTTTTTGTAAGCGTGTACTCTGGAGGTGGTTCCATTGTCACCAAGTCAGGATCTGATCAGGGGATCTCATGGAAATCGAGGCAAGCTCTTCAAATATTCTAAGCACATATATAGTGATTTTGCTATTTTCATCAACTTGGCAAGCAAATGCACTCATAAAGTATCATTTGGGGAAGTAGAACTGATGACAAAGACCACAGATGGATAATGGAAGTACTGAAACTTCTCAATGATAAATTTTGATTGCGAATAAGATATCTCGAATAATTAAAACAAAAAAAAACAAACAAAATAGAAACTAGAAAAAAAATACCGACATCCAAAACAAACACTACAAAGTGAAAAATAATTTTCAATAATTTTTGGTACGTATGGTTTTTTTGTTTTTGACACCGATTTCCGAAAAGAAAGATATATATTTACAATAAGTTTTAAAGTTAGTTACGGATTTCAGTCACAAATATTGAATTAAAACAGGTACAAAAGACACCGACTTCCGAAAAGACTAGACTTATTTTTCACTTCTTAGTGTTTGTTTTGGATGTCGGTATTTTTTTTCTTATTTCTATTTTCTTTTTTGTGAATTGTTTTATGCATAAATCTTGGGTGATACCTACTGCCTAGGAAAAATGTGATGGTGATAAAAAAATTAGGTTGCTCATGCACATAGCTTTGTATAAATTATACAACGTGTAATTAAATTAACTGAAAATCTAGGAGGTTTTCAGTTATATGACATAGAAACGAATTCGGTTACGAACTTCATGCGGAAAAACGAAACTTATCACATCTGTCTGTCGCAAACTATTTAAATTGCTAAACATAGAAACTTGATATTGGAAATTGAGATTTAACATTATTGACCCACATATTAAACATTATTGACCCACATATTTTCAGCAATTTCTGTTTTTTTTAACCGACTTCTTTAATTTTCATTTACTTCGTATATTTACTTCGAATGAAAGAGCAGTTGAGAATTTAGAAACCGTTTATTTTGAATTTTTAGTCGTTATACTTTTTGAGAATTGCAGAAACAAATGTGCAAAAAATGAAACGGTCATTACTTACTTCTTAAGAAAATAAAAAAGAATTTTCTTAAAATTGAACTCTTTCCTTCAGTTTTCAGTATGACATTACTCCAGAATATCTAACCTAATACCTTTAAACGAGCAATTCTTGTATATATATTTATAATCAGAATCTCGGAAACGGCTCCAACGATTTTCATGAAATTTTGTATGCAGGTGGTTTCGGGGGCGAAAAATCGATCTAGTTAGGTTTCAATTTTAGAAAACGTCGTTTCTCTATTTTCACCCGAGCAGAGCTCGGTCGCCTGGTACTGATCTTTATTAGGTATCGGATGGTTTAATAATACAGACTGAGTTTTTGCTTTCTAAATTCAGTGGGTTCGATTCCTGGCTATGAATATACATTTTTCAAAAATCCAATAATGCTGACGACGAATGAAGAAATAAAGACTCCTTTTAACGTTTTGCCGCTATTCCTCTAGTTTTGGATTTGGCCATCCACAATCACTTGAATCATGAATTGCCTGCATAGCAAGGTTCAAATATGATCTGAGGAAAATTAAACAGTTAGATGTACAACGCGAAGAAAACAGACGGAAACAAACTTTTTATAGTGTAGCTTCTCGCAGAGGACACTTGACGCGGGGCAGTAGGGCGCTGCCTTTTCTGCCGTACCATTATCATTTTATTTGCCATGGCAAGCATCGAACCATGTATTCCATGAATTTTAAATGAACTGGTAATGCAGCTACTTTAAAATTACTCCTCAGTACTTATCTTTTACTGACTGAAATAAAGCTTATACTTCGAGTGCTCTTAAACTCCTAAGTCCCACAAACTTTAGTCTTCTTAAGGAGTTTAAAGAAAACAATTATACCATGATATATTCTAAAGCCTCGGTAAAACGGAGTAAAATTATAACTGTAGCTAAATCTAGACATGGCACAGCATGTTTTTATGGAAGCTTTAATGTACCACCTATGTCAGCACTGCTCGGAGCAGGCGATGCTAAAAGTAGGCTGTAAATATTTAGCTGAGACATTCTTGGGATACAGTGAGTTTAAACGACCTGAAAGCCAAAGAGAATTTACTTTATACTTATCGAAGTATGTACATTGGCGGTGTCAAGTTGCGAACGGCAATGATTGGCCCGGTTTCTTGCCACCGCCTTATTTCCATGTTATTACCGGCAGCGCGGCGATATTAAAGCGGGCGCTACGCCGCCGCCGCCGCCGCCGCCGCCGCCGCCCGCGTCTCCGCCCTGTCTTTGCGTCCGTGAATTAGGTTAATGGCCTGCCAGGTGATTTCCTTCTAAGCCGTATTTCGAGTAAAGCGCCACCACCTTAACACGCCAATGTCGCTGGAACAAATCTGAATGTTTAACTTTTTCCTAAACCCACGATCGTTTTATACATACTCATATTTACGTAAAGTTTAGCGATAACCAAAGTAAACGTGTAGTTATTTCCGTCAATCTACTACTAAATTATACCAAAGACCGAGCTCCGACTTTGTAAATTAGAGGGAGGTATATAATCAAACATTTTTAAGCTGACACTTTGATTGTTTAAACGAGCAGGTTAATGCCATTCTTATAGGTAAGGGTTTATCTTCCTATTTGCCAAGATTTATGCAAACAAAATTATTTTTGATGTACATTAACCCGGCTACTTAAAATTACTTTGTATTATCATCAGTGATAGAGTGTTTTATGCGTACTTACGTTATAGGACGGGAGGGTTCCCGCGGGTGCTTTTGATTTATGGCACAAAGTCGCGCCGCAGAGCGTCGCCCGCCGCCGCCGGCGCGGCGCGCGGCCCTTTGCGCTCGGCGCGGCTGCAACCACTGCCTCCGGGTTTTTGCGAGCCCACCACCCTCTCTCAGCAGTCACACTTTCCTGCCCAACAAAAACTAATCATGTAGAGCAGCCAGGAATGTTATTGAAATTTCAAGAAGCGTAGCTTCGTTTCTTTTTAATAGTTTTATTATACGAAGCTTAAATTTAAATAAATTGCTATCTTGAGCACATTCGTGATCTAATAAAATGTACAATAGGTAGCTATTAGCAATCTACGGACAACAACGAAATGCACAGCGGAAGATATGATTTAAAGAAAAATATACTTACAACTGCTTTCATGACTATCCCGTCGAAATATTCAGTTTTGTTCAATAATAATAGCTTTTTTTATTAATTAGGTACTTACATGAAGATAAGTAGACTAGTATCAAAAGAACCTGTTAGCGTACAATTCAAACCTTTTAAATTAGCAGGCAATAAATTTGAAAAAATAGAAACACTTTTCAGTAGTTACTTATAGTAAAGTTTTATAAATTAAACTTCATAGATTTTAATTAAGTAAATAAAATCACAGTAATTTTGATTTACTTAAATTAATTCAAGCTTCAACCATAAATTTTTTATTATAACTATGAAATTGTGTATTTATTTAAGAAACTGTAGCCATCTGAAAAATTTTGCTGACTGATTAAAATTTTCACGTCGACTCACGGGTTCGTAATCACACAAATTTAATTAACTCACGCTGCAAAATAAATTCAATCAGCGTGTAAACTGTAAGTAACGTAAATACAGTATGAATGTTGTGTTAACAATAATCGAAACATTGCCAGTACGATACAAATAGTCGGCATAAAAACATTGTCGATTTTAATTACGTAGGTATTTAAAGTTCAAGTATCAATACAATTTACTTTACATCGAATACAATAGGTATCTAGATGTTCGTTACATTATAAAGTAAGTCAAGCTTAACAAAACGACACAACTATCTTGCAGGTTGCACTTTCGAACTTAATGTGTAAATACATGTTATTTATGTGGTACGAGTATGATGTGCTCAAAGTGGCAACCCGTTAGCGGTTCCTCGAATAATCTTGTTATAATGTCAAAGTGCGTCGAGCGTTATGAGTCTCCCTCGCGTGCGGACTCCGAAAACCTTACTGCCTTCAATCAATATCATGACCGCGGACACAAACGACTTTATCCACTACCTTCTGAAAGCCTGTTTTCCCAAAGGTACCCCTTGATAAAAAAATCTGTAAAGCCATCAAACCGTCCGCACTAAATTCAGGTACGGCTCACGACTCTCGAGACGCATACACACATTACCTTTAAAAGCCATCTTTTTATTATTTTCCCTACTCAGATATTATTTCTGGATTCCTTTTATTTGCCTTTTATGTTAGATTATTTTTATTATTCTATTGTTTTGCAATACTTTTATGTGTAAAAGTATAGGATAAGATAGAAGCCACATGTTACAGCTTTATAGCAAAATGAAGGGATGGTGGTTCATGGGGGATGGTTTTAGGTTCAATGATGGAAAAAGGTATTGAAGATGTTATTGCGGAGGTTTTCTAAAAGTGGCTTGTTGGCTTTTCCTCGTTAAGTCATAAAAATATATGGCGAGCACAAAAAATATCTTGGCTTTTAATTAATGCCAAATCTCGGAGGCAATTTTTTTTTGTCTTTATTATAATCCGAGTTTGATTATCAAAAATTAAATCTTCATTTTTATGTTACATTTGATAGCAAGAAAAGTGGGTTAAAAAATGTGTTATACTTAAGGATTACCGACCGACAATACAGATTTCGGGGCTCCATGATACTATCTTTATCACGGCTGAGTTGAATCCTAACGCCGCGATTATTGGGCTACTATTTTTTTTAGTTTCACAATATTTCTTTGTGCTTTCTTCAAGAAATAAGGAAGATCCTAGTATAATATAATATTGATAAGAATAAGTATTTATTACCAATTCTTGAATACTAAAAAATCATTCATTCACTCACAGGTAACGCAAAGCCTAGTTACGATAGAAGCATGATATGTTAGATCAAGGGACACCTTATAATATCCTTAATTTTTATTGTAATTGTAACATTGTACCTAATTTTTATGGACTTTACAGCCGATTTTTTTGCTGATTAGATTGAGCAGTATGGATTTTTGAAAATTGCTACCCTAAATGAGGTTAAATAAGGGATGACAGTTGTTACTGAGACTTTTGCTTCAAGTTGAAGTCCTCGTATCATCGTTTTTGTGTGGCAACTCTTCGCCTGGTGGGGTTAAATTGGACTTTCAAGTTTTTATGAATGTTCGGCTTTTTTTTAATTGGTTCTTAGATTTATATGTGTCTTAGTAAAAAATATTTGAATCATCTTATTTTGAAAACTCATCCCCCCTAAGGCTACCATGTATATAACTTGCCGATGGGAAAACTCATCGGGCACAAGGCTTGAAAAAGATAATATCCGAGTTGCCCGTTGGGACATATTCGCGTAGGTTGCTACATGACAGCGCGTATGTGCGACCATTCCACAACAATAACACATCTCATTAGCCGTTGTTTTCCTCTAAGTAATGCATGTTTCCGCGCGTCGCACCGGCGCGGGCGGGCGGGTGACATTAAATGTAATTAATTCATTACGCTTACGGGACCACTGTTTGCACAACTTATATTCATATTTATTTTGACTATGTGCTGGCCAAAAGATGTATGTATATTACTTAAATAGTAGTTACAATACACGTGTGATACCTATAACTAAATGTACCGAATTTGAAAGTGAAAAATGTTGCATTTTACATACATGTAAATTATTACATTTTCTATCTTATTCAATGTAATGGTTTGACATATTTAAAATTTTAGAGTATCTACAAAAGAAAACAGATGAGTCATTTAGAATTAAGATTTCTTTTTGCCATGCTTGTAACTATTGCAGCTAGCTCATCTTCTAGTAGTGTAGTTCGGCCAGAAAGTGAGACAGATGTCAACTACAGCTGGTTGAAGGGGACCAAATGATATCCAAATTACAATTTGACCCGAAGTCAACCAGCTAAAGCGAACAACGCGTACACTTTCACGCTCGACGCGACGCGCGCCGCGGCCTCTTCGACAATCTTCACACGTTTCACGTCTCTCAAATTCTTCGCTTGTTATTAAAGTATATTCATCGACGTACATCTTCATCTTGCCTCTTGAAATATAATATGAAGCGAGTAATAAACGTAACATGTGTGGGTTACAGAGAATACTAATTTCGGTTTCATAAAGCTTTGTATCATCAGTGTGCTTAGTTATGTATATTTAGAAAGGTGTAAAATTTAGCGTATACAGTGGAACAGATGACTCCAGGAATAGCTAGTAGTGGTCGGGTGGTCGGGCGTGCGCGGCGCGGAGAGCGGCGGCGGCGGCGGCGGCGGCGGCCCAGCGCTCCTCCACATATAGGGCTGGCCTCAGCTCGCTCTGCAACCAGACGCAGTGTAAGCTTACCCGCCGAGAGCCGGAGCACGCGGAGCACGCCGAGCGCGCCGACATTGACGCGCCGCATGTAACCGTACACGCCGCCTCGCTATTTTAGTCTCGTCCGGTGCACTAATTCGGGCAGGGTTACCGCGGTGGCCTCCCCGATCGCCGCCAGTCGTAACACACTTCCGTCTTCATTCTTGACGTCGACACTCAGTTTTTTCTTCCGGTTCGATAGTTTATCTTACGAGAGCACAGCACAGTAAAGTTTCAGATCAGAGACCGGTTAAAATGGTTAAAATAGTAGTCGGTGCTACGATAAAGTTAAAAGTTTTGGACTGTCAACCTAACGTCATCGAGCTGACGTAGGCACCGGACGAGGGGTTCGTTGACACCTAGCAGGCTTGACCTTGCATCTCGTCATGTTTGACCCAAAAATAATTCTATGCTCGAAGGTTGCAGCCGAGAAAAAATATCCGAAATGTCTGAGTAAAGTTTCATTAATAAAAGAGGTGACCGACCCCGAGTGGCCAGGTGAGATCGCGGCGGTACCTCAGGTCGCCGCTCTACGTTCGCGAATGCATTCCGACCGACGACGACGCGACATCGCGAACCTACTAACCCCGCGTCGCGAGGGGCCCTGCGCCCCGCGACCCTCCGAATTCGTCGACCCTCCCGCCCCCCTTCCGGTCCATCCAAAAGCTTTGAAAATACTCGACAACTATACGCGCGTGTAAGCCCAAATGATGAGGAGATAATTCTTAAAATTTTGGCGAATATGAGAATTCATTAGGTACACATGCGAATCCGGCATAGGGATGTAATTAACGATCGTAGGTAGAGCGAGTCGTGGAGAGCGACGCGTGACGAGCGCGCGGGGCGGGCGGGCGGCAGCTCGGGCGGCTAGGGCGGGCGGGCCTCGCGTCTCGACTGAGAGGCGCGCAGCATCGCGCCGCCGCGCCGCCGCCCCCGCCCCCCGGGCCGCGAGCCGCACTGTCTGCCGCGTCTGCACCGCGCCGGCCGGGCCCCGCTCGCGCATGCTAGCCCTCAGCCGCGGGCCCGCGACCCGCACGCACGCACATCTCTACACTACCTGCTCCACTAAAACTTTACTCCACACGCGACACTCGCACCAACGACAGACAATTTCATCTGTTTACGTCTATGCCTTTTTTAATATTTCAGATTCGCCTGAGTCTTATACACTTTATTATTTAAAAAATCCAATTAGGATCCACTTAGGTTTTCAACACTTAAAACAATGTAATAATCTTAAAGAGTCTGAACGATGCACAACCACCAGAGAGCCTAATTTTAAAAGCGTTTGTAACTTTGAAAAGTTTCGGTATTACTGTTTTGGTCTTATTCAGACCAAAATCAAGTAAAGGTGATGTAAATTTACCGTGAATAGGCACAAGCATTAATATAGTAATGTACAGGGATGTATTCATTAGCGAATGTAGGCAATCCATTACCTAATTGGCCAAATATGTTATATTTGTAGATCCCACGCATACATAATGTTTTACTTAACTGGGAAAATATAGGAAAATAAAACTAACATAGGCGCTACTGGAAAACTGTCGTTGGAAAAGTGAAACGTTGTTCAAGCAATAACAGCGGAGCACTGCTGTATTTTTCACAATTTAAGTTTTATGTCATTACACTCATATTGATGTATTCTTTCATCAGCTATCTAAATTAAAAGTTTTCATTTAGTCAAGCTTTTCTACCTTCCACCTCGAACAAGTACAAGCCGTTTATATGAACAAAACTTTAATGAGGAAAACCGGGAATATGCATCTGGTGGTCATGTGAGTACAAACGATGTGGAATTTCCTATTAATTTCTTATCGATGGTCAAAAACAACGTATACGCGCTGCTCCTGGAAAACTTATTTATTTTCTGGAGCAAACCAACGTATAGTTATGTAATGCCAAACCTAAGCAGTTTCCTGTCTTTTGTGATATGTTTCTTACTCAGTTGTCATGGCATCGGTATGTATTTGATGCGGAGGAATGAGGCTACTGTGCTGAAAAAAGTTTCGTCTATGAAAGTGGATGGCCGCTAGAGTAGGGATTGACCAAAGAAACGATGGATGGACTATGTGGCAGATGTTCTGGATGAAAGTTTAAGCTTACGACTAATAGAGAGGTATACAAGAAGTCATGTTAGGCCAATCTATTGTCTGTAGTAACATTATAAAGAGAAAAGATTTGTATTTTTGTATGAAACGAATAAACTTAAAAACTACTGGACCGATTTCAAAAATTATTTTACCGTTGGAAAGCTGCACTATTCCCGGCTGACATATTATAGGCTACTTTTTATCCTTTTATTCCCACGGGAACGGGAACCACGCGGGTGTAACCGCGAGGCGTCAGCTAGTCTTATAGATAATTCTGCTTCATTTTCATGCTTCTTCTTGCTTCATTAAGCAGTTTCATCAAAACCTGCTTAATATTTACGCATTACTTCTAGGCTTTGTGTGCTTACCACCATCGGCCACATCATCACTGACCACGGTGAGATTGTGGTCAAACACAGGCCTATACATAGTAAAAAAAAAAAAAAAAAAAATTACGTTTAGGTGTGGCGTAGTATTAGTGAAAACGGACTATAGTATTATAATTCTGTACACTGAAATATGGGGCCGAAAAGTTCTGGAATGGCGACCGCGAACCGGAAGACGATACGTTGGAAGGCCTCCCACTAGGTGGACCGATGACCTGGTTAAGGTTGCGGGCAGGCGCTGGATGCGAGACGCACGGGATCGGTCAATGTGGCGGCGCCTGGGGGAGGCCTATTTCCAGCAGTGCAGTGCAGTCTTTCGGCTGAAATGATGATGACGATGATGACACTGAAATATATTTTATTTATTTATTTAACCATTTATGCACTCACACATAATATACAGACAAGAAGAAGAAATAGAACAATAGGTACATAGGTAATGCTTATTTCTATAGAAATCTCTTCCAGCATACCTGCGAAAGGAAAGATGAAAAAAAGAGATATAGACATAGTGTGTAGAGTTGAAAAATAATAAACATAAAACGATTCATAACTAAGTAATAACTAATAAACAATACCGATAACAAATAAATATACCTACTATCATAACAATTTAAACAAACATATTTGTAAAATAAATATTAAAACAATAAAAACTAATACCTATCTATATATATATATATATATATATATATATAAATAATAATACATAAATAAATATGCAACTATGACGGAATGGAAAGATAGTGGTCTTTCACTCTTCTTTCTTCTTTTAGTTAACAGTTACAAGGTTTGGTTGCTGGTTCATTGTTTATACCATTTCATAACATAACATCACGCCAGTACGCTCTTAAGGGATACGCAGATCTCTCATTTCACCGGTTATGTTCTAGTTTCATGATATTCGGGTATCCTATTCTGGCGTTATAGGTACATTACTAAACAACTTTTAGTTAGGTACAACTAAAAAGTGTAAAATAAAAAAACATTTTTGCAAAAAAATACTACCAACTTCCAAATAAAAAACTACGAAGTGAAAAATAACTTTATTTTTGGAAGTCGGTGTCCATGACGCAAAAAAATGGTACCTACCAAACACACCGACTTTTGTATTATTTTATTAAAGTTAATTTCTAAAATCTAACGTTTGCTTGAATTTAACGTTATTTCTTTTGTTCATTGTATTTAGGGCTTTAGGCAACAGGTTATCTTTAAATAACATATAGCAATAGGTACGCAACATTATATGTAAAATTAAGTACTTATTTAAACTAATTTTGGTATATAGAAAATGATTATATTAGCCGTGTGGCCAATGGTATTTCCTATCGGCAGAAATTACTTTACTTTCATACAAACTGTCACCTTACAATTTAACCACTTCAGGGCTGGGGAACATTTTGCGACATCCTTCCTCAGGGTTCACCTTCGTTGTATAAGTCTCTCTTATGCAAAGGAGGATGGCGGCCAAAATATGAGACTAAGGGTCTCTTCTCCCGCTTTTCAGGTATATTCTGCCTTGATGAAACCTGGTGATTCTTTTTATAGCCTATGCTGTGCAGTTTTATAGAAAACTTTTTGTTCTGAAATCCGTACCAGAGCCCAAATTAAATATTTACAATGAAAGACTAACCTTACGCTGTCATAGTCATTCCCACTACTGGGACTGACGGAGCAGGACATGTGGAGTAAGGGTTATGTATTTAAAATAAAAAAAAACAATATTGTTCAATAAAATTCATCAAATATCCTATCTCAAAATGGGGGTGTTCAATAATGATGATTACATGCTGTGGTATCATTATATCCAAAGATTTAGCAAAGCTGTGCCCAGTAAACGTTTCGGAATCATTAATACAAGAACAAAGTCACATGATAGCTATTTCACAACTGTGCATTGATCATGAACACAACAGTCAACTCAATAATACGACTTTCAACAATTTTGTACTCTAAAATGTTTAGTTAGTTGGGACAAACATTTTTTTTTGCAATATATACATTATCAAATTTAAACCAAATGTTGCTTTTCAAACTAACATGAAATTGTTTCATAGTCATTTAAGATTATTGACCACAGATATTTTTAACTAAGTACGAGTGTCCATACTAATATTATAATTGCGAAAGTAACTCTGTCTGTCTTTCTGTTACCTGTTCACGCTTAAACCGCTGAACCGATTTAAATGAAAATTTTTATGGTGATAGTTCGAAACCCTGGAAAGGAGATAGGATAGTTTTTATCCCGGCAATCATCCTTAAGGGGGTGGAACGGGTGGTGAAAGTTTGTATGGAAAACCTATAATATTATTGTGTGATATAAAAAATTGGCTATTTGTAGTACTAATGTTACGCGGGCAACAGCCAGTAACATAAATCTAAGGGTCTAGACAAGTGTCATTCGATGTCAGCGATGGCCGGTCGAAATGCCAAACTGATACCACGTGACATTCCGATAGCGTTTGACATTTACATAGATTTTTGTCATTTTCCCCCGACGGAAAAAGAGGGGTGTTTTATAACAATCCTAAAAACTCCGGTCGGCCAGCTTAGCTTGACTCATCAGGGCTCTGATGACGGAGTGCAGGCCTACTGCCCATACTCTGGAAAAGAGGAGATTGGAGAAGCATTAGAATAACGAAGGGTGACTCAAGATGAACATTGTAAATATCGCGGAAGATGGACATCAATCATAAAAATAACTTTCTTTTCCTGAAGTCGGTGTCTTTTAAATAAATAACACACCTCAAACTTATGTTTGAGGTGTGTTATTTATTTATTTATTTATTATTAGGCTTTTCAACACTGAGTACACTGTTACTTTATAAATTTGTACATTTCAAACTTAAGTCTAAGTGCCTCATCACTTAAAGAAAAGCACAGCATGCATTAAATTTTGCGGAGATAATACAGAATTTATTAATTAAAAACAAAAAAAAAAGCTATTAAAAGCTAAATTGATTGAAGCAAATCAAATTAAGTAACATAGATCAAATTAAATTAGAACAGATTGTTATGTTGCTGTGTATCTGTGTATATGTTTGTCTGTCTGTGGCATCGTAGCGTACAAACGGGTGAACTATGTCTAGATAAATTATGTAGCATGAAATAAAAACATATCGGGGGTTTTATAAATTTTGAAATTTTACTTGTATTATTCCGTCGGGGGTTAAAAACAATAAAGTTCGGTACATTATTTGTCTGACTAAATTGGAACTTGCATACAATTCCACAAAAAAGGCCCACACCATTCAAATATCATAAAAAGCGATGTCCGGATAGAATGTCTATCGACTAACAATAAAGTGGGCGCTTTGAGCTTGAAGGCTGATGTCACAGATATCCATTCGCTGAGTCGACTCTTTTGTTCATCTACTTTATCGGAAGATTAATGAACGTAATTGTGTTTCGGCTGTATAATATTATAGCTTTCATATAGTTTTGTATCAGCAAAATATGTATTTTTTACCCGACTGCCGAGGGAGGGTAATGTGTTTATCAGTCTATGTATGTATGTTTGTTCCTATGTGGCGTTCTAGAGACCAAACGCGTTGGCTGATTTTAATGGTTCTTATGTCAATCGATTCGCCTTAACCCTGCGAGTGTCACTGGCTACATTCAAATAGGAAAATGTCGGATTTTGGCAACCATATTATGGGGGCCCAAATTGTTTTTTCTTCCATACCCATCGTGTCAAAAATATATATGTTTAAAAGTACCTAATTCGAAAAAAAATTTAACTAAAAAGTTATAAATAAAACAAATTAATTCAGAAAATCAAAAAGCATGACTGCTTGAAAAGCGAACTAACAAGATAAAATTACAAATTTTAAAAACCCCGATTTAATTTTTATTTTATGCTTTTTAAACTTCATATAATATATCTAGTAGCAGACACACTTCAATCGACAATCTATCGAAACACGTAATAATCACACGATATCTTGTGAAAAAATCCAGATTCAAAGAGTAAAATGCGAATAACTTTTGAACGGCTAAACCGATGTTATTCAAACATAGCTAAGAACACTCTCGACAAAGTCACCTTTCAAACAAAAAAACTATATCAAAATCGGTTCATTCGTTTAGGCGCTATGATGCCACAGACAGACACACATATACACAAAAACACAGCAACACACGTCAAACTTATAACACCCCTCTTTTTCCGTCGGGGGTTAAAAACACTACAAAGTGATTAAGTTCAAGTTGGTGTTATTGTTTTCGTTTCTTCATTTTTTGCCACCGACTTCCGAAAATGAATTAATTTTTCGCTTTGTAGTGTTTTTTAACCGACTTTCCAAAAAGGAGGAAGTTCTCAATTCGGATGTTTTTATGTATATTCGGGCATAACTCCGTCATATATAAACGTATTTGCAAACTTCTTTTTTCGTTCGATAGAATAGTTTGTTCCGAAATGGTCCCATTTAAATTTGGTAAAGATTTGATGAAGAACTTCGGTGATATAAAACAGAACTCTTTAATAAACGACGGCCAATCTCTCGGGATTGCCACAATCGTATGTCACGTCGTCGTATGTAATCGTATGTCGTATTGCCACAGTCCATGTACCATCACGCCAGTATGCTCTAAACGTGTACGCAGATGTGTACAGTTCACCCTGGTACACTTTCATTCTACCCTACCTACCCTATCTACCCTACCTACCCTACCTACCCTACCCTACCTACCCTACCCTACCTATCCTACCCTACCTACCCTACTTACCCTACCCTACCTACCCTACCCTACCCTACCTACCTACCCTACTTATGAAAGTAAGGTACAAATTTTTTTTTTTTTTTTTCATTAGTACCTTTTCCTAACAATAACAAACACAACAAAAAAAGAATTAGCGAAATCGGTCCAGCCGTTCACGCGTGATGCCGTAACCAAGGGAAATAGGGATATATATATGAGCATGTCACAGATACACAGATGTGTATCTGTGACATGCTGTGTAGCAACACACGTCAAACTTATAACACCCCTCTTTTTTCGTCGGGGGTTAAAAAGACGTAAACAAGGAGAAAATCATGCTGTGCAGTCGGAGGATACATCTGGTTTTAGTCAGCCAGCTCGCAAATATGTATCCTCCGACTGCACAGCATGATTTTCTCCTTGACTACATATTTTTAGTTCGAGTCGGGTTTTTTGATTTCTTGTTTCGGTTTGAATATGACTATATTTCCTAAGCCGCAGCTGTATTGCGTAAGTGCGCAAGGAAGTTGAACTCTATCCAACCGACCAAATCGGCCAATCACACAAAACGGACGCGACATTCATCTCGCATGTGATTGGTCGATTTGGTCGGTTGGATAGAGTTTAACTTCTTTGCGCACTTACGCAATAAGGCTGCTGTTGTTACTCGTACAGCGTCTTAATTGGATCGGGGCTGTGTTTCTCGATAGCTACTTCCTCGGGGTCTTTAAGTCAAGAGTGAATAGGTTACTTATAGGCAAGCGTGCTCCACTGTCGACCACATCAACGCTTATTATCAGGTGAGATAGTGGTCAAGTGCCTATAATAAAAATAACTTTTACTTCAATTAAATCTTTTTCCTGCTTGGCCCATGTTACTTGGGGTCGACGTCACACGCTTTCTTCTTCCATCCTCGTCTGTCAACCGCCATGCTATCGTTTACTGCCTTTTCTTTCGTATTGTTCCTCACGCTATCCATTAATATTTTCTTTGGCCTTCCACTCCCTTTCTATCTATTCACTTTCTTTTTGTGACTATTCTACCGCACTATTCCCAAACCACTGCACTGGCGCACTGGCGACCACCAGAAAAGCGCCGAGGCAATGAAGCTCGACGAAGTCCCGTAGAATAAATTTAACTGTCCTGGATCCGGCAACGAAATTAATCAGAAAAGAATAACGGAGGAGTAGGAAAAAATACAAATTTCCACTTTCCTTCATATCAATCAGGAGACAGAACAAACAAGGCCAATAGGCACAAAGGGTCGTTTACAACAGGGATAAGTCCAGTTGCCAAGCACCACGGATAAAAATTAGCATTAAAATAATGGGTCCTAACATTGTGAGCACTGGCAACACACACTGTGTGTTGCCAGTGATCACCTATGGGACCGAGACGTGGTCGCTCACAATGGGCCTTATCAGAAAGCTTAAAGTCACCCAAAGGGCAATCCCAAGTAACACATAAGCAAGATAAAAGTACACATTTTGCATATTATACAGTTCAAAGATGAATATAGTTTGTATAAGAGCTTTGGGAATAGCCAAATGCTGGATTAGGTTGAGTTCGGACCCATAAAATTCTTAACGCTTAATAAATTCTGTATTTCTGTCCTTACCTTCTTAACGCTTAATAACCAATCACCGTAGGATTATTATACAGACGTTATTTAGCATTACGCGTTTCAGGTTGCTTAAAGCTGAATAACAGCCCCGTCGGTAGCATTTGTCTGAATATCCATAATCTGTATTGCTATTATAAAAGCATTACTAAGCTATTAGCGCTTGAAACAGCTCAATGCTGAATAAAGTATCACCTTCTGAATAATATTGTTACATAATTCTATTAAACAGCTTGATACTGAATAATTGCTTTTATTTTATCTTCAAACTGGATAAGATTCTATGTTTTACTAATTATTCAGCTGCTGAATAAATAATATTATTTATGTTTTTATTGAGCTTTGTCCTGTTTAATAGAGAGTTTGAAACTAACTTATTCAAATTAAAGACCATATGTATGTTGTTATAGCGCCCATAGCTTAATACCAGCTTAATTAAAATATTATTCACCGTATTTATTTTTTGCGTTATTTAATATGAATCGAAAATCGTGGAAAAACGTAAGAGAACTGGTTACATCAAAAGAAAATTGTTAAAAGAATATTTAAATATCAGCAATAGTAATTGTCCAAGTGTTTCTGGTCGTCAAAAGATTTATGAAAATAGTTTGAACAAAACTGAACCCGGTCCCAGCCAGCATGCGTGGTTGCCGTGCAATGAAGAGGGTTCCGTCCCCCAAAAAGTCAAACAGCATTGCGATTCACACAAGATGAGAATGCATCTGATGGCAGTGTACAGATATCGAAGAAGAACAATGTAGATATATGAAAAATTTGATATTTCGAGAAAAATTTGAAAATGGGCTTTCGAAAAAAGATCACACAAGTAGCACTAAAGGATTTGGCAGAAATATTAAATCAAAGATTCCCAGACATTTTACCTAATGATCCAAGGACAATTTTAAATATACCGAGACAAGTCCACATAAAGTCTATTGAGCAAGGTGAATACTGGCACAATGGCGTCATTGAGACACTTAAAAAATATTGATTAACTCAAACATTTTGCCAGAAAACATATCACTGAATATAAACATGGAAGGTCATCCAATTTTAAATAGTCCCTTAGAAAGAATTTCGGCCAATTTTAATAGAAAAAGAAATGATTATTTTATTAGCAGAAGGTATTACAGTACAAGAAAATAAATTTACGTTGTGATAAGATATTTTATTTGCGACTCTTAATTCTCCAACATGCACATAAATTTCTTCAAGTTTTTTCATGATTTTGTCTTGACTCTCCATAATATGTTGTGGTTTCGCGTATATATTCTTGATTCCATCTAGAGTCTGTACGTCTGGTGTATATCAGTGCCAAGTGACAGCTGCACGGCTACGTTTTCAATTTGCCTTGAGGTTCAGTTCAGTTTTCAATTTGACAGTTTCGGGTGGCTTGATGTACTGGCGTTTGTACATAAAACAAATAACAAAACACGGATTAAACAAGGGCCCAGTCCACACCACACACGCGAAATCTATAGCAGATTTCGTGTGTGTGGTGTGCACTACATTTTTAATCATAAATGAGATTTTCTCGAAAAAAAATGCAAGCAAAGACGCTATAATTTTAAATGTAATGAATTCAGTGAAAGCCGGGCGTGAAATTCCACAATAGAAAAGGTTTTTGTTAGATCGATTAGAGAACCCTAAAAATTTGAATAATTTAGAAATGTGATCAACTATATAATTGATATTCAGAAGTTAGTGTACTGAGACTACTTTTTTCAAGTTATAGCTTAGTAACAAGGCATGTGTGCACTTTTATTCAGCATTATACACCAAAACAATCGATCGCCATTAAAAATCTTTGTAATTTATACTTTCACGGAATTTACGAGATACCAAAATGCTTAATCTTACAACTACAACATTTTCAACTCGATTCAAGTTATTTTGTTGGATTAAAATTGCTAGTATTAGCTATTTCGTCACAAGTAGGTACTTTTGTCAGACCTATTATGTATGTATGAAAATACTATTTACTATCTATTATCTTGATTATTAACGCGGCGCGTAATAAATAATGAAAAAAAAACATACTATTCACGACAAAATTACTTGCGCACTAACAATTAACATATAGCAGACCTCTAACTTGTAAATTAAAATTTACTTACCGATTTTATAAGTTCACCATGTCAAGTCACATTTAAATTCGACATCGACATTAAAATATTTAATCCAATTGAATTATTTTCACAATTTGTATGAATATTGTTTGTAAAAGTGTGAACAATAATTTAAATGCTTAATAAATTCTGAATACAATAACCGATTCGATTAAGCTGAGTAACTCAGTTGTAAGAGCTTAATAAAAGCAATGTGAGCTGTTATTCAAAGGTTATTAAGCTAATTGAAACATTATTAAGCTCCTACTCAGATCTTGCTCAGATGTTATTCAGCGTTAAGCATTCAACATTGGGGCCCTTTTTGCTTGAATAACAGCTGAATAGACGGGTACTCAGACGTTATTCAGCTTACTATTCAGCTTATGCTCTTGATGATTGCTCTTACTCAATCTTTATTCAGCACGTTTGTGTTACTTGGGATGGAGAGGGCTATGCTCGGAATTTCCTTGCGTGATCACGTCAGAAATAATGATATCCGCAGGAGAACCAAAGTTACCGACATAGCCCGAAGAATTACCAAACTTAAGTGGCAATGGGCAGGAAACATTGCTCGCAGAACGGATGGCCGGTGGGGCCGAAAAATTCTGGAATGGCGACCGCGAACCGGAAGACGATATGTTGGAAGACCTCCCACTAAGTGGACCGATGACCTGGTTAAGGTTGCGGGAAGGCGCTGGATGCGAGACGCACGGGATCGGTCAATGTGGCGACGCCTGGGGGAGGCCTATGTCCAGCAGTGGACGTCTTTCGGCTGAAATGATGATGATGATGAACATTGTGAGCTGTTACATTTGATTCCAATAATAGGAATGGCAAAAACGCCATTCACATTCATATTCATCAATGTTTTGTCACATGCGTTTCATTCCTAATTATCGCATGCCAGGAAGACAAACATTTCCCTTCCAACTTTTCTGTCCCTGGCGCCACTTTCAAACTTCTTCTAATATACTTGCTTCTTACAATATTCTTGTCGTTCCGCACATTTATCTCAAAATTCTTATCATAGCTACTTGCAAGCTTTTTTAACGCCCGACGGAAAAAGAGGGATGTTATAAGTTTGACGTGTGTACCTGTGTGTTTGTGTTGGTTTTTTTATTTTATTTTTCATCCATTACCAAGGTCTTGTAATTTTTTCCCTTTAACTCATCTGTGAGCCGCAGGTTGTTAGACTGAAATGTGATTTAAATTATTACGGCAACCTGTAGCCTTATACAGCGCTACTACTATGACACCTCCAATACCAGTTTTGAATAACTTTTGAAAAAAAAGTTTTTGTTTTAACGTGTCCCTCGCGTCAGATAACACCAACATTATACACTTAGTTCGCAATAAACGTTTTGACTTTGACTTTGATTTGTTCGTGTATGCAGGCGTGATAACAAAGTAAACTCATCTGCGTGCGGATTGTCGACTGAACGCAAGAGTTAGTCATAAGTCACAATACCAGTCAAGAAATCATTTGCTGCAAACGTAGCATTACATTATTATAAGGGATTTGTAGATGAGGCAATTAAACAGATATATATTACACTAATATTATAAAGGCGAAAGTTTGTGAGTGTTTGTATGTTTGTAACTCCTTCACGCTTAAACGGCTGGATACTTTTTATCTCGAGAATATGTTCCCACGGGATAATTTTAGACTTTCACGCGGGTGAATTCGCTGGCAGAAGCTAGTTACAATTATATAACAAATTGCAGATACCTATATATTTTTACGGCATGAGCTTTCATTATGTCAATATTTGTCGTCTCACGCGATATTTCTACTTCATTCGTGTTTGCGTAATCAGTCTGAGGTATTCTACCTTCACTTTAATTAGATTGATCCCCAGAGCTATAGATCAACTTTAAAAAAATGCGCTATTATACCTAACTGCTCTATTTCTGCGCTCATTTTAATGTTTCGGTGAAAATGGCTATCGATTCTTTTTAAATGTAGACTAGGAATATTTCTTTATTTCATGAAGTAAAAAGAAAATCATCATCGTTCTGATTCAACTGCGTACTACAGTCACACTACACTACAGATACCTCATCCCATACAAAGAAACCGTGCCGACGTAACTATCGTTTTTCGACTGCTTATTCTGGCAATTTTTTGTACATCGAACGCATTAGGTTCTGTTTCACGGTGATAGATAGATGGTGTTAGCAGCGACTTGCAAGTAAAAGGGTTTACTAGGTTCGTGAATGTTTTTTTCTTTAAATACAGTGAAGGTTTGTTTTCTAGTATTTATTTGCACGTTTTTACAGTTTTTTTTGCACCAAAATGTGTTAAAATGCAAACTTTAACAATCGAGTGGAATGCCTCAGAAATTTAAAAATACGCCATCTATTGGCATCAATTTTAAATGATCCGTCTAATAATCTTTTAAATGTGAATTAAGAGCCCAATATTCCATAATTTTGTACTTAGGAGAGTTGATTAAACAAGAACATAAAATTTTTGTGTTCAATTCCAGAAAATGTTAATTTTACGAACATTCAATAACAGATAGGTGGATACCGAGGTGCATATCGCGCCATCTAGTGAGATTTATTTGAACCATATTTTCTTTCTTAGCAATGAGACCCCGTGACTGTACCTTAAGGCGTATATATTCCCCAATGTTAACGCAGTACCAGCCATGCGCCCGCTCGGAGCCAGAATATCAATATTGAACCTTCTTTTGGTCAGTTTTATTTACAAAATATTCTTTGATTTACTTAAGCTGTTTCAGTTATGAACAAATTCTAGCCATCTATTTTTCTGTTTAAAAATATTTTTAAACATTCAAGTCGTTTTAGAGGAGTATCCAAGAGTAGTGAAAAATATCGTGTTATTAATAATTTTTTAAAGCAAAACTATTTGTTATACGAAATAAACATGTTTTACAAATAATATAAATTAAATAATAGGTACATGAAACAATAATAAATATACATTTTTTTCAAACCTTTTAATCTAGTCGTTACTAAGTAGTATGCTTTAGAAAGTGACCATTTTATGGCACTAATGCGGTTGTAGGCCCTTAAGGTGCAGACACCCCTCAGTAACTGATTTTAAAATGAGAATCATATCTAAACGATTCGTCGTAATTTTCTGAAACAAATATATGTTACATTAGGCCACTTTCTTAAAAAATTGATCTATAATTTGTAAATATATGTCAAATACGGACAAAAAAACGCCAATCGCACAAAAACACTTTTTTAGGGTTCCGAAGTCAACAAGGAACCCTTATAGTTTCGCTCTGTCCGTCTGTCCGTCCGCAGCTTAGCTCAGAGAAACTAAGTATTAGAAAGCTATAATTTGGCATGTATACACAAATTAATAATTCCGACAAAGTGGTAACATAAAATCATGAAGGCAAAAATTCACGGCAGTAGTAAATATAACCAAATTAAAAGAAAAATTATCACGGATAACAAGGCTTTACAAGTTTACGAGTAATAGTCGACCAACTTATAAAATGTACTTGGAACAGTAAAAATTTTGTACAAAAGCCATTGAAAAATTACTTAAATAAAGTTGATAGCTGTGTAAAACAAAGTAAATATAATGCTTACGAATCATTTAAAAATATACAAAAATGAAATCACAACAGGCTTTACAAGTTTACGAGTAATAGTCGACCAACTTATAAAATGTACTTGGCACAGTATTTTTTTTTTACAAATGCCATTGAAAAATTACTTAAATAACGTTGTTAGCTGTGTAAAACAGATAGTAAATATATGCTTATGAACCATGTAAAAATATACAAAAATAAAATCATAACATCCTTAATAATAATGATTTCTAAATTAATAATGTTTAAGCTCGCAACGCAGTCGTCGCAGTCGTTACGGGTAGTCAGAAGCCTGAGATCTGACACCAGTCTTGCCAAGGGGTATCGTGTTACCCAGTTACTGGGTTGTGGAGGTCAGATAGGCAGTCGCTCCATGTAAAACAATGGTACTCAGCTGAATCCGGTTAGACTGGAAGCCAACCCCAAAAATAATTGGGAAAAAGGCTAGGCAGATGATGAAGCTCGAATAACGCATTGGAGTGGCCGGAGTCGTTGGCAGTACCAGTCCGTAGTCCATACGGCGCATGCGCGCGGAGTCTATTTTGTGTTAGTGTAGAAGTATTTTCGACGTTTTGTAATTAAAACGTAAAAGTAAAGTCAAATTAGATTCGATTTCCAATCAAATTACTTATTTTCTTTTGTCGATATCCTTCTATAAAGTCAATATTCGACCCGACTTCATCACTAATTGAGTTGCGTAAAACTTTCCAGAATAAAATAGTGATTACCGCAGACCAGAGGATTTACCTCTAATCTGCGGTATTAGAGGATATTAGAGGTGAATACATATGATTTTTTTCTAATTCCGTAAGCGAAATAAACAAGGAGCGTGCACGCAAGGGTCCCAGGAACGAACTCTACCATTCCCCGTGGCTCTAACGCGCGCTCGTATCGGCTCCTTTCGCAATTCGCACCCGCGGTGGTACTCAAATAGATAATATTATTCTAACTTCAGTTGCGTAGTTGGTTTTTTAAATTCTTCTTCAGTTACCAGTTAGTCCTTATTTAGTTTAAGTCAAGAGTGAATAGATTACATCTAGGCAAGCGTGCTTCACCGTAGACCACATCATCGCTTACCATCAGGCGAGATAGTGGTCAAACGTGAGAATATAGATTAAAAAAAAAACATCATCCTATGTAGGCCCGTTGTTAGACTTTGTGAGCTACTGAAACCGTTCTAATGTTCATGTAAGAACAACAAAACCCTCTTTTTAGTCCGCATTATTATGCAACTTCGGAACCCTATTACTGCGCGTGGCTCGATACGCACTTAGCCCGTTTTTTATTATTTTATAGTCATAGAATAATAAGAAAAGTACAAAAAAACTTTTTTGCAAAACAAAATACTACCGACTTCCAAATAAAAAACTACAAAGTGAAAAATTACTTTATTTTTGGAAGTCGGTGTCTTTGGTAGGTACGATTTTTTGCGTTATGGACACCGACTTCCAAAAATAAAGTTATTTTTTACTTTGTAGTTTTTTATTTGGAAGTCGGTAGTATTTTTTTTGTAAAATGTTTTTTTATTTTACACTTTTTAGTTGTACCTACATAATAGGCAAGTTGTTTAGTAAGGTACCTATAACGCCAGAATAGGTTACCCGAATATCATAAAACTTGTTTTTTATTATTTTATAGTCATAGAATAATAAGAAAAGTACAAAAAAACGTTTTTGCAAAAAAAAATACTACCGACTTCCAAATAAAAAACTACAAAGTGAAAAATTACTTTATTTTTGGAAGTCGATGTCTTTGGTAGGTACGATTTTTTGCGTTATGGACACCGACTTCCAAAAATAAAGTTATTTTTTACTTTGTAGTTTTTTATTTGGAAGTCGGTAGTATTTTTTTTGTAAAGTGTTTTTTTATTTTACACTTTTTAGTTGTACCTACATAATAGGCAAGTTGTTTAGTAAGGTACCTATAACGCCAGAATAGGTTACCCGAATATCATAAAACTTGAACATAACCGGTGAAATGAGAGATCTGCGTACCCCTTAAGAGCGTACTGGCGTGATGTTATGTTATGAAATGGTATAAACAATGAACAGACATGCGATTGCAGCAATCCCGAGAGGTTTGCCGTTATTTATTGAAGAGTTCTGTTGTATATCTTCGAAGTCCTTAATCAGATCTTCACCAAATGGGACCAATTTGGGAATATACTCTTTCAAACAAAAAAACAATTTTCAAAATCGGTCCCCAAATGACGGAGATATCGGTGAAAATACATTAAAAAAAAACATACATGAAGTCGAACATAGAACCTCCTCCTTTTTGGTCATCATCATCTGCCTAGCCTTTTTCCCAATTACTGTTGGGGTAATAAATAATAATAACCTCCTCCTTTTTGGTAAGTCGGTTAAAAAATGGTGTGAAACGAGGGCGCGTTTTGATCCCGCAAGGTCGTTGGCGACTGTCGTCGTCTTAAGCTTGCCTAGTAAAGGCGAGCCCTCGAGCGGCAAAAAAACGTCGATGTTATCAAATCGGTCACCCACCCAAAACCTTAACCTAAACAAGGTTGCTTAACCTTGGTCGCTAAGCAATTTAACCCTGATTCTCTTGTGGCCCAATTCAATATACATTTAAAAGACGTTATTCTAGTAGGTATATCTTCATTCTCTCTTTCTTTTATTTTCGTAATACCTACTATTGAGTGGAGTTAGAGGCCGCTACGGTTCCCGTTTTCTAGCCAAAGCAATTACATTTTATATGTTCAGATCTTTTAAAGCTTTTCTTATTATTTCCGTTTAGTCTTGAATGAACCGCAGCGGTAAACTTAAACTAACGTTTGTGTGGTTTCTTTAAGTTATCTTTATTTACGTCTCTTTCTCTACTATTTCTGACGCTCAGAACTGTGGTTAATATGCTGTTTGCTTTTTTATTACGTTTACACTCATTTCGAATTCTATCCGATAATGAATTCCGCGTCTGTGCTTCAGTGTGTCATCTGCGTAATCAATAAGCACCGATACACGTAGTAGGTACAGCCTGTCTGAGCCTGTCACAGTTTCCGTGATTATTTCAACACGAACGCAATTAGAGAGGAGTGGCGAGCCTCCTCCTGTTTGTTTTAATTACGTCGAAATATCTGCCGCTGTGTCCACGCCGCGCCGCACCGCATCGCACCGCACGGCCGCACCACGCCACGCAGCTCCGGGCCCCGATCTACTTTTTATTGCAAATTGCAAAGCCCATTAATGATAAAAACAAGCCGATCCACGATTTCAAATTACAAACCTATTTTAAGCATAACAGTGATCAATTACCGCCCATTCATCCATTGAATACTTGAATCCTTTTTAATATGAATTTATGAAACAGTTTCTTTTGCGAAATGAAATGAAAAAGTTTTAAATTTGGAAGTATCTGGATAATCGTATAGGCTTTTTATGTCACTATAAAATGCGCTCACATTAGCTCGAAGTTTGAAGTCTTACATAAATCAACTTAAGTTGAATCTATATTAGGATTATTCTATCGCTGTAAACTACCTCTGTTATTGTCAACCGCTACACAACCCTCATGTATCCGTTTTGAGGATAATATCATTTATCGTGTTGCCCTGTCCACAACACTCGGTCCACAGAGTTATCCGCTTTTTATATTTCAAAGCTCGCGTTTTATATTTCAAACTAAAATCTCTCTTATAGTGAAAGATTTATGAAATTCTACAAAGTAGGCATTACAAAGATGTAGGTATGTGTGATGTCTGTGTTAAAAATATATTAAAAAACTTTATTTTTGTTATTTTTTTATTATAAATAGGCTCGCGTTTGACCACTATCTCGCCTGATGGAAAGCGATGATGTGGTCTACGGTGAAGCTCGCTTGCCTAGAAGTAAACTATTCACTCTTGACTTAAAAACCCCATGGTTGTAACTATCAGGGAACAAAGACCCCGAAAGGGAATTCCACTCTTTAGCTGTGCGCACAATGAAAGTATTAGCAAAACGCTTTGTGCGTATGGGTGGGATGTCCACCATGAACCGATGCCGCATGGCCATACGTCTTGTAGTGGAGAATGTCATTGGTCAGTGTTTGTCACTCTAAATATTAATTACTCACCCTGTCAGGTTATATGTAACGTTAAGACCGGTGCCATCTATTAACGATCTTAGAGCGTTATTGTTCAAGTATGTATATCCATTCAGGATCTTTCAATAAGCTCTGCGGGGTAATGGGGGTTTTCTGAAATTGCGTACACTAGGTGGTCGGACGGAGACGTTAGATCCAAGCACATGTGAAAACGCTTATGTTTTCTGAAATTGCGTACACTAGGTGGCAGGACGGAGACGCTAGATCCAAGCACATGTGAAAGCGCTTATGTTTTCTGAAATTGCGTACACTAGGTGGCAGGACGGAGACGTTAGATCCAAGCACATGTGAAAGCGCTTGTGTTTTCTGAAATTGCGTACACTAGGTGGCAGGACGGAGACGTTAGATCCAAGCACATGTGAAAGCGCTTGTGTTTTCTGAAATTGCGTACACTAGGTGGCAGGACGGAGACGTTAGATCCAAGCACATGTGAAAGCGCTTATGTTTTCTGAAATTGCGTACACTAGGTGGCAGGACGGAGACGCTAGATCCAAGCACATGTGAAAGTGCTTATGTTTTCTGAAATTGCGTACACTAGGTGGCAGGACGGAGACGTTAGATCCAAGCACATGTGAAAGCGCTTGTGTTTTCTGAAATTGCGTACACTAGGTGGCAGGACGGAGACGTTAGATCCAAGCACATGTGAAAGCGCTTATGTTTTCTGAAATTGCGTACACTAGGTGGCAGGACGGAGACGCTAGATCCAAGCACATGTGAAAGTGCTTATGTTTTCTGAAATTGCGTACACTAGGTGGCAGGACGGAGACGTTAGATCCAAGCACATGTGAAAGCGCTTATGTTATCTGAAATTGCGTACACTAGGTGGCAGGACGGAGACGCTAGATCCAAGTACATGTGAAAGCGCTTATGTTTTCTGACATTATTACATTGAAACGTCATGTTGACTACTAAAGTTTTTTTAAAGTGAGGGACCTCTTACCAAAGCTGCAAAGCCAACTGGTGGCGTAAATTATTTTTTCGGAATTCATAATCTGAGTTAAATCTTATTTTGAAAAAATCAGAATGTGTGTGGGGCATAGTGAAATTGTATGCTTTGCTGGGCTTTCTTAATTAATAATATGAATTCAGAGTCTGGATTCAGAGAAAAATTTCAGAATGTGTGAGTCCAGCCTTAGTCCTTGAAAAGTTTAAAAGGAAAAAGCTTTCTGAATATACCTTCCTAAGGGGCAATTCCCGTATTTTTAACAACGTTCGCATTCTCTTATCTCAGTCTCAATTTGTCGTAAAAACATTTTACCTACAATTTCGAATTTTTTTTACACAGCAGCGGTTGGCCTACTGTGTTTGGCTGGCAAACCCGCACAGAAAAAATATTTGAATAAAAAACGGGAAACGACTTTGTTTTAAGTATTTATAGAAATTACAACTGCAAAACGCAGAAGCGGACGTTGCACTCATAGGTACTAAATAAAAGCTGTCACATTTTAAACATTCCGTGAGAAGATAAATCGAATAACACAAAGTCAGTTCAGTACCTTAGAGGCAAATCACAAAACAATGTAACAAATACCATATCCATTCCATATTAAGACTACGTTACATCAAAAGGAATTGTCTGTATTCATTTCAACATAATTCTACCTCGATTATAGATTTAGATACATATACTTGTATCTAAATTTGTTGTTAAGTATAATGAATGTGTGATGTTATATATGCTGAGATGATTAAGATGTCTCAATTTAAATCTCCTAGATACATGTATCGATCAGGCTGGGGCGCTGGGGCGAGCGTAGAGCTAACCCCGTTAGCTGGAGCGCCCGGCCGCCCGGCCGCGCCGCCGCCGTCCGTCCGCGTCATTGCCATTCGCCGAGGAAACACGTTTCCTGCTTCATTGTTTCCTAATTTTTCTAACTTCTTTCTACTCCTCGTTCATTGGAGCTTCTTTTGTTTCGTCCTTTCCTTCCGGAGATGTTCCGGTTAAATTGTCACTTTTATTATCCGTTCCTGGGCAGAGGTGCTCTTTGGTCGAGGTTAGCTAAATAATTTACCGATTTATTGTATACACTCGTTATATTATTCCAATTTATATATTGCTTTGGCCTCTTTTAAAATTTTCTTACTCATTTGAAGTCAGAATATTTACAGAGCTACTCATCATCGACGCTACTCATGACCAGTCAAAGAGAATTCAATCTGTCTTCACCTACCTTCCTCGATTCAATTCGGTTCCAATTGCGAAATAAGTTACAGGAAAACCTCACGGTAAAAATCAGACTCCATCTAATCGGATTGCTGTTCTATTTTTATTTGTGCTTGAAGACAAAATAAGTATGGTTTGTGTCTATGGCATTTATCCGCCGTGCGTCATGTTTGTGGATTTTATTTAGGTACTTAATTAATTAAAGACATACACACAGATACAACATGTACAGATATCGTTGGTTTGAGAGACGGTAGCTGGTTGAGTGAGGGGCGTTTAACGGGCTAATTATCAAACGGCTAATGAAGTTTGTATTCAGCGGGCGGCGGCGGCGTGCGCGCGGGGCGGCCGCTACGTGCTGCGACTCGCAAAGCGCCCCACCTGATAACTCCCCGCCCTCCACAGAAAAATTGCAGAGAAAAAGTTTCATCGCAAGGGAACGTGAATGAAATGAAGAATTGTGTCGGCCGCTTTCGGGATTATTCCCAACATAAAATTCCTTGAGAACCTTCTCGATCTGTTTCAATTCATCAAGGCTCGTCTTTAGATATCCATTCGAATTCGTAATAATACTTCTATAAAATAAATATTAGTTTATGTCTTGATAGACATATTCAGTGTTTATAGTGTTTGTTTCACAGATCTTTTTGATCTGTTCTAGCAAGTTATGACTATTATCTGTCATTTTTCTTTAGGCTTGCCGGAATTCAATACGTGCCTGGCCATCAGATCAGTTTCCGAACTAGATTATTCCTTAGAGGATTTCTTTTGTAATATTTCCCGAACATTTAATCTCCCAAAAAATACTTAGAACTATACAAGTAGAATTGCGAAGCGAATTTTCTGGTGGGCAGCAGTTTCAGTTTTATTATAATTTCCTAAAAAATATTATAGCATCATGGCCCGACTAGATATTAATAAAGTTAGAAGGAAGATATTTTCCTTTTAGAAAAGAAAGTTGTGAAAGTGGTTATAAAGTGGTTTTCCGCATACTAGCATAGCAAATATGCGGTGTATCACCGCATTTTTGCTAAAAATGTCTCAATACTATTTATTAAATAGTTGAACGGTGGAGTATCAAGCGTTGGAAAAAGGCTTGTATTTATACATGTAGAGTAATGTGGGTCTGTATCAAGCATGAATGGCTGCGGCTGCGGCTGCGGGTCTGCCCTCGGCCTAAGTGTCAATGACAATTGCTGTTAGAACATTTCATCTAGCCATCTAAAAATAAATTCGCCCAAATAATAAAATCCCTTAAAAACACTAATAGCACAGGATATGATGGCATTACTACTAAAATACTTAAGGTAGTGGCAGAATTAATAGCACCAGCACTCTCTCATATACTTAATAGATGTATCGAAGAAGGGGTCTTTCCATCAAAATTAAAATTGTCCATAGTCATTCCAATATTTAAAAGGAGGATAGAGAGAATATGAATTGTTATAGACCTATATCGCTGATACCTGTCTTATCGAAGGTTTTTGAAGAAATAATTTATAGCAATCTATATAATTACATCGAAAAACACAACATTCTGTCGGAAGAACAAATGGGTTTCAGGAAAAATAAGTCGATTAACAATGCATTATACACTTTTCTTAAAATGGTACTAAAAGGTATTGATAATAAAAAACTTATTTTTTGACAAAAGCCTTCGACTGCGTCAATCATGATGTGTTGTTGAATAAATTGGAAACGTACGGAATACGAGGCAATGCTAGAGATCTCATAAAATCATACTTAAGTGACAGAGAACAACAAACTGAAATTTCTAGCATTTCACTTATCTCAAAAATAGAAAAGAAACATTTGTCAACACCAATAAGAGTCTGTAAAGGCGTACCACAAGGGAGCATTCTGGGCCCCTTGCTATTTATTATATACATTAACGATCTCCCTAAATCAATCAAATCCCCCATGGTTCTGTATGCTGATGATAGTACTGCTATATTTGTATCTAAAGACCCTAAGACACATGAACATGAAATAAACTGTACGCTATCATCTATTGTTAACTGGTTAAATCTAAATGATCTCAAAATAAATTTAACTAAAACATATATAATGACATTTAAAAATAGAAATTCAAAACATAGCACTTTAAATATAAATTACGAACAAACAAAAATACATAATATCAACACTACAAAATTTCTAGGACTACACATAGACTCAGACATGAAATGGGGGACACATATTGAACAAGTATGCACAAAACTCAGTCGTTATTCATATGCCATTTATATGCTTCGAAAAGTTGTGCATCAAAGTGCTCTTGTGTCCGCTTATCATGCATATGTAGGTTCGACACTTAGGTATGGTATAATGTTCTGGGGAAATGCCACTGAGAGAGAAACCATCTTTAAAGCTCAAAAGAAATGTATCCGAGCGATTTGTGCATTAAAATCGACTGAAACATGTAAACCGCACTTTATTAATTTAAAAATATTGACTTTCCCATCAATGTACATTTATGAACTAGCATTGGACATAAGAACAAACCTAAGTAATTATGAAACCTTAAAAAGTGCAAGACTTGCCAGTACACTCAGTGGAATAAGACATAGAACAGCTATGTTTGATAAGAGTGCATTTTGTATGGGCCCTAGAATATATAATAAACTACCTAAGTACATAAAAGAATCTAATAATTTCAATTTATTTAAAAACCAATTGAAAAAGTACTTAATTCAAAAGGCTTATTATTCTGTGAATGATTATTTAAAAGAGAAAATAATGTAATAATTAAGTTGATTAATTGTTTCAATAATATGATTATATAATGTATAGATTGATGATGAAATTGTTAATTTATATTGTAATTTTTATTAATTTTATTATAATATTTTGCACACCTGTCATGGTAGGATATGGTCTAAAGAACTTATATAAAAATGTCACCCTGAAAACTACCCATATTTCGCAAATAAATGATTTGATTTGATTTAAATTTGGGCGCACGGTTGGCGCAGTGGTTCAGCGATTGACTGCTGCGCTGCGGGTCGTGGGTTCGATTCCCGCACTGAACAAATATTTGTATGACCTACAGTTAGGTGTTCCGGCTCTGGGTATTGTGTATGTGAATTTATGTATGTAAACGCACCCACGATTCAGAAAGAAGTTCCTAGTGTGGGGCAGCGTTTAAAAAAATAAATCCTTAACTTAGCGTCAATTGAAGGTGGATATTTAACCTGTTCTTTTTCTGGTAAAACTTATGTTTGTAGTACTACTAGCCTAATTTATCATTTATCAATATCTTTATTGAAGTAATCTTAGACTCACGTAATATAATTAGGCTGAGAATCAACGCTTCCTGAACGTTAACATTTTCAAAAGGCGGTGCCATAGATCGGCCGCCAAGTGTTCATCAAGAAACATATTTTTCATCGTAGCCTTCCAATACAAAGTCTGAGGCGTAAACGCTAGATACAACGCCCGTCCACTTGTTGTGGTGTCCAATGTTTCTAAAGCAGTTAGTTGTAGTCCCGAGTGCGCTGTAGCAGTACATCCAAGTCATTTCGCGCAATAGCTCGCGCCACGGGGCTGCTTGCCCCTTGGTAAGGCCACTTCCTTGTAACGACTACTATCATCTCAAGAAAACGAAAGAAAGAGGTCTATTTGTTTTAACTACTAGTTTTCTAAACTAACTTGAACACTGCTTTCTAAAACCAAAGTATTGGATTTAATTTTAATAAGTGCTGAGCAACTGGTAAGGTGTAAGGGAAATTTCTTTAACAGGCTCCCGTGGTTTTTATTATTCTTAAAAAAAAAACCTAAACCTGTATGGTAGTCGTAATCTATCTAAGTATCTGATATATATATCTATCTAATACCTTCAAACGAGCCAGTCTTGTATATACGTATATATATATACCATCTGAATCTCGGAAACGGCTCCAACGATTTATATGTATTTTCCCCCTTTCGGGGACGATAAATCGATCTATCTAGGTTGAATTTTTAGAAAACGTCGTTTTCTCTATTTTCACCCGAGCAGAGCTCAGTCGCCCAGGTACTACTAACTAATGCGAATAGGATTAAGTATCTATTTGAAAATCAACTTTTTATTTAAGTACATAGGAAGGTATATCGCATTCGCATGGTTCGTCCGCAAGGGAAAGGCCTTCCACTATAGCAGTAATTGTCAGGTTTGCTTATAAATAAGATTTTTACTATGGGATCCTGTGTTAAAGATGACAGGAAAAGAGGGTAAAGATGGGTTAATGACGATGCGCCATCGGTTCACGGTGGACATCCCACCATACGCACTAAATGTTTTGGGAACACTTTTATTATGCGTACCTACAGCTAAGGAGTAGAATTCCCTTGCCGGAGTCTGAGTTTCCCGATAGCTACAATCTAGGGGTATTTAAGTCAAGAGTGAATTGGCAAGCGTGTTTCACCGTCGACCTCTTCTTCTTTCATCTTAGAGATAGTGGTCAAGCGCGAGCCAATAGACAATAAAAATAAAAAAACCGGCCAAGTGCGAGCCAATAGACAATAAAAATAAAAAAACCGGCCAAGTGCGAGTCGGACTCGCGCACGTAGGGTTCCGTACCATTATCGCAAAAACGGCAAAAAATTCACGTTTGTTGTATGGGAGCCCCACTTAAATATTTATTTTATTCTGTTTTTAGTATTTGTTGTTATAGCGGCAGCAGAAATACATCATCTGTGAAAATTTCATCTATCTAGCTGTCACGGTTCATAAGCTACAGCCTGGTGACAGACAGACAGACAGACGGATCGTGTAGTCTTAGTAATACGGTCTTAGATCGTGTAGTTTTTACCCTTTAGGTACTGAAGCCTAAAAATATCATTCATTTGTCGTAAATGTTTAAAAGATTGTGGTCGTTTTGTAGGAACGGAAATCAACTTCAGGGTCAGGCTGGAGGCACTACAACCCTTGGTTTTTAAAGTTTCTTACGCCCCCTATTTTTTTATTATTTTGGTGGGAAATCATCCAATGACTTCTCCCGCTCTGGGTGAAGCGGGAGGGCGTGTCAGACTTTTACTGACTAAAACCCACCCGTGTTCCTCGCGGGTCGCGGCCCTGGCACAGGCAATACAACCCTGTACATAAATACACCGTACCGAATAGTACCTAGAAAACATAAAAATCACGAATAAGAAATGTAAACTTCTTTGACAAAAAATCCGCGTGACACCGCTACTGGGTTTGTATTTTTAATGGTCATTAGTCACGGAAAGATAACAGACTGACAAACGAAATCGAGCACTCCCCCACCCCGTATGTAAATGAGTAATAGAGCCATATTTATTTTTGGTAAACGCCATGTAAAGCACTGCTGAACATACCTACATACAAACATAATTCACGCTATTGCCCCACGGAGGTAGGCAGAAACTACAGTACGCCACCTGCTGAGATACTTTCACACTCCTTTTGCAATAAACCTACCGTTAAAAGTAAAAACCGTCCACTGAAAGAGAGTTTTCTTTATAAATATAGAACTCATTTTTAACCCCCGACGGAAAAAGAGGGGTGTTATAAGTTTGACGTGTATCTGTGTGTCTGTCTGTGGCATCATACCGCCTAAACGGATGCACCGATTTTGATTTTGATTTTTTTATTTGAAAAGTGACTTTTTCGAGAGTGTTCATAGCTATGTTTGGTGAAAATCGGTTTAGCCGTTCAAAAGTTATGGGCTGCTTTCTGTTTGAAACGGAGTATTTTCGCAAGATATCGTGTCATAATTACGTGTTCGATAGATTGTTGATCGAAGCGTGTCTACTACTAGATAAATTATGTAGTTTAAAAAGAATTAAATAAAAAGAATTGTTGGGGGTTTTGTATTTTTTTTACTTTTCCATGAATGTGCATGATTGATGTTGAACGGCTAAACCTTTTCACCAAACATAGCTAAGAACACTCTCGACAAAGTCACCTTTCAAACAAAAAAATCTAAATCAAAATCGGTTCATCCGTTTAGGCGCTATGATGCCAGAGACAGACACACAGATACACATATATACAGATACACTATACACTGTATACACAGCAACACACGTCAAACTTATAAAATCCCTCTTTTTCCGTCGGGGGTTAAAACACGCGTATGTCCTGCACTAGGGCAACCAAAACAATACAATGACGAGTTTTTGTTTGGCCAGAAAATTAGTGCTCATATTGTAAAATACTTACCTTTCAGTAAAATTATAGTTAAAAAAAACTAAAAAAACACGCTTCAATAGAAAACCAAACTTAAAAGTAGAAAGTAAAAGTGTGTTTCCCGATAGCTACAATTCAGGGGTCTTTAAGTCAAGAGTGAATAGGTTACTACTAGGCAAGCGTGCTCCATAGTAGACCACATCATCGCTTACCATCAGGTGAGATAGTGGTCAAGCGCGAGCCTATAATAGATTAAAAAAAAAAAAAAAAATCAATCAATTTAAATTAAGAATAGAGTGATTAATAAAAAATATATATTTTTAAAAGCGTGATTGCTATAATATTTTATTGACAGATATTGGTAAAAGCAGAGTCATTTATAAAATATCTTAAAACTCTCCCGCGCTTTTTTACATTTTTTTTTTGTTAATCACACTATTCTTACTTCTTTTTTCTATTAAAGCGTGTTTTTTTAGTTTTTTTAAACAATTATATATTTTTTACTTTTTAGATCAATGGCTAATCCTGAAGATCCTGGTAAGGATAATGAGACAAACTATTTAAATGATAATAAGTGTGCTAAGTTTCAAATTAATCCGACGTTTTGAAGGGGGTGAATATCACGTTCAAAGATTATGTTAAATAGATTCATAGATACATACATACCAAGATAATAAAGGCGTGTTAAAAAGCAAGGACCTGATTCCGTAGCACTCGCTGTCTACGACTTTCTCGATGGCTTTTATTATGATGTCCTTGGCCGTGTGCAGTGGATGGCAGGGCATGCAGGGCTACCAATGATGGCCAAGGTACTCAGACAGAAGCTGACCTACTTGAAATATTGTCTTATTGGTATAAATACCTATTACCTAAATGCTATTGGCCTAACCAAAAGCAAACAATTACTGGCAGACTCGTTTGCAATATTGCAATATAAATACGGTTAAAGTTACGAGTATTATTCATATCTAGAAAAAACGTTGCTTTAATTTTAATTACAGCTTGTTTAATTACGCCGATATTTCTGCGGAGAGAACATTTTGTTGGGCAATAAGTCTCAGCTAATTGTTTGAAAAGATAATTTGGTGGCGGTTTATTGTGCGATGGGTGGGCGCCGAGACGCGCGCCGCGCGCCGGTCGGGACGGGCGTTAGTGATGGCGCCCGGGGCCGCCTCGCCGCAACCGGCCACGTCCCGACACACACATATACCACTAATTACTTATTCACTTGTTTAAGATATGCCACCTAAAAGTTAAGTAAATAATGACTGTTTAAAAATGGCAGATGTTTGTTTATCCTTAAATGACTAACAAAGCCGCTACACTCCGAAGTGTCCATGAATGGCAATTCAATATCAGTAATCAAGATGTGAGAGCAATGGTAGCCCAGTGGTAACGGCGGCACAAACGTATCGTAGGTCATGAACGTATCGAACCCAAGCAGGCGCACATGCTTTGTGTAAATTATTTCATCACCACTGCTCTAAAAACGGTGAAGGAAAACATCGTGAGGAAATCGGTATGTCCTAGAACCAAATATTCGAGGACTTGTGACATCCACCAACGCGCACTGGACCCTCTCACAGAGAGGAGGCCTGTGTCCCAGCAGTGCAGCAGTGCAGCAGTGCAGCAGTGGGGACATTGAAAGGCTGATGATGATGAATCAAGGTGTCTCTATTAATTTTATATTTGGCTTAAGAAATCAATATTTTTTGTGACATTATCATTATAGGATACCAGACGTAGAGTCTACATCACAAACATCACGTTTACCTACCCACAGTCTGGGGGACATTGGGACTTGGAAACATGTATTCTTTTATTTTTTTTATAGAGACGCTTTGATGAGCGTTACCTATATCTATTAAAATTATAATAGCGTGTAACTCGCTCAGTGTCGGTAGTACTATAACCACAGATAATATAATACTAGCATTCATATGCCTCATCCCATACAATAAAACTGTCCCGACGTAACTTGCGTTTTTCGTCTGATTAAACTGATTACTTTTCTAAGAACATCGATCGTGTTCGGTTCCGTTCGATAGATGGTGTTAGCATCGACTTGCAAGTAAAAGGTTTTACTCGGTATATACGAATATGAATACTTTTGTTATAAAAGATTCCGACGAATTGAGAACCTCCTCCTTTTTTTGAAGTCGGTTAAAAATATAGCAATGATTTGTTTTATAGTATTTATTTGCACGTTTTTACAGTTTCATTGTACTAAAATGTGTTACAAAACGTATTTAAAATATCGAGTGAACGCCTCAGAAATTTAAAACCGCGCAATCTATTGGAATCAAATTAAAATGATCTATCTGTAAAATGTAATTTCGTGCTTAGGAGAGTTAATTAAACAAGAACATACATTTTTTATGATCGTCTCTAGAAAATCTTAATATTTCCCAAAACTCAATAACAAATCGAAGCTTATCACGCCATCGTGCAATTTATTTGACACAAATTTTCTTTCTTCGCGTTGGGTGCCTGTGCAAACTCTTAGTTTTATTAATCATACAACATACATGGACTTTATTTGTTTCAATGTTCTCCAATTCTGGCTATACACATACTAACCCCATTTCATAATCTAAATTCATTCCATAAATTAGTTATTGGCATATTCCATACGTCTTCACCGATAAACAGACAACAAAGTATTTATTGTCACACTCACCTTATTTATTGTTATATAGTGTATCTGTAAGTTTTATTATTTGGAATATACACATCTTTTTTTGTTTTTATGTAAGTACTTGTTTCATATACACATTTTGTCACTATAAAACAACGTCCGTCACGTCACAGTCACAGGTCCAGTTGAAAGCCAGCGTCGGGCACTAGTTGCCCGACATTTTGCTGAACTGGTTCTATTTGGCGCAGCCGTGGGACACACAATATTATCTTTATATGGTTTTCTCTCTATTTTATTGTTGTTTAGTTTTCAGTATGTTTTTTAGGGTTCCGAAGTCAACAAGGAACCCTTATAGTTTCGCTCTGTCCGTCTGTCCGTCCGCAGCTTAGCTCAGAGAATCTAAGTACTAGAAAGCTATAATTTGGCATGTATATACATATTAATAATTCCGACAAAGTGGTAACATAAAATCATGAAAAATAATTTTTTTTCGGGTACCTCCCATAGACGTAAAGTGGGCATACATTTTTTTTTTCTCATCTATCCCATGGTGTGGGGTATCGTTGGATAGGCCATTTAAAAATATTATGGGTTTGTTAAAACCATTTTTCAAATCAGATATTCGTTTGCGTAAAATTAAGCTTTATGTTGCAAATTTATGTTAGAGTCAAGTGTCCCCCCCCCCTGCCAGTGAAATGGATGCTTTTGGCTATGTGAAAAAATTCACGACAGTAGTAAATATAACTAAATTAAAAGGAAAATTATCACGGATAACAAGGCTTTACAAGTTTACGAGTAATAGTCGACCAACTTATAAAATATACTTGGAACAGTAAAAATTTTGTACAAATGCCATTGAAAAATTACTAAAATAAAGTTGATAGCTGTGTAAAACAGTGTAAATATAATGCTAACGAACCATGTAAAAATATACAAAAATAAAATCATAACAGGCTTTACAAGTTTACGAGTAATAGTCGACCAACTTATAAAATGTACTTGGCACAGTAAAGTTTTTGTACAAATGCCATTGAAAAATTACTGAAATAACGTTGTTAGCTGTATAAAACAGATAGTAAATATATGCTTATGAACCATGTAAAAATAAACAAAAATAAAATCATAACATCCTTAATAATAATGATTTCTAAATGAATAATGTTTAAGCTCGAATAACGCATTGGAGTGGCCGGAGTCGTTGGAGTCCATAGATATATAAAATATTTCTATGTTGGAGTCTATTTTGTGTTAGTGCAGAAATATTTTCGACGTTTTGTAATTAAAACGTAAAAGTAAAGTCAAATTAGATTCCAAGACATGATTTCCAAGCAAATTACTTATTTTCTTTTGTTGATATCCTTCTATAAAGTCAATATTTGACCCGACTTCATCACTAATTGAGTAGCGTAAAACTTGCCAGAATGAAATAGTGAATTGAGGATTCACCTCTAATCTGCGGTATTAGAGGAGATTAGAGGTGAAAACATACGATTTTTTTCTAATTCCGAAAGAGAAATAAACAAGGAGCGTGCACGCAAGGATCCAAGAACGAACTATACCATTCCCCGTGGCTCTAACGCGTGCTCGTATCGGCTCCTTTCGCAATTCGCACCCGCGGTGGTACTCAAATAGATAATATTTTTCTAACTTCAGTTGCGAAGTTGGATTTTATAACTCCTTCTTCATTTACCAGTTAGTCCTTATTTAGTTTAAGTCAAGAGTGAATAGATTACATCTAGGCAAGCGTGCTTCACCGTAGACCACATCATCGCTTACCATCAGGCGAGATAGTGGTCAAACGCGAGAATATAGATAAAAAAATCCTATGTGGGCCCGTTTTTAGACTTGTACTTGTACGTGAGCCGCTGAAACCATTCTAATGTTCATGTAACAACAAAAAAACCCTCTTTTTAGTCCGCATTATTATGCAACTTTGGAACCCTATTACTGCGCGTGGCCCGACACGCACTTGGCCGGTTTTTTATTTTATTTATGTTTATATTGTGTGCTCTAGTGGCTTGTGGGTGACAAAAAAATGTGTATTCTTCTTTTTTTTAACAGAAAATCCTATATGAAATAAATTTTTCATAGGTTGTCTAATGTTCAGTTTTAAATATTTTTTAAAGCTGGGCAAGCTTTAAAAAATATTTAAAACACACCCTAGGAATTTCTTCCTGTATCGTAGGTGCGCTTACAAACATTTTAACTCACATACACACAAGACTCCTAGATCCGGAACAAACATCATCCTGCCGCCTAATTGCGCAAGTGAATACAGCAAGGCGAAGGATTTGATACCATCAATCAACCAATCACTTACAAGATGAAAGACGCGTTGTGGATTTCCGTCTTTGTGATTGGTCGATTGAAGGGGACAAATCCTTCGTCTTGCCGAATTCACTTACGCAAATAGGCTACATACAAATATTTGTTCCGAGCGGGAAACGAGCCCGCGACACGCTGCGCAGCAGCCGATCGCTCGACCACTACGCCAACCGTGTCGTCAATGACATTTAACATCAAGCCTGTATTTATCAAGTGTTAGTCAGAGGCACACATATATTTATAGTACACTCATATTTTTCCGCCTGTTTTTAATGTCGTGTAAAGATTTACGTGGCGTTATATAAGAGCAGTGGTGGCCCAGTGGTCGTGACATACGTGACATACGTGTCGTAGGTCGAGGGTTCGAACCCAGGTAGGCGCTTTACTTTGTGTAAATAATTTAATCACCACTGCTCTCACAACGGTGAAGGAAAACATCGTGAGGAAAACGGCTTGTCATAGAACCAACAATTCGAAGACATGTGACATCCACCAACCCGCACTGGGCCGGCGTGGTGGATTACGACCCATTTTACTCTCAAAAGAGGATGGTGATGATGATGAAAGATTTACTGAAAAATAAAGTTAATTCAAAAAACCCGACTGCTTAAAAAGCGAGTCGAGTCGGACATCTGGTTTTGGTCAGCCAGCTCGCGAATACGTATCCTCCGACTGCACAGCATGATTTTCTTCTTGTTTACATCTTTTTAGTTCGCTTTTTAAGCAGTCGGGATTTTCGATATTTTTAATTAACTTTTTTATTTATAACTATTTTGTAATATTTTTTTTTAATTATGTACATTTTAACATGTAAATGTTATATATTTTTGAAATCATCTCTTAAAACCCTTTATTTTGATACCCCACACGATGAGTTTGGAAGAAAAAAAATTTTTGGTCCCCCTCAATATGGCGCCCAAAAGCCGCCATTTTTATATTTTCCAATTTTAATGTAGCCTAGCCAGTGACACTTGCAAGGTTAAGACGAATCGATTGACGCATAAATCATCAAAATCGGCCAACGCGTTTGGTTTCTAGAACGCCACATAGGACCAAACATACATACATAGACTGATAAACACATTACCCTCCTTCGGCAGTCGGGTAAAAAACCTGCAAACCTAGATCTAAGTTTCCCATCAATTGATTATAAGTATAACGCGACCAAAGCTTCGTCATAATAAATAATAAAATAATGCAATAGTTTTACACCAACCCTTGGGTGCACTTGTGCAATGCTTATTATAGGGATAATCGTCGGTTGGTGTCACATTTCCTAATACATGCCTAAGAAGGCATCTGCGAATTGGCTTCGGTCCCTCGCACGCCTTTCAAAGGACCGGGACCCCAGGGTCCCGAGATTGTCAAAGTCAAAATAAAATAATAATTTATTCATTAACCATCGAAAAAAAAAAGCTTTAAATAAGAAATATAAGATAAGGCAAAATACAAATGATGGAACTCTGACTTCCAAACTAGGTAGATGCCTGTATCTTAGAAGTCAATAAGACTCTCATGCACAATGTGAGTAGCTAGGCGCGCCGGCCATTTATAAGAGCACATAGCGCCACAGCAAATTGTTTCGTAAAGTGCTTTATAATTCGTTCTGATTGAACTAGAAGAGAAAACAAATGAGTAGGTAGCAAGAAAACAAACACAGAATAATACTGACTGTGATCTCATTAACCAAGTTTCTCCTCATTGGATACGTTTCAGTATCCTATTAACTCCCAGTCTAATAATAATTAGACTCGATGTTAATTGGCTCTTACGATTAAGTATTTGATTTTATGCCGTGAGCTCACTATACAGTTTTATGGGATTTCTTGTTCCAGTTTGACAATAGACTGGCTTGCTTTTGTATATTATTGTAAATTTGCTAGTCTGGATGTTTTTTAATCCCTGCATTAGGACATTGGATACATTTTAATTCCAGTAGTACGTTCATTGACTTGTGCGTGCTGTGGCTGTTGAGAGTATTTCGTACTCCTTCTAATGTCTCTCTGATGGTGGTACATGTATTACCTATATCATTCGGTTTCATTCATGATGGTTGAGCTGAGTGGTGCCAATTCATGCGTCTTTTTCGTAAACGGGCGCCATCAGTTTAGATTGGTCATAAATTAGCTACCTCGGCCTGTTTTTAATTACTTATTATATTTTTAAATTATTGGTGTTACTGTAGACGCTTTTACGTCCACATTTTTAACATCGTTCTCACATATATGTAATTTTCCAAAGAAAATGATGTAACCAAGTACTTGTATAGTTCTCGCCAAACTTCTTGGCCGCCCTGAAGTTGGCTACAACGGCTGCGCAGTAGTAAATCTCATACAAAAATCAGCACCGTTTCGTTCCTCGCGCATGCGGTAAACCAACTTCAGAGCGGCCAAGAAGTTTGACGAGGACTATAATTAAAACTGATGGCAAAGATGGTCCGTGGAGTTTCATGCACTTTCTTCTCCATAGAGACCCACTGAAGCTTGCGAATGTGCAACTAGATTCATCTTTTGTTTGACATTTCAAAAGTACCTCTATGTGGTTTAGTTGAATTAAAATATTTTTATTTTCATTGATTTTGTGTGGCAAGTTTTGGAGTTTCACGCGGGCAAAGCCTTCATACAAAGTTTTCATATAGATTTGATCACATAGTTGAGTTATAATGCGTGGCTTTCAAATAATTCAACCTGCAGTGGTTGTCGTCAGCTCGTTCAATTAACTTCGATTATTTTGTCTCTTAGACAATTTTGACTTCAATGCGCATACCTACTAGAATTGGTAACTACTGTTGTCTGTCGTGCATCATTAATCACTTTGTTAATTTGTCAAAAATATGAAATTCTCAGTAACGTTTGTATCTTTTATTTATGTGTAGAAACCAATATTTCTTGTGAAATGGAAACTATCTCTTTATATCTTTTAACGTCAATATCAAGTTTACATTCGTGCGTGGTTCATACAATACAAACTCCTAATATAAATCCCACATGTGCCGCCATCTAACGTACATAGCTGAAACTACTTGTTGTTTTAACGATAGTTCCACGATCTGACGCAATAATAGCTCATTTAATTTTTCAAGTGAGTGAAATTGAACGATCTCGATTTTTTTTACTATAAATAGATTTCAGCGTTACTAGTTTAGTAGTAGTACCTAACTTGCAAGTATCTGTTTCTGTTATTATAAAATAATGGGCAATTAGTTTCAGATCTATTTTTTTAAAGCATTCTTAGAAACAACTTTAGAATTCAAAATTAAATTTACATATTCATATCTAACTAGGTAATTTTTTTCAACTATAGAATAGGAGGTACCTATAAGAATTTTTGGGAAAACAAGAATTGGTTATTTTTAAATTAGTGGAAGCGACACCCATTGTCGAATCAGTTGGCCGAATAAAAACTATGATTACATAATTATGTACTATTTTCTTTATTCTTTTAAATCGTGTTAGGTTATAGTCAAATATTGTTTTTATTAAACGGTTTGGTATAAATTAGCATGGTTTTTAAAATGAACTCGCGGTATTTTTTTTTATGCGAACCATAAGTAAAAGTGACTTGCACAAAGATATTGATGAGCTCCTATTGGCTTACAAATCTTTGAGGTGGTAACTTTTTAACATGTGACTTAAAATCAATTTTCTGGATTCCCATATCGTTTTTCCCAGAGAATTTGAGGACTGTAAACGATGTGCATGCCCTTGTCTATGCTCATGTTCTATCATGGTAGATATATCAAATATGGAAAAGTGATATCAGAGAAAATCGAGTCCCAAGTATAGGTCAACTACTGCTGCACGATCAAAAGTATCCAACCTTACCTGAGCTAGCGTCTTTTATCTATTTTATATTTTCTTGGGAACTAATATTATTTTCCTATTCGTTCTTTTTAAACATAGGTGATGATAAAAAAGTGATCTGCTAATTTTACTGACAATACTGTATTGTATGAAAATAAAAAAATGTCCATTTGGCGTGACGAAACCTGTTAATCAGTGTTATTTATACCAATTTACGAGTTAATCAAAACAAACAGTAAAATCCTCCCCTAGAAACTTGATTACCCCTTTCACCCGCTTATGGATTCAATATGTCTTATATATATTCTTATCATGATGTAAGAATGCCAAGATTTTTAATTCATTGGATCGCGTACAAAATTTTAACGCTCCCCAAACTTTTTGAGAGTCGTTTTGAAAACCTATTAATAATATATAATAATAATATTTCATTTCATTATTTATTTTATTTAATTATTTAGCTTGGTTTTCACTAAATCCTTTTCTATAGCAGATAGGTTCGTTTTAAACTATCTCCCACTAAAAAGCCAAAATTAAAGTTTCTATTCTATCTTTAGCGATGTCGGCTGCGGGAGAGTCTTACTGAACACACCCTGTTCTTTTATATTAATTGATAAGAGTCAAGGGAACTTCCCTAGGTAACCTCCAAATATGTTAAAATAGGTACCAGATTTGTACGTACTATTTTATTTATAACACAACTAGTTTTGTTATAAATAAAATGAATTGTAATTTATATGCTTTAATTGTATCTACGCATAATATATGTAGAGTGAGGCATGTCGGTGTCCGCGTCCGCGTGCGCGTCCGCGGCGGACACTTTCAGTGGCCTCTGGAGCGCTGCCAACAATTCGTCTGGTAGTTATTTTCGCACGTCATCCACAAATAACAAGACAACTACCGATCCAGTCTATATATACCTAGTTGAAAAAACTACGACGTTATAAAAAATGGTTTACAACAAGGTTTGTGACGCACATGTTACCATTCATACAGCACGGTTCTATTATATTCCGACAAGCCCGTTCTTACTTCAATAAAATCACTAAACCGAATTGCACGCAAGTAACTCTATTAAAATGCCCTTTGTCTAGTATTCATAGTTTTAAATTCTTTTGTTAGTCGTAGTCGTTGCATGGATGCATGAATAAATTGTTTTTGAGAGTCGACCGAACTAACTGGTAGGTCAAGATCCCTTTCTCATAGAACATTCTTTTGTGCGATAGTAAAAGGCGTTCGCTATTAAAGGGCGCGGATCGGGTACAATCTTGATTTGTGGGTAATTATTATTTAATCTATGGCAGTGAGTAAAGCTGGGTTGGGTTTGTTGAAGGGACGAAGAGTGTCGCGCTGGTCGGCGGTGGCCGGCGCGCCTGCTCGCAGTGCTCGCAGCGCGTGTGATCCTGATCGCAATGCGTGCGCGCTGTCATTGCCCTAGCCTGCCGCTGCCCCCTCGCCTCTAGAAACAACAATGAACGGAACCTGGTTAATGATCGCCCTGTTTTCGGCGTTCTTTAAAATGTACCTTTTGATGATTGAATATTCAATGAGAATTTGAAAACCAATATATTCCATCCAATCGAGTTCCGTATAAAATATAAGGCATTGGTGTTTTTGTCATGTTTCAACTTATGCCAACCAAGTTATCTGAGGAATCAAATACGTACTTGTTTCAACTCCCTATCTGATGTAAATGTATCCGCTCTTGTATTTAAAACAAACCTTAGAAGAATGTGGTCGACCTGACCCTGTTTCTCTGTTCTTTCTACAGTTCTACACATCTTTACAGCGTTTTTTATTTATTTTATGTTTACGTATAATTGTGTAGTTTCCAACTATGTATTAAATATTTACGAGGTTATATTTTGTATGAATGACCAATTTTAACTTGATTATAAATAACGACTATTCTAGACCCACTTACAATAACTTATTTGAAGCAAATACTGAAATTACTTATATCTACTAATGCTGCGAACTAGGTTCCTCGAGTTATAAACTCCCCAACATCCCTTTTTCAAGGTTTTTTCTATTTATGAGTATCGTCATCTCATCACAGCATTAAAAACAAGCAAATGCAATATTAGGTGTGATACCAAAAAAAACACTGTTTTAGAAATGTTTCGAACTAATAGTATTGGACAGAAAAGTAGGGACAGAAAGACAAATTAAGTACTCAGCTCATAAAACACGTTATAAATGTGACTGTCTGAATATTAATGAAATAAGGAATTATTATATACAATTACCTACTACACATACTTGCCGAGTTATTACCCATCCAGGAACAGAACGGTATACAGACGTGAAGCCGCCCCTAGATGTAAAAATATACAATAGTATACTATCGCAGATTAGATCTCTAATCTGAGTATAAAACATCCAATAATTAACTAATGTGTTTCCTGTTCTGTGTTGGATCGGGATCGGGACCGCCTAGCAGCTGTCTTGGAAATAGAAATATACGAAAAACACGCTTATTAAAGTCACAAGACGGAACCGAACAACAATATAGCTAAAAGCCAGAAACAATGCAATGTCCAAATAATATAGTTATATTAGGAGCATTGTTCAGAGCTGGGCACGGGCGGGCCGCGGGCCGCGGGCGTCCATTCAGCCGCGACGGCTCCGCATAATGAGATGCACTGCTCCTCCAGATGTGGCGCAGGCGCGGCCCCAACGCGCTCCCGTTTTTTGTTTCCCTTTTTTGCCATCCACTCACTAGATAAACGGTTTAGCAATGCTGCTTGCTTACTTACAAATAACATAAAACGTCTTACATTCTGAGTAATCTTGAAGAATCCTACTGTAACAAAATATTAGCACACGAAAATTGAAAGATCCCTGGAATAAAAGTTACATTTTCAATAGAATAACATTTTCTTTCATTTCAAATTTGGAATGTAGTGCATTCCAATTTGGTTCTATATATTAGTAATGTGGCATTATTACATTTATCTATTAATACATTCAAACAGGCTGAATCGGTTTACGTAAACTTCAACGATTTGCAAAAGTACAGAAATGTTGGATAATTAAACATTTAACTTTCCTTTACTGACTTGAATAAAAAACAATTTTGATTAGTTTAATAAATCAATAATGGCTGCTACTATTATTTGTTTAGACGTCATGGTTAATTTTATGATAAATAATTCAGAAATGAAGATATAGGCATGTCTTTCAGAGAAACAGTAAATTATTTTATACGAGTATATTAATAAATTGTGGTTTTAAATGACTATCAATCAGATTTTAAATTCGATAAAATATAATGAGAATCATTTAGATAATTATGAAAAAAATTGTCAGTTTTTTCCTGAGCTAATTTCAATGTGTAGGTGACACATAATTTAAAGTTGTGAGTGGAGTTGTAAGCTCCGGGCTGCGTTAGCCTCGCGTTTATTTATGTTGCCTTACTCAGAACTGTTACCTACGCCACGCCAGATGTTATTTTACGACAGTTCGCCACCGAATAAACAATCTCTCCTTTTTCTTACTTTTATTACCCCAAGAACTAAAATTGCAAACTTAGGCACGTAGATTTAAAAGTTAAACAACTGATCAATTTTTTTTTTAAATACTCGTCACTATATCTACCTACTTAGATAAAGTTTAGTTTTTAAGATTTAATTATTAAAATAATCGATTTTAATATTTACCACTGCGCATCCTACTAGTAGCATTATTATTTTCGGACAAGTAAGTTATTATTCCGTTTCACAGACTGAAATACAAGAAATCCATGGCAAGTACACGTCGCTTCTGAACTATAAACAGATATCACACAATTTAATTAAAATGGAACACTGTTAAACTGTGATCACAAATAACAAGACAAAGCTTCTGTCGCACATGTGAACCAGGATGATGCGCTGTCCGGAGCCGCGGGCACGCCCGCGCTGCTCCATACTTCTTTACATTCCATATGATTATATGCACTATGGGAAGTAAGGAAGCACGGAACTCGCGCAAGGCTTTGTGTCTTCATTCTTCAGTGTACTGCAGTCCTGTGCAGTTGCAATTAGCAACTACCTGTTACACATCAATAATATGCAGCAATGGTAGGGTGGGTGACGCCATCTCTTGGTCGATGGTGATGGGAGCACAACGCGACAGTGGGCGACAACGTGGGGGTGGCGAGCGACGCGGCGTGGTGGCCGCTCGCTGAGCACTGGCGGCGCGCTCGCTGCGCACGCGCAGACCAGCTCTAAAAATGGAGTCAACCGGCGGAGTTCGCTTACGACTCGGGAGTACCATCCATTCCAAATTTGTATTTTCCCGAAATAGAACCGGCGGCGAGCGTCCATCGGATCGGTTACCCGAACGTGCAGCGACCTGCAGCGTGCGAGGACTGGCCGAAGTGCACGCCTGAACCTCGGCGCGGACTCGCCGGAGGCCGCGCTTATGTAAGGAACACCGTGAACCGCGCCGCGTGACGACCGCTTCGAAAATAAACGTGCACGCCGAGCACGACGCCGCCGGGCGCCACATGTGCGCGCTCCCGTCAGCGTTCCGATGATCGCGCGCTGGAGGGGAGGCTATTATTAGTAGTACACCATCCACCACTGTCACCTCCCGCAGGGTAGTCGAGCTATACATAGTTCCGATCACGGGATCTGGCAATCCTCAGCGTTCACTGACCTCCCCTGAAACACAAATTTTTTGTTCCTTTTCAATATACCAGGATACCTAATACATACCTACATTAATAAGGACGATGCACAATAATAAATAAATCAATCCGTTTTCTTGCAACTTTAAAGATCTACTCATTTGTCGTAGGCGTCTCGTAGGTAGGTGTATCAAGGAGATATTCATTAATGCAATATTGAACAAGGAATTATTGCTGGTAATTTTGCGTCTGTAGGTACCCAACTTATGTATCCTAGAAGTAGGTACTGCACTGCTCTACTGTTCGTGTGTCTGACGTCTGTATGAGAGGACGTGGCAGCCGCATCGCGCTTGAGAATGCCCGCTGTCGCCCGTAAAGCTCGCCTCTCCGTACACTCAGTCAATAAAAGAATTTTGGCAAACTTTCGTAGACAAACAAGTGGGACGACAGCCAACTCATCTTTTGTCTGCTTGAAAGCAACATGGTTTTGTTAGCATTTCGGAAAAAGTACTCTTCTGATAAATTCACTCCTCAGTATCTTTTTCTTAAGTCCTCGGTATATCTTTCCAAAGTAAAATTATATTAATTTGTTTACGTTCGCACTGGAATGCCTCGCACTCGCAGTAATTACACCAATGGAGCAAATATTAACTATAAGCCAGGTTTCCTCACAATTTGTTCCCTCACCGATGTTATTATATGTTCACGAGTAAATATTATGTAGTATTTTATTATAACTGTCTTTGATTTCCATGAACCACAGTTTATAGGTATCCTTAATTATATCTAAAGAAACTGTGTTAGGTTAGGTTAGTTATTGCTTGCTGAAGTTTTAATAAACAGTAAATTATGTATGTAATTCAATCAAATCCCACAATAATATTAATAAATATTAAACTGAATCTACCATCGAACTCGAAGCCATACTTTTCTTGTTGCATGGTTTTGAAATAAAATATCTTCATAGATATGAAAATGACGCTACGCTAAGCTACAGATGCTCTCTACTTATAGTACGAGTATGCAGTGCACACAGTTCTACTCTTGCAGAACTAACAAGTCAAATAGCGGCATGGCTAAGTTAAATTTACAGGTTTATAATTTACTAGCGACCCGCCCCGGCTTCGCCCGTGACTAATTTACAGAAAAACCTTCCTCGTTTCTCGCTCTTTCTATTGGTGAAAATCGCATGAAAATCCGCTCAGTAGTTCTAGAGTTTATCGCGTACAGAGGCCGGGACTTTATTTTATAATATGCAGTAATGCACCCTAAAACTATGAATATACATAAATGTAGCGGGTAGCTAAGTAGTTATCTAATGTAATTTCATAAGATGAGCTACGAGGAGCATCTATTGAGTAAAGAAAGGCGCCGAAGCTGTCCGCATCCGCAGCGTCAGAGCCTCAGAGCAGCGTCCGCCGCGCGCCGTCCGTCCAAAGAGCGTCTGTTGAATATTAATGCGACATTGTTATTGGCCACTAGTGCCCGCTGCCCGCTGCCCGCTGCTGCCCCAATCGCACATTTCCATAACTTACTATTCTGGATCCGCGGGGAATCAGCTCACTGTGTAGGAATATGATCACTTGCCCACTCATATTTGCCCTGTAAATAGTGTTCCGTCGCGACGATACATTACATTATTCATTAAATCATTACGGAATGTATAAGTCGACAAGTTAGCCTGGCTTCTCGAATGCTCCGCGTGGTGCTAAGTTCTGTGACAATGCAATGATTCACGGCCCGATTGTTTCAAATATCATATTATACATTGATACGCTTCGCTAGTCAGTGAATGTTTCGTTGGTTGTAAACAACCAGTGAATTAAATGGGTCCAAAGTTAATCGTGAACGGGAGCTGCCCGAACCACGCGACGTTACAATTTAAAAATACATGCTCACTTTATATTTATTTATCCACTGAGATAAACCTACTTCTCTATTCAAAATTCTAAGCAGCTCTCCGCTGCTTTGTTTTCGGTGGATTTACTAAAGTTGAATCTAAGACGTTGCGAGTTAAGAGGTCCCCTCCTTCTATTGCCGTAATAGTTATGTGTGTTTGCTGTTTTAAAAGGAGAGCACATTTTGTGGGGAGCGCTGCAGACTAACATTAACAAACTTTAAATTACCAAACATTTTGGGATTTACATTTCGTAAACATGTTTTTTTAATATTTTAGTAGTTACAATTTTAGGTAACACCATCTAGGGTTTTGATTTATGTACCTAATAAGTATTGAACTGGTGTCTCGCTAGTCAAATTATATTTGTTAATGGCAAGTCGACGTGTCATGTTTATTTATAGCAAGTCTCAACCAACATCGGTTAAAGATATGTGTAGATTCCTACCAAAAATTAAAATCTGGATGGCAGCTCGATTTAGAAAATGATTCATAATTTTCCAGTAATAAATTATTAATCATAAAGAATAAGAGAATTCAACTATAATATCATCATCAGCATGGTTGTTCCTCCCATTGCTATAGGGAATTCAACCTCGACCTCTCGAGATTGAATTGAGCAGTTTTTAACCGACTTTAAAAAAAAGGATGAGGTTATCAATTCTATCGATGAATCCTGAGTTTATCTAATCTACATTTTCTTATGTATGTATCTTTATATCTCCTTTATTCCTATAACAAATTGATCTTAAATTTGTAGGAAAGTCCCATATCAATTTTGGTAAAGGTGATTAACATTATGACATAACTAGCTTCTGGCAGCAGCTTCACCCGCATGAGAATAATTGTCTTATCTCAAGGGAACTATATACCGAGTTGAAAAGTAACCTATGTGCTAATCCAGACTATAATCTATCTCTGTGCCAAATTTCATCCTAATCCATTCAGCCGGTCTGACGTGATTGAGTAACAAACATCCATCCATCCTAACAAACTACGTTTATGATAGTAGTAGAATAGAAAACTCTAAAAATCCTTAGATTTTCGTTGAGATTTGTGTTTTCTAACGATCATGTGACAGGTATCAACACACAGGTTCATATTTGGACGTAAAAACCACGCAACTTAATTAAGCAATATAATTTTGAAATTTCACTCCATTACTAAACGAAACGCGTCGCAGCCCGTAAGTGTAATTATTTAAAACGGATTACTCGTAGGGAGCCTAGTTAGCTAACAATGCACCATTATTGTCCTACATTATATTATCCTTAAGCCCAACACGATCCGCGACAAGCTTCAAACTTTGGTAATTATTGGAGCTCTACTTACTTATCTTGAAGCTATCACTTAAGAGGCACCAGTAATAGGTTGAGCCAGCAGTTATAAATCGAGTTTTAGACGTCGCCTTCGGCTCATCTCATATATCGACAATACGACTGATAATAATACTGTTTGTATTACAAATATTACCTAGCTACTCTATTTTGATATTATGTATGATATGAATACCAGCTATTATGTGTGTTCAATTACTAGTTAGGTAACACTATTTAAATGTAAGTAAGGGTCGGTTTATGAATTGGATATTTGGATTTAAGAACGATTCAAGCCCTACTTTAATATAAATATACTAGCTGACCCGGCAAACTTTTTTGCCATAAAAACACCAAACATTCATCTACGTTACCTACCCTAACAACCCTACACTACCTACCCTACCCTACCCTACCTAACCTACCCTACCCTACCCTACCCTACCTACCCTACCTACCCTACCTACCCTACCTACCCTACCTACCCTACCTACCCTACCTACCCTACCTACCCTACCTACCCTACCTACCCTACCTACCCTACCTACCCTACCTACCCTATAAATTAAAAAAAACATTTTAAGGGTGAACAACCCTTATCACTATATTATACCCCTAGTATGGAAAATAGATAGTAGCCGATTCTCAGACCTACTGAATACGCATATAAAATTTGGTAAAAATCGGTAAAGCCGTTTCGGAGGAGTACCTAACATTGTGACATGGAAATTTTATATATTAGATATATATGTTCAATTGAACATTGCTTTAAAGGAGTTCAGGAGTGGTGTTAGGCCTCGACGACTTTAGCGCGCTGCATATGCTCACGAAATGATGATATCTCTGCAGGAATCAAGGTCCCTCCGGGATGACATGACAGTATTCGGAATCGGAAATCAGTCTTACTTGTAAATGTGACATTTGAGGTCGGGAGTGTGACAACAATTACAAAATCGGTTAAATACCTGAGCATTACCTATTATTTATACTGTAGCAGAGATCACCCCTCCAACTATAGCTCACCTCGAACATGTCGAATAAAATTGGGCATATAAAAAATTACATTGAATTTAAGTGTAAATTGAATTAATTGGTTTACTTAAATATAAAGTTTAGGCCTTAAACTAGAGATATTTGATAAATATTTATTTCTATAAGTTGGTTTGTACAAACACTTTTACATGTCGATCATATTGTATAAAACTAGATGAGGTCGGCGTTTCCTGTCTGACTACTCTGAGGCAAAAAGAAAGGCCGAAACAAACTCTAGAGGTTACAGACTCTTTTAAAGTCCAGGATTTAGTAGGATTGTTTCAGGTATCTCACTCAAGAGCATACATTAATGCATATGATTTATGATTAATCAAATTTAACTCGACCTCATCATCGCTTACGATCAGGTGAGATAGTGGTCAAGCGCAAGCCTATAGACAATAAAAAAAAAAAAAAAAAGACATATTGTTTTAATCTTAGACTTGAGGCCATCAACAGTATTTGTATCTTTTAATTGTTTTTCTACAATCGGGCGACATTCAATCTTTTTTCCTACATTTTTGTGAATATATTTTTACAATCCACTCTTCAAGCACTTTGTTTTGATGTCTCACATGACGATGTCACAAATAAAATACTTAGTGGTACCCACTTAGGTATAAGTTCTATCTCACGAAGGCGGGTTATTTTGTTATGATTCATCTGCCTTCGTGAGATGGTTGTTCTATAATCATCAAGTCTTTCCCCATGTTTTAGTGTACCGAATGAAGCTTAATACCAGCATTTTACATGGGAGTGTTCATCAGACATCATCAGACCTTCCCGTCCAAATTTTATTAACTAAATACGGTTGTATTTTTTTGTCGTTGCGATAATGATTTTAGATTTCAGCAAGTGTCACTTCACTACCTGAGTGATCCTCAACACAAAATCTGATGATGCCTTATTTTTTAAAGTTTTTATTTCATTAGAGTCGTCAGTTATTACGAGTAAGGCCCAATTTATGATCCGTAGTTAACTCAACCAATGGTTATATGCTAAACAATGGTTTAAAATTTCGCTAAAACGTTTTTTCATCAATTTTTATTGTAATAAATGACCAAATAATTAACTCTCCAACTTATTTGATCATTTGCGAGGTTAACAATTGATGAAAATACGCATTTAACCGAAATATAACCATTGCTCGTGCATTTAACCATTGATTAAGTTAACTACGTTCAAAAAATTGTGCCTAAGTTAGTTAATATGTGTGGATTAAATCGTCCAACTGAAATTTATGAAATAGTTATCACCAACCGATTGTCCTGAAATTATGCATATTAGTTTGGTTTGGATGACAATGACACGGTAAGCTAAAAAGGTAATTTTATTTTTCGACAAGCCATTTAGGCTACAAAGCAAGCCAAAGAAATAGAGAATACCTACATACTGAAGCGTATTTATAGGATTGATAGTGTGTGTGAGGCAGTCAATCTAAATATTCTCTAGTGCAGAGACCAACCACCATGATAGCTAGTGAACCGACCGTTCCTTTTTTTATAGAAACTGATTTTCTAACGCTACCTGTAGTTGACCGCGTGTTGACCAAAGTATGAGTTTAGAAAACCATTTTTTTCTTTGTTTTGCCATCGATACCCATCATGTGTGCGAAGTTTCGCAAGCTATTATTTAACTTGACCCTGTATATATTTTTAAACCCCGACGGAAAAAGAGGGGTGTTATAAGTTTGAGGTGTGTTGCTGTGTATATGTGTGTCTGTCTATGGCACCGTAGCGTCCAAACGGATGAACCGATTTTGATTTAGTTTTTTTTGTTTGAAAGGTGATTTTGTCGAGAGTGTTCTTAGCTATAATTGAATAAAATCGGTTCAGCCGTTCAAAAGTTATGGGCGTTTCACTGTTTGAATCGGGGTGTTTACCCAAGATATCGTGTCATAATTACGTATTCAATACATTGTCGATCGAAGCGTATCTACTATGTACTAGAAAAATTATGTAGCATAAAATAAAAATGTGTAGGGGTTATTTTAAATTATGAAATTTTTTCTTGTTGTACTTACGTATGGATAACTTCTTGTTTATATTCGGTTCAGTAAAGCTCCAAATTTTTTAAATTATATATTTTGTCTTTGAGTCTGTTTGCACGCTATTATTTCCACATAGGTGTTCGTACCTGAAATTCAATATCGAGTAAAGGTGGACAAAGATTTTCTGCATCCGGCTTCGTACGATAATTTTAATTCGTGCAATAAAGTTGGAAGAAAAAATACTCAATAAATAATCTTTTTTAAGATACTGAAGCTAAAATTCGATTGATTATTGTTAAATAAAATTCTCAAATATCGATATAGAACCTACCTGGATAGATACGTACCTAAACTACTAAAAATGCATCTACATTTATGTAGTAGGTCTATATTATTCATAGTCTTTGAAAACTCAGTGACGTGTTTCTCGATCTGTTTACCCAACATTAAGTAATGTTGAACTCATCGCTTTATTAAACTCCTAATGAATTCATTAAATCCGTATACACTTATATATTCTGTAGGTATGTGTAAGTTTCTGTTCATTAAAACTAATCGGACGAATCAACACTGTTCCATGTCTTCGAAAATCTATTGGATTTAAGTAATTAATATGTAAAATGTAATTAATATTTTAAACAGCTTGTTTACAAGACGCCTAAAAAAATATTTACGGATATAAGATTATTGCTTTTTGTACAAAAGTATTTAAAAAAATATCGTTTTTAATCACAATAATTTGAACATTAGGTAAGTCCTACTTTACTTATAAGTCTAGAATACATAAGTTCTCTAATATTTTTGTTACTACATGCAAATTGTAACTTTATAATATTATGTCTTGTAATGGCATTGAACTGAAACCGAAATACATGAACTTACCACTGCTATACACTATTCCATTAGGTACGACAAAGCCAGCCAGGGACATTCTTGAACTAATTTGTAATAGGTACTCGGTATTGTTGTAACGTCTGCGAGGTTTAGTCACTATGTGTTAAAGAGAACTGGTAGATTAATGCATAAAAGTATCACTGATGATGCTTTGCGCAGTGACAGATGAGCGGGAGCGGCGTGCGGCGCGCTGACGCGGACTATTGGCGGCGCAGGCACGCGGGCTGCGCGCGCGCACTTATGACGAGCCGCCCGCGCCGCCGAGCGAACCCGCCGCGCCCGCCACTGGCGACGTTTGACCTTATTTAATTAGTTCGTTCGTTTTTACTCTTTGAATGTAACGTAGCATATTAAAATTGTGTAACCGACTAATTCATTGTTGCCAGCCACTCCGTTATATTGTCAACTCTTAGCTATCATACATAACGATCGCGATCTCAATTGTACTAATGATAATGACCACATTAAAGTATTTTATTCTTTACTTCAAAATACTGCGGAGCTTAGGATTCTATTTCCCTGTTTGGGTACCTAGTAAATTTTCATTCGTATTGAAGCGCTCTTTATTTTTTCTTGAATGTAAACCTTGTATCTAGATGTAGCAACGTAACTCTTGCGCTATTTCTGTTTGGAGTTCACCCACCTCGACATCGTCGTTGATTTCTGCATCTGAGATTACATAAATTGCCTTCTTACTGAACATTTACTCGCACTAAATTCTTATAAAGTGTAGCATGAATGCGTGCAAATAAAATACACTCACTGTGTTCTCGTTACCTACTTGACTCGAGTTTGAGGTATTAAAACTTGTGATTTTTGGGCCTTGCTTCGATGTAACAAATTTCCGATGACGTGTCATTTTACACGTTTTTATCCACAGGTTTCGTTATACCTCATCACCATCGTACCTACGCTATGTCCGTAAGGATTGAGGAGCCACTTTTCGTATCTTAATGAAATTAATATATTTATTTAGTAGTAAGTTTAAAAAATTTGTAGGTTCGATCCTCGATTTTGTAGTATAATACTTCAAAAGTTATATGGACATAAAGGTGGCTCCTCAATCTAAATGTTTGGATTGAGGAGCCACGGCAGAACTAGGAACATCATGGATCAATATTTATCATAATTTGGTATGATTTTGTAGCATTTGAGAGTCTGTAGTAGACAAAATCTGAGCTCGGTTGCATTAAAATTAAAAAGTTACCATACATTATATGTGGCTCCGCAGACCATACATAGGACTCGTAATTTTTCAAAGAAGCAGTAATTCAATAAATGCGAAATTTCTTCGTCATTTAGTAGTAAGTATATTAGATTTGATTGAACAAGAATAATCGAACACCTAGCGTGGCTTGCTCGTTGGTGTTATATCTCCAAGAATAGGACTTGCAGAGTTCCTTAACTTTATTGTATTGAATTACGGAAAAAATACCATTTTCAGTATTACGCAATTTCTTAAACGACAAATCTAAATGAATCCATAATAGTTATGCTCAGCGGGGGTTGCGTTACATCCACGTTTTTCTTAAGGCGCAGATACCCCTCAGTAGCTGGTTTTTAAATGAGAATCACGTCTAAACGGCTTTCTGGTAATTTTTTGGAAAATATATGACATTAGACCATTTTCTTAATAATTTGATCTAAGAAAATTTTGATTATTTTTCTTATAACATAGTGTAATTAATTTGTAAAGTTATGTCTAAAACGGACAAAAATAAAAAATAAATAAAAAAATTTTGGTTCGCTGCGGGTGTCAAAAGAGTGCGCGTTTTGTTCCCTTAAGGTCGTTGGCGTTAGTCGTCGTCTTAAACAGTCTTTGATACCCCGGGGAATATCGCCTCCTATATGCGGGGGTGTAAATCTCTTTTTTTATGTTTTTTCACAGGCACGCTTTGTCGGCTATGGCTTTTGAATACAACGTTCTATTTACATAAATTTGCATATGCATAGCCGCATAGGGTACCTAGGGTACTTAGAATAAACCCAACACAAAATATATCCGGGGTTTTCAGATTTTCAGCATGCAGCGTAGACCATATAGGTTCCTAAAATAGCGTTAGTACCTATTCAAAATATTGCTGTTGATGAAAAGGACAATATAGATAGGTAACGTTGCCCAAAAGTACAGCTAAAATAATTACGCAATGGATAACTGGCGATCAGTCATCTTATCTAAACTTATTGTTTGTGAAATCAATGAAATTAAATCAAAATATGTCTGTAATTACTAATTACGATTACTACTGAAGCCGTTTCTCTCGAAACTGTTTTTGATGCGGTGTTTTATTACGGATGGGTTTTATTGGGTTAAGCCGTTTAATCAGCCACCAGAATGAAACGACTAACCCATTCAAATTACCTACTATCGTTATGATTGAGTTCCCGCTTTATAGGATTTGACAGGGTTAAGATGTTACATAATCGATAAGGGTAACTTTGGGGGTAGGTGGAACAGGGTGTAAAGTCCCACAAACCTCCATAGAAAAGGGAGGATCCTCCGACCAGACGGGTGTTGTGTCTGGTCCGGGCAACCGCCCAAAGGTTATTTTCGGACTGTTGTATGTGTTCAAATCGCGCCGAAAACTTGGCTTGCGCGAGGCAGTATTTGTGTGACGTCATGCCATTAGTTTGTAAGTGGCGGCGTCGGTGCCGCTACATAATCGAAATAATAGGTTACCAAATGGTAGTCTATGGTAGCTAGGTAGTCCATTAATGGACTACTGAGCTCTCAGCCCAACCGGAGTTGTTCGGGCTCTGATAACATCAACCCTGCATTAATGGACTACTGAGCTCTCAGCCCAACCGGAGTTGTTCGGGCTCTGATAACATCAAGCCTGCATTAATGGACTACTAAGCTCTCAGCCCAACCGGAGTTGTTCGGGCTCTGATAACATCAACCCTGCATTAATGGACTACTGAGCTCTCAGCCCAATCGGAGTTGTTCGGGCTCTGATAACATCAAGCCTGCATTAATGGACTACTGAGCTCTCAGCCCAAAAGGAGTTGTTCGGGCTCTGATAACATCAAGCCTGCATTAATGGACTACTGAGCTCTCAGCCCAAAAGGAGTTGTTCGGGCTCTGATAATATCAAGCCTGCATTAATGGACTACTGAGCTCTCAGCCCAACCGGAGTTGTTCGGGCTCTGATAACATCAAGCCTGCATTAAACCTTTTCCGAAGGAGTTGATTGAGATGATACAGAGGAGATTCAGTGGGTACACCACGAAAAGAACTCAAATCTAGACTTCGTCTGAGAAATACTAATGGAACATCTTGAAATTTTGTTCGACCCAAGCATGGAACACTTTTTTTTTTTTTCAGTGACTTTTCCCGCTCTGGGTGAAGCGGGAGAGCGTGTTAGACTTTTAATGACTAAAACCCACCCGTGTTCTTTCAGTTGCTTGTGCCAGGGCCGCGGTAACTCTCTTTCAAATTTATCCGCGACCCAGACAGGCATCGGCACTATCGGACCAAGTCACTTTTGCTGACATCTCTTTGAGGCACGCATGGAACACTACGCGCCTTAAACTCTGGCTTGGTCCTTATCGGACAGCGAGTTTCCCATTACTTTCCGTCCGCAAGCCCGCGCCTACGGAAATCGGCTTGCGACTCCCAATGCCCGGGGCGTCTCCTGTGGTGGCTAGGGGCGTGAGGGCGTCTCCTTTGCGTCTCCCTCACGCGTTCCGCCTCCTCCTTTGCGAGCATTAGGAGGAGACAGCTTCCCTCTCGTTCCGTATCATGGCCTGCACAAGAGCCGGACGCGAGAGATTGCCACCGCCGATCGCCTCCATGAGGACACGGCGGTGCTCCGCCCAAGCCGGGCAGATCTCCATCGTATGCTCCACCGTGTCCTCCGGGCGGTCCACACAATTGTGACACCCGGGCGTTTCCTCCCGCCTTATCCTGAACACGGCTGTTTCGGGAGTTTCCTGACCTCCCGAAACAGCCGTGTCCGGTGAGGACCACCGTCAGGCGGAAGCTGAGGCCTTACCGCCCCAATTGTGGCGTGCCCAGCGCTGGGTTGCGACAATCGCCCTCTCCATGTCGCCATGAGATCCTGCCGGAGCTCTGTTCGCAGCGCAACGGAGTTTTGCCTCGGCATTTCGCCTCCTCGCGCCACTCCCATATTTGCGCGAGGACTTTTGCTTCCAGTTTCCATGGTGGCAATCCGGCAAGGAGGCTCGCCGCCTCGCCGGAGACCGTGTGGTATCCCCAGACCAGTCGGATGGCCATCAACCCCGCTGGATGGCCCTTTGGGACGCGTTCAACCGGCGGGCTGGTCGCCGCCTCAGGGAACGCGCCCATACCGGTGCCCCGTAAAGGGCCATGGACCCTCTGGTAGAGCCTCTGGCAGGAGGCGTTTGGACTTTGAGATTGGCAGCCGCTTAAGGGCAGCCTCCGCCCGCTCCAGTCTGGGAGCCAAACTTCGGAAATGCTCCACGAAATTCCACTGGCTGTCGAGGACGAGTCCCAGGTACTTCATCGTCGACCCGACGCCGATGTGAACCCCTCCTGCCGTTATTTGGGATCCCGGCGATGGCAACGCGGTGAAGTCCGAGGACCGTGCAAACACATGGCCTCGGACTTGTGCAGGGCCACCTCGAGTCCCAATTGCCGGATCCTCTCGACGATTGTCGCAACTCCGCGTGTCGCTATTTCAGCCGCCGCCTGGTGCGACCTCCCTTATGCCAGGACCAGCGTGTCGTCAGCGTAGCAAACCACGCTGACGCCGGAGATCGGCGCGCAGCACCCAGTCGTACCCGATGTCCCACAGATGCGGCCCCACGACCGATCCCTGTGGGACACCCCACGACATCTTTCGCCGGTTCCACTCTCCCTGGTGACCGGGGTAGATGACGGCCCTGTCCGTCAGATAGGCCTCGACCACGCGACAGAGGTAGGGCGGCATCCGGTGAAACTGGAGTGCCTCCCTGATGCAGCTCCATGGCAGGGTGTTGTCAGCGCTGTGGTCCGCATTGGGCACCGCAGGAGGCGGAGCCATGTGCGGGGAAGTATGTTCCCCTCGCGAAGGGAACAGAGCGCTCACCACGTCCTCTACGAGCTGCGGCCGGAGACTCTGCGTCTGTGAAGGAACCCCTGGGCGGAGTTTATCCCGCACCATTTTGTAGGGGGGTCCCCACGGATCCCTGTTCAGGGTTCCCACGCTAAACAGTCATGCTGCCACTATAGTTTTGAGATTGATCCCTTTGTCATATGATCATATCACTTTATGAGCGTAAGGGTTCAAGGCAAAGTCAAAGTCAAATATATTTATTTCAATTAGGCCAATAAGCGGCACTTTTGAACGTCAAAAATTAAATGTTAATAAAAAATGTAAAATGTAAAAGGCCTTACCTGTGTAGGGTTGCCATCTCTAAAATCTGCCAACCAGGACAAGGAGCTAAAAACCTTGACAAACCTTGAAAACCCCGGATTTTGGAGCTTATAACCCGGACAACAGATTTTATTTTCATAAATTTTTTAAACTAATTAATGTAGTTTCAACATATTGTTTTTACAAAAAAAATACAACCGATTTACAATTAAAAACACTAGATTCTAGAAAGTGAAAAATAATTTCAATTTCGGAAGTTGGTGTTTATGGTTTGAAAACTGGAGGTTGGTGTTTTCTGAAGTAATTTTTCACTTTGAAGTGTTTTAATTGGAAGTCAGTTGTATTTTTTGTAAAAAAGCGTTTATTTTTAAATTTTTAGTTAGTGGTCAATTTCTATAGTAATCTTACTTCTTGGATGTATGTTTGTTACTAAAACACGCCAGAACGGCTAAACAGATCTAGATGAAATTATGGTATACAGATGGATTATAGTCAGCAATAGCACATAGGCTACTTTTTATCCCGGTATAATGTTCCCCTGGGATGACAAAACACTTTTGACGCGGGTGAAACCGCTGGCTGGCTAGTGTACAATAAACAGACATACAATCCCGGGTGATTTGCCGTCATTTTTGAAGAGTTCCGTTCAATATGACCTAGAAATGAAAAAATGCCGTTGGTGATTTGAAGACTTTAAAACCCGGACTACAAATAAAACCCCGCCCGGACGCTCCCCGGACGTCTTCTAAACTAGGACAAATCCGGGGAAACCCGGACGGATGGCAACCCTATACCCGTGTTTATTACAGTTACATATTAAAGTTTCATTAAAATTAAAAGATCAACTGTTTCCTTTTCTTAAACTAACCTAGTAGCTATCTCGGTAAGCTCTTACTTACCCAAATAGCTCTAATCTGCTGCGAAAGTTATCCGAGAAAGACGTCACTGTAGTAAGTAGTCTCTGACGAAGTTGCTCTAACATCGCGATCTTAAATATACGTTGTTTGCGACGGTATCAAAACGACTTGTAATGGTACAAGCAAGACTAGAGGGTACCTACGTTACGAACTTTTATCGGCAGCCAGCTTAAAAGCTGCTAATATAAACTACCCTGCTAATTCGTATCTTACAAGGTGAATACTCTAAAATGGAACTGCATTCAATGAAAATCTGTATATTAGCTGTGAATAAGTACAATAATAAAAATTTTTTTTTAGATATTGGCCACTTTCATTGTATTTTACGTGCCATTCTTACGCAGAACCTTACATTGATTACAGTGCAATGAAGATAATGCTTGGCAAGCTGCCACGGCCGTGGATCGTGGATGATGCAAAGGACGACGGCTACACCGCGCTGCACCTGGCCGCGCTCAACAACCACGCGGAGGTGGCGGAGCTGCTGGTCCGCGGCGGCGCACGCCCCGACCTGCAGAATGCTAATCTGCAAACAGCCCTACACCTCGCCGTAGAACGGCAACACACGCAAATCGTCCGTCTACTCGTAGCACATGGAGCGAATCTCAATATTTGTGACAAGGTGACTATAAAGATAAATCCTTTATTAATGTTGCCTGTTGAGATACATCCCTCATCAATGCACTCAAAACCCTCACCGTGTTTGTACAGTAGCAGGATTTTTGCAATATTTATGGCGTTACTCAACAATACTCGTATGTCGAGCAGGACGGCGACACCCCGCTGCACGAGGCGCTGCGCCACCACACGCTGCAACAACTGCGGCGCCTGCAGGACGCGCGCGACGCCGCGCTGCTCACAGGCCTTGCGCATGCGCACGACAAAAAGTCCTCCGCCTCCATCGCATGCTTCCTCGCCGCGCATGGTGCGGATCTTACTATTAAGAACAAGAAAGGTAAAATAATGAAAATGTCGTGTATGTCCATAGACGAGATCCCGAAGATGCAAAACAACTGGTGAAGGACTAAGTTTGAGAATGAAAACCAAATTATTAAAAATTTCAGGTCAAACACCATTGGACTTATGCCCGGATCCGAATCTTTGCAAGACTTTGACGTCTTGTCGCAAGGAAGGAGCAAGTTTGGGTGGCGAAGGCACGCCCGAGAACGAGGCGAGCTCGGGGAGCACGGCGGCGGCGGCAGTGGCGGCCAGCAGCGCGTCGCCGCCGGCCGAGCCCGCGCCCGCGCCGCCGTCCGCCCCCGCCCCCGCCCCCGCCCCCGCCCCCGCCCCCGCCCCCGCCCCCGCCCCCGCGCTCGACCCCACCGCGGACGAGTGCCTCGTTTGCTCCGATGCCAAGCGAGACACACTCTTCCGGCCCTGCGGACACATCTGTTGCTGTAACGTCTGCGCAGCCAGGGTAACAAGTTCCAACTAATATTTATAATAGATTTAGCTGCTTCTCTGATATGAGGGTCGCAGGTCAACCAGCTTACTTAGATCCGAATCTGGAATCGATGAATTTATAGGAAGCGTGTGCCAGAATAACCCAATCATCATCATATTTTTTTCATCCTTAATATCTGTATGATTAGTAAAAAGAAATCTACATATGGGGTGCTAAATGTGCGAGCTCGCTTCGCTCGCTCTAGCATAAGATTGATATGTTATCCTTAGAGAATCACCGTTAAGTCATTAAGTATCATACCTATTTGGCCCAGAGTCCCAAATCTTAAAAGATGAAGTGAAAGTGATGTTTTTACTCGTCGCCGCCGGTCAGTGGGCACTTTACCACGAATCCACGGGCTTTTTTTACAAACTTTAATTTAACTTGCAATGTATGTATGTATATACATATGTATATGTGTTCGGGTCAAATCTTGTAACTGAATTTTAAAGCAGTTATGCTGAACCGATTAAGATGAAATTTTGCAGACACGTTGGTTTGGATGACAATGCATGGTAAGCTAAAAAGGTTGGTTAAAAAAAATGATAAAGAAATATTTTTTTTCTAATCATATATCTCAGTTTCACAGGGCAACCCATAATTAGCCAAAACCTGTAACACACATATTCTATAACACAAATGTATGTATCGCTGTAATGTTGGTTACCTAAATATATAAATTAAATAAAAGATAAATAAATAAGCCCAAACAAATTAGGCCGAGTTTCTCACCTCTAAATTATTTATTTTTAGAGCATTTTTTTTTATTATTGCAGAATTTATGTGACAAATTGTCAAGCACGCATTTTCTGCTGTGATTGGTTGCATGAATTTTCAACAGCCAATCACAGCAGATAATGCGTGCTTGTCAATTTGTCACATTAATTCTGCGATAATTTAGAGGTGAGAAACTCGGCCTTAGTGCTGCAGAACTAAGGATGAAAGATTCATTCAATCAAGTACTCGAGCTGGACTCGAGAACTTGGCTGACACTTGCCTAAGATTAATATCTCAGTGGGGCGATCGAAACCGCCTGTCCTTTGCTCCGCAAAAAAATTATCAACTCATTTTGAAAAGTAATCTTAAATCGTGTCCTACTATTAAATTTAATAACGTTCCGGTAAAAAGGAAGCAGTCCGTGTGCTATCTTGGTCCAGTGTTAGAAAGGAATTTTGCATTTATAGATCATATTAAAATAGTCGGTGAAAAGGCAAAAAAGAATTCCTATGCCTCAATGAGAATATCTAAATCTACGTGGGGACAGACCCCACGGAACTTTTTAGGGTTCCGTACCCAAAGGGTAAAAACTGGACCCTATTACTAAGACCCCGCGATCCGTCTGTCTGTCTGTCTGTCTGTCTGTCCGTCTGTCACCAGGCTGTATCTCATGCACCGATAGCTAGAAAGTTGTAATTTTCACAAATGATGTATTTCTGTTACCGCTATAACAACAAAAATTAATATTTAAGTGGGGCTCCCATACAATAAACATGATTTTTTTGCCTTTTTTGCGATAATGGTACGGAACCCTTCGTGCGCGAGTCCGTCTCGCACTTGGCCGGTTTGTAACTTTAAAGTAAACTTACTTGGGTTGTATGCGCTTTGGGGCGCCTGTTTGGGCTGATAGGGCCACAATAGGGGCGTTACGACGTACATTACTTCATAGTCAGCGTTTATTTTTGATATTCTTATGCAAAGCATACAGGACGGTTAGTACTGAGGCCTTACCGGTACTTGCTGGCGTACTTCCGGTCGACCTTGAAGTGCAGCGACGTGCTGCAATGTACTATTCCGCACAAGAGACCATGGACGCGGACTTTTTGACACGGAGTGACCGTAAGAAAATCTCTAGGTTATTTAAACCGTCGGTGCTCCGTAGACCAATTGGAATTCGACCAATTGGTCTATGGGGAAAATTACATGTTTCCATCGTCCAATTACCAATTGGTCTATGGAGCATACTCGACGTAAACCAAAACTATGTTCCATTATCACATTATAACCCTGAGTTCACACCAGTTTCCTATACTTTGGGTTCAAAGAAGCCTTTGTTATATTTTTGGGTTCACATCAAACTAAATTCAAAAATATTATAAAGTAATAAATACAATAACCTTATATTGTATTTATTTCATTTATAGCTAATTATAATAGAATCTTCAATGAAAAGAAAAGAAAAGATAGGAAAGTATGTAAACTTTTTAAATGGCCACTTCACAGAAAACTTATGTGTCATTATGGTGTCAATGTAATGACAATTAATTGATTTCTCGTTAGCCTACCAGTGGAAAGAATTGAAGAAAAAGAAAGAATCTTAAGATATTTTTTTTTTTCACGGCAGTTAGACGTTTTTGAGCTGTTAAGGATTATCCATTTTGTTGCAGAATGTTATAGTCTTCGCCAAACTTCTGGGCCGCCCTGAAGTTTACTTTCCGATTCGCAAGGCACGAAACGGTGCTGTTTTTGTATGAGATTAACGACTGCGCAGCCATTGTAGCCAACTTCAGAACGGCCAAGAAAATTGGCAAGGACTATGAAGACAGTTTGTCCTATCTGCGTATTTTTCACTGTTTTATTTTAATTGTTATGCCGTAATTATTCAATAAATGATTATTAAGCGGTTTCAAAAATTGTTTATGATATACTTTTTTAATACTTATGGACACGGCTTTACTATACCATTAAACTGGACAGCGGAACATTTCTCAATTCTCCATAGACCAGTTGGAAATTGGACGATGGATACATGTAATATTCCCCATAGACCAATTGGTCAGATTTCAATTGGTCTACGGAGCACCGACGATTTAAACCACATATTGACGCCTGGGAGGAACTTTTATCCGAATGGCAATATAGGAGGGATAGTTCCATCAAGGGCCGACACCTCCACCAATTCTTTCCATCAGTTCGCGTGGGGCTGGCCAGGACGTGTCTGGAGGTGGATCACTGTGATGCCCAATTTCTCACGGGGCATGGTAACTTTAAAAGTAAATTATTTTCCTTCAAGCTCGTTGCCTCGCCTCTATGTCAGTGATTCTATATCTGACTGCGAATATGTACAATCTGCACATCATATCTTATGGGAGTGTATTCTTTGGCATAATTAATGCAATATTATGTTGAATAATGTACAGGCTGCATCAGGAGTTGTTTACTATATGGACCTTATGGAAACTAGAACAAATTTCCGTGCGTTCAAGCGTTTTTGCCATACCTATTATTGGAAACAAATATAGTAGCTCACAATGTTAGTATTAAAGAAAAACCGAAATGAATATTTTCAAAAAGTGTTTTTGTCAAGTCAAGAAAATAACAAACATATAAACTATAGCAACTTCAACACATTCCTTTCTAACACTGGACCAAGATAGCACACGGACTGCTTCCTTTTTACCGGAACGTTATTAAATTTAATAGTAGGACACGATTTAAGATTACCTTTAATAATTATATATAGTTAAAACACTTGTATGTGAGACAATGCGTTTTGGAAAAGGATGTAACTATTGAGCAAGTACCGACAGCAGAACAACTTGCAGACATCTTTACCAAGCCAGTTTACAAACCAACAAAAAGCAATTGGTGAAACTCGGTGAAGAGTTTGGATTGAAAAATGGAAGGGAATGTTGGTATACACTTCCATACATCTTTCATATATGTGTAGATACGACAAGGACCCAACAGCTTTCCGATAAGGAAAATCTTGCAATTCGTCAGGACTTTCTTGTTCCTCCGTTCCTTTTACAGATTTTATTATGGGTGTTCCAACTTCTTTACAATTGCTCATTCCGTACTTTTCAAGCAATTTCTTAGTGTACGCAGTTTGGTGGACTTTAATAGTACAATCTTTGTGTTGTTCTATTTCCAGGCCAAGAAAATAGGACGGTACTTTCGTTGTGATTTTAAAACGCTCTTGATTCATTTTCAATAAAGTCATTAGCCTCTTGTTGGTCTGACGCGGCCAATAATCCGTCATCTACATAGAGTGCGAGCAGCATTTTCTTTAGTCCCCTTTCTCTGACGTATACGCAGGGATCTGCTTCACTCTGGATGAAACCTGATTCCTTAAGAAAATCGTAGATACACTCATTCCAACACTTAGCTGACTGTTTCAATCCGTATAAGCTTCTTTTCAATTTGCATACACGACCTGTCTCATCATCGTATCCTTCCGGCTGTTGCATAAAGATTTCTTCTTTCATGGTACCGTATAGAAAGGCTGTAGAGACGTCAAACTGTCTGAGTACTAAACCCTCATTTGCAGCAATACTCAACAGAATTCGGATTGTGCTCATCTTGGCTACTGGGCTAAATGACTCGTCATAGTCGATTCTCTTCTTTTGTGTATATCCAACAGCAACTAATCGTGCTTTTCTATTCTTAGGTAGGTTCGTCAGTTCCCAAGTCTGATTATCTCGTAGAGATTTAACTTCATTATTCATCGCTTCGATCCACTTATCTTTCTCAGAGCTTCGCATGACCCCTCGATATGAAGTCGGTTCAGAAATAGATATAGCCTCATTAACATACTGGTCAAAACTGAACCGTTGTGGAGGTCTAATCTGGCTTCGATCACGCAGTTCTCGTGTTGTAGGCTCTGTATGAGCTGTCTCTTCTTCTTCTAGCGACTCATAATCCTCTTCGATGCTGTCATTTGCTTCTGAAGGTGGACTGGAGTGACTCTCATCACGAATAGTTTCAGAGTCTGTAAGCGGCAATGGGAGCTCGTACGTATTCGTTTCAGGTTCAGGTGATTGCGAAGTTATGTCAATTTTGTTTTTCTCAAGTACAGGCATTTCATCAAACACAACATCTCGAGATCTGATGAGTTTTAGGTCCTTAACATCAAAAATTCGATATCCTTCATCACCGTCATACCCGATAAATATTCCTTTTTCAGCTTGCCTCGCTATCTTACTTATTTTCTTCTGTTTAGGGACATGCACATAGCAATCGCATCCAATGACTTTCAGGTGATTGATCCTAGGCTTTCTGCCGTACCAGACCTCATGCGGAGACCTTCCTTCTACAGGAGTAGGTCCCGTTCTGTTCAATATGTAAACAGAAGCTTTGGATATCTCAGCCCATAATCCTTCTGGAATCTTAGCATGAGCGTGCATTAGAGCTCTTGTCATCCCACAATCGTACGATTTTCTCTTTCAGAAGAACCGTTTTGTTGCGCTGTATATGGCATTGTAAACCTTTGTTTAGTGCCGTGTTGTCTCAAAGTATTGCGTACGATTGTTTATTCGTTGCAATAATGGACAAACCATTATTGCAACGAATAAACAATCGTTAATATTTATATTGCTCTGCTACCATATTAAAGAAAAACGAAATGAATATTTTCAAAAAGTGTTTTTGTCAAGTCAAGAAAATAACATAAAAACTATAGCAACGTAACACATGCATGGAAGATGTATGGAAGTGTATCCTAACAGTTAGGACCCATTAATATTAATTTTTATCCGTGGTGCTAGGCAACTGGGCTTATCCCAGTTGTAAACGACTCTTTGTGCCTATTGGCCTTTTTTGTTTTGTCTCCTGTTTGATAGGAAGTGGTTAATTCTTATTTTTTCCTACTCCTCTGTTATTCTTTTCTGATTAATTTCTTTGTGGGGTCCAAGACAGTTAAATTCATTCTTCGGGACTTCATTAAGCTTTATGGAGTTGCAGTGGTTTAGGAATAGTGCGGTGGGATTGTCCCAAAAAAAAAGCAAGTCGGGTGCGTTTTCCGCGTTAGATAACTCTACCAGGTTGCCTAGTAATAATAATAATATAGTAATCTCGTAATATTGCCAATTTGCCAGACACCAAACAACCATAGACAAGTGTTCCGAGTGTCCCAACTGTGAGTTCAAAAAAACCCGGTCAAGTGCGTATCGGACTGCCCACATTTAGGGTTTTGTACCAAACCACAAAATCAAGTTGGTTTTAATAGGTAAAATGAGTATAAAATATACGTAATAATAAACATTATCACCAAATTTCAAATTCCTAGGTTAAGTCAATGGAAAGACAAATTTTGTAAAAAAAAGTCGACTTTGGTGGCTTCTAATTTTTTTGATTTTCAATATTTTTTTAAATAAAAATATATTATTTATCTACTCAACAAGCTCTAAGGAACGATATCCCACTAGATGGATAAGGTCATGTTTTTTTTACGTGCCCCCCTCTACTTGTATGGGAGCCTCCCTTAAAAACATTAAAAAAACATTTTTGACATTTTCTATGGCTTTGGGTTATACCGTGAACATTTAAAGACTGTAGGGCCAACCGTTTGGCTGTAAAACTTGTGTGACAGACGATAGAAGGACATACGGATCGTTCCCACAACGCCGCATCTGAAATGAGCCCGCTACAAATCGTCAGCTCAGCGGTCTAGCACATCTCTGGTGGAAACACTCTATATCCTCACTACGCATCCTCGCACCACCTAGCTACCTCACAAATCTCGGGTGGAATGGCAGCCTCCGACTAGTTAGAGGTGGCTAATATTTTGAATGCATCTAAGTTTTACACATTGCACATTGCACATTGCAGCGTTGTTAATGTTATAATGTGTGTGCAGGTGAAGAAGTGCCTGATCTGCCGCGCGGGCGTGGCGTCGCGCGCGCCGCTGGGCGAGTGCGTGGTGTGCTCGGAGGCGCGCGCCACCGTGCTGTTCCGGCCGTGCGCGCACGCCTGCGCCTGCGCCGCCTGCGCGCCGCTCATGCGCAAGTGTGTGGAGTGCCGCACGCCTCTACAGCCTGCCCCTGCTATGTGCAGCAACCTGGCGCAGGTGCAAGTGAACAAGGGGCAGCCGGTGCCGGCGCAGTCCGCGCCGCACTACATGAACAACGGCTCGCGCTTCGCCGCCGCGCCCGCGCCCGAGCCCGGCGCCGCCCCCGCGCCCGAGCCAGGCTCCACACCAGCACCCGCAGCAGCACCAGCACCGGCCCCCGCCACTCCCGCGGAGCCGGCGGCTCCCGCGGTCGCCGTGGCCGACGTACAGAAGCTAAAGCAACAGCTTCAGGACATCAAGGAACAGGTCAGCAATATCAAGTTTTTATCTTTAATAGGTACTCGTTTACATCGTACAGCTTTTTTTTCATTGCCTTATTTTCCACCTAAACCCCACGGTTCGTGTACCGTCACGCTAAAAATAAGTTTGTCACCTTAATAGATCTATTTTTATTTGTTCCATTGAATACTTAGTCGGTAATGCAGTAAAACATACTGTACTGCTTAACCAACTTACTATTGTCATAATAAAATTTCAATGGTTAAGAAAGCTAAATAAAACTGCTAATTGCTCGTTGTTCTTTGTCGTATCGATGCTTCCACAATTATATAAGTTTTGACCAGCATTTAGCCACGTCAACAGTGTTTTCATCTGCCTCACAAAAATCCCTTAGGATACATGTGTCCTTTATTCCCAGTAGTTCCGCAATCGCACCGGGGGTCATTAGAGTACCCCCATCTAACTAAGTTGTGCCTGCAGCGACCCGTTGTTTAGCTTTGGAATCGGTTTAAAGATTTCCAGGTAGGAAAAGATTTAAAGATTTTCATGGCAGTAAGTAGTCTGCAAGAAGCTACTCAATATAGTCAGTCGGAGGAAGATGTTTGAGGAGCCACAGTCACTTCTTTGCCTCACTAGACCTGCAGCCTTATTCCGTAATGAATTCGCCAAGGCAAAGGGCAAAGAGTATGAACAATCGACCAATCACTTATATGAAAATCCTCACCGCGTCTTTAATTTTTCATGCGATTGGTGGTTCTTCATACTCTTTGCCCTTTGCCTTGCCGAATGCATTATGCCAGTGTTTCCCAAATATTTTTCTGCCATGGCCTGGTAATTTTCACACTGCCCCTTCGTGACCCACTTAATAGTTTTAAACCCAAGCTGGTTACAGTAAGTAAAATAATATACATATATTGTTAGTAAAAATATTTGTATCGCTTATTTAGTGCGAAGTGTGGAGCTGCTGCTTGTTTTTTGCTAAAGTATCCAAGTTCGCGAAAAATTACGAAAGATTTATCCTGAGGTCCGCTTCCACTTCAAGTCGGTTTCTATATTTATTTTTAAGGTAAACTAGTGTTGAAAATTCAGCTTCATATTTATCATCACCGTCAATTCAGCCAAAAGACGTCCACTACTGGATATAGGCTTACCCCAAGCGTCACCACACTGATCGGTCTAGTGCGTCTTGCGTCCACCGACGAAAAGATACTGCGCATCTTTCCGAACGGTGCCCAGCCGAGGCGGATTTGATGATTGACCTCTTTCTTGAAGTTGGACTTACCTAACTGAACCATTTGTGTCCACAACTTCGAGTGTAGATTCTCCGACCTTGATAGGAGTGGGTGCAACATGGCCAGTCAACATCATCTTGGTTTTGTCCATGATCATTTTAAGACCCACTCTTTCGGAGGCTTTACTGAGGTCATCGAGTATTGTACTGAGGTCGTCCACAGTCTCAGCCATGACTACTATATCGTCAGCAAACCATAGGAGAGTCATGTAGTCGCCATTGACGTAGATGCCTAGGCCTCCCCGGTCCAGAACCTTGAAGACACAGCGCAGCGATGAACGGGTTTGGCGTTATGACGTCTACCTGACTCACATATTTCTGCAGAAGGATAGGTATGGGTAGGTCCTGAAGTCGGACTGACATGGTGGCGTTTTTGAACAAACACTTCAACACCTCGATGTACCGGTAGTAGATTTGCCACCGTTTGAGAGACTGCAGTACAGCCCAAGTCTCAAACGAATCGAAGGCTTTCTCATTTTTCACAAACGCTAAGCAAAGAGGCAGGTTATACTCTTCAGTCTTCTGTATAACCTGCCTAAGCGTGGTGGTCTACGGTGCTAAAGCCTTTTCGGAAACCAGCTTGTTCGGGAGGCTGGAAATCGTCAAGTTCTTGCGCGCGAGACGATTTGTGACGATCCTTGAAAAGATGGGCCTATTATTCTTCAACCGGGCATTGTCGCCCTTCTTGAAGGAGTACGAATTGGACCAATCGCGCCTAAAGGCACACCTGCACCATGCCTGTGGCGTTTTTCCTTCGAGTATGACGGAATCAAACAGCTTCCAAAGAGGCTTAAGTTCCCTAGGTTCCCACTAGTACCACCGAACTGTACCACCGGTGGTACTAGCGGGAAATCACATTCTCTATAGTACCACCATTTGTATTAATTAATATTAGTGGTACTAATGAGACTGTTTGTTCCTAATAATACTATCTACCTATTTAGTTTAGTAGCTAGTTTATATTATACTATTGTGAAGATATAATAAAATAAAATATTGTCCCATTAGCCTTTGAGTGTATGACTCAACAAAATTAAAGAGCGTACTCTACACTTTTGGAACTACTCAAAATAAAAATTCCGGAATGGCAGCTTGATGTGATCATGACTGATTTTGAACAGGCAGCCTAACAAGTTCTTTACCTAAATTGGAATAAAAGTTACAGGATGTCATTATCACTTTTTAACTGCTCTGCGACGTAAGGCAAAATCTTTGAGCATGAAGAAAACTAGGGATAATCAACAAATCTTCATTTGGCTAGTTACCTATCTTTGCTCCCAACAGTAAAAAATTCTGAAAATTCAAAAAATAAGCAGTACCAGCTTTATGAAATTTCCAAAAATACTACGAGACAGTTTGGATGAAAAGTCCTTTCAAAGATATATTAAGCGTTTTTGGTTGTCATCAACGAACAAATAATTCAGCTTACTTTTTAAACTATTGTTTAAAAACTTTAGGAGCTGGCTCCTCGCCCTTTACAGCCTCATCACAACATTCGCTAATAGTAGCATCAATACAATTCTGGGCAAGGTCAGGCTGGCACTGTGCACTATGTGGCTTTCTATTTATAACACCATCTCGGTTCTAAAACAAAAAAAGTAGGTTCAACCAGTTAAACCTTCACGTTAATACGCCAAACCACTAATAAGTAACAGGATTAGGAAATTTAGGGTGGCATTCATAAAATGGACAGATTCGACTCAATCTTGAGCAGCCGATTTTAACAGGAAATGTATACTACTACTTAAGATTAATCGAACTTGAGCCCTTGAAGTCACTTTATGAACGCCATTTTTTTAAAGCTATCCCGAGGACTGGTTATAAAGTAGGTGCACTGGTCTGTGACGTTTTGTAAGAGTATAAAGAAAATAGTTACCTCCGATAAAGTTACCGATCCTTTACATTTTAAATCCAACTTGTATAGTTTACATCTCCAGATTTCACTTTAATTTTATATTTTTTATGAAAGTAATACTGATGCCCACCTTCAAGCAGCACTTTTCCACGCCCTTTTTTTAAAATTTTTAACTCGGTCTCCATCATAATTGCGTAAATATAATCTTCTTCTTTCGTGTCGAATAAAGCAATAAATTATGTTGAAACATATCAATTGTGACAAAACAACAATGACAACTTTGATTAATGATTTGTCTGAGGTTTTATGCGGAATTTGTAAGTAGACAACATTATCACTACCTTCCTGCACTTGAGGAGAATATACTACTCTACATCTAATTAATATGGTAGATATTGAAATATCTTAGCCTTACTCGTATTTATTACTTGTGGGAAGAATCCCATAAGTAAAAATAACGTTTGGTTCCATTAGTACCACCGAAGGCTACATAGTTTCCATAGGTAAGTACTATTGGGAACAAACAGTCTTACTAGAACCACTAAGTCTACATAGTTTCCATAGGTAGTACTATTGGAAACAAACAGTCTCACTAGAACCGCTAAATAAATGGTGGTACTATAGAGAATGTAATTTCCCGCTAGTACCACCAGTGGTACAGTTCGGTGGTACTAGTGGGACCAAACAGTCTCACTAGAACCACTAAGTAAATGGTGGTACTATAGAGAATGTAATTTCCCGCTAGTACCACCAGTGGTACAGTTCGGTGGTACTAGTGGGACCAAACGTTAAGTTCGGCCGTAATTCCGTCATCACCCGGCGCCTTGTTGTTTTTAAGCTGTTTCATAGCCATCCTAATCTCGTACAGGCTGACGTCCGGGAAGTCTTCGGTATAGTGTCGGGTCAATATCTCGTGGGTCATTTGCTAGATTCGCAACAGGTTTATTGATTGACATGTACAACTGTGCATAGAACCTCTCGATCTCCCTCAGAAGCTCCGATTTAGCCGATACGATCATGCTAAGTTGTGAAAAAAGGCATTAAAAAGTTATTGCCTGATGAGCTAATTTTGTGTATTCATGACGAAAATATAACCAAAAATCTATGTCCGTAAGGATTGAGGAGCCATTTTTTGTATCTTAATGAAATTAATAAACTTATTTAGTAGTAAGTTTAAAAATTTTGTAGGTTCATTCCTTGATTTTGTAGTATAATACTTCAAAAGTTATATGAACATCAAGGTGGCTCCTCAATCTAAATGTTTGAATTGAGGAGCCACGTCAGAACTAGGAAGATCATGGATTAATATTTATCATAATTTGGTATGATTTAATAGCATTTGAGAGTATTTAGTAGACAAAATCTGAGCTCGGTTGCATTAAAATTAAAAAAAGTTATCATACATTATAAGTGGCTCCTCAGACCATACATACGACTCGTCATTTTTCAAAGAAGCAGTAGGTCAAATAATGCGCAATTTCTTCGTCATTTAGTAGTAAGTATATTAGATTTGTAGGACAAGAATCAGTAATTAAAAATGAGTGCATTGGGAGATATGGCACATTTTAACTGGCTCCTCAATTGAGATGCTTCGGTAAATAGATTTGCCTCTAATCAACTGATACTTGTGACGAAATTTGGAAAAAAAACATCTTATTTTGTATAAATTTATACTAAATGTACGTATAATCCTGCCATAAAAAAGTAAATATCTACGAAGTTATTAGCAATCCTTTAATTTCCTATCAAATTCTTTTGTAGGGTGTCCATGAATAAACTATTATTTTTCCGTTTCCTGGCTTTTAAAAACACAAATAGAAATCTTTTTGTGTTTTTTTTATTTTATTTCAACTCGTTATAGAAATCCTTGACGGTCCAACAGATTGAATATCATTTATTTTCCTGTCTATTCCATTTACAAATAAGGGTCTCCATTCTCACTAGATATAAAATATAAAAAAAATACGGTCACCAATTCTATTTGTAATAAGAAAAAAAAAAGATTAATAAAAGGTTCTTAAGATTTCATGCCAATGTCTTTTTAGGGTTCTGTAGCCAACGCGGAACCCTTATAGTTTCGCTTTGTGCGTCTGTCCGTCCGTAGTTTAGCTCAGAGACTCTTAGTACTAAAAAGCTATAATTTGGCATGGTTAAACATATTAATCACTCCGACAAAAGGATTTTTTTTTCTCGACTTTTCCTTAAGTGGATCCGTTTACCTAAAGTTAAGCTTTTAATTGCTAATTTTTGTTAGAGTCAAGTGTATGGATATGTGAAAAAAATCATATAGATATATCTTATATCATATATATCATAGAGTATAACGGAATTAAAAGGGAAACTATCACAGCTAAGTAAGCTTTATAACTTTACGAATAATAGTCAACCAACTTATAAAATGAACTTGGAAAAGTAAATATTTTCTAAAGCCATTGAAAAATTACTTAATAAGTTTATGAACCATGTAAAAATATACATTAATAAAATCATAACATCCATAGTATTTTTTTTTTCTAATGTTTACACTCGAATGACGCATTGGAGTGGGTCGATGGTTTGCAGTACCGGCGCGTACGGCGCATACGCGGGGGTGTCTATTTTGTTCTTAGTGCAGTAAGTATAGATATTTTCGATGTTTTGTAATCTAAAGTCAAAGTAGATTCGATTGCCAAGCAAATTCCGCTACCCGACCATAGATAGTGGTATTCTCAGTGGTCGCAATTATAGACTTAATTGCGTTTGCCGTAAAGTTGACATTCGCCTCATAGGTCGAAATATCCCAAGCCACATCAGTGCAGTATAACACATTGCATTTTTAAATACATTATCGATATCGATAGATACCCGAGTACGTTACCCCAGAAGGAATGTGGCTCCTACAGTGATAAGAGCGGAACGTATAATTAGTGCGTAATCTGTTGTGAATGTGCGCCACATAAAAAATTTGTGCGTGCCGTCGTTTTAGAAAAAAATAGAAAAAAACGTTTCCTGCTGGAGTAAAGCTGTTCCAGCAGGAAAATTCTAAACGAATGATCAGAGTGAGAAATATTGTGCATGGGCAGAGAGCTTATAGTTGTGAAAGAATGTGCGCCGAAAACATAATTCGTACGTCATCAGGTTTTCGAGATATTGCATTTCCTGCTGGAGTAACGTTTTACAGAATCGTTTATCTCTAAAACCATTGTATGTGCGACTGTAGGATAAACATACGCGAGTAGCTCTTGATATGTGCGTATTTGTGCGAATTATATTTAAGGAAATATTTATAATTTGCATATAATCGCGCTTTTTTTAAATCGCGAAATAAATTCGCGGTGATTAAATGAGAAAACGTATAAACTCGCTAAAAACTGTATTCAGTCCATCTTGACGCTTGTGTTGACCATAAAAAGTTTCAAAAGTATACATGCTTGCGTTATCGAATAATATTGGCTAAAAGTCAAAACGACGGTGTCATAACTTTGACAGCAAAATACAAGAAACCGGCCCAACCCAAGATAGGTAGGTGTATAGCACAAATAAGAACGTTTAGTCAAAAATATATAGTGAAAATAATCAACTTGGATGTTTCGCATTAAGTAGATTTAAACGAAAAACTAAACATGTAAACAACGGCTGTTATCCGACCAAATTCAAATGACTACAAAAAAGCGACGGATAAATTTTATTTAAAATTATATTATTATTTTACTATTATTTAATTTATATTTTCTAAATATAATTTATGTTTTTGGCATCCAAAGTTTAGATGATGCAATTTGTATTGCAGAAGAAAAAAACGTTTGTACGGCTTTTAACCACAAAACAATGTGCAAATATACTCTATCAAACCCAGTTTAATTTGAACTAAATGTTTGTACCAAGTTTCGAGTAAACGAGGTACCAGAATCTATAATGATTACAAGTAGATCATATACATTAATAGGCGTTATAGAATTTATACCTGGAATTAGCGACGCTGGCATGAGCCACTATAAATGTCACTACCCAATGAAGGATGAGATGTTTTGTTACGACGACTATGATTCTCACTGTAAAATTCGTAAAAGCACCAACCAACCAATATTTATTAATTCTTTAACTTATGTAGAAATTGATTTAAATACCTAAAATATATCTGTACATACCTACCTATATTTCTATATTGTCGATTTGTTAAAAATTAAATTTCAAAAACTTGTCATCCTGGTTTCATTCATATAACATGGTCACCCTTAATAGCGAATTCTTAAGGATTATCAAAAGTGATTTGTTTTTCAGATACCGAATGTATACAATGATGATCTCTAATTAAGTATTTAATAGACATTCATACTAAATGTTAGTGTCTCTGGTTTTTGATTCCGTTGTAATCTCAGGTAGGTACAGTAACGTTGTGATCTACAGCAACGTCAGGATTGAGGAGCCAAATAAAATTGAGTTTGTTACTAAATTCACTCAGTTTTACTACTTTGTCCATATGCTACAAATTCGAACACACTTACTACTAAATGATGAAGAAATTTCGCATTTATTGAATTACTGCTTCTTTGAAAAATGACGAGTCCTATGTATGGTCTGAGGAGCCACATATAATGTATGGTAACTTTTTTAATTTTAATGCAACCGAGCGCAGATTTTGTTTACTAAATACTCTCAAGTGCTACTAAATCATACCAAATTATGATAAATATTGATCCATGATGTTCCTAGTTCTGACGTGGCTCCTCAATCCAAACATTTAGATTGAGGAGCCACCTTTATGTCCATATAACTATTGAAGTATTATACTACAAAATCGAGGATCGAACCTACAATTTTTTTAAACTTACTACTAAATAAGTATATTAATTTCATTAAGATACAAAAAGTGGCTCCTCAATCCTTACGGACATAAAAATCTATCTATGGTCTTGTGTCAAATATATCCTTGAGTGCTGTGTCGTGCGAAATCTAAATCTGGCAAATTAGTTTCAGAATCTAACTTCTATGTAAATGGATTTCTTATCCAAGCTTTGTTGTTGTCGATTCGAGGCAAATATTCTTGTTGTGAAGATTTGAGTTGCGATGTCTCTTTTTTGTATTTCACTTAAAGTACTAAATTACGAATGCGTCGATCGATAGTATGTAGGTATTATTTTTAAAATAAGGCGAGAATTTTGCGAACCGGTATTTTATTTTGATGGCCCAGTACCGGGTCGCGACCCACCAAATGGGAAACGCTGCATTACGCAATAAGGCTGTTGTTGTAATTAATTGGTTTGGTTAACCCCAGAAAGCTTTTCAGACTCTTCAATCTACCCCTTAGCTTCTCCACAATGTATAAAGAGTGTCGTCTATCTGTCTCCAGCTTGTATTTTTCGGAAGGGCAGGCCACTACTCTTCGGATCTCTGGAGGGGCTGCCTGCAAGCGGGTACAGTGCTGCGAGTGGCACTGGTTTGAGGCAGCCTGTCATTATCCTGCATGTGTCATTGAGCATGATGAGATGAGAACAGATTTGTTTAGTCATCGTCAAAGTTTGTTGTCCTCGTGACTAGTGTCAAGTCATCCGCTTAAAGGCATCGCTAATTAAAAATGTGACACTGACAATTCATTATTACTAGCTTTTATTTAACTTGCAATGTAAGTGTGTTCGGGTCAAATCTTGCAACTGAATTTTAAAGAAGTTATCCTCCAGCGATTAAGATGAAATTTTGTATACACGTTTATTTTGGATGACAATGCATGGTTAACTGAGTGACGTCATTCTAAATCCAATATGGCGGACGGCCCCAGATGGCGGACTAGTTATTCTTTGTCTACTGCCATGGTATGGGTATCAAATGAAAGGGTTTGCTGAGAAGAATACGAAAAAAGCTTGTTTAAAAAAAAATATTTTTTTATGAATATTTTTTTAATTTTATATAAAATAGCCATTCCATTCAAACGGTGCTCGAGGTAATACGAGACAGGTGAAATGTTTCCCTTTTATGCCTTTGTTGTTCTGGCCCAAGCCCAGTCTTGACATGCCTACTTGTCAAGCTGGAGTACACACACCGTGCACGAGAAAACAACCCAGGAACATAGTTGTAACGAATTGATACATGTGTAATTACATTTGTTACAGACAATGTGCCCAATCTGCTTGGACCGGTTGAAGAACATGATCTTCCTGTGCGGGCACGGCATGTGCCAGATGTGCGGCGACCGCATCGCCGTGTGCCCCATCTGCCGCAAGCAGGTGGAGAAGCGGATACTGCTCTACTGAACGCTGTAAGGCTTCGGCTTCGGCTTCAATACTATAAGGCTGATTTTCTTTATACTGGCTTAGTTAAGTACCCGACGTTATTTATTAGAGAAAACTTGTATGATAAGCAATGCTGTAGGTACCTATTTTGTTACCCGATTTAATATTTGTTTCTTAATGTCAAAGTATTAAAGTCGCCTCCAACCCAACGCCAGCGCGTCATCGGCTTAGCATTCACTTAGCATTCACTTAGCATTCACTTAGCATTCACTTAGCATTCACTTAGCATTCACTTAGCATTCACTTAGCATTACCTTAGCATTACCTTAGCCGGCGCCCAGCAGGTACCGCTAGATACTGATAGACGCACGAACTTGTAAGGATTCCACAGAAACAATCCTAAACGTGTGTGATGAACTGGCTTTAAACTGCGACTAGTGTTGTAAAACAGAAAGTCAGCAAGTGTTCAAATCAGGCGCTTTTCCAACGCAACGTTGTTCTACCGAGCATTTTCAGCTGCAGTATTTAATATCCATTAAATATTACGCTCACGTCTTTCAATGCGATTTTTTAATCCTTGTGGAATTCTCAACGCAAAGAGTCCCATGTTATAGCATTTACATATTAAGGCTGATATAGAAACATAAGAGAAGGTGGGAACCTGCAGGTATGTTGACCCCTTCAATATGTATTTACAATATTTAGGAACATGCCACCTAGGGTTGCTTTGATGCAGGATAGTGCTCGTGTGACAGTAACGATGTTGTCCGGCTGGCATACATAGCATTAGTCCCATGCATGTTTAAGTTTAAGGTTTGACCGGAGCCGGAGGCTTCACAAACATAGCAGGGGGCACGTTCCCGTTCCCACCTTCTCCCTATTAAGTAAAATCCCTAACTATGGTATCTACTATTTTTAATTACATACGTCTTTGTTACCGTTTGCCGAATGTTACGCAAACCGGATATCGTTGTGTTTTATTAATCTTTGGTAGTATTTTAAAATATCTCTACTACTGCTTTTTTATTCTATTTTGTTTAATCAATTTAATACCTAATGCTAAGATAGATAGAAGTATGTAGGTATGTAATCGTATTTAAATATGAGAAATTGCGAATTTCCATCGCCCAGATAATGCATTTGTTGATTTGACACGTGCGATATAGATAGATACGATTGCGGCCTCTCGATGTTAAAGTGTAACGTACTAAGTACCCGACCAGAGGTACCAGAGCGTCAGAGCGTCTCACAGCTGAACAATACACAACAATATGCATATTGTTGTGTGCGTCATTTAGTTAAGTCACAAGTTTGCTTCGCAAATACTTTATAATATAAATATAGTACGTATTGTTAAGACGTTACGAGTACTCGTTACGACGTTGGCTATCATAATTGTGCCTATTGGTTACTGAAATATTGTTATAAAAAGCTTAATTGATAATCCTACGCGTTGTGCAATTATACAATAAATTACATAACCAATATTTAATACTATATTAAAATAAAATATAATTGTTCAAATAGCATGTTTTATTATATTTCTAACCAAACAAAGGGCGTCTCAAGCCACAGACGGCACTCGTCTCCGATATGGTCAACATTTCGCGAGAAGATTGTCACCAAATTGTACTATTTAGTACCTCCATAAGTAATTGTACCGCATGATTACAAAGCAAAATATGCCATCTGTGACGTATGCGTATAAGTTCCGGACAGCATCTTTTACTTTTGTATGACTTAGGGATGCAAAATATACATCAAATAATTGTTTCCAAATATAAACCTGCAAATATTAAATCGATAGCGCGCACCAAACGGACACATTCTTAAATTGAAAATCGTAGAAATAGTACTACACTACACTACACTTAAAAAGTTCCTAACAAAGTGTTTTTGCTGTGATTTAGTGGTTTTTGATAAAAGTAGTTATTTTATATTTCCTACATTTTAGCGAGTTATTTTTTTAAATCGTCGCCTCGAGCCTACATTGATAACTCACAGAACTGTCATGAAAAATACGACTTGACGATTCTCCTACACAACTTACAGATTGTGTATTTTTAAATGGAGCATATGGCTGGTAAATGGTTTTAGGAAACATCATCTTGATTCTGAACGACCTATTCAGTGATATGCCAATCATTATGGTAGGATTTTTTCGGTTTGTATTTTACCGCCACCATTTTGGTTTTATAGAAACAAAATGCCATCCATCCAAGTCTATAACCATCGCATGGTTTAGGCAAATCAATAGACACCTCATTGATGTAAATACATCCTACCGTTGGGATGCTTCGAGTGTATAAAGGATACCACACCCAAACATACTGTCTTTGCTGTCGATCAAAGATATAAAGACAGAACTGTTTACCTTTATCCGTGTATGCTTTTGCTTTGGCGTTTTAAATGATGTACCTATTATTAGTATCTATTGCTAGTTTTATTGTTAGTTACAAAGATGGTGGTACCTACCTACGCTTTACTGCGGTTTACCTTATTCTAAACTTTCTTATTAGGTAAACCAAGCATTTTTTTATTTCTTCCAAAATGTTTGTTTTTTTTTTATAATCTTTTTTTATAGGCTCGCGTTTGACCACTATCTCGCCTGATGTTAAGCGATGATGCGGTCTACGGTGAAGCACGCTTACCTAGAAGAAACCTATTCACTCTTGACTTAAAGACCCCAAGGTTGTAGCTATCGGGGAACAAAAGACTCCGGAGGGGGTTCCACTCCTTAGCTGTGCGCACAATGAAAGTATTAGCAAAACGCTTTGTGCGTATGGGAGGGATGTCCACCATGTACCGATGGCGCATGGCCGTACGTCTTGTAGTCCGATGATGGACAGGGCTAGGCTGAATCAAATTGTGCAGTTCCGTCGCACACTCCCCGAAGTGTAACCGATAAAAAACCGACAGGCTGGCAACTCGGCGACGATGTTCGAGGCTCTGGAGCTTTGAGGCGACCAGTGCATCGTTGCAAATAAGCCTTTTGGCCCGTCTGTCAATCGACTCATGTGCATCAAGCTGGTATTTGGCTGATCCATCCCAGAGGTGAGAGCAGTACTCCATGCAAGACCGAACTTGCGCTTTATACAAGTTGAGCAGCTGTTCAGCCGTGAAGTACCGTCTCACCTTTGCAAGAATTCCCAACTTGTTGTGTATATCTGGGAACAATTATTCCATGTATATCGTGAATTTTATTGTTGTTAGTTTCCTGATAAATAGGCTCCACATTCGCCATTAACATATCGTGAAGCGAAACGGCCGCAAAAAATCTATCGCGTCGGCTAACAGAAGCCTAAGTGTACTAAAAAGTACGAACGTATTTTTAATGAGGGTACTAAATAGTACTATTTGGTGACTATATATTTGGGAAATTTCAACAAAATCGGAGGCTAGTGCCGTCTGTAGTGTGTGACGCATAAAACGTAGTACCTACTTATATGTAGTAATAATTTATTTAATTCACCGTGGCCACGTATAACTAACCAGAGTAATTTGCCACGAGTGTAGCTTCATCAACATCTGCGAAAGCGTCTGACTGTTTGTCTCTGACGACGTCAGCGCTTGCGACGCTGCGGCCGCGGAGCAACGTTTTAGTTAAATCGTAGATTCGGAACGACAGATGCAAGTCCTGCGCCAGTTCGCTCACCTCGCAGCGCCGGCAGTCTTTAAAGTAGATGTCGGACAGACCTTGCAGCTCGGGAGAGGTGGCACAGTATACTGGCGTACTGGCGGCTTGGCTCTGTGCAAAAACAATCATATGAGATAGAAATCAATTATAAGTACGAGTAGGTAAGTAATCGTGGCGTAATATGCGCGCCACTAGTTAGTTTAACGACGAGCACACCTGAGGCGAAACTTTGTGTACTGTACTATGAACGTCCAGATCGTATTTGGGACTTTAGCGACCAAAGTTACGACCACGACTGATTGTGAACGCGTAGTTCGCAAGGTCCATTTATTAGAACTTAACAAAATGTAAGGCTGACCGCACATGCATGCTTTTCTGATAAGTCTTCCTTTAATGATTTCGAAAATAAGGATATGCCCATCTGAACTTTTTTAGAAACCTTCTTGTGACAAGCAAATACTCGCTCACTCCCGCCACAGATAACATATACTAGTCAGAGACACGCACACGGAGCTCTGTCAACTGAGCCGCGTTGGTCCTAAACTGCAATTTTATGACCAGTGCGCTGGTGCCATTTAGTCGCGCGGTTGGCCTGCTCCTTACGCAAGTAATAGGTATATATGACAATGGTCTTCCTCAATTTATTATAGGTACCGAATAAGTGTGCTACAAAGCGCAGATCCGTATACAATCATGTAAACACCCAAATTAAAGAACAGAACAATTTAGCATCCTTATTCGGATACCGTGCATGTGCGGCCAACCTAGTAATAATTCCAGCCTGTCTCTGCCCACTGCAGGACAAAGGCCTCATCTTATACAGAGAAGTCAGCGGCCAGCCATAGACTAGTAATTTTATCTGAAGACCATAAGCAAGTAAAGATACCTAGAGAGAACTTACAATTGATTTGGAAAAAGGCTTCATGCTTGTGTATAGTAATTCGTATGGCCACCAGTTCCGACACAGTCTAGTCTTGACAAAGGATCCAGGATGAGCGCAGAACACCGACTTACCCGTGTTCACCCAGCGGTAACTCAAGTAGTGCATATAATGGATACCACACAGTTTAGAGATGTTATAAGCTCTTATAGAAGTGTACTCTTGTTTAGGCAACGACACCATCTCTTCAGAGGGCGTTAACTGATGGTTGAAATCCCAGCTAACGTGTCTGAGAAAATATAAAGGACATTTTCACATGTGGCACAAATCAACTTCATAACTAATAAACCTACCTCTACGTAAATTAGGTACCTACCTATGCGATTCCGAAGATACAAATACGACCCGTGCATCTGGGGCTAGTATATGTTCAATGTTCGTTAATAAGACATATTGACCCAAGTAATTAACTTGAAATGTGGTTTCCAATGAGTCTTCGGTAAGAGTCCACGGTAATCCAAATACAGCCGCGTTTAAAATAACCATATCAATTTTCCTAAAAAGAACATAAGTGTATTTAATTTACGGATGAATGCTCCATTTTGTAGTCATTAAGGGGCTTGTACATGATCATCATTTTGACGGCATCGTATGGCGTCATTATGGTTTAAATCAACACAACCCAAGAGTGCTTTTACCCACATTGACTAAGGTCTAGTTGTTCTTTATTTTATATTTCAAATCTATTAGGGGGTACTCAGGCATCAGTCAGACGATGCCGGCTACATATTGCTTGCAGTTAAAATGTTAATCGATTACAAGCCCTTTGTCTTTTTAAAAATGTCTTACGGTTTATCTTTCAGAATCTCGTCGGAGCACTTTTTCACAGATCTCAATGAAGCTAGATTAAGCTCGTATAATTTCAGAAGATGGCTTTTCTCACAAGCATTTTTAGCATTGTTCGCCGCATAAGGATTGCGGCAAGCCATTAGCACAGAGCAGTCTCGAGAACTCAAACATCTAGCCATCTCAAATCCAATGCCACTATTCGCGCCCGTGATCAAACATGTTTTGTTTGACAAATCAATATCTTTTGTAACCTGCATAATAAACATTTAGGTATATAGCTACTGAACAGCATCAGAACCTCTTTATAGGTTTATGATCTTTGATGGCACATAAAGACAAAAACACTAACAAAAAAATAAAAAAGACCGGCTAAGTGCAAGACGGGCTTGCGCACCGAGGTTTACGTCCAACCATTTACATTCACCAACATTACTGAAATTCATTAACTATTAAATCACCGAACAATCCTCTAACGAAAAGATAAACTGGATGGAATAACAAAATTATCATTGCGTTGGAAAGTTGTTGTCCCCATACTTGTACATCGACATAGGTCGCGGTCAGACTTGGGGGCCGAGTCACCCACGTCCGTAGGAAAATACCTCATACGATACCTTACACGGCTTGCGACCAGCCACCGGGCAAAGACGTACCGCCAAGCGGCCTTGCCGTGTTCCGGTGCGATGCTCGGTGTAGCCGCCTCAGGAGATATGTCGAGATGGCGGTTCCATTGCGCTCTTATGGACGCATCGGGAGACTAGTCGCGGAGGGTACCGGGATCCGAGGCACGGTGCACCGCTGGCCGACAGCAGGTAGTTGGGGGCCCAAGTAGTGTGCCAGCCCCACACGAAAGGCTGCCCTGCCAACTGACGAAAAATCCCGGAATGCACCATCGTGCTGGTTGGCGACCAGAAGGGACGGCCCGATGGACATTCCCGGGGGGGCTCGGGCGTCCCCGCAGTCTCCAGACTAGTCCTCCAATGTTGGCGTCCTTTCAGTGCGTGCTCACTTCCTTCTTCTCACCTTACTTCACTGGATAAAAATGAGAAGGAGAAAAAAGTTTAATGTTGAACAGCGGCTGCACCCCCTTCCACTAAAAGTGCACCTCACTAATATCAGAGACTGATAAGCCGGCTCTCTTTTTCCTTTCGGAGACGCAGATCAGATGTCCTTCAGACGTAAAAAGAGTAACCGTGGAGTTTCTTGCCGGTTCTTCTCCATAGGAAACGACCAACCCGAACCGTGCACCTTTTGTCGACGTTTTATAAGTGCCCATGTAGGCCTATGTGAATTAAAAAACATTTGATTTGATTTGTATCGTACCTAGCATACCCAGGGTATACCCCGGAGCACAATTTTAAGCAACGCTCGGGTGTATGCATGTACACCCGAGACGATATCTGTTATCGGCGTCCCCGAAACCTTGAGGACTCCAGGTTCTCTGTGCTGTGGGCTATGGTGGACACGGGCCTGGATAAAATTATCTACGCCTGTGTCTACCGCTCGCACAGCGGTGATCAGGAGACAACCAGGCTCACAGAGTACTTTAGTGAGGCGGCTGATTCGGCACAGTAGCGGTACGCTTCCGCCCAATTAGTGTTACTGGGGGACTTCAATACCCACCACCAGGAGTGGCTCTTCCCGTACCAGTGCACTGATCATGCGCGAGAGCATGCGCATGGGTGAGAGACGAGAAAAATTGCGCTTGCGTTAAATCTCGCCCAGCTAGTCCAAGGGGCAACGAGGGTGCCGGATGTTGATTCGTACACAGCCAATTGCTTGGACCTTCTGCTGACAACAGATCCAGACCGCTACTTGGTGTCGGTATCGGTATCTTCACCGTTAGGTAGTTCCGACCATTGTCTGGTGAAGTCTGTATCCGTCCACTCCCCACCCGATCCCAGCCCAAGAGGCGCTCGGCGACTTTGGCGTTACAAGCCAGCAGATTGGGATGGGATGCATTCTTTTTTCGCATCTTATCCTTGGCAGCCTACTTGCTTCTCTTCGGCTCATCCTTCGTCGTGTGCGGACCCCTTGTCAGAAAGAAAGTTACAGGCGTAGGTAAGCAACAGAGTTCATAATAAAGTTCAAGAATGCTTTGAGCCTGTGACTGACGAATAATCCCTCGCCTTCCATGCAGCTGACTATTTATTTTTGTTTCAAAATGATCCTTAGAACCATTTCATGAAGAAAATGGTTCTCTATTTAAGATTATCGGCACATATATAAGTCAATAGTTTTAAAATACTTACCCCGAGGTTGGTTGAATGAATGGCTTAGCAGATAACGCGTGCTTGACAATTTGTCACATTAATTCTGCGATAATTTAGAGTTGAGAAACTCGGGGTTAAACATGTTAAAACAATATGACGCGTTACCTACCATCTAAGTTCACATGTGGAAGCAATAAATGTATTGGGTATTATGCGCGCGAGTCAAACTCGCACTTGGCTGGTTTTCTTTATTTGATTCTCACTGTCTTTTTCTAACCGGGGTTAAACAGCCGCTAATTTAATCACAAAAAAAATACCAATAACTTGATTATACGCACACTGATATAAGTGAAATGCCATGTATTTCTGATTAAAAGGCCTTCTACACAGTCGGAACAACCGCTCGACCAAGGAGTTGGTTGATTCAACACACTGGCGGTGACGAGTTTGTTCTACACGGTTGCGTGATTGATACAACTTTAGTTATTCGCGGGCAGTCATCCAGTCATACAATCATGATGTGGCGTCTCGTAGCCTTTCCAAATACTTATCAGAAAGTTGGGAGTGGCTATATTTCTTCTATATGCAAGCGGAGACAAAGAAAAGAAAAAAGAAAATGGATGAAACAGTGGTTGAAAGAAAAGAAAAGACTCTCGTCGGCGCCATCTTAGATTCTGGATTTGACTCGATACTCGTTATTAGCCCCTAAAACTATGAATTTGGCACCCATGACGAAATCTTAAAAAAAATTCGTCGGCGCCATCTCGGTTCCTGATGTGTTGGGGGCGATGTCCGCCCTCCGCCAACGCCCGGCGCGTCTGCTGCGGATCAGGTGAGTGGATAAAATCTCCCTCTCCCTTTCCCCTGCCTCCCCTGGTAAGAAAGATACCACTTAATAACAATACCGGGTGCAGGACTCCACGCTGCCGACCATAGACTCGGATATGGCCGGCAGCGACAGGTCACTGCCTAGTTCAGAGATGAGGCACCTCCCAAGCGGCACAGTCTGCCAGCGTATGCCGCGCCGTGTCAGACGGATCGCCAAACTTAATTGGCAGCGGGCAGGGCACATTGCTCGCATAACGGATGGTCGATGGGGCCGAAAATTTCTGGAGTGTCGACCGCGCACCGCCAGACGCAGCGTTGGAAGGCCTCCGTCTAGGTAGAGCGACTACCTTGTCACGGCTGCGGCAATCCGCTGGATGCGAGACGCATAGGACCGATAAGTGGCGACACTTGAGGGAGGCCTATGCCGTCTTTGTCCAGCAGGGGACATCCTTCGGCTGAAATGATGATGATGATGATTATTTATTAGCAACCCCGAAAACCAAGTAAATAATACATATGCATGTCGAAAAATATGCAAATGCCAGTCGGCGCCTTTCGTCCGTCGTGAATTCGCGTTGTGGTCGCATCAATTATGGCTCAGAACGCGTTCTGGCTTTTCTTCACTGCCACAACTGGCTCTTACAAAAAACCGGCCACAACGAGAAATTAAAAAAAATACTCTGATATTTTAAATAAATAAATAAAGATATTTAGCCGCTGGAAGACATTACAAAGATTTCCGATTTAGTATTTAAATTTATTCTACTCTCAAAAAATATTCTAGAGGCATGTTGGGCCATCTATAAGGTTTAAATGGATATGACGCATCCTACGTCTTCCTCACATGAACGTTCGGACTCGTACCAAACTGTGTCGACTACATGCGATCGCGCCACAAGCTTCCACACGGTGGGAACGCTGTAGACAAGTTGAGGACGTTGAGAGTAGACTCTCAACGTCCTCAACTTGCCCTTGGTCGCAAGCGCATATCTCCCAATCAAGGTTGTAGAGGACGTTGGGTCTACGTCCATTTTCTTATCTTTATCTTCGCTTGCATATAGAAGAGCTATAGCCACTCCCAACTTTCTGATATTTTGAAAGGCTTTGAGACGCCATCTCTTGCTTGTATGACTGTCCGTGGGTAAAAAAATACTAAACAAAATAGACTTGTGTTAATGTTGAATGGTTGTTCCGACTGTGTAGAAGGCCTTGAATTCCGATCGGAATGTTTTCGTCAAGTTAAGGTTACCAAGATTTAAGTACAAATGAGTGCGGAAAAGGGGTTTTCCCCGCACATGACTTCCGCACATTTGGCTAGATATGAGTGCAAGTCTCCTCTCTGTGAGAGGAAATGGGCCGTAATCCACCACGCGAACCCAGTGCAGGTTTGTGGATGTCACATGTCTTCGAATTTTTGTTTCTAAGACATACCGGTTTTCTCATGACTTTTCCTTCACCGTTTTGAGAGCAGTGGTGATGAAATTATTTACACAAAGTGCCTGCCTGGGATCGAACCCGCCACCTACAACTTGTAAGTTGCGGCCGTTACCACTGGGCCACCACTGCTCTCTAGAGTTTGTTTTAGGAGTTTTGTTAATAGATGTGTAGGTACAGTACAACTATTTTCTTAATGTCCCTCGGCAAACTTCATGTTTCGTTAGTCGTGGGATTTCTATCAGACTTCCAAGTTGGCGAAACACGAAGTTTGCCGAGAGAAATTGAGAAAATAGTTGTAAACACGAAGTTTGCCGAGGGAAATTGAGAAAATAGTTGTAAACACGAAGTTTGCCGAGAGATATTGAGAAAATAGTTGTAAACACGAAGTTTGCCAAGGGAAATTGAGAAAATAGTTATAAACACGAAGTTTGCCGAGGGAAATTGAGAAAATAGTTGTAAACACGAAGTTTGCCGAGGGACATTAAGAATATAGTTGTACACAATAACCGCATCTTATTCACAAAATTGAACATTACCTACAAATCTTACCTCATCCACCGTTGGTCCATGGATACTAATTAAATCAAGACTTTTTGCTAGAGATGCTAAATAATTTTCAAGTAAAGTCCTCGTCTTGGCTGCGGTGGTATTTATAAAGTGTTTATCCATACGTTGTAATCTATGGGGAATACTGCAACCGAAAACATTATCAGTAGATAGGTGCACTAGGGCGTCGACAAGGGGTGGCAGGGAGGGGCAGCTAACCCTCCCTAGAGCTAAAAAAATATGTTCCACTCAAAACTCATAATCATTCAAAAACTTTCAACTAACAAAATCAGTCAAAATTAGGTACTTTTAACTAGCAAAATCAGTCAAAAGTACATTTGACTGTAAGTTCTCGACAATAGTACTTTTGACTGAAATTATAGTCAAATCTAATTTTACCCAATGGAGCTGGTTAAAAGTAGTTTTGACTGACTAATTTCCTTAAAAGTTTAGGCACTAGTTCTATCACTCAAAACTCTTAAAAAGTTAAGGTGGTCGACAAAAATTACGAAGAAACGCATCATCACGTCACATCATCCGCCTATTAATGTTCCCACTGCTGGGACGGAACGGACCGCTGCCGCCGGGCACGTGGCCGTAATCCACCACGCGGGCCAGTGCGGGTTGGTGGATGTCACGTAAAGTTTTAATAAAATTAAATAAATTTTATATTCTAAATTATAATTGAATAAGCGACAGATATTTTTGTTTTATAAATTGAGTTTAGTACCTACGAAAAGAAATAATGTTTTTAGGAAAAAATGTCATTTCTTTTCGAAGAAATAATGTTTTTAGGAAAACATGACAAAAGAACAATTTGGAAAGTTTGCAATGGAAGTGGAAGACGCAAAATTTGCAGAAAAGAAAACGCCGTCAGTACAGTACACTAAAACGCTTTAACATAATTTAAGTCTGTGGTATAAAAATGTTTGTTACAAACACAAAACTCATCAAATATTTAAAAAAATATTTTAAATCTACGGCATAATAAAATTGATGCTGCTCATATTTCTATTAATTTTTGTATTAATTATCTAAACCTTAACCTAAACCTTCCAAATAAATTAGTTTACAACACATGAAATCTTTTACTACATAATAACTGGTTAAAAGTGATTTTGACTGATGCTCTGTTGGTTACAAGTAGTTTTGACCAAGAGCGTTACTCAAAATCACTTTTAACCACATATTGTCAGTTTTAAGTACTATTAACTACAGTACAGTAATATTACTACTATTTTCAGACAACTACTTTTGCCCAACGTGTTCAGTCAAAATTAATTTTGCCTGGTTTTTTCAGTTAAAAGTGCTTTTGACCGATTAAGACTTGACTGTAACATATATATAGAAATCAAAGTCATGGAGCTTTACATATTGGACTTTGTGCCGTTCTTATAACAATATCCGTAGGGCATTTCTTTTTTTAGCTGTCAGAATTGATCATGCATACTGCGCTACCACGGGGAGATGGCGCAGTTATGTGGGACTTTAACCCACTAAATGTCCACGGTGTCCTCCTGTGTCGCTTATGGCGGGAACACGGCCACGCGTTGGAAGTACCCCCCATCACAGGCGCACCAGAACACACTGTACACCGTGATCACCCCAGGGACCAAACCAGCACATGGGCGCCAAACGATCCCGTGTATGGTACCCTCGGTCCCCTTGTGACGGGTCAAGGTCAATGGCCCCGCCACCTACCAATTTGTTAAACTATTTATTTGAATAAGAATTAATACTACAATACGAATGTAAAAGACTTGTTTCTACCGGCGCGCGGCGGCGGCGACCTAATTAAATTTTAGAAGATAAAAGCTACTATCGTGAGCTATCTTCTATGATATATTTTCTCGCAGACTTTTGCAGGTAATAATGAGTGCGCACGCCAAAGGTTGAATTTTAAAGGCAAAATTTAGCTACTTTGGGTTACATTATTACAATTTTCATAAGGATCTCTAATCCTTTTTAATTTATTATAGCCTATGACACTCAGGAATAATGTAGCTTTCTACTGGTGGAAGAATCTTCAAAATCGGTTCAGTAAATTCATAGATTACTCCCTACGTATTATATTATCTGTGCTCCCTACAACCTCACAAAATCACAAACTTAACCTCTCTATATATATTATATTTTTATTATTGATAGGCTCGCGCTTGACCACTATCTCACCTATATAATATTAGTATAGATGTATACTTTTCCCATCCTCCATATATATCAACTTGCGCCCGCACCCGCTGCGCCATCGGCTGGCGCGCCCTTGGTTAGGTAGAAGACCCATTTCAACAGAAAGCTCTAGGCACAGCTGGGACTGAAATTGTGCCGTTGGAACTCACTCTACTTTAGCCAACGGGGTAAACAGCAGAGGCAAGTCTCAGAGTGCTTTATTTCTTATGCAAACTGGCTGTGTCTGGGCAATCATGATAGAAGAGGAAGTGTGGTCAGATAAACGTAGTTGAATTGTCATGAAATGAAATGGCGCCATTTATTTGTACTAATTTGAATTCATACTCACCAATGAAGATATGGACGTGGACGTAACATTGTATCAAAATACAGTCACCCCAACACTTGAGATAATTGATTTGTACTTATGGTATTAATTTTCTTTTACACTTTTTTTTGTAATAAAATAAATGTCACAGTACAAGCTTTTTTTTAAATATAATTATGAAGTTTTCTTAGTGGCTTGTGATATTTTCACCATGAAAAAGATTCAGACTTAGAAAGGTCCTACGTCTATAATTATACCTATATTTTAACGACATCCTCAGTGACCGCCAATACGCCTTCCGCCGAAATCAGTCCACTGGGGATCTTCTAGCGTATGCCATTCACATATGGAGTGAGGCCATCGAGAGACACGGGGAAGCGCTAGCCGTCTCCCTCGACATCTCGAAAGCTTTCGACAAGGTCTGGCAGGAAAGCCTCATTGGTAAGCTTCCTTCCTTCGGTCTGCCAAGTGGTCTGTGTGATTGGATTGCGGATCGATCCATCCGAGTGGTTATCGACGGCTACTCGTCCGGTCAGATTGATATCAACGCCGGAGTCCCTCAGGGGTAAGTGCTCTCGGCAACATTATTCTTGCTGCACATTAATAATCTGCTAAAACCCGGAACCTTTGGGTACGCAGACGATAGCACTGTTGCTGAGAGATACGTGTCCGGCACACGGGCTACTGGGCCTCAGATTCGGTCTCTCCGGGAAGCCATGGTTGAATGCTTGAACCTGCCCTTGAAGGCGGTCTCCGAATGGGGTGATGCTAATCTAGTCAGTTTCAATGCTGCTAAGACCCAGGCGTGTCTTTTTCTTCTAAAATGCTAGCCTAGCCAGCTACGGTCAATCGGCTGCGGGGTCCGGTCAGACGGCCCTCAGGCGAGTTCACTCCCATTGGGGGCTTGCAGACGGCGGCGCTCGCTCGCATCGCTAGTGGTAGCGGTGTGGGTTAGTGCCGTGCAGTCTCGTGAGCAACTAATGGGGGGGGGCTATATCCCTCGACCAATCCCTGGTGCTACCGTAGCATCGCCACTTGAGCACTCCATGGCGGGTGGGGATAGTCGAGGGATGAAATTTTCAATCGGTATTTCAAATGGATACTTTTAATAAAAAAACCACAAGGCGAAAGGATCGGCGAAAGCTGGGACTGCGCTCCAAAAGGCGGGACCGGCGATTGCTGGGACTGCACACCAGAAGGCGGGACCGGCGCAAGCCGGGACTGCATTTTCCTCAGCAGGAACGCCCAGAGGCGAGACTGCAGTGGGATCGTCTCGAGGTGGGGCTGCGGCGGGACTGTCATATGACGGTACTGCTACGGCACTGTCGAGGGTCGGCACTGCTGTTGGACCATCGAAGGGCGGAACTGCAACCCAGCCCACCGGGCATAAAGGTGCTGCCAAAGCTGGCACGACATGGGACCCTTGCGTTAGAGGTCGAACGACCTCGGACCCTGCGGCCCCGGACGTGACCTGCAAAGGCAGCACCTCGTCGTCTCCCGGCGGCCGGCAAGAATCAGGCTGGCTTCCGGTTGGACGATCTGGGGCGCAGCGGAAAAAGCGCCAAAAGCTGAGACAGCAGGCGTCTCTAGAGGGGACTCCTACGGAGGGCCCATCAAAAAGACGCGCGCGTGCTGTTCTCAGCGGTGACAGCGGGGACATGGCGGCCAAGAGGATAAAGACCCAAGGGCAATCATCCTCAGCCGGATCCTTTAGGGATGCGGTGGCGGCTGTGAAACTCGCTGTCATCACAGTCAAGTACCCGGAAGAGTACTTGAAGGCGGAGGACTTGGTGCCAATCCAGGAGCTCATAATTGAGAAACTGGAAGTGGCGCCAGATCCTCTGCCTGTTCTCACGGTTGCTCTCGGAGTTGTCGCAGGTGCGGTTCATGTATCCTTTTTTTTTTTTTTTTTTTTTGCGTGGAGAAGTGCTCATGCATACTACGCTACCACGGGGAGATAGCGCAGTTATGTGGGTACTAAAACTCCACGGTGTCCTACTTTGCCGCTTATGGCGGGAGCACGGGAACGCGGAAGCATACATCCGCGAACCCGCCGCGGCTGTCCGTCACCGGACCCTCCTTTGGGGAGTAACCCCCGTCACCGGCGTACGAGAACACGTTGTACGCCGTGACCACCCCAGGAACCAAACCGGCACATGGGCGCCAGACGACCCCGTGTGTGGCACCCTTGGTTCCCCTGTGACGGGTCAGGACAGTGGCCCCGCCACCTACCATTTTTCGGCCGCAGGAGATAGGGAGAGCGGCCAACGCTATACCGACACTCCTCCTCCCCTGCGGCCCCACCGCGTCCGCCATCAGACGGTGGCGACCCCGTGCAGGCCGCGGAGGGTAGGGCGAGCGGCGCACCGTAATACCGGCACTCCTCTCCCGCCGCGGCCTCCAACCCTCAGCCGCGATGCCTACCATACCACATCGCGGCCCACCTCAGTTGCGATGCCGCCCATAAGGCACCGCAACCTACTTATTGGCCGCTACGTCGTCGGCTTGTCGGCAAAAGCCCTGACGAGCGGCCCCTCCTCGGGTTCCTCTTCGCTTCACCGTGGTTGTCCAAGCCACGGCTACTGAGCCCCCCCGCCTCGACAATGCGGGAACCCATCGGGGGGGCGGTTCATGTATCCTGCGACAATTCTGAAGCAGCTAACTGGTTTCGGGGTGCCATCCACAATGTGGAACTTGGCCCCCTGAAACTCAAGGTCGTCGACGCCAAGGACCTTCCAAAGCCAGTCAAAATGGCATGGAAGAGTTGAAACTTGGCGTTGAAAGACTCTGCCCGGGCCATTCGACTGCTCCAGCGGCTTAATCCTGCCTTGAGGACGGACGACTGGAAGGTCGTGAATACTCTCACAGAGCATCCGTCGTATCGTCCTCATGGATGGGGTGTCCGCTGGGGTCATCAAGGCCGCGGGCTACTCTCTTGCAGGAGGAATTGGCACCCACTGCGGAAGCAGGAGTGGAGCCGTCCGAAGATGGTCCACCGCAGGGTGAGAAGGCCATCAACGAAGTCTCTGCTGACGACGTAGCGCAGGAGGCAGAGATCCAGACCGGGGCGTCAGAGGTGGACCTCGAGCATGATATCCTTGAGGGCCTCGATACCCTGGGGATTGAGTCGCCAACTGCTCTCGAGGAGGGTGCGATGGAGGGGGAGCCTCAAAACTGAGGCACCCCAACAACAACACAAACCCATCAAGACATCCAAGATGGAAGGACTAAGGTGTGTACAAATCAATTTGCATCATTGCAGAGCCGCTACTGCCCTTCTGGCTCGGCAACTGAAGCTTAATACATACGACATTGCCTTGATTCAGGAACCTTATCTGTATAAGGGAACTATAAAAGGCCTAGGTGGGACAGGAGGCATGGTGCTTTATGACTGTCCAACTAATGACGCGGGGACTTGCATCTATATCAGGGGCGGTATAGAGGCAATGCCAGGGCCGTCTTTAACCTATTGGAGGCCCTGGGCATATTAGGATAATGGGGCCCCTATGACTTTGACAGAACACTATTTTGCTAGAATAGACAAAGAAAGTAGATAAACAAGGTTAAATATTTATTTTTATTTACAATCACATGAAACAACGAAATAGACAAATGTAATATAATCCACAAAAGTAACCCTTTTAGCATTTACAGGTTACTGCTTAAAAATCTATGTTATTTAAAGAGGAATGCACTGAATGCAGCGTTTACACAGATATGATTGTAGTATTTGCGGTTTTTAATATATTAGAGTAGTTTTACTCCAAAATACCTCGTAAAATACGTATTTTCCATCATACCACACTTATTTGTTAAGTACGAAAAGAATCCTCATGTTGCGAATGCCTTCTCTGTCTATGTTGCGAATGGATATTTGACAAATTATTGTTTTTTATGTAAATATTTTATGCATTAATAATAAAAAAGTCTTCATTTATAATAAAAAAAACCTCAATGTGAACCGAAGTTCTCAAAAAAAAATTCTATCAGATCACAAATTCCATTGAATTTGAATTGTTTTATTACAACTCATTGTTAATAAATAAAATATGTAGAGTCTGGCCAACGAAAGCGTGATCTGGGGTATTTTCAAAGTTGGGGTATGGCAACATTATTAATCTGTGTATTGTCTGTGATCGCGATTGTCAGTATGACTTGGTAATCTTGATCCATGTTGGCTGATTGTTATATATTTACGATATGATGATACCTTTTCTTTTGTTTATGTTTCAATGTTCCTCATTTGGCCGAATAATTGCAGAAGACTGGAAAAAATGACGGACCATGTAATAAATGTGGCAAATAAATATAAACAAAGAGATCCCATAACAGAAGAAGTATTGGCAAAATTTATATAAGTGTAGATGATGATTCAGATACAGATGAATACTTAGAGGTTGAATTTTTGGACTATGATTTTGAGTATGATGATTAAGTAATTAATAAATTAAATGTTAAGTGTGTTAATATTATGTACATACTAATAAATAAATCTACACACTCTTTTTTAACTCACATCCATGACAGTCACGGCTCCGTCACACTTCACCAAACGGAGCCAATAAATCAAAAAATAAATTATAATAAATACAAATAATACAAGTATCAAAACTTTTAACTAGAGGTATAGTTGGTGATACCACATTAGGATTTTTTGAATTTGCCGCGTTTTTCAGATCACACTTTCGTTGGCCAGACTCTACCTATTATTAGCATTTATATACCTAAATAATGTGGCATAAATTATTCTTGGACATCGATATTCAAACCAGGGCCAAACTTCTATGGGATACCATTCCACCATCTCCTTAAATATAAAGCCCAACCATTTTGTTTAAATTTTCTATGTATTATCTCAATTACATTAATTGGTTAATTCAAACTTGGAGCTTCATGCTTCGCTTCGTTCGCTTAATTTAAATGGAGCGAGTCACACTGATGAGTGTACTACTGATGATTTTTCTTTAAAATGTGTATGTGCTTAGTATACCATTATATATTTAAATTTATCTAAGCATCCTGAAGTCGGAGAGCCTAATTTTTGGGCAGGAGTAGAATAGCTTCGCGCATGTAAAAGCTAGTAAGTTGGTATTGTAGTCACTAATTTAGGTTTGATTTCTTCAAATTATATAAGTTTTTTGGTAATAAATATTGGTTATCGTTTGGTGATCTGACAAGAACTTTGGACTTGGTGGACTTTGTATTTGATCTGAGGGGGGGCCCTATCGATCGCGGGGCCCTGGGCACTTGCCCAAAGTGCCCACTGGGAAAGAGGTGTCTGGGCAATGCCCTTACGTACTTTCTGTTACAGGGATCTCACAACAGCTCTGATCCAAGTGGGGACGGGAACAGAGAAAAGTAGAATTATGCCTACCTCCCATATGAACAAAAGGAACCAGTAACACCTCTAATCAGAAGACTAGTTGACTACAGCAACCAAGGAAATCTCGACCTGATACTTGGCTGCGACGCGAATGCACACCACGTCGTTTGGGGCAGCTCAGATGTCAACAAACGAGGGGAGGATTTGTTGGACTTTGTGGTAAGCTCTTCTTTACAAATCCTTAACGCAGGCAATAAACCTACATTCAGAGAGCCTTTTATGATAATTTATATCTAACTGATTTACTTCAATAAACTTACAATTCTTAAAACTTTTTGTGAACTGTTTTAGTTCGTAATTAAGTTTTTTAACATTAAGATATCTATTTTCTGTAACATTCAATATCAATATTGTACAATTGCTTAAACTACACAAAGTACTACACAGATTAGTTAACAACAAATATGGATTTTTGTCATGTTTACCAACTGAGAGTATAACAATGTCATTGTCAGATAGGGTGCGGGATAGATTCTCTGGATTCCGAAGGATCTCGCTTGAAGAAGCATATGACTGAACTTTACCCTCGATGTCGTAATTGTCATTCCATTTACCAGTCTTAGTGTGTATAAGTTGTGCTGATAGACCTCTTACTTTTTCATCTCCAATTATGTAAATATTACTTTTTGTCTTGCGCTTTGATTGGGTTTCATACTGTAAGTTTCCATGTCGTTGTTCATTTGGAGAGTCCACCGATATCTTGTTATTAAAGTCATTGTTGATTTTCTGATTTGTACCTTGTAGAATCTGCACGTCGTCCCTTGTTTGTGAGCATTGAGCGTTCGGACTAATTATTAGCTCTGAAAAGTCTAGGTAATTTAATTTGGATGGGATCTTTGCTCCTTTTTTTCTGTGATGCTCTTTTGGGCGTCGATTTACAGATATCTTTTAGCTGGTTAATTTGAGTACCATACATAGACATCTGTTTTTTAAGATAACAGTTTTCTGATAGTAAATTAGTAATTTCATTTTCGGCAATTTCCAAATTTTTCGCCAGTACAGTAACTTTCTTTTCCAATTCTTCAATTAGATCAAAGTTGTTTGATCTTAGATTTGGGCAGCTTCTAAATAGTTCTGGGTTTCTTTTTATAGTATGACATAAAACATCAATATCTTCATCCACTGGCAAAGATTCGAAAGAATTATCCGTAAATATATTTGCCTCACATTTTGCCGGGGTAGCCGGTACATTTTGTATGAGAATCATCGGTTGCTGAGGCGAAGAAGGTTTATTTGAGGAATGTGGTTTTTTCTGAGAGTGATATTTGAAGTAGCTACATCAGTGTCCGATTTGTTTTTGATGCATATTTTGCATTTCCATTTTTTTCTCTCTTCGATGTCCTTTAGGCGATAAGTTGCTTCTGGATAACCCACACAATCAAATTCGTATCTTTTTTTGCAAATTGAACATAATGCGGTGTTTTTTATGTTGACATATTTTTTACAGATTGTACACGTGACTTGCGATGATGTCTTGCGGTCACTGCTTACTACCTTGTACAAATTGGATGACATTTTACAAATTTTATAATTCTTAAAAACCCGACTGCTTGAAAAGCGAACTAAAAAGACGTAAACAAGAAGAAAATCATGCTGTGCAGTCGGAGGATACATATTCGCGAGCTGGCTGACCATAACCAGATATATCCTCCGACTGCACAGCATGATTTTCTTCTTGTTTACGTCTTTTTAGTTCGCTTTTCAAGCAGTCGGGTTTTTTTATATTTTTAATTAACTTTTTTTATTTTTAACTTTTAAGTTATTTTTTTTCGAATTAGGTACATTTAAATATATAAGTGTTATACATTATTGAAATCACCTCTCAAAACCCTTTATTTTGATACCCCACACGATAGGCTTGGAAGAAAAAAAATATTTGGGCCCCCACAATATGGCGCCCAAGAACCGCCATTTTCCTATTTTACAATTTTAATGTAGCCAGTGACACTCGCGGGGTTAAGACGAATCGATTGACGTAAGAACCATCAAAATCGGCCCACGCGTTTGGTCTCTAGAACGCCACATAGGAACAAACATACATACATACATACTTACATACATACATACATAGACTGATAAACACATTACCCTCCTTCGGCAGTCAGGTAAAAAGAACTTTATGTTCGGCTCGGGCTCGAACTTACGACACTTGTCACAACTTTCAACCTGGTGTTGGTACCTACCGCTCGACCAAATCGGTTATTGGTTACGTGGTGAAATTGGTTATCTCAAAGTAAATTTCCTTGATCAACACTATACGCCACCGTTACAATCGATTTTGATTTTTTTTTGCTGCATAAGTTAAAAATATATTTTTTAATTCACTATTATCAATTTATTTTCACTTATTATTTCAGTTTATTTACACTGGGTTCTGGTTTTCGTGTGGAACAATTATTGATTGTAGACAAACTATTTACACTATTTAAGTTTTTTTATGCACAGTAAAAAAGTAGAATTTTTTTATGCACTGTTAGCTATTTATTGTTATATTTTCACTTATCTCATATGTAGCTCTGAGATAACACTCGTACTGGTTTATTGGGCTATTTTATGAACACTTTTTGGTTGTTTATGGATTAAGAAGTGCGTTTAATATTTTTAAACAATTATTACATACGGAACTAATGTTGACGAGGTGACTTACGTCTACCGTCTCCCCAATACTATTGCAAGAAGGGGCATCTGTTTTGATACCCCATCTAAGTAAGCTCTACAGAGCCTGCATAGCCTTTGGGTACGTACCCAAGGCATGGAGGGAGGTCAAAGTCACCTTTATACCGAAGGTGGGTAGACCGACTTATGAAGAAGCTAAGGCTTACAGGCCCATCAGTCTATCATCCTTTCTCTTAAAAACTCTGGAGAAACTGGTAGACAGGTATCTAAGAGAAGGACCACTGAAAGTATTCCCTCTACATAGACTACAGTGCGCCTACAGCCCTGGCAAATCTACTGAAACGGCATTGCACTATGTTGCGAGTCGAGCCGAGGCTGCGCTAGAGGGACAAGAGATCTGTGTCGGGGCTTTCCTCGACATAGAGGGAGCCTTTGACAAAACAACATTTGAGTCCATACGCATTGCTGCAAAGGAACATGGCATCAACGATGCCACGTGCAACTGGATCGACCATATGCTGAGAAGCAGAATAGTCAGATCGGAACTGATCGGAGACAGACTTAGTGCAAAAACAACAAGAGGTTGCCCGCAAGGCGGGGTGCTGTCACCATTATTGTGGTGCTTGGTAGTAGACTCGCTACTCACCAAACTCAATACCGGACCATCCTACACAGTAGGCTATGCAGATGACATAGCAATAATGGTCAATGGTAAATTCCCGAACATAGTGTCTGGATTATTACAACAGGCATTGAGGATGACAGAGGAATGGTGTACAAAGAACCACCTCTCTGTCAACCCAAGCAAAGCAGTCATTATTCCATTCACGAGGAAGAGACAACTAGAAAACCTAGGAGAGCTCTCCCTCAATTGAATAAAGCTGCCCTGGTCCACCGAAGTTAAATATCTGGGTGTAACGCTTGATAAAGAACTCAGGTGGAAAACTCATGTGGAAAATATAACGACAAAGGCCTTACGAGTGTTCGGCATGTGTCGTTCCACCTACGGTAAAACTTGGGGGCTAAAGCCCAAAGTGATACGATGGCTGTACCGGACAATGATAATACCTATTATCACATACGGAAGCATAGTGTGGTGGCCAAGAACAAAGCTTGCTTCGTGCAAAGCGCCACTCACCAGGTTACAAAAACAGTGTGTCTCGGTATCACGGGTGCTTTCAGGACAACACCTACGGCAGCGATTGAGAGATACCTCAATATCCCTCCTCTGCATATGATGGTTGAATTCGAGGCACGGAAGACATTACATCGTCTATCGTCGGACTATGGGATGCCTCCAAGCCAAAGACTAACCATACAAAGTTTGATGAGAATGAAGGCCTGGATCGGGTAACAAGCATGTTATCCGATAAAATGCAAACTATATTTGTGTTTGAAAGGTCTTTTAAGGTCCAAATCCCTACAATAGAGGACTGGAAGAAGGGATTCGATCCACCAGAACAAGACAGTCTGGTGTGGTACACTGATGGATCCAAAATGGAATCAGGTACAGGAGCGGGAATATACGCAAAAGGTTACAAATGTAGCAAAAGCTTAGGGAAGATGGCAACTGTATTCCAAGCGGAAACATTTGCCATAATAACCGGGCTCAAGAGAATATAGATAGAGGAAACAGAGGTAAATCCATATATATTCTTAGTGACAGTCAGGCTGCAATTAAAGCCATGGCATCCTACAAAGTGGACTCCGGGCTTATTCTGGATGCTATCCAGGCCCTAAACAGGCTTGGGAAGCACAACAGGGTAAGACTGATGTGGGTCCCTGGGCACAAAGGAATCCATGGTAACGAAGTGGCTGATGAACTGGCAAGAGTGGGCTCAGCAAATGACTTTGTGGGTCCAGAACCATGTGTAGGCATTTCGACGTGTCACGTCAATTAGGTCATGCATGGAGTACTGCTCTCACCTCTGGGATGGATCTGCCAAATACCAGCTTGATGCACTTGAGTGGATTGACAGACGGGCCAAAAGGCTTATTGGTAGCGATGCAGTGGTCGCCTCAAAGCTCCAGAGCCTCGAACATTGACGCCGAGTTGCCAGCCTGTCAGTTTTTTATCGGTGAAATTTCTGAGAGTGTGCGACGGAACTGCACAATTTGATTCCGAGCCCTTTACATCATCGGACTACAAGACGTACGGCTATGCACCATCGATACATGGTGGACATCCCTCCCATACGCACAAAGCGTTTTGCTAATACTTTCATTGTTTGCACAGCTAAGGAGGGGAGCTACAACCTTGGGGTCTTTAATTCAAGAGAGAATAGGTTTCTTCTAGGCAAGCGTGCTTCACCGTAGACCACATATCGCTTAACATCAGGCGAGATAGTGGTCAAACGCGAGCCTATCGATTAGATAGAAATAAAAAATACCTGTTGGAGTATTTCGTATTATTTGGATAAGGAGTTAAGCAGTTGTTGACAAGGTTCAGAAATGAATGGGTGGGGTTTAGCAGCTGTTGGCAAAGTGAATAAATGGATGGGTGGGTAAAGTTGTAGGTACTAGACGAAGTTAGGAAATTGATTGGGTTAGGCCATGTAGTGCTTGAATATAGTGCTACAGGCTTCGTCTCGTTCCTGTCCGTAAGTAGAAGAGTCGCTCCGCTAACGAGCGAGCATAAATAATGATCATCGTGGTAAGTGAGGATGATGGGGTTTGCAGGAGGATGGGTGTGGTTAAGCGTGTGATGGTGAGATCGATGAACATTGCCGTTGTAGTGCATCGCAAGAAGCGAGCTTGTGTAGGTGGCGTAAGAATGATCGGGCGGACTCGGTCGAATTTGGCTATTTTCGTTCATGAGCGAAGTTACGAAGTTACCAAATGTTTCATTGACTTGATGAATTGATTGCAAACACGATCTTATACATATGTTATTACAAGTAAAAATTAAAAGTTTCCAAAATCCCCGACATTTTTTTTTCATACTTTTAACACTACATTAGTTATGTATTATTAGACACGCTCCGATCAACAATCTATCGAACACGATTTTTTGACAATATCTTGCGAAAATACCCCATTTCTAACAGTAAAACGCACAAAACTTTTGAACGGCTAAACCGATTTTCATCAAACATAGCTAATAACACTCCCGATAACATCACCTTTAGATAAATCTAAATCAAAATCGTTTAATCCGTTTAGAACATAGACATATTAAATAATATGGACTGGAAATACCTACAAAAAAACGTGCCTACCTAAACCTTAAAACGGCACTTAAAATGGCTGCCTATGCCTTGTCTTTGTCACCGTGGCCGGTTTCTGTTGTTTGTCAAACTCTAATACAATGACAGGTTTGACAAACAAACTCGGTTTTGTTTGATTTTCTATGATTTCGTGGTGTTAATTGAGACAAGGAATTTGGGTTATTTATAGATAATAAGTGTCAGTGCGATGGTGGGTTGTAGTCAAGGGCGTCGCCAGCTGATGGCCAAGGGGGGGGCAAGTTGATATGGAGAATGAGAAAAGTATGAATTGTAGGTAAAGTCGAGAGCACATGAAGCTTTTGACTTGTAGTACGAGCCTTACATCTACAGCGATTGTAATAATAACTGTACCGAGTCCACGAGTTCTTGACTGTACAATAAATAAAACTTCTAAATAAGTATTTTGAATATAAAGAGAAGTATATAAAGAGAGTGTATAGATGAATATAAGGAGAGTTTGAATTTGAATATAAAGTGTATTTTTTTTTTGTAATTATGACATCATATCAGCCGAAAGACGTCCACTGCTGGACATAGGCCTCCCCCAAGCGTCGCCACATTGACCGGTCCCGTGCGTCTCGCAACCTTCACCAGGTCATCGGTCCATCTAGTGGGAGGCCTTCCAACGCAACGTCTTCCGGTTCGCGGTCGCCACTCCAGAACCTTTCTGCCCCATCGGCCATCCGTTCTGCGAGCAATGTGCCCTGCCCACTGCCACTTGAGTTTGGCAATTCTTCCACAACAAATTATGTACCAGATTTTAATATTATAGTGGTCAACAAAGATTCTTTTTTGATTAGGTTGGCTTCGGGGGTTTTTTGAAAACTTTTCGACCACTTTATTATGAAAATCATGTAAATTTCCATGAATAAGTTTTCTGTGCACACTCATCTTAGGACCAGACCATCTTAGGACTTTGGTTGCTTTACATTTGGCAACGTTTTTTGAATCTCTAGGGGGGGGCAGCTGCCCCTCCCTGCCCCCCCTTGGCGACGCCCTTGGTTGTAGTGTTCTTGTTCTTTTTGTAACACCAGAACTAACTATTGCTGTCTCATGTGCGGCCACGCCAGTGCTTAATCTATACGTACTTTATCTAAATATCCCATCCAGAGAGTTTGTATAGTAACCCAGAGGTAACATATTTAAGACGCAATTTCAACATCGGTATTCACTTTCGCACTAACAGATAACGTCATAAGCAAAAAGAGATAGATATACTTTTGTCTATGCCATCTTTTCTGCCAGTGTGACCGAGGATGCTATAGATACTTATCTATAGACATATATCAGAACTAGATCTGTGCCACTGTCATATTGATATTATCGAGTTTAGTTTAGGAGGATTTTCTACAAATTTGGTCAAATATCTGTAAGAATCGTCCCTGACTGTGGCTAATTTATTTAGGGTTTTTTTTTTTTTTTTATACATTTGTACTCTTACAATGACTGATAAGTTCACTCTTTGTACGAGTACACATTCACTTTTATATAATAATGTTTATTCATACCATATCATTTATAATAAAATGGTTCAAATATAATATCTTAATTTGAAAAATTAAAATGCGAAAATAAACATGATTCATCAACCAGTATCCATAGACGGGTCGAGGGATAGCGATAGCGATTCAATAAAATGCAGTGAACACAAGCGAGAATATGGTGAAGGTGTCCAGTTAGCATGTTTTATATTCTTGATCCACTTATTTCTTAAATAAGTACTCTTAGGAAACCTGTGCACAATCAATATTAGATTAATAATAACAAATAGCAAATAAACTTTAAGAAATAAATGCAAATAAGTAAAATAAAAATACAGTATCGATAAATCTATCTTGTGACTTTTGTCACATCTCTAACATCAGAACGTAAGTACGTAAACTGTCATAGCTCTATTAGCGAACGCATAAAAGTTAATTATTTCACTAAATAGAATGGTTTAAATGATACTATACGTCCTCGACGTATTTAGAACTAAGATTCCTTTATTCCGGACAGCCTATGAAATGTATTCCCTGCACAATAATTTCAGTATGCTAGTCGATAACTCACCTGTGGAAAGATATCCTTTGATTATTTTCTGTTAATACACTCATTCTACTCTTGCAACTGAAAGCCACACACGACATGGTTCATGCAGATAATTTAAAAACAAAATTCTTCCTGATATAAACGAAACAAAGGTGTAAAAACAGCGAAACACTTTAATTAGAGCTGCTAACCGATGGGTTACAACAGTGACTAAAAAGTTATCTTTGACGTTCAGAATGGTTGCGTTTGTCTATGTTTGTCTCTTTTTTTTAGGGTTCCGTACCCAAAGGGTAAAAACGGGACCCTATTACTAAGACTTCGCGATCCGTCTGTCTGTCTGTCTGTCTGTCTGTCTGTCTGTCTGTCTGTCTGTCTGTCTGTCTGTCCGTCTGTCCGTCTGTCTCCAGGCTGTATCTCATGAACCGTGATAGCTAGACAGTTGAAATTTTCACAGATGATGTTATTCGGTTGCCGCTATAACAACAAATACTAAAAACAGTATAAAATAAATAATAAAGGGGGGCTCCCATACAACAAACGTGATATTTTTGCCGTTTTTTGCTCGATATTAATAACGGCAACAGGTAGATGCTTGAAATATTCACAGAATGTTTAGTTGTATATTTACTTCAAAAAATAATAATTAATAAATTAAAATAAAATAAATTAAGGGGGGCTCCCATACAACAAACGTGATTTTTATGCAGTGTTTTGCGATAATGGTACGGAACCCTTCGTGTGCGAGTCCGACTCGCACTTGGCCGGTTTTTTCATAGTGTTTTTCTATAAGCAAGAACGAGAGAATTGACAGACAAAAAAAAAAAAAAAAATTTGTCTTTGACTCTAACTGTCAATGACGTCAATGTCATTGACTTGTCAATTTGTCTTGTTAGTTGTTACTGAACTGATGCTGTCGATGCTGAATAAACACACGCTATTTTTCTAAAAAGACCTTTTGAGTTATTTTAGTTTAAACATAATTAAATGAGTTATTAGATTACAATACAGTTACAACAGGACACAAGTTTCTTTGTAATAATACTTTTTGCTAATATGGATAAATCGAGTAAAAGACGTTATTCATCGAGTTCTGATAGTGCTGAAGAAGGCCGTCTAAAAGACTTACGGGAACGAGATGAATTTGCAAAAAGATTAAAAAAACGCGATGAAGAGAAAGTAAAAAAAGTAGCGGAGTCTTCAAGCAAAAGGTCGTACGAAGAAGCAGCTAAGCGTCTTAAGTTGGAAGCAGAAGACAGAGAAAAAATATTACCTAAGTTGCGCATTCACTCTCGTCGAAAATACTTAGAAAAGAGGAAAGACGACAAAGTTATTGAGTTGGAAGCAGACATAGCTGATGATGAATACCTTTTTGATGAAAGCAGGTAAGCCAATTCCTATATTAAAGTGGCTTCATCAGAGTTAAGTCCAAACAACTAAAGAGGTTTACAGCTGGAAAATTCTATACAAAAGAGTAAGTTGAGCCACTATGGCTCATTGAAATGATATTTACACAAATATGTTGATTTTTTAAGACATACTATCATCACATCTCAATGTTTTAGTCCGTAAATTTATTAAAACTAGGTCTACATTTTGCCTTACAGACACCATGCCACTGAAAAGACTGTTAATGAGAGTGCATCTCATCCGGTTTTGTTCACTTTGTATTATTTGTTAACAAGTTTTTAAACTTGTATAAAAATTTACAAACACTGAAAGAAACTAGATAAGACTTTAATTAGGCGATAAATCCCGAAAAGAAATGCTGGAACAAACTCACACTGTATCTTTTAATGAAACTTTATTTTGTGTGAGTATGAATGCAGGGCAATGTCCTTAAGGATTTTCAAAGAAAGAGGCATTACATCTTTGAGTTAGTCTGTCCCAACAATTAGCATGCATGTAGCATGCTGGTCACATACAGTAAAGCTAAGTTAATTCTAGCTTAGCTTGCATATCTGAGGTACTTTCTCTTACCTGTGTGAAGACCACGCGCACCTCGTGTGAAAAATTGTCTTGACAATTATTTTTTTAATCAATACATGGCTCACTCTTTTGTTGAGTTATTCCCAAATAACCTAATACTCAGTGTTTAATATTAATTTATACACCTATTTCACACAGGTGTGATCTACTTTCGTTGTTTATTAATCTGAATGGTTAAAATTTATATTTATTTATAAACATAGCTTCTTTCACATTTGTAAACTTGAAAACTTGGTGTTGTCACACCCAAAAAACCTTTCGTCTCCTTTAGTTAGATGATAAATTTGCATTTGATTTTTAAGTAGAAGATGTTGTGATTGAAGATATTGTTTTTGTTACAGCTTAACTCAACGAGAACGGTTGGAAAGGGAACATAAAAAGACTATTTTAAAATTGGCTAAAGAACATGAAAAAGCTCGAGAGTTGGAGAATGTCCAGAGATATCATATGCCACAAGATTTGGGAAAAGATGCTAAGGGTTTGTATTTCTTTTTTGGTGTCAATATTATCCATACTCTCCTTCCATCTCCCTCTATCCAAGGTAGCAAATCATAAAGGCTTTTTCACTTGCCATTAAGAGGGTCTTAAAGTAGTTGTGAATTTGGCGTTTTTACCCATCTGCACGATGTTGTGCTTATTCGTAACGTCAATTGCTTCGTCTTAACCTTGCGAGTGTCACTGGCTACAATATAAAAAAAACCGGCCAAGTGCGAGTCGGACTCGCACACGAAGGGTTCCGTACCATTATCGCAAAATACAGCAAAAAAAACACGTTTGTTTTATGGGAGCCTCCCTTAATTTATTTTATTTTAATTTAATAATATTTCTTTAAGTGAATATACAACTAAACATTCTGTAAATATTTCAAGCGTCTACTTGTTGCCGTTATTAATATCGAGCAAAAAACGGCCAAAAAATCATGTTTGTTGTGTGGGAGCCCCCATTAATTTATTTTAATTTAATAATTATTATTATTTGAAGAGAATATACAACTAAACATTCTGTGAATATTTCAAGCGTCTACCTGTTGCCGTTATTAATATCGAGCAAAAAACGGCAAAAACATCACGTTTGTTGTATTATACTGTTTTTACCCGACTGCTGAAGGAGGGTAATGTGTTTATTAGTATTTGTTGTTATAGCGGCAACAGAAATACATCATCTGTAAAAATTTCAACTGTCTAGCTATCACGGTTCATGAGATACAGCCTGGTGTCAGACGGACAGACAGACAGACGGATCGCGAAGTCTTAGTAATAGGGTCCCGTTATTACCCTTTGGGTACGGAACCCTAAAAAGAAAATCTCGCCCAAAATCGCATTGTGGGCGCCATATTGTCGGGTCCCAATTTTTTATTTCTTCCAAATCCGACGTGTTGTGGGGTATCAAAAAGAAGGGTTTTAAGAGGTGATTACAAAAATGTATAAGTACCAATTAGGTATATGTTTAAAAGTAATTCTTAAAAAAAAAATATAACTAAAAAGACGTACTTAAACAAGAAGAAAATCATGCTGTGCTGACTGACCAAAACCTTATGTATCCTCTGACTGCACAGCATAATTTTATAACCCCCGACGGAAAAAGAGGGGTGTTATAAGTTTGACGTGTGTAGCTGTGTATCTGTCTGTGTGTCTGTGGCATCATAGCTCCTTAAGTTTCCCCTAGACGACGACACGAACTATTTTGTGCGCGGGGTTAAAATGCATTTTATATTCATCGACAACACGTGCGGAAGAGATAGAAGCTGTGATGAGCAGTAGGAATAGGAAGCTAGTTCGCGTACGAATCAAGACTTTTGCAAATTTGTAGCGAAATGGATAATGATTTAGGACGAAACCGAGTGCGCGAAATTTTAATCAAATCAAATCATTTATTTCTTTGCAAACATGGGTAGAGTAGTTAGTTATAAACAGACCTTTGGGAGTCTAGATATCATGAAAAAAAAACCGGCCAAGTGCGAGTCGGACTCGCGCACGAAGGGTTCCGTATCATTATCGCAAAAACGGCAAAAAAATCACGTTTGTTGTACGGGAGCTCCACTTAAATATAAACACTCCGAGCCTGGCCCTCTCCATTGCCCTTTCCTCTTTATTATAGTAATAGTATATAGTATAAATAATTAGATACCAAACTTTTACAGGCGAATATGTTGAAGTTGATGAAAGAGAAAAGTTACCACATTCAGAACAACAAAGATGGGAACAAGAGCAAATAAAATCTGCTTTCTTTAAATTTGGTGCAAAGGATGCAAAAGCCCAAGATGAGTATGAGCTGTTACTGGATGAGCAAATCGACTTTATTCAAGCTCTTCAATTGGAAGGTAATAAAGAAAAGAAAGAAGAAGTAGAAAAGTCTGAGTACCAGAAAATACGTATGACCATTGAAGAAACAAAGAAGTCTCTGCCAGTCTACCCTTTTAAGCAATCTTTGATAGAAGCTATAAAGAATTACCAAATACTAATTGTAGAAGGTGAGACAGGGTCTGGTAAAACTACTCAAATACCTCAATATCTTCATGATGCTGGTTTCACTGAAGATGGAAAGAAAATAGGTTGCACACAACCAAGAAGAGTAGCGGCCATGTCTGTATCAGCTCGAGTGGCTCAAGAAATGAATGTTAAACTTGGGAATGAAGTAGGCTATAGCATAAGATTTGAAGATTGCACATCTGACAGAACTGTCATTAAATATATGACTGATGGTACCTTACATCGGGAGTTTCTTTCAGAGCCAGACTTAGCCTCTTACAGCGTCATGATCATTGACGAAGCTCATGAGCGGACACTACACACTGATATACTGTTCGGTCTAGTCAAAGATATAACCAGGTTCCGACCGGATTTGAAATTGCTTATATCAAGTGCCACACTGGATGCTGAGAAATTTTCAAGTTTCTTTGATGATGCTCCTATCTTCAGAATACCTGGCAGAAGATTTCCAGTTGATATCTATTACACAAAAGCCCCGGAAGCAGATTATGTAGATGCTTGTGTTGTTTCTGTATTACAGATTCATGCCACACAACCTCTTGGAGACATACTAGTTTTTCTTACAGGACAAGAAGAAATAGAAACTTGTTTTGAAATGTTACAAGAAAGGACAAAGAGAATTGGTAAAAAGTTAAGAGAACTACTGATTTTACCAGTATATGCAAACTTACCAAGTGATATGCAAGCTAAAATATTTGAGCCTACTCCAGAAGGTGCTCGTAAAGTAGTGTTAGCCACTAATATTGCTGAAACCTCTTTGACTATTGACAATATTATTTACGTTATTGATCCTGGATTTGCAAAGCAAAATAATTTTAACTCAAAAACAGGCATGGAAAGTTTAATGGTAGTACCCATTTCTAAAGCATCAGCAAACCAACGCGCAGGGAGAGCTGGCAGAGTGGCGCCCGGTAAATGCTTCCGCCTGTACACAGCCTGGGCTTACAAATATGAACTTGAAGATAACACTATTCCAGAAATACAAAGAATTAATCTGGGCAATGCTGTGCTCACACTGAAAGCTTTGGGAATCAATGATCTCATCCATTTTGATTTTCTGGACCCACCACCTCATGAAACATTAGTGTTAGCTCTTGAACAACTGTATGCTTTGGGAGCTCTAAATCATCATGGTGAATTAACTAAAGCTGGTAGAAGAATGGCTGAGTTTCCCACAGATCCCATGCTCGCAAAAATGTTATTGGCAAGTGAAAAGTAAGTGTCATCCTCATCCTTAAATTTACTAAAGTTATGAGAAATTGTTCAGAGAAAGTAGTAAGAAGCATGAATAATTGTATTTTATAGAATTTCTAACGAACCGCACCTGTTTTCAAAAAAACGTCGTTTATTTACCATATATACTAGCGCTATCCCACGGTATCGCACTGCCAGGATAAAAAGTATCCCATGTCAGGATCTAGGCAACGGTCTACCCATGTTTCAATTTCATTCAGCCGTTAAGGCATGTTCAATTACCAAACACCCAAACCCTCTCATTTATATCATTAGTAGGGAGTAGGATGTTAATTATGAATGTCAACATGTTACAAAAATCTACCCGAATAAAAAATAAAAATACCTTCAAAACCGTTTATAACGGGTTCGCTTAAAGTGACGTACTTGCCGGGGAATTACGACGGAAAGTTTTGGTCCTGTAACAAGGACCCATGTGAAATTATTAATGTTTGTTACGAATAACGGCTATAAAGACGCATTTGAACGGTCTCTTCAATGTCGTTTTAAATAGTTTGCCTGTTTACAGTTATTATATTTTGATATTAAGCTGCTGGTCAGTTGATCTTCGACATAAGAAAGCACACAATAATAAACATGTATCCCCAAAGTTGAAAAACTTCGTTTGATACTTGTCATTGGACTTAATAAAAGATTGCAGCCCGAGTCAAAAAATTATAAATAGACAACTTCCATTTTATTCTTACTTATATTAAACTACTTCCGTTTATTCTTACTTATCCGAAATAAATAAAACCGGCCAAGTGCGAATCTGACTCGCGCACAGAGGGTTCCGTTTAACAGTGCTTACTAAAATAAATATGTAGTGAACTTTACTAACGTTCATAAACAATGAAAGCACCGAACATTGCTCTAACGAAGAGACAAAATTAACTTTGCCGTTGGATAACTGTTGTCCCCATACATCAATATACAAATTATATACTTTTCCAAGTACATTTTATAAGTTGGTCGACTATTACTCGTAAACTGGTTAAGCCTACTTAGCTGTGATAGTTTTCCTTTTATTTACCCGACTGCCGAAGGAGGGTAATGTGTTTATCAGTCTATGTATGTATGTAGGTATGTATGTATGTTTGTTCCTATGTGGCGTTCCAGAGACCTAAGGCGTTGGCCGATTTTGATGATTCATACGTCAATCGATTCGTCTTAACCTTGCGAGTGTTATAGGCTACATGAAAATAGAAAAATGGCGGCTTTTGGGCGCCATATTGTGGGGAGCCAATTTTATTTTTTCTTCCAAACCCATCGTGTGGGGTATCCAAATAAAGGGTTTTAAGGGGTGATTTCAAAAATATATAACACATATATTTAAATGTACTTAATTCGAAAAAAAAAATAACTAAAAAGTTATAAATAAAAAAGTTAATTAAAAAAATCAAAATACTCGACTGCTTAAAAAGCGAACTAAAAAGACGTAAACAAGAAGAAAATCATGCTGTGCAGTCGGAGGATACATCTGGTTATGGTCAGCCAGCTCGCGAATATGTATCCTCCGACTGCACAGCATGATTTTCTACTTGTTTACGTCTTTTTAGTTCGCTTTTTAAGCAGTCGGGTATTTTGATTTTTTTAATTATCTTTTTTTTTTCGTTTTATATATATATTTTACCGCCGTGATTTTTTTTTCACATATATCCAAAAGCAACCATTTAGCTAGCAGGGGTGAGGGGGAGGCACTTGACTTTAACAATAATTTGACATATAATTTTACGCAAACGGATCCCTGCATCGACGAGAAAAAAAACATCCCCACTTTACGTGTACAGCAGATAAACTAAAAAAATTGTTTTATAACACACTGACGTGGCGAAACTTTAAGGGTTCCTTGTTGACTACGACACCCTAAAAATGGTGGTTAGACAAATTTTGTGCAGATAGTGCTTTAAGAAAACCATATTTTGATATACGATACTATTAGATTCTAAAAATGTTTTTTTTTTTAGGTACAAATGTTCAGAAGAAATTGTCACTATTGCAGCAATGTTATCAGTAAATAGCTCGGTATTCTACAGGCCTAAAGATAAGATAATACATGCGGATACTGCCAGGAAGAACTTCTTCCATCCGCACGGAGATCACTTAACACTTATGAATGTGTACAACCAATGGCTGGGCTCTGAGTACTCGGTGCAGTGGTGCTACGAGAACTTCATCCAGTACCGCTCCATGAAGCGCGCGCGCGACGTGCGCGAGCAGCTCGCGGGGCTCATGGACAGAGTCGAGATTGATATGGTGTCCAGCCTAAGTGACGACTCTAACATTAGAAAGGCCATAACTGCTGGTTATTTTTATCACATCGCCAAATTTTCTAAAGGAGGCCATTACAAAACTGTAAAACATAACCAAGTAAGTTTTTGCATAAATGTAAGAGTTTACTGATAACTTTTTTACATTTGTTAGCGTAAGGACAGATTCGCTTTAGGCCAGATTCGCGTTACGTCAGATTCGCGTTAAGACAGATTCGCTTTAAGACAGAAGTATAGTCGGATACAAGGTAATTTTTTTCATTAATACGAAACATCTATGAAAATTATAAAAAAATTGCAGACATCATTACTAAAAAAAAACCGCCCAAGTGTTGCGTTACAAGGACATATTACATCTTTAGAGTGTTTGTTGTTAACAATTTTTTTAAATTTTTGTATCCTTTTTTATGTCTTCTAGCCTTCGTCTTTTCTCTTGACTGTAAAGACTTAAACTTAATTTTCTTTCTTGTATTTCTTTTTCTTTTTTAGCAACTGAAGAAAATAATATAAGGCTAGTTTGGGCGGTATATTTTAGAATTCAGTCTACGATGGTATCCCTTCACCCCCTTTGTTGACCTGATCTTTTCTTCGTTTCAAGAAAATTGTTCAGTAGTGACTTTCTTTAGCCACTGGGTCGAAAAAGAGTTTTGAAACTTAACAAATTCCCCTGTTAGCAGGGCCAGATTCTAGTAAAGATAAGTAAGCCTCAGGGATTAAATTTGCAGGTAACAGTGCTAATTGAGTAAAGATCCTTGTTATATTTTTGCCCTCGTTTGTTTGTTAGTGTTGTTCGTTTGTTTTGTTTCTTTTCCAGGCCAATTTTCTTACTCATTTTCTATGTTGCATTTAAATAATGGTAAAAACGGCCCTTAATTTGGACATTTGGATATATTATCTTAACGGCATGTAGCCATTTCAAAATCACACTTATTATTCAACAATGTCTACTGAAAAATTGTTTGTTGAGACTCGTTTGGTAGCAAACAGTAAATCAATGGCACGAAATTAACAAATTCTCCTTTATTTCTTGTTGTATTAACATGCAACGAATAAATTTGGTAAAATGGTTTCGGCGTCGCTTATATGTTACCTATCATCGCCATAGTATCTTGTATGAATTTTTAAATTTTGTTTGGCTAAAGGGGATCCCAATAATAACTTTTTTCCTCTTCACCTTCATCAAATAAAACAAATTTTTCAACCACAACCTACCCTCCCCCTACCCCAACTCTTTGACATTTTGAAAAGTAGTTTTCAAGGAAGAACTTTAACGACAAAGATATTTTATTTCAACTAGGCCACCAAGCGGCACTTTTAAACGTTACATCAAAATTATTCTACCGTGCATTCGGAAAGTAGCTTGTTATGGAGAAGAATGCACAAGAAACTCCATATTTAGTCATAAAAAAAAAAAAATTTTTTTTACAATATTTAGGAACATAGGTACATACATTATTAAATTCATACATGTGAGGACGATGCACCCAGAATAGCACTACCCACTTTACCACCTACAGACATAAAGTATTAGAAGTACTCACACATGTACTGTGCAGTTATATAATAGATACTAGAAAAAACATTAACATCCGAAACAGTCAAGTTATGACCAATCCCAACTGACGGCGTCCGTTCACGAACATGACGCATGAATTGGCACCACCCAGCTCAACCATCATGAAGGGAACCGGATGATCCAACACACGCGCCACCATCAGAGAGACATTTGAGAGAGCATGACACACTCAACGGCCAGGGCACACACAAGTCAACGAACGACGCATAGGTACAGTAAATGGTAGATTTACAGTTGGGTACATAGTACTCACACACGTGCTGTGCAGTTATACAATACTAAGGAAATTGAGTTTATACAATAATAATACAGTCTTCAGCAAGTCCAACAATACGTCAAAACAATAATGTTCTGCATATCACTTGTTATTGCGCCCTAGTGGATGTGGATTGTGGGGCAGGACTAGCATTGAGCCAAGCATTTTTATCAGTGATGTAATCCCCCAACTGTAACAATACACTATGTATGCCAGCCTACATAGTGTGCGTTATATACAGGTTTTAAACTTCGTCTCATTCAGTTCAAGAATGTGGGGAGGAATTTTATTGTAACATTTTGTACAGTACCCCATGAAATATGAGGCTACTTTAGCCAGTCTGAAACCTGGTTGAACTAATTGGTCCCTATTTCTAGTAACGTAATTATGTCTGTCGCCGTTTTTACTAAAAAGATGTAAATTCTTTCTCACGTGATGTTTTCATAAATATATTGACAAGAAACCGTCATTATGTTAATGCCCTTAAACAGTTCCCTTAGAGAATCGCGCCGGCGAAGATTATATATTGCTCTGATGGCTCGTTTTTGCAGAATAAAAATTGACTCAATGTCTGCAGCCCTTCCCCATAGTAGGATACCGTAAGACATTATACTATGAAAATAACTAAAATAGACTAGTCTCGCGGTATCCACATCGGTTAACCGACGAATCTTTTCAACAGCATACGCTGCCGAACTCAGCCGCCCTGCAAGGGATACCAAATGAGGACCCCATTGCAACCCTGAGTCTAGCGTGATCCCCAGGAAAACCGTTCCATCGACGAATTCTAGCTTCTCCTTGTTTAATATAATGTCACAATCAGTACTTTTGACATTCGGCAAGGAAAATTTTACGCACTTGGTTTTTTTACCATTTAAAACTAAATTATTGGCAGTGAACCAATCCTGAACCTGCCGTAGCGCGTTATTTACGTCGTCAACCCGACAAGTACGTCTATTTATTTTAAAAATTAAAGATGTGTCATCAGCAAATAACAGCATGTTTAGTTTGTTTTCCAATAAACGGGGTAAATCGTTTATGTATATTAAAAATAAGAAAGGACCTAAAATTGAGCCCTGGCGTACCCCCATTTTTACGTTTAACCCTGACGAATTCTCACCGTTTATTTGAACTAATTGCTGTCTATCATTCAAATAAGATTTAACCAAACTTAACGCTGATTGACCTAGCCCGTAATGCTCAAGTTTCAGAAGTAGTGTTTCATGATTAACGCAATCAAACGCCTTCGACAGGTCGCAGAAGATAGCTATGGCATCTTGCGACTCTTCCCACGCATTAAATATGTGTTTCAATAGGGTGACACCAGCGTCAGTTGTACAACGTCCTCAGGTGAAACCATACTGTTTATCAAGCAAGATGTTATTCGTATTAAAATGAATGAGCATTATCTTCTCAAATACCTTGCTGAAAACCGGCAACACGGATACTGGTCTATAATTATTTGTGTCTTTACTGTCCCCAGATTTAAAAAGTGGTATAACTACTATATTTCATTAGATCCGGAAAGACTCCTTGATCCACACACAAATTGAAAATCAAAGCCAAGTATGGCGCTATAGTCTGAATAATGGAGGTACAAGCTTTGATGGACATTCCCCACAGATCTTCAGTCGGTTTGATCTTGATTTGCTTAAAAGCTTTTATTACTGTTATGGGATTTATATGTGAAAAGTTAAATTCATTCGGGCAGGCTGAAACGTTTGCGTTTAATAATCCAAAAGCAATCGAGGGCGAAGAATTTAAGGTTTCAGTCGTTTTAATTGGGATGTTGGTAAAGAAATTTACAAATTCTCGCGCAACTTTTTTGTTATCTCTAATAAGTCCGTGTGTGGTCTCAAGCGTGTAATCAGTATTATTTCTTTTATTCCTATTGGTTTCATTATTTATAATTTTCCAAACCGTCTTGATTTTATTTTCTGCTAATTTAAGTTATTGCTAATGTACAAGGCCTTAGCTGCCTTGCATGTATTTAAAAAAAATCTTTAATAAGTAGCAACATACTTATTAAAAGTTTCAGTGTTAATACAAGGCTTAAGGCCATATAGCTCGTAAAGTCTTTCCCTACTTTTTCTAAGTCCTGTAGTACTAAAACTATATGCCCTAAGTTTTTATTCAGTGACTGGGCAGTCACTGAATAAAAACTTAGGGCATATAGTTTTAGTTTTCTTCTTAAAAGTGTTATTGAACTCTTTTTGAACCACTGAGAAAACTTCATCATACAAAATATTACCATCATTCACTGTGAGGTCCTGATCGCTTAACTTACAGATTAAAGTGCTGTTAAATTTATTTAATTTTTTGGCTGTTATTGGTCTGGATTGAATCTGCACTTGTTTTATTCGCATAATGTACTCAAATGTCACCAGTAGCCCACTATGATCCGAAGGCAGATAATTTATAATAAATAAAATAATAAAAATAAAAAAATAAAACATAAAAATAAAAATATTTTATTGTCAGGCATCAAGGCCCATAGGGTATTAGTATTACATCTTACTTAAAAACTATGTTAGTAACATGCAGGAACACTCAAAAATAATAACGAAACGAAAACACAATGACGGGAAGGTTTAACAGGCTTTGTTGCCAACATGTAGCCTGATAAACCTCCCCATCGTAGGCCCATCTAGCCTCTCTGCAAACACCCTCAGAATGCTGTTGCTGCTTCCCCTCACTCTGGATATTACTGAGGCATTTACAGGCTTTCTTCCGCATTATCGCAAAATAATCGTCAGTGTGCGCGTCAGCGAACATACCTGACGCACTACAGTAAGGTGGAAGCCTCAACAGCGCCCTGAAGGTATTGTTATATTGAATGCGCAGGGCATTGTCTGCTTTTAGGGTATGGTTATCCCAAAGGCTGCTGGTGTAAAATGTTTGGCAGTAGGCCTTAAAAAGAGTTAATTTGACCGCCACTGAACAACCATGAAACTTTCTGCACACCATATTTCCCCTCACAGCCAGTGCCCTGCGCTCCCTTTCCATATCCAAGTCGTCTTTTAATTCCTCCGTAACAATGTGGCCCAAATATTTAAAGTAGGCGACTCTCTGCAAAAGCGAACCATTTAGTTTAACAGGAGGGACAAATGTTGGATTTTTATTCCTACCTCGAAACACCAACAACTCACTTTTTGTAGGATTATATTTTAGCCCGTGCTGTTTGGCATATCCTTCACAAATGGAGAGTAATTTTCTAATCCCACTGATAGTAGGGCTCAGCAGCACCATGTCATCTGCATGACTTAAGTTATTTAAACATACTCCATCTATATGACATCCGACATGCGTGCTGCTAAGCTCAACAAGCAGTTTATTAATACATATATTAAAAAGCCTCGGGGAAGTTAGACCTCCTTGCCTAACTCCGCATTATAGTTTATATGGGTCAGACAACGCGTTAGACCATTTGACGAATTTCCTCTGCTTGCCATACCAAAAAGATAATGTGGACACTAATGCAGTTGGAACCCCTGCCTCCAGAAGCTTCTCCCATAAGACATTATAAGATACCAGGTCGAAAGCCTAAGAAAGGTCCAGGAAACAAGCATACACCGGTGTTTTCCTGTCAGTAGAATATTTGACAGTATGCTTCAATGCAAGTATAGCACTCTCAGTAGATAGCCCAGCACGAAAACCAAACTGTGTGTCGTGTAACTGGGTGTACCTACCGAGGTGTGAGTCGAGCACACTGTCAAACACTTTGGCTATCACAGTTGCCAGTGAAATAGGCCTGTACTTACCTTTGTCTGCTATGTCCCCTGTCCGATTCTTCACAATAGGTACAACAATTGTATCCAGTAATTGCTGAGGTAAATAACAGTGTCCCAAACATAAATTGAACAACATAGTCAACACTCTCGGCAGATGTATACCAGCATTTTGAAGGTGCTCGATGCTAAGCCCATCATGACCAGGCGACTTACCCGTCTTCATACATTTAATCACAGATTTTATTTCTTAACAAGTAAAGCAAAGAGGTGATCCTGATTGACATGTCTCAGCATCGCGCACCCTTGGCGCAGACTTAAGAGGTGAAGTCACTTTAAAATGGTCTTTAAAAATATTCGCTATCTCAGCGTTATCATTTTTACCATCCACACTAACTGGTAGGCTTGGAGTATTATTTAGCCTTTTAGTTACCATTCCAAAATGATGAAAATCGTTTTTTTGAATGTAGTGAAGCCAAAATATCCATTTTTATTTTTTCTTGGTTCTTAATGCACCATTTCAATTTAGATTTAAATATTTTACGACTTAATGTCATATCTTCAAAAATAGGACCACTAGTGGGTTGACCATACCATATCCATAATTTAAATTTAATTCTAGCCTGAGTGTGAAATTCTTTAACATGTTTATTCCACCCTTTTATACCCTTTTTTCTAACAGTGTGTTTTGAGGTTCTGCTTATACTAGCAGTTTCACTTAATATAGACACAATTTGTCCGTACATTTTATCCAATAAAAATTTATGGTGGGTATTATCACAAAATTTATCAGCACAAAGTTCAAAATCTTTGGGAAAATCTAATTTCTTTAATTTATTTTTACATAAAGAAGTGTATTTACTTATTTCCTCTGGGTTTCGTTCCCCCCAACAAACACCGTTATACGAAGATTTAATTACATTGGTTTTCACTCTAATAATATTAATATAACACTCAATTTTTAAAGGAAAGTGATCAGACCAAAACGAATCATAAATTACTTCAATGTTTACAATTGTTTTCCATGCCGACTGTGTAACAAGACAGTGGTCAAGCCAACGCTTACACCCGTGTGAGTCACTGATAAATGTGTAAGTTTGCGATAACATGTTTAGGTATTCAATGTCCGCACATAATAATTCTTGCTCAGAACAAAAACTAAGCAGTTCCGTACCAAATGACTTGAAATCACCCAACACAAACACTGATTCAACATTACTATTTTGTATGATAGAATACATTTCACTGAGACATTCCGTAAAATGTGGTAAGTTATCACTACAATCTGTTGGCATATACATATTTATAACTATAAAAAATCGGTTACTTGTCACCACATTTACTGCACAAATCCGGGTATTGTCACATTGCACCACAGACACGTTATCAAAAGCACTTTTTCTCCACAATATGGCCAGACCGCCGTGAGGTCTACCTTTACAAATACCAGCTAGTGTATCCACTGAAGACTACGCGGTGTAACTGAATTCTTGATCTATATTATCCAGCAAAGATTAATCATGTGGATATAACCAGGTTTCTTGTAGCAAAACAATGTCAGCGGTTTTGCATAGCAAGCGCACACAGTTAACAGATGTCTTAATATTTTTACAGTTAAATGTTATAATGTTTAAATTTGTTGTACTATTCATTACTTGCATTATTTATTCCATCTCTCCCGGAAATAATATTATTTCTGTCTTCTTTTCCATTCTTGAAATGAATAAAGTGACGAAATGTGATACCATCTGGCCACATCCGGTCGTCTAAAAAAGTTTCTAACTTATTTTTATTCACTAATAATTTAAAGGCATTATACGGCTTTTCCTTCTTCATAGTAATTTTCTCGAGTGAAATAATCTCCTCCGTTTACTTTTTGATATATTGGCAGATATCTTCCACCTCTGTCTCTTTGTTTACGTTAGATATAAACAAAGGGACTTTTAAATCAGCTGCTTTAAACTTTTCAGAAAAATACGTTGCCGCTTTGCCCATTTTACCAGCAAAACGGTTTCTCGATCTTCGATTTTGCACTGTAATCCATTCATCAGTTGGTTTCATTCTCGGTCTCCACTTGCCATTTTTCACAGTCTCCGCCATAGTGGGCTTCATTATTTGATTCATATTTTTTTCTGGTATTATCTCTGTTTGACAAACAGTTGACTCAATCTCCGTGCATATTTCACTTTCCAATACCGTCGAATTAACTGGTGCGTGCGCACTAAACTTATCTCTATCGGTATATGTGTGAGTGAGAGACCGATACTTAGGTGACTCAGCGCGCTCCGAACTCGAACGCCTCGTCATCGCGGTTTTGTCCTCCGGCGGTAGACCAAACGGTCCGCTATCAAGCAAATACCCTCCTCTCTTATTTGTATTGATGTTGCAAGTTAACAATGACGCTGGCAGCCTGCTACATACCAATTCCACCTTCAGCTCATCCAATTGACGGACTGTTGCATAATTGCCTTTTATGTCATTAATTTCAGCACGCACAATTAGCAAGTCTTTTAATAATTTGGTGACATCGACATGGTCGAATGTAACTGGCGGTAATTTTTGCAAGTCACGCGCCACAAAGATCGGCATAAGATCTGGTTCGGTCACTTTAAAAACACATATGATATCCTCAAGGTCCCTCTGTTTTTTGCCATCTTTACGCCTGGATATTTTCTTCTGGTTAGTCTTAATTGAACTAAACAGTAAATCTTTAGCAATAACTACATCTTCTTCGTGAAACGCAGATACACAGATTCTTATTATGCTTTCATTGTCCATCACATCTATTTTATTCTGTATAAATGATAATAGTTCACATATCTCTATGTTACAGTTCACACATTTTAGCGTATTCACAGACATTGTCGCAGAAGTAGGTGGGTACCTATATTCGAACCGTTCGCTAGCGCGTACACTGGCCGACTGATAATGGCCTTGTCCAAGTAGTTGCAGCAACAAAAAACATTATCAATACATGTAGCAGAAATCAGTGTAGTTTGGGTTGGTTCCATAAACACATGTGACAAATTAAATGATTTAAAGAGATTTAATAACCTACTGCTATCTGAATTATCTTCTAAAATATTAATATTAAACTCACCACAGACAATTACTAGTTTATTACCCATTGCAAGTTTTGCCAAAACATCTTCCATCACTGACTCGAATATAGAGTAGTTCTTATAATTAGGGGGTCTGTAGACGCACACTATGACATGCTTATCCAGCTCAACACAGAAAAGTTCAACACTTTGTTCAACTGATAGGTCTACTATATCTTTACGAGGTTTTGATTTAATACCCTTTTTAATTAATATAAGTGAACCCCCACACAACATAATCTTTCTGATAAAACTGCCCACAGTATAATTTAACAGCCCACAGTATAATTTTCATAATTAATCAGCATTGCATAATCTTTCAGCCAATGCTCCGTGAAACAAATAATTTCGAACATTGATTTTTCTAAAAACAGTTCGATTTCCAATTCCTTCGAAGAAAACCCCTGAATATTCTGGTGGAATAATTTCAGAGAATTCTGCTCAGACATTTTTTTGAAATTATAATTTTGTGAGCAAGAAGGTACCTTTTTGATGGTGGATATACTCGTATCTATTCCGTTATTGGTACCCTCCCTTGTCCTATCAACTAGTTCAAAGAATAAATATTAATAGCATTTTTGCTAACGTTACTCAAGGTATTGCCCCCTTTAAATTAGTACTATTACTAATATCAATAATAACTGGATACTTCGACATACTACTTATGTCTGAGTTTATTGTATATGATAATAACCGAGCTATTTGATGTCTAAGAGTCAGATAGAGTCTAAGTCTAAGAGGCAGATACAAAGTATCGCCTGTCGACTTTAATTTATCAACAAAAATGTTGATGTCAAAAAAAAATCGTTTATCACTATAGTGACTCACAAGAAAGTGCAGATGCTTATAAGCATGTGAATGTGATTATTTTGTCTATTTGACAATTTATCCAAGTAAGGGAAGGCACACAAAATAATTTTATTAGAATTTAACTTTAACATCTCTTTTACACACTCAGTGATATCATCTTTTTTTACTTTTATACTATTACCTACAAATACAGTTATATTGGTATCTGGTTTATATATATTCTTTGTCACAGATTCCATTATTTGGTTGTACGATGACCCGGACATGCAATAATTAAAAGTGGAATGACTCTGATTGCCATTTATTAATTTACCTAAACATTTTCCAATACCATCTGAAAACATAACCAAATGAAAACCTTCATTACTATGACTAAATGCAAAGCCAGCACTTTCAGGCCGGTCTACTTGAGGCAAATCCTGTGCAACATTAGATCTGTCTTGTATGAAGACACTGTCTTGAGACACCCTCTCAGCTTGGACCGGGTCCTCCGTAGCATCAGGCTGGACTGCAATTAGATTTGAGACTGTCTGGCAGTTATACTGACACATCACTAACTCATTTGCAGCCAAAATGTGTTCTTTAATTTGTAATTTAGAATTTACATATTTATTGTAAAGAGAACTAAGTCTGTTCTGAAGAACCTGGATTTCTGTCTATAAGCACAGCTATAAGCGGTGTGTGTCAATTTCATAGATATTTTTGCTGTCTTCTAATTTGATTTGGTAATTATTTAATTTATTTTCTAGGTCAACATGTTCTTTCCTGAGTGGAATATTTTTTATAAATAACTTGTGTTGCTTCCTAAACTAGTTGCAATTTCTAATTATTTTATTTTACATATTTTTTGAGTTTGTTATGACTAACTTTAGAACAGTTTCTCTGATTTATTAAAGAATCTTCGGTTATGTCAATTGTAGGTATTGAATCAGGTTTACAATTCGATTTAATAAGTTCATCATACAAATGGCAAGTTTCATCAACCTGAGTTGATTTCTGTTGTTTTTGTAATTAAAAAATATGAGTATTTGCGTGAATCAATTCTTCTTCTAGATCCCTAACTTTACTTAAATGTACTACGTATTTTGCGGTCTGTACATATTCTGTCTTAAAACAAATCTGACCTAATGCGAATCTCACCTAACTCGAATCTGGCGTAAAGCGAATCTGTCCTTATGCTAACAAAGGCTTTTTTATCCGATTGTCCCAGAAGCAGGGTTTTCAAGTATATGTATGTCTAATTCTTTGACACGCCGTGTAGCCAAAATGGCTTAATAGATTTTTACCCGACTGCCGAAGGAGGGTAATGTGTTTATCAGTCTATGTATGTATGTATGTTTGTTCCTATGTGGCGTTCTAGAGACCAAACGCGTTGGCCGATTTTGATGATTCTTAGGTCAATCGTTTTGTCTTAACCCTGCGAGTGTCACTGGCTACATTAAAATTAAACGTCTCTAGAACGCCACATAGGAACAATCATACATACATAGACTGATAAACACATTACCCTCCTTCGGCAGTCGGGTAAAAAAAAAAGACATGTGGCACTCGGGGACTGCTGCGGTAAAGCTATTGCATAGCATTTTTTATCAACTTATGCAATTATAATTATTTATTTATTTTTTATTTATGCTAAATCTCAATTAAAAAATGTTCATCCATCAGTTGTAAAAACTTCTTTAGCCAGAATAAAAAATTTCGAACCGAACCTCCGAACTGGAAAACGCGGCACCAAATTCTGAGTGACCCTTACCACTGGCATAAGGCCACTTTTAATTGCTACGCAAAAGTGACCCGTATTCTTAGGGACATAAGTTCGTTTTCTTTGAATACCAATATTATTAAACGCCAGACGTACAAAATCCTCCATCACAGGACGACCCGAGCCGACACTTTTCTAGAACCGACCTCGAGCCGCCACAAAGAACGAACCGGCGACCAAATCATAAAAACTAAAAAGTCCCATATCTTGGAAACGGCTAGAGGTAGCTCAATTCTAAGAAAAAAAAATCCCCCCTGCCCGCCACTTCAAGCCGGAGAACAAGATAGCATATCCCCCATCCCCCCCCCCCCCCCCGGTAACTCTTTACCTTCCCCCCGCATTTTTTTTTTACTTCAGTCTAAAAATATCAAAATGAAACTTCTATAAAAGCGCAACAAACCCCTCCTGCCCCTCCCCCCTCACCCGCTCACATACTCGGAATCCATCGTCCGATTTCGGAGCAGCTCGGGGTGTCAGGATTATTTTCGTTACGGCATTTTTTAGTTACGAAAAATTTTTTTTTCTCAGCGCGGCGAGCGCTCAAAACCCGCGATAAAAGCTATGCAATAGCTTAAAAATTATCATAGGCATTATTAAGAGTGTATATTATCTAATTTATAATGTGGGTATATATAGCGTGTCCCGATACTCTACGACAAGAGGGGTACGGGCACGGGGAGCTAATTTCGCCGTAATGTAGGGTGGGAGGACTTCTATTATTAATTCAAACTTTTTCTTTTTCAGACTGTGATGATTCATCCAAATAGTGCTTTATTTGAAGAATTACCTAGATGGGTGATTTACCACGAATTAGTATTTACTTCCAAAGAATTTATGAGACAAGTTACGGAAATAGAAAGTAAATGGCTCTTGGAAGTTGCGCCACATTACTACAAAGCCAAAGAACTTGAAGATTCCACTAATAAGAAGATGCCTAAAACTGTTGGTAAATCTTCGGCTAAATAAAAAATAACATTTCGAAATCGTATTTATTTTCTATTAACACCTCTTTAGAAGTGCAATCAAACATATTAGGCATAAAAGATCTAAATATAATACTATTCTAAAAAAAAAACAACCATATCTTCAGCATCCTCAAACATATTTGCTACGCTGTAAGATACGGGTTAATCTTCCTATGGGCCTTCCATCTTTGCCTGGCATCGGGAAAGTATAGGACCCAAAAGGCTAATTAGAGCCTTGTGTTCAATAGGAGAAATGTCTCGCAACAGCACAGAATAATTAATAGTGCAACAGTCGCAACACGTGTCGCTAGAGAAGTTGAGCGGGGTCGCCAGATATTTAGGTGTAAATCACTGGGTTGGTCAGGCAGACATGAATAATGTCTATGGATAGAAAAATTACATAGGAAGGTTAGGCACTTGTCCCACCGCCGACGATCAGCGAGCAGCCAGTAGAACTAGAACCTAGATACGAGTTAGCGAGCAGAGGCAAGTGAGTGTGTAGTTCCGATAATTTTACCGCTCGGCTATGAGCGAGGGTTTTAGTGCGACGGGCGATTACTCGCACCGTTCGCTCGGGCAGTCAGACCTGCACGCGTTAGTTGGTTGGTCTCACGGCGTGAGTTCTGACCGCTAAGCGAGCCTCGCCGAGCGAGCATTATCTTGATAGCTCTTGCCGTTGCGACAAACTTGTGTCGAGAGAGTACTCGCAGGCAGTGGGAACACCCAGAGAACAATTATTAATATATGTGTCTCTTTTATTGACACGGGATCTTTTGTTCGTTTCTTCAGCGAGAAAATAGTTGATAGCTAATAGCTTTGTCGCCGGCGGTGGGACAATTGCCTTGGGCATAAAAATACTGTAGGTAATTAAGAAAACAAATCTAATTAAATTGGCACTCCCTCTGCCCCTGAATTGAATGCCAGTTTTCAGACACTAGGTGAAACCTAAACAAAGCTCACTGTTGAATTTTCAACACTCAACTCAGCACCCAGAGTTGAAAATACAACACTGCAAATAACAACAGCAACAGTGGCCAAAAAAAATTATAACTACAATAAACAAAAAACTATATAATTTTGTGTCTAAACACTAGTAGAAGAGTTCAAAAATCTCATTCTCTATAACATTGCAAAACATTTTAGCTCTATTAATATTTTTCATATTATATTATCAGACAAATTATCCAACTTTGGATAAACTTTAAAAATCGGAACATCTTCCCTTCCTTTCCCAATCGCCATATCTGGTAGGTTCAGGTCCTCGGGGCCCACCTACTTCTCCTGTATTAGGATTGATGTCATTGGGCCACGGAGGGAAAGGCTCTTCTTTCTGAGAAGGATGCATCACTGGTTGTTCGCCAAGATCATCAATAGGAGTAGTTTCACGCAGCTTTTTTCTAAATTCTGCCAATCTTTTGGACTGCGGCCTTTTGGATTCATCTGCAGCCTTTTCAACTGGTTCTGCTTCAGTTGTAGAATTATGAGAATACTTGCATATTGATAAGTTTACAAATGAGAAATCTGTAATATAATACAAAAAGTTAATTGAAATTTCAGTGCTAAAGGATATAATATTTTTGTATATGTACAGTTACTCTCATTGTTCCTTCTAGAATCATTTGTATGACTAACATGTTTAAGGTGCTTTTGGACAGGCAATACTTTCATATGAATACCGGCAACTTTAGAGTGCCAACAATGTGTAGCTGATACCTAGTATTTGCGATAACATTGTCATTTTTCAAATACAAACACTGGTACTCAGCTGAATTCGGTAAGACTGGAAGCCGACCCCAACAATAATTGGGAAAAAGGCTAGGCAGATGATGATTGTCATTTTTCAAATAGAGTAAGTGGTGCCGGAGATTTCCCTCAACAATATCATAAAATTCGCACTCTTTCTTACTAATGAAGTTGTGATATAGAAAATATAAATAAAAACATTAATGACGCATGTATGCTCGCTTTTGACCAGCTCGACCGAATTGTCTGATAATTAATTTTTATTGATGCAGACAAGCAAAAAAAAATGTTTGTTCTGTATGTCCCCAGAAATTAAATTGCACATAAATACTAGCACCTATATTTTTATTTTAAATAAAATATAGTTTGTTTATAAAACGCCTATATTACTTACTTTTGGGTAAAATGTTCGTTATGTAATAAATACGAAACATAATTCAAATAAATAAAGCAGAAATAATAAACTCAATTATTTTTGTAATTTTTTCACAATTCAATACTTGTGACAATGACACTGACAGCAGTGACAAAATTTCTTGTTATTTATGGTAGTATCTCTAAGTAGTCTGTGGTTTCTTGCTTTGAGTTTTTGACACCTTTGACCATTTGACAATGTTGACAAAATATATTTCTTTAACACCGCATAAACGATTCTTCAGAAAAGTATTTTTCTTCTACTTGTAAAAGACCAGTTTTACACAGTCGAAACAAGTGAAACAACCGCCTGGCTAAGCTGCTCTTGGTTGGAACATGGTTGTGTGATTGACACAACTAAAGTTATTTTTACCCGACTGCCGAAGGAGGGTAATGTGTTTATCAGTCTATGTGTGTATGTATGTTTGTTCCTATGTGGCGTTCCAGAGACCAAACGCGTTGGCCGATTTTGATGATTCATACGTCAATCGATTCATATTAATCTTAAGGGTATTAAGAGGTGATTTCAAAAATATATAACACTTATATGTTTAAATGTACCGAAAACTTAAAAAACAATAACTAAAATGTTATAAATAAAAAAAGTTTATTCAAAAAATCAAAAAACCCGACTGTTTAAAAAGCGAAATAAAAAGCCGTAAACAAGAAGAAAATCATGCTGTGCAGTCGGAGGATACATCTGGTTTTGGTCAGCCAGCTCGCGAATACGTATCCTCCGACTGCATAGCATGATTTTCTTCTTGTTTACGGCTTTTTAGTTCGTTTTTTAAGCAGTCGGGTTTTTTGTTTTTTTTTTATGTCAATGTCAGTCAGTTATGTCTGTTTATGGCAGTCATACAAGCTAGAGAAGGCGTGTCATATCATAGCCTTTCAAAAGATCAGAAAGTTTGATTGGCTTACAGCTTTTCAATGTGCAAGCGAGAGAAAAGAAAATGGACGCAATGTCGTCAATTTACCCTAGTCGCAAGCGCATGCCCCCCAACCAAGGTTATTGAAGGTCTACGAAATTTGGTTAGCCAACCACCGTCTACCAAGACTTGGAACCGGTTTTAAAATAACTGGTTATTAAATGTTACTCATCGGTTTTATCGTATATACTTATTCATATGTACTTTCTAAGTTTATCTTGGACAGTGCCAGTTTTAACACTACCAGCGCCCTGGGCGAGATTACAACGGCGCCCCCCAACTGCAATTCAAACCCATACTAAAAAGGGAAAGGCTATAATGAAATAACCATTTATTAAAAGAAATAATTATCTATTATAAAAAATAACCGTTTATTAGAAAAAAACTAATAAAATCTTACTTTTCTGGCCTTGCTATTAGCGAACTTTTCAATTGACAAAATTGCTAAGTTTGTCAATCTAGATTAAGATATTCTTGATCGGAGATAGGTTTTTATCAGCTTGAAAAACTCCTCTCCCACTAGCAACCGTTACAGGCTTAGATAAAGTACCTATAGATTAAGCCCTGGCGTGGCCGCACATGAGACAACAATAGTTAGTTCTAGTGTTACAACAAGAACGAGAACACTACAACCCAGCATCGCACTGACACTTATCATCTATAAATAACCCAAATTCCTTGTCTCAATTAACATATAATACCACGAAATCACAGAAAATCAAACAAAACCGAGTTTGTTTGTCAAACCTGCCATGATATTAGAGTTTGACAAACAACAGAAACTGGCTATGGTGACAAAGACAAAAAATAATCTTTTATCCTTATTATTTACATGGAGCTGCCAATTAGCCATCTCGCTCTATCAATCAAGCTCATTTTAAGGCTTAATCTATAGGTACTTTATCTAAGATCCGAAGCAACAGACCTTTGGATGTTTTTTGATTATTCATTGACGACAGAGACGAACTGACCAAAGACTTTAAAGGTGGAAACACATTATTAACACCCGACCCGACCCCACGCCACCCGACGTGTCGACACCCGACGCGTACCGTGCACATATGCAACACCCCACGTGATGCTACAACACGCTTCGCTAGTATTGCCAGGTCTCGTTTTTGTTTTATCCCAAGTCTGATCTCAATTTACCCTAGATTATAAGTTTAATGAAAAAAAATCTCTTTTTTTTAAATATGCTTTCCCTCGCCGTACCATCTATATTTAATACATTTCATGCAAGATCATACATATGACGAAACATTACAATCTATAATGTAACTAGCTTTTGCCCGCGGCTTCGCACGCGTATACTACATACTTCTCCTTATCACATTTTAACAGTATGTAGAGAAAAAGTAAAAAATAATGTAATGCGAAATTGTTTCTTAGGACAGACTTATACTTACCTACTTTATCATCAATACGCTCTATCCTTGTCCCGTCCCTATCCCTTCACTATTTCTGTGTTTATTCATGACTAATAATAAGTAAGCATAAGCATAAGTAAGTAATTAAATTAAAGTATGACCTTATAATAACATTTTAAACCATTTTGGATGTCGACGCCACTATCACCAGACTATTTGATGAGCTAACACGTGAACTCGCTACATAGAACTGTCCATGGCAAAAGCAATTCTCCCTCAAATCTACACCAGCATACTTCAGAGTTTGTCCTTGAGCCTTATTAATTGTCATGGCGAAGCAGATTTTCCCGTCCCTATTTAATTCCTATATTTTTGCGTTGAGCCATTTTATAGTTACCAACAGACTTTATATTTAAAGACTTGAGAATATTTTTAATTATTTTTCCTTTGTAAAAGAAGGACTTTTGTACACAACATTTAATTCCCCATGATCCGCCCCCCCCAAGGATGGAATACCCAAAAAACCTTAATTTGCGTTAGATTTTAATCTTCAGCCCAAACCCAATATTCGAAGATCCAAATTCAAAACTGGCCGACTTTCATACAAACTTTCATCCCCTATTTCACGCCCTTAGGGGTGGAATTTCCAAAAATCCTTTCTTAGTGCTCACCTACACTACCAAAGGAACCTACGTGCAAAGTTTCATGATTGAAGCTTCAGCCGTTTGGCCTGTGCGTTGATGGTCAGTGAGTGAGTCAGTCAGTCAGTCACTTTCTTCTTTTATATGTTTAGATTACAGGCCAGTTTTACTATAAGAATATATGAAACCATTAAAAAAAATCTGGTTATTTAGGGATTTGTACCATACCAAATACTTCGACTAATAAACCCCGAAAATTGCGGGTTCTAAGGAAATATTTAAACCTAAGTCAATCATTACAAATTTTACTCAATCATTTCTATTAAAGCATAAACATAAAAATTACCCAGTTTGTACCCTAAAAATTACCGTGATGATGAAACTTAACTCTAAATTAGGGTAAATTACCCTAAGTTGGCACCACTGATCATGACTGACGCGTGTTGTCGGGTGTTACCAGAGACACACTGTGTGCGAAGCGTTGGGTGGCGTGTTTTCCCTCTCTCCCGGCAACACGCTGATCCAAACCGACTGGGTGTTGTCGCGTGTGATTGCGTGTCGTCACATGGCGTGTTGACTATGTGTCTCTGACCATACTAAATGTATGGGATGGATTAGTACTTCAACGCGTCAGCAGGCGTCGGGTGGCGTGGGGTCGGGTCGGGTGTTAATAATGTGTTTCCACCTGTTTAGATTACAGGCCAGTTTTACTATAAGAATATATGAAACCATTAAAAAAAATCTGGTTATTTAGGGATTTGTACCATACCAAATACTTCGACTAATAAACCCCGAAAATTGCGGGTTCTAAGGAAATATTTAAACCTAAGTCAATCATTACAAATTTTACTCAATCATTTCTATTAAAGCATAAACATAAAAATTACCCAGTTTGTACCCTAAAAATTACCGTGATGATGAAACTTAACTCTAAATTAGGGTAAATTACCCTAAGTTGGCACCACTGATCATGACTGACGCGTGTTGTCGGGTGTTACCAGAGACACACTGTGTGCGAAGCGTTGGGTGGCGTGTTTTCCCTCTCTCCCGGCAACACGCTGATCCAAACCGACTGGGTGTTGTCGCGTGTGATTGCGTGTCGTCACATGGCGTGTTGACTATGTGTCTCTGACCATACTAAATGTATGGGATGGATTAGTACTTCAACGCGTCAGCAGGCGTCGGGTGGCGTGGGGTCGGGTCGGGTGTTAATAATGTGTTTCCACCTTAATACTAATAAACGAACTGACAGCTGACATGACATGACGATGACAATGACAGTTATTGTGGTAACATGCCTTCCTTCATGGCCAATGGCTTTCCTCAGTTTCCTCCTGCGACGATTCGCAACCACAGAGTACTTTTATTTTCGCAACGCAGTACTTTTACTTTTACAGACAGTTTCGAGTGGAAAACTTGCACGTCAGCAACTTAGTTTTATCAGAACATTAAGTTCAAGCTATTGTATTTCATATCGACGGGGTTTGAAGTACTTAAAACTGTTGGACAGATGGAATGATAGGAATTACTTTCTTACGAAGAAAACCACTCTCGCAAATTGCACTGCTGCAAACCCAAAAGATGGCAAAAAGTTCATTTGAGTACGTTAAAAAATTCGAACTAGATGATACCCTTTTACCTAACAGTTGGATAGTCGTAAGACTAGATGGAAAATGCTTCCACAAATTCTCGGAAGAACATAAATTTACAAAACCGAACGATATCAGAGCTTTGAAATTGATGAATTATGCCGCTTTTACCGTGCTTCGTGAGTTCAATGACTTGTTAATGGCTTTTGGACAAAGCGACGAATATTCTTTTATATTTAAGAAAAGTACTTCGTTGTACAAGAGACGGGCAGCAAAACTATTGACAACCATCAACAGCAAGTTTTCATCGTGTTATGTATTTTACTGGAAAAAATTTTTTGATGAAGTACCATTAAAATACCCACCAACATTCGATGGTCGCATAGTACTTTATCCCAATGATGAGAACCTAATAGATTACATGAAGTGGAGACAAGCTGATGTGCACATAAATAATTTGTACAACACCACATTCTGGACTTTGGTTTTGAAAGGAAACTTAAGTCCATCACAAGTGAGTTAATTCAATCAACCTTTATTTTTAGGGTTCCATACCCAAAGGGTATAAACGGGACCCTATTACTAAGACTCCGCGGTCCGTCTGTCTGTCACCAGGCTGTATGTTATGAACCGTGATAGCTAGACAGTTGAAATTTAACATACAACATATGTATTTTTTTTGCCGTTTTTTGCGATAATGGTATGGAACACTTCATGCGCAAGTCCGACTCAGACTTGGCTGGTTTTTTCTATAATCTCTAGAGTTGTTTACAAAAAATATGTACCTATATCATATCAAGGAATCATCTAAGACATCATTCTTTCACTTATACTTATCTCCAAAGTGTTTTATGAATGAAAACATGTAACGAGTTTATCTATTGATTCAAAACTCCTCTACTCTAGTTGAAACTCACTAATTATTATGTAAAATGTGAAACATAAGTAACTTATTATTAGTCAGCCATTGCATGTGTTTAATACTCACTAAATCTTCTATTTCAGGCTGAGAAACGATTATGTGGGACAGTATCAGCTGATAAAAATGAAATTTTATTTAAAGAGTTCCTAATAAATTATAATAATGAACCAGAAATATTCAAACGAGGAACATTGTTGATGAGGAAGAGTATTTTCCATAAACATTTAGATAAGAACAGTAATGTGATAGTAGATACACATGATGACATGCTGAAGGATAGATTCTGGAAGGACCACTCTAGCTTATTATTAAACAAGCCTAAAGAGAGTATGATGTATGATGGTCCCATCACTGATATTATTTCAGAACAAACTAATTGTATTAAAGAATAATAATTCAATTTTTATTTTATTCTATACAAATTAACCTGACCAATATTGCCCTGTCCTGTCTAATTTCTGAATCATACTAAAATGCCATACTTGCCGTAGTAAAACACACTCAGTTTTTATTCGTTGCCTATGAACCTTAAGGGCTTATTACACTACATGGTATTCAGGGCCCTAAACCTTAATTAAAGAGCTTATTACACTACATGGTATTCAGAGCCCTGAATACCGGGTCACTAAATCGTTCCGTGTCAATAAGGTTGATATTTTGGGAACCCTAACTCGCTAAAAGTTATTACACCACCCTAAATAAGGGTTTAGGGCCCTGAATACCATGTAGTGTAATAAGCCCTTTACTCAGACAATCAAAAACAAAACTAAATTTCTCAAGTGATGAGCTTACCAACAAACAGCATTAATTGACTAGTTGGTACCTGGCTAGTTGCTGTTGCAGAAGATATAAGGGAATGTATAGTTCTCGTCAAACTTCTTGGCCGCCCTGAAGTTGGCTACAATGGCTGCGCTGTAGAAAATCTCATACAAAAACAGCACCGTTTCGTGCCTCACGCATCCGGTAAACCAACTTCAGGGCGGCCAAGAAGTTTGGCGAGGACTATACCCATACTATGTGACCCGTTCAAATAGGGGACTTTGAAATACCACATTTGGTCACAGTGGCGGTTAACTGTTCATAAATAGCCCACCCACCGCTGGTCATAGGCCTCCGACAAGCGTGGCCACATTGACCGGTCCCTTGTGTCTCGTATCCAGCTGATTTAGTAAAGGATAATTATTATTACCAGTCACGCGGCAAGCGTGGATCTGAGGCAATTTTTTTAAATGTTTATGATTTAAAATTTCTAAATTACTACGTGAAAACTAGAGGGCGGAAGGTAGGTTTGGCATTTACTTTGGGGGTCACCGTTTGGGGGAGGGGAATAAAAATGGGTCACGCAGACGTTCCCTAAATGTGATTGATTGCCTATAAGTTAATAGGGTTGCTATACGTCCGGTTTACCCCGGATTTTTAGAACTCTTGACTAGTATATATTTATCTGTGGTTTAGAAGGAGCCCGGGCGGGGTTTTATTTGTAGTCCGGTTTTTTTAAGTTTTGAAATCACCAACGGCAATTTTTCACTGATTTCAGGAAGGGAAGGGTATGATCCCGAATCGGTCCTATATAAATTTGGTAAAGATCTGATGACGAAATTCGAAGATATTCAACGGAACGCTTTAAAAATTACGGCAAATCACCCGGATTGCATGTCTGTTTATTGTACACTAGCTTCTGCCAGCGGCTTCACCGGCATCAAAAGTGTTTTATCATCCCAAGGAAACATAAAACCGGGATAAAAAGTAGCCTATTTTCTATTCCTGACTATAATCCATCTGTCTGCCAAATTTGATCTAGATCCGTTTAGCCGTTCTGGCGTGATTGGGTAACAAACATACATCTAAACTTGCGCGTCTTTATAATATTAGTAAGATTACTATAGAAATTGACCAATACCTAACAAAAAAGTGAAAACATTTTTACAAAAAATACAACTGACTTCAAATTAAAAACACTACAAAGTGAAAAATAACTACAACCATTTAAAAAAAGAACTTGAAATTTTGGAAGTCGGTATCAGAAAACGAAGTTACAAAACCTTATACACCAACTTACGAAATTGAAATAATTTTGCACATTGTCGTGTTTTTCATTAGAAGTCGATTGTATTTTTTTGTATAAAAAATATGTTAAAACTACATTTAGTTTATAAAAGTTATGAAAATAAAATCTGTTCTAAATGTCCGGGTTCTAAGCTCCAAAATCCGGGGTTTTTACGCTCCTTGTTGTCAGATTTTAAGAGATGGCAACCCTATATAAGTATAACCCATTGCTATAACCTCTCTGCGCAAGCGCAAGCAATAAGTGGCAAAACTGGAAAAGTTTTATCACAATCGAATAAATGGTATGGCAGTACATAAATATAAATATGAACAAACTTTGATTTTTAGGTACTTATATTTCTTTGCCATATTTAGTACTAGCTAGCTTCTGCCCGCCCGCGGCTTCGGTCGTGTAAAGTGTTTTGTCTACCCAAAGGAACACTACACTACCAGGACAAAGAACTATCCTATGTCCTTCCCAAGATCTCAAACTATCTCCATAGAAAATTTCATCTAAATAAGTTCAGCCAGGGGCGGCTTTACCTATAGTGCAGGGTGTGCAGCACACGGGCGCCGATAGCAATTCGCGCGCCCTCCGGCCGCGGCACTTTCAATGACCCACGTAAAAAGAGCTCCGGTTTGTTTACATTTTGTATGACATCTAGAGCTCTTCTTATATATGTCGAATTACAGCAAAGTTTAATAGTGAGTGTCACATCGCTACCAAAGGCGCGTGCCTGCCTGTTCCTGTTTTGATTCGTTTGAAAATACACCGACAATTATATTGCGAATTCTGAATTCGGCTGTTTAGAATAAAAAATAAATATCAAATTGCCATGGACGACCGTCACGTGCGTGGCATTTCCCAAAATTGTGTATATGCGTGCCGCGTGCCGCACTTTGTGTTCTACCGCTACACGTAATTTTGCGAAGTAAGTCTTGACGCAATGGATTAAGTATTATATTATATTAATTTGATTAGTAGTATATTATATCAGATTTGAGTAAACATGTAAATAAGAAGTAAATCGGCTTTTCTTTTTATTAAAATATACTTAATAAGTAAGATTTGGCAGCTTAGCCACAACTGTTACGTCTTTCACCGCGGTCAGAGCTTTTAAATAACCACAATGTTGTATTTTGTTATTCTTGTCAGTCTTTCCTACATTAAAATACTTTTTACCCGTTTACAGTGGGCCTCGCAATACGTTGCCCAAATCTGTCAAATGTTCCCTATTTATATTGAACTCTGTACGTATGACATGAAGTCGTAAATAGAGTTCTATCAGACAGAAAGCGGTCACACGGTCAAGCGTTCAAGAGGTCAGTTTTGAGTTAGAGCGTGCAGTTGCTCACGAACCCCGAGCTGTTAGACGGTCTACGCGGTACCACCCGTACCACCTATTGTCACCATGTTTTTTGACGATATTTCTTCATCGGAAGACGAATTAATGATTTTGTGGTCATTATCAGCAACAAGACCGAAAAGAAAATGCTGGGTGTGGCCCAGTAAACAAGGGTAGAAAACAAGATGGAGATTTTCATAGACTTTTTTCTAAATGGGAGGAAGATGAAGAAATGTTTTTAATTATTTTCGGATGACAATTGATTCCTTCGATAAACTATATGAATAAAATCTTTTTTGCAAAAAAATACTACCGACTTCCAAGTAAAAAACTACAAAGTGAAAAATAACTTTATTTTTGGAAGTCGGTGTCTTTCCTAGGTACCAATTTTTTGCGATATCGACACCGACTTCCAAAAATAAAGTTATTTTTCACTTTGTAGTTTTTTACTTGGAAGTCGGTAGTATATTTTTGCAAAAAAGATTTTATTTTTCCCTTTTTAGTTTTACCTACCTAATAGGCAAGTGAATTTTATTTATATAAATAGATTTTTAATATGTACAACTGACTATTTCTAATCTTATGACTAATAACAAAACAAACTTACATACAAAAGGGAGAGGGAAAAGGACTCATAGCGCATCAAAAAATTCTTCCACATCGATGTCAATGGGAAACGTGCCCAGAACGCTGGCAGCATTGCCACGTTGAATAGCAATGCTGATTCTCTGGCTGAAGAAAAGGCCAGCCCTCTGGTCACGCGAACAGTCGACTAACCGTTTACTTATGTCTCGAAAAACTCGATGAGCACTCGGACCCCATGGACCTAATGTCTCAACCCCAAACGGCTCAAACTGTAACTGCCAATAAGGTTGTTATATTTGCGCCGTTTGAGGTTTTCTGCACCAGCAGCAGCTGCCCCAGCACAGCCCGCCGTGCTAAGAAGATGGGATGGCGCAAGGGTATCGACACATGTTGCATCCCACACCAAAGGCCTACCCAACTTCCAAGGCATTATGGTCATCCCATCCGGTCTCTTCCCATCGTCGCGTGCCAAGCCATTGGGTTCTAAAACAGCTGGCACCCCGGCGGTGACAAGAGCTCGACGTATGATGTCATTAATGCTGGCGTGCCGTGCTATCCGACCAGCGCTCCTACTGCAGGATAGGCCATGGTGTCCGAGGCGGTCGACTGCTTCACCACATTGACAGCGATGTGGAGCTCCGCTGGGAGTACCTAGTCGCAGACATGTAGCGATCCGGAAGGTAGTGTCACTCAACATTGTGCCTATGTTGGGTGACGGTAAAGCCTGTAGCCAGAGGCCCGACTCCCACTCACCCACAGCCAGTAGGCGAGCACGCTCAGCAGTATTGGTGGACGTATTTATGAGTTTATTCCGTACCAATCTGCAGAGCGGCTCATCCCACTGTCTTTGGGAAGATGGGTTTTCGGGCAACGCCGTATTCGGGCAAGCCACTTTCCAGGCGCACACTGCGTCGGTCGAGCACGGCACTTCACAGTTAACCAGCGACAGGGATAAAATTTTAGTGGGAAAAATTTATAGGCAAGTTGTTTAATAAGTACCTATAAGCCAGAATAGATTAACCGAATAACATGAAACTTGAACATAACCGGTGAAATGAGAGATCTGCGTACCCCTTTCGACCGTACTGGCGTGATCTTATGTTATGAAATTGTATAAACAATAAACAGACATGCGATTGCAGCAATCCCGAGAGATTTGCCGTTATTTATTGAAGAGTTCTGTTGAATATCTTCGAAGTTCTTCATCAGATCTTCACCAAATTAAAATGGGACCAATTTCGGAATCTAATCTTTCAAACAAAAAAAGAATTTTCAAAATCGGTCCACAATTGACGGAAATATCGGTGAACATACATAAAAAAAAAAAAAGAAACATACATAATGTCGAACATAGAACCTCCTCCTTTTTTGGTAAGTCGGTTAAAAATTGGACCTCTCAGATTCGTGCCACCATACGAAGCCGCGGCGGACGTTTGAACAATGTCATATTCCATCCATAATGGCATAAATGGGCCTTATAAATAAAAAATAAATTTCGTTAATATCTCACACACACCTTGTTTTATTCAATTTTAACATCGACCCGTCCTTGTTGAAAGAGTGTACGTAGTCGCAGCGGAAAAAACGTCGAATTTATTAATTTCAGATAAGCAGATAATTAGTGTATGACGTCGTGTAATTGTGTATAATAAGTACAAATTTGTGTATCCAACCATTGGGGAGCTATTCAACAAAAACGGTTTGCGCTGGAACTACGTCATCCTAGCGGCACCTTTTTTTTCCTATGCACGTAGATAAAAAAAATACATTCTATAATTAGTTTAAAACGAGAGGTAAATGTGTATGCTTAAATGAAATTTGTGTGACATAAAACTGCGAAGATAATCAAGTTTCCGCTGCGCTGACGTTTGGCTATTTGATGAAAATCATATAAAGCGGCTTAGTGCAGAGTTGATTTTTTTTACGCACTTTGCTTTGAATTTGTGTGAAATGATTATGAAAACAGAATTTGAAAAAATCATACCGTTCAGAAGATATACACGTAAAAGTAAAATAAGGTTTTTAGGTCCAAGTACTTAAAATAGGAACAATAGAGCCTAACTTATAACGTTTATATGTATCTTGTAAGGGTCTACAATATCCTGCCAAGTATCATGTATGTGTTCTTAGTCATTAATGAGCAGTCGTATAATTTACTACGACTGGACCACTATATTGTATGACAACCGATTTTATGTGGGGGCCCACATCGCTGCCTGTGAAGGACCTCATGCCGAACCGCCCGGATACGATGCCAATGGATTATGAACCTTAAGTGAGTAATTTTAAAGACTAAAAAGATTCTATTTATAAAATATAAGTTGTTCAACCTTCTGTTCTTCTAACAGTTTTTTTTTTAAATGAAATTTAAAACTTTGTTTTGTTTTCAGCGATCTTATGGGAGGTGGCAAATCATTCCAGCAGCGAGTAGCGGCATACTTAAAGCATCCCTTGAAGGCTGCAGTCCCACGACGAGGCAACGAGAGTGGTTTGGAAGTGGAACGGGCGGAGTAGCTGTAGTGCTCGTGCCTCCAGCTAAGCTTTTTAAACAGGTATTCCGGTTTGTGTGTTTGAATAACGCCGAACATTAAGACGGCTAAATGCAATTTCCGTCGTGCAGCCATTTTTAACATATTATGTTTATTTAAATGTGGCGTTATATGATGCTTCCGGGGTATACCGAAGCAGTAACGCGCACACGCATTTTGTACCCGCTGTATTAGACGCTCTGTGCGAGAAAGGAGACACGGCCCGTATACAGTGTCACAATAATTCAGTTTAGACAGTACCAGGCTGTCCACCAATCTCTTCCTCATTGCCACACTTAGGAAATCCTTCACCCGGTACAGAACCTTTAGCCTATAAAAACAGTTTTTTACAACACCATTGATATGCGCCTCAAAACGAAGTTCTGGGTCAGTGACTAGACCCAGATTGCAAGCGGTTTCCACCCTTTCAATGTTTTCTCCCTTGATTTTAACTTCGGGCCTGGCAGAAAGAATTGACTTTATTTGATTTCTGCTTCCCATGACCATAAACTTAGTTTTTTTTGGGTTCAGTACAAGTGAGTTGCCCATAGACCACGACGCAATTCTGTCTAGTTCATCATTTAGGGCATGTACGCCGGCTGTTGTGTTATTAGTATTGAAAGAGGTATACAACTGAGTATCATCCGCGTATACGTGGTACTTGCAGTTCTTAATACACGCAGTTAGGTCGGCACTATAAAGTATATAGAGTAACGGCCCGAGCAGTGATCCATGGGGAACGCCCCTTGTGATTATTTTCGGGGAAGAAGATACCGTGGAACCGTCTTTCTTACGCAACTCGACCCGCTGCGACCTACCCGTTAAATAACTCTCAAACCAATCCGTAGTCTGGCTGTCAAAACCGTAATATCTTAATTTGGATAATAATAGACGAATATTAATTGAGTCAAAAGCCCGCGAGTAGGCCAGCAGTACCATTATAGAACCCTCACCACGGTCCCGCGCCTCAAGTAGGTTACCCACAACGTCAGCTAAAGCAGTCGCGTCCCTTTCTGAAACCTGACTGCAGCTCAGGCAGCATACCATGCTCCTCGAGAAACTCGGTAACCTGCAGATATACCACTCTCTCCAATACCTTGGACAAACATGGCAAAATACTTATGGGCCGAAGATCTTTGTAGTTTTGTGGATTATTATTTTTCGGAATAGGCCGTACTATCGCATTACGCCATAGGTCAGGAAATACTTTGCTAGTAATAGATCTGTTAACTATCTCGGTTATCGTAGTCAATGATTGTGGTAGCGTAAGAGTTAACATGTCTTTCGATATACCGTCAATCCCTTGCGCATTTGTAGATATGTTTTGTAATATTTTCAAAACTGTTTTAGGGTCTGTTGGCATCAACGTAAAATTTGCGGAACCAAATTTGTTATTTTGAAAGAAAGTTAGTTGGGAAATGTTCACATTAGGATCACCCGGGACATCTAGAAAGGCTGAATTTATACCATCTGGGTCGTCAAATTGTTCAGTGAGCACACCATCGTCCTTAGTCACTGGAAGCACATGTTTTTTTAAATTATACCATAGTGATTTAGAGTCGCTAATGTTGTCATTTATATATTTAGTAAAAAATGCTTTTTTCTCATTTAGTAAACCAACTACTGCTTGGTGCATAAGATCTAAATAGTAATGTTTATGTGCTTTCAGTTTTGTTTGACGATACTTAAGGCGCGCATTATTTCTCAGCTTAAACATTAATTTTATAATGTCTGTTATCCAAGGTGTCGGTTGAGCATTAAGTGTTCTGGTTTTTATAGGCGCGTGAGCGTCGAAAAGGCTAATGACGTGAGAATTAAAGCAATGTATCATATCATTTACATCCTTTAGTACGCAGATTGAGTCTCATGGGATCGCCTCCAGATCTCTTCTAAAATCGTCAGCCTTTATATCCCTAAATGCGCGATACACTACCCGTTTGCGTAATGATTTTTCTTTTTTAAAAACTATCTCACATGAGACAAACGAGTGATGACCGAGCTCCGCGACGTGGTCCACAGAAGCATTTCGATACTGTGCATCCGTACAGATCACGTCAATTAATGTGGCACTGTCTCCCACAAAGTGCGTAGGCGTGGGTACGATCTGGTGCATGTTACAATAATTAATGAATTCTATTAGACTTTTTGTTCTACCGTTGCTTGTGTCAAGCATATTAACATTAAAATCACCTAATAAAATAACGTTGTCATACGGAGCCAATGCACACATGCTATCCGTGATCGCGTCCAGGAAGATATTGATGTCTAACCAGGGAGGCCGGTATGCTGTCCCTATGAGTAGTTTTTTCTTCTTGGCAGTTATATTCATCCACATTTGTTCCACCTGCGGATGATGTGGATGGGCCCTTATTTGAGTGCTAGTTCCCGCTTTAATGTAAAACGCGACTTCCCCGCCGCGCCCCCCGCGAACCGCCACCGGGCGCGGTCTGTGCCGCAATTGATATCCAGGAACCACTGGCGCCCTGCCCTCTTCCCCCTCCCTCAACCATGTCTCATTGATCGCCATAACATCGACTGAATGGTGATCCATAGCGACAATAAACTCATCATGATTCGTGGATAATGAACCCGCGTTAAGAAGTCCAAACTTAATATGTTTATTTCGCGGCATATGAAATAGAGATATAGCTATATACATGCAAATTATGCACAGTCCGAAACAACAAGTAGTGCAGAAACATAATATACGAGTAGTGACAGAAATAGTGGGTAGATAAAAAAATAAAAATGTAACAATAATAGTGGGTAGGTATAAATACAAAAATAAACAAGTGACAGTAAAACATGAAAATATTATGGTGTGATGGTGCAAGTAAATAATATACCATAGGATCAAACTGATCTACGTACGCCATAATCGCTAAGCAACACTCCTTCCTCCCACAGCCAGTACATGCAGCGCCAAACAAGGTACCCCTCAAAATAATGTGCAAGTGACATGACAACTCAAGGAAAACAAAAAATCTAAACACAACAAAGTAACAAAAAAAGACAATAGCACTAGGTTTGAGTGAGCCCATCAACGTCCGGTCCAAAGACATCCCGTAACTCTGTCTCATTGCGTATGAGCTTAGAGCTCACCGGGCCCGCGTCGGGCAAGAATGCGGCCGTGTTTGGTCCACACTGTGGACCAAACACGGCCGCAACTCCACACAAATTGCCAGCCAAGACGTTGGCCCACATCCCGAGCTCGCCGAAATAACTGCCGGTTTATTTTGGTTAGGCGTTCATTAATGTAGAACCTACTTGGAGGACCGGGCATCTCGAGATCCGCGGTGTTGGCTCCCCGTCGAACTCTTGCGGCGCGCATTAGCTCATCACGTAGGTCGCGGCGGACGAGTCGCACGACCACGGTGCGGGGGCGCGTCAGCACTGGGCCCGCAGCCTTCACAGCGCTCACTTGCCTGCCACCCATGCGATCCACGCACACTATGTCTCGATCTTCAATATGCACGCCCAACTTTGTGGCTATAAGCTTCACAGTGTGCGTGAGATTTTCCGACTGGACTTCCGGTAAATTGGAAATCTCCAAGTCATTGCCTAAAAGCTGTTGATCCCGGTCATTTAACTCGCGCTTTAAATCAGCAAATTCCTCACTTGTACCTGATGAATTAGTGACCGTTACTTTCTGCTCAAGTAGGCCCATTCTGCAGTCCATGCTATCCATACGCTTATCGTACTGCTCCAAGGACTCCTTCATGTGATCCCTGTCCGCTTTGAGCTGAGCTAAATCTGTTCGAAGACTCTGAAATTCAGACTGGAATCGTCTTTGCATGATTTGTAACTCCGCCCGCAACTCCTCCTTGAATACAAGGCGCAATTCAGCTCGCAGCTCCTCCTTAAAATTGCGTAAGGTGCTAGACTGTTGTACTTTGTGTTCAAATCGCACGAAAACTGTTTGTGTGATGCAGGATTTTGTGACGTCAGTTCATTAGTTCGTAAATGGGTGCACACATAGATGCCGCTACAGTCTTACTATTAATGATAGACTGAGGAACGATTTTAATAGAAGGTTGCAATGTTCTGGTTTAAAAGATATTGACGAACTCCATTATAATCTTATCTTATCTTAACCAAGGTGATGTGAATGCCCATGTTACACCCACTCCTATCAAGGTCGGAGACTCTACACTCGAAGTTGTGGGCGACTATGTCTACCTTGGACAAACGATCCAATTGGGTAGGGCCAACTTCGAGAAAGAGGTCAACCGTCGAATCCGACTCGGCTGGGCAGCGTTCGGGAAGTTGCGCGGTATCTTCTCGTCCAACTTACCACAGTGTCTCAAGACGAAAGTCTATGACCAGTGTGTGTTGCCAGTGATGACATATGGCTCTGAGACGTGGTCGCTTACAATGGGCCTCATCAGAAAGCTTACAGTCACTCAAAGGGCAATGGAGAGGGCTATGCTCGGAGTTTCCTTGCGTGATCGAATCAGAAATGTAGAGATCCGCAAGAGAACCAGGGTTACCGACATAGCCCGAAGAATTGCCAAACTCAAGTGGCAGTGGGCAGGGCACATTGCTCGCAGAACGGATGGCCGATGGGGCAGAAAGGTTCTGGAGTGGCGACCGCGAACCGGAAGACGTTGCGTTGGAAGGCCTCCTACTAGGTGGACCGATGACCTGGTGAAGGTTGCGGGGATCCGCTGGTTGCGAGACGCACGGGACCGGTCAATGTGGCGACGCTTGGGGGAGGCCTATGTCCAGCAGTGGACGTCTTTCGGCTGTTATGATGATGATGATTATAATCTTAGACTACCTACTATTATATAGGTACAATACATAATGGTCGTTCGGGAAATAATGTTTCGAGATTTTTATGCATCAAGATAGTGAACTGTCGTGCCTCATGGACTGTGGACATGATACTTTGTGACCTCATTCATGTAGGTATTGATTCGAGCTTACGTTTTTGAGATTTTGTTATTCGATCAATCGACATTATATTTCGCGTAGGTATATTAACTCATGGTATAGTTCTCGCCAAACTTCTTGGCCGCCCTGAAGTTGGCTACAATGGCTGCGCAGTAGAAAATCTCATACAAAAACAGCACCGTTTCCAGCCTCGCGCATCCGGTAAACCAACTTCAGGGCGGCCAAGAAGTTTGGCGAGGGCTATACAGATAATAAATAAAAAAACACTATTTTCACTGGATTAATATTATTTATAATAATAGGTGAACATAGACATTACATAGGTAAATATATTAAGTAGGTAGGTATAAATATTAGTTAGGTAGGTACTTTTTATTTTAATTCTTATACAAGTAGTTTGTTTACCTCTTCTGGTTGTCTGCGAACAACAGTATGTGGATCAGGATAGCCATTCAATGGATCATGGACTGCTTTATACAATTGTGCATATATTGCAAATATTACTTCAAATGCTCGTTTTTTTACTAATGATTTGTGTGTATGACTCAATAACAAATTGAGTTGTGGTAACATGTACACATCTGGAGATACTAAGAACATATCAAACTTGTTTAAAAACGTCTTCAATGTTGATGTGTCCATTCCAGGTATAGCTGATAAGGGACCGCTTATTTTTTCTTGAAGAATAGTATAAATGGGCCCCAAATTTAAATTAGCAACGAGGAAGCTAGCCTGTTCAGAAGTTAAAGTATCAATTTGGGCTTCAGATTGGGCTTGTAACCTTTCATTATATTCATCCATTACTGTGTACAGAGATAAGGTACACTGAATGTGATAGATACAGTTTAACATATATACCGACATGTCAGAAGAACTCAAGTGGCATGCAGTTTCATTTATTGCATGAAGTAAAGGATCTAATATATGTGTAATTATCATTTTTCTATCAGCAGCATTTATATTATGAGACACATTCATTATGGCCAACAAATCTCGAAGGAAACTGACCAAGTCAGTCACAACAATTGAAGGGTTTAAATCCACTGGTGGAGCTTTGACCCCATGGCTTAGTTCCTTCTGTATTTTACTATCCAGGGTAATAAGGAAAACTTCTTCACTTTTCTTCAATAGCTCCTCAAATGTATTTATAAGATGACCATTTGATATGACGGCCTGTATGACATCCCTATAATATATTATTAGATTAGTTATAGACCACAGAACTAGTGGATCTTTATCTGGCTTCAATATAAGTTCTGCTCTAACTTTTAGCAAAGGACAAATAGCTTCCATGATATTTGTCAGAGCATCAATTATAAGTTGTTTCTTATCAGGCATATTGCAAAACTTAAATAGAGTTGCAAGGTTTTCTTTTTCTACAGGTATTACTTGATACACCCATGTCAAAATATCTCCAATGTATCGTTTGGCATCATTGGCATAAAATTCGATAGGCTTAGAGCCCTCTGTACCTTTTGTTAATGCATCAATAAACAGTTGTACAATAGTTGCTTTGCGAGCTGAACTGTATTCATCAATTATATTAGAAAACAAAACTTGTCTATTCTGAAATTTAGCTAAAGCTGTAGGAACCAGTGCATTATTTGGTGAATCAGTACTTAGGCAGGCTCCAATAGTCCAATGATACAATTTTTCTATAGCAACTTCCTGTTGCAGCCCTACTGTCTCCATGATATCAAATGCAGAAGTCTGGTGCCAACACTTTATAAGTGTTTTACAGTTACTATATAACTTTTCTATATGGGATAATGTCCCAAAGAAATCATGTGTAAGAGGCGTTTTGACTGAAACATTGTATAGGTACTCATTTTCCTCAGGGGATAATTGAAATCCTTGTACAAAAGCACCAACCCAAATCTGCTTCTTTTCTGTTTTTTTTCTTTCGTCTTTGAGTTTAGTTGTTTGAGTTATAAGATGGTGAGTTTTATTTTTGGAATCAGATAATCTGCTTGACATATCTTTGACTGCCACATCTAAAGATGATAGAGAATCAAGCAGCACTTGTAGCTTATCTTTTACCTTACTATATTCTACTAAAATAGCTTTGTTTACCAGCATATCCCTTTTTTCAATTTCATTTACAATTATTCTTCTTGTGTAAGCAGAATTTGAAGAACAAAAGCCAGACACAGAATGAAGTGCATCAGTATTATCTGAAATGATATGACTGTCAAATATTTTATTTATTCTTTGCCTTATAGGATTATTATATGCGGAATCCATCGTATTTATGTATAATTTGTCGTCTGATCAAATAATTATATCCGAAATACAACTGACTGGCACGCAAATAAATAAATTATTTTGTAAACGCTTTTCTGCGTTCGTGTTCAAATTATATCAAACAAATATCAAACTGACATTGAGACATTGACATTTGACAACGCCTATGTTTTTTTTTTTTTCTAATTGCTGTTTGCCACTGCCTTGGTTACAAACGCCTTGCCATTGCCACAATAAAAAAGGTGGAAACACATTATTAACACCCGACCCGACCCCACGCCACCCGACGCCTGCTGACGCGTTGAAGTACTAATCCATCCCATACATTTAGTATGGTCAGAGTCACATAGTCAACACGCCATGTGACGACACGCAATCACACGCGACAACACCCAGTCGGTTTGGATCAGCGTGTTGCCGGGAGAGGGGGAAAACACGCCACCCGACGCTTCGCATACAGTGTGTCTCTAGTAACACCCTACAACACGCGTCAGTCATGATCAGTGATGCCAACCTAGGGTAATTTACCCTAATTTAGAGTTAAGTTTCATCAGCGTGGTAATTTTTAGGGTACTAAATCGGTGAGGGTAATTTTTATGTTTATGCTTTAATGGAAATATTTAACTTATTTCAGTCAAATTTGTAATGATGGACTTAAGTTTAAATATTTCCTTTGAACCCGCAATTTTCGGTTTTTATTAGTCAAGTATTTGGTATGGTACAAATCCCTAAATAACCAGATTTGTTTTAATGGTTTCGAATGTTCTTATAGTAAAACTGATCTGTAATTATATAATAGATTGTAATGTTTCGTCTTATGTATGCTCTTGCATGAAATGTCTCAAATATAGATGGTACGGCGAGGGAAAGCAGATTTTTTTTCATTAAACTTAAAATCTAGGGTAAATTGTGAGCAGACTTGGGATAAAACAAAAACGAGACCTGGCAATACTAGTTTTCCACCTTAAGACATGTACCTACGTGTACGCAAGCGTCTGCGGCACCGCATAGATAAATATGCTCCTACGGCACTGTGGAAGTGGAAACACCATACAAAATGTTAAGCCTCTTCTACACAGTCGGTACGACCACCAGAACTAAGTGCCCTTGTTAGGGGCACTAAACAAAAGAATCGTGTGGTTGGCCAACCAAATTGAGTTGACCTTCCACCAACCTTGGTTGGGCTTGGGAGGAGTGCGCTTAGTTGGAGGTTGGAGGAGCGCGAGTTCGCTAGCACATAGAAGAGCTTTAGCAGCCATTCCAAGTTTCTAATATTTTGAAACATTTATTTTTTACTTCCCAATAAAAATAAAACAAAAGTTGTGTCAATCACGCAGCCGTGTAAAACGAAAGCGCCAGTTGGTTGTCTCAACCAGTGGGTGGCATCTTGGTCGGGCGGTTGTTCCAACTGGATAGAAGGTGATATTTGTCTATGCTAATAATTAAATCAGAAGAAATAAAAACTAAATTGTTTATGGTTATATCATATGATCATTGATCACCCACTTCAATAAGTCCTCCTTCTGTGTCTCTTTGGTCTTTTTACTGATTTGAGTGGTCTGAGTTTCCAATAACAGCTTTAATTTAATTGTTTTAGTGAAATTATTTCACGAGCAAAATGAAGGGGTGCATTTTCAACATTGATGCTGGATACTTGGAAGGATTGTGCCGTGGTTTCAAGAATGGTATCCTGAAGCAGGCAGACTACTTGAACTTGGTGCAGTGCGAAACACTAGAAGGTAAGTCGACAACACGAGATCTATAAGTGTTTCTTTAAAACCGCTTGTGTTACGAATTATCAAATTTATTACCCAATTTTACACTATTTAATTAAATTTATCATTTCACATTAATCAATGTTTACAGATTTGAAACTTCATCTGCAGGGTACTGATTACGGTAGTTTCCTTGCCAATGAGCCCAGCCCTCTTGCTGTCTCCACCATCGACGATAAACTTCGTGAAAAACTCGTTATTGAGTTCGTACATATGAGGAATCACTCAGTGCAGCCCCTGTCTACCTTTTTGGATTTCATTACATACAGTTACATGATTGACAACATCATTCTGCTGATTACTGGTACTTTACACCAGAGACCAATTTCTGAGTTGATCCCAAAATGCCACCCCTTGGGTTCTTTTGAACAGATGGAAGCTATCCATGTTGCTGCTACCCCTGCAGAACTGTACAATGCAGTCCTTGTTGACACCCCACTGGCCCCATTCTTTGTGGACTGCATCAGCGAACAAGACTTGGATGAGATGAATATTGAGATTATTCGTAACACACTATACAAGGCTTACCTGGAAGCCTTCTATGACTTCTGCAAGCAGATGGGTGATACTACTGCTGATGTTATGTGTGAAATTTTGGCCGTAAGTTGTGTTTCTGCTTATGTTCCACTTAACTTCCATGTAGTATAGTGACTAGTACTATAGTTTTTTAATTAATTAACTTTTACAGTTTGAAGCTGATCGCCGCGCTATCATCATTACCATCAACTCCTTTGGGACAGAGTTGTCCAAGGATGATCGTGCTAAACTGTACCCTCGCTGTGGTAAACTGCACCCTGATGGATTGGCTGCTCTGGCCAGAGCTGATGATTATGAGCAGGTCAAGGCTGTGGCTGAGTACTATGCAGAGTATCAAGCACTGTTTGAAGGTGCTGGCTCTAATGCTGGTGACAAGACCTTGGAAGACAAGTTCTTTGAACATGAGGTAAGTTATAAAAAAAATCCCTTTAACCTTCCAGCAGTCGACCCTTGCGCCATGCATGAGCAGTCGCACAGTCTCTGATTCTGCAACTTTACGTTTCTAGTTTGAGGAAACTAATTAATATTTCATATCATTATGTAGCACATGATCAAAATAGAAGTCTTATCTGTGTAAATAATAATAAAAAAAGTTATTTATTAGTTATTTATTTAATCTGTACATAATAGAGAAAAGGTCTATAAAAACTAAAAATCTTAGTCTTTGGACACAAAAAAACAATAAAAATCAACAATAAACAAATCAAAACGAAATTTTCTTTGTTATTCCTAATCACTATAGTCTAGTCCACAAATACTTTTTTTTGTTTAACTTTTTCAGCAGTCGTCAAAATATGAACAAGGTGTCATTCGAATCAGAGTAATATGCAAATGATTTATAAATTAAATAAGCTTCTGTTAGCAAAAATTGCATAAGTTTTGCAATTTACTGAAAAATAAAAAGCAGGTTTGGTTTTGTCCAAATATCTCAAAAATTAATTAAGATTTTTGGAATCTAAAAAAAAGATTTGAAAAGAAGAGAGAATTTCCTCTAACTCTGAATAAGCCCACTGAGCCTTGACACCTTGAGGATATCACGGAAGCGCAACCGTCTATCTATACTAATATTATAAAGAGAAAAGATTTGTATTTTTGTATGTAACAAATAAACTTAAAAACAACTGGACCGATTTCAAAAATTCTTTCACCGTTGGGAAGCTACACTGTACCCGGGTGACATAGGCTGCTTTTTATCCCTGTATTCCCATGGGAACGGGAACTACGCGGTTGTAACCGCGAGACGTCCGCTAGTTGTTAATAATTTAAGTAAAATGACTAAAATAACTTCACTGTGGACTCAGAGACCGAGCGTGACCATGGAAGGTTAAATTTGCTACTAATATCACAAAATAAATAATAGTTAAATAGTTATATTAAGGTGTTACTACTCACTATGTGGGATATGTATGTGACATCATGTAAGGTTGTTATTTATTTACTAATATTTATTGTACTTGATGTATTTGTTCACAAGGTCTTATATCAATCTGGACAGCATGATTTGCCCCACCCAATATTGTTGATAGACAATATTTTAATTTGTTTTCTTTTTTTAGGTGAGCCTAAATGTCCATGCATTCCTACAACAATTCCACTTTGGCGTATTCTATTCATACCTGAAGTTGAAGGAACAGGAATGCCGAAACATTGTATGGATCAGTGAATGTGTGGCTCAGAAGCACCGTGCTAAAATCGACAACTATGTTCCCATTTTCTAAACAGTCTATGTATTGTATTCTGAACTTTGAGAATTCCAAGATACTTTTTTGCTTTACACATACCCCTATTTGGAATTTTATGTATAAAATACTGTTATAATGTAGATAATATAAGAAATAGTGTAAACATACTCAAAAACTTCTGTGTTCTATACATCTAAGGTTTATCATTGGGTATCCAGAGTGTTTCATTCATTGTTTATGCACCTCGTCACTTCAGTCATGAATTCCCCAATGTGTAGTGATTCTCTGCTTGATGATGTTTCGCTATCATAGTATATAACTTATTCACGTAATATTATTCTGATACCTTCACTGCTGTGATAGGTTTCAGATATAGAAGGGGATTAGATTATATTTTTAATTATATTTGAAACAGTATTTTAAAGTTTTAAACTTTTGTTTGAGGTTCATCTGATTGTTAACCACTACATGTTATTGTTAATATATTTAATTAAAACTAGTAACAACAACATTACAAGCAAATTGTAACCTATGTCAAATTAAAGATCATAAAAAATACATAAATTGGTGTAAAATATTAAATGACAGAGAGAACCGTATTGTATTTCCAAATCACATATACTTAACTAAATATTTTTTTTGTAAAAACAAGTGTAAAGAAAAATAAAATAAAAAAAGTAAATTATATTCTATCTATCTTATATTGTTATATAATATTTGTTATCTCTATTAGTAAAATATTGTTAGAAAGGAAAAAAGAACCGTTTATTATCTACTGATGCTTAAGTTTGTGTAAGCGGCAATTCTGCCTTACTCCTTGTTTGGAGCACAGTAGGTATTTTCTTTTATTTATTTTAAAACCGTTATGGTTTTTAGTTTGAAAATGTATGGCTATTTATAATCATTGGACCCCTATGTAATGTTATATAATTAAAGTATTCATAATAGTCCAAGTTTGATTCTCACTCTCTTTATAACATCTGATAGAGAACCCAAGAAAAAAAGGTGTATCAATAAATACGGTGGACAATCTTAATACATCCAAAATAATAAGATTTCATCACATTTGAATTAATCTTCTTCAAAGTACTTTCCCTGGCTAGCGTAACGCAGCACTAATCCCAACGTTAATTCCATGATTAGAAGCTTTATTTCGGAAGAACCTTTACCTGACTGTGTCGTGGGCCCCATGGAACAAAAAAAACTGTTTTTTTTCTGTTCCGTGGTGGGCCCTTTCAATCTCGGGAATGGTGTCAAACCGATTTCCTTTCAGTTTTATTTTTGGAAAGTGACAGAAGCTGAAAAGAAACGTTTTTGTCTACCAAAAACAAGTGAATCAGAAGCGAGGTGTGACACGCCACGACAGCAGCAAATGCTGCCGATCATGGAATTAACATTGAGATGTTCTGATTTCATCGCTACTAGGACGTAGTGAACACACAGGACATTAGCTAAGGAGAGTGGAGTACGTAGGTACCTACCTACTTTGAAAGGAATTAATTAAAATTTGATATAGACTTAGTATCGGGTGTCCCAAAAAGGACGCAAGATTTCAATTTGCCGCCAGTTTTGTATTTTAGTGCTGGCAACCCTGAAAAAAAAAACATTTGACAGCTGAATGTTTAGGATTTGTAAAAATGGCGGGTTATACGAAAGATCAACGCGTTTTTATTATTGAACAATATTTGAAAAGTAATGAAAGTTTGGCGGGTACGGTTCGAAAATTCCGTGCAAAATATGGTCGGAATATTGGCTTGAGTTCATCAACTGTGAAGAGACTGGTTGCAAAATTCAGGGAGAGTGGATCAATTAATGAGGTTCATTCCACTGGTCGTCCAAAAACAAGCCGTTCAAATGGCAATATTGAATCTGTGCGTCAGAATGTCCGTGAACATCCAGGAACATCCATTAGGCATCGTGGACAAGAATTGCAAATTTCAAGAAGCTCTCTCCAGCGTATTCTCACTAAAGATCTGCATCTCCATGCTTACAAAGTTCAAATAACACAAGAACTGAAGCCCCGTGATCATGGACAGCGAAGAGAGTTCGTTGAATGGATTATCGACCGCCAAAACAGGGATGCAGATTTTTCAAACAAAATCATCTTTAGCGACGAAGCACATTTTCATCTCGATGGCTTTGTTAATCGTCAGAATTGCCGCATTTGGGGCTCAGAGAACCCACATGTGATTGTTCAAAAACAAATGCATCCACAACGTGTCACTGTTTGGTGCGGGTTTTGGGCTGAAGGCATTATTGGACCATATTTTTTTCAAAATGAGGCCGGTCAAGCGGTTACTGTTAATGGGGCTCGATATCGCAACATGATAACAAGGTTTTTTTTAGCCGAATTAGAGGATATCGATGTGGAAGCAATGTGGTTTCAACAAGACGGGGCCACTTGCCACACAGCCGGAGAAACGATGCAATTACTGCATGAAACTTTTCCTAGTCGTGTGATCTCTCGATTCGGTGATCAGAATTGGCCCCCTAGATCTTGCGATTTAACGCCTTTAGATTTCTTTTTATGGGGTTATTTAAAGTCTAAAGTCTATGCCAATAAGCCTACAACTATTCACGCTTTAAAACAGGAAATTCGACGCTGCATCGGGGAAATTCAGCCGCATCTATGCAAAATGGTCATAGAAAACTTTGACAAAAGAGTGCGTATGTGCCAGCAAAGCCTAGGAGGACATTTGCCTGACGTGTTATTCCACAAATAACCCTATTTTATGTACTTCAAGATTTTATATACAAATATATTATAACGAAAAAATAAAAGTGCTTTTCTTCTATTTCAAATCTTGCGTCCTTTTTGGGACACCCGTTACTTTGTTCGTAATAAAATTAAAATCCGCATCATTTTTTTATCACAGTAGCAGGAGTGCCTACTATATTGCAATAGCAAATACATGGAACTTCAAATAAATGAAGGCAGAGGTGGCGTTAACAGCTACCTACTATTTATCAAGTCATTAATTGTGTTCACTCTGTGCTCGGAGTTTATCGGCTAAAGTTGAGTATGCAAGTCACATGAGGGCACATAACAGCAGCAAAGCTCACAACCACAATGTGGAAATGAAAACCTAAGGAATGCGGTGGCTGTGGCCGAAACCGGATAGATGGCATCATCATCATTAGGGTTATTTGACCATTCGTACTGAAATAGAAGGTTCTTTTTGGAATAGGTAACACAGAAAAGTGAAGATTTAACAGAGCGTAGGAGAAGGCTGGCCACAAACGTACGTTTTCCGCGTTCGATTTCCGAATTCGTTTTCCATATTCGGAGACCCGAATGCATCGTTAACTAATAAAATACATTGACTGCCGCACACGTCCGTTTTTTTTTTTTCGAACGGAACATTTTCCATATGTACGTATTGAATGCCAGCCCTTGCGTTCGTAAAAACCATTCGGATAAAACCTAATGACGTCATGCGGAACGCAGCTCTGGCATACATTTTGTATGTACCGCCGCACACGTTCGGAACCATTCAGAACCGCGCCACGCACAGCCGTGCGTTTTGGACATTGTTTCATCTAGAGCACGAGTGCATCTCGACAATGTATGAAGCAGAAGCATATCATCATGATAATATATCATGAGATAATAAATAATATTGGCTGTTGAAAAACACCACTGCTTGTGGGATATTCACGAAAAGGACTACCACAACAGATATGAAGTTCATCGATAGATTTTATTGACATCTATCTATACTAATAATACTACAAAGAGGAAAGATTTTTTTGTTTGTTTGTTTGTACCGAATAGGCTCCGAAACTACTGGACCGATTTAAAAAAATATTTCACCAATAGAAAGCTACATTATTCCTGAGTGACATAGGCTATTTTTTAATCCCGCAAATGGGTTCTGTGGGATGGTCTACGGGAGCGAAGCCGCGGGGATCAGTTAATCCTGTATAAACTCAAAAAATTATCTGGATGCGCTCGTAACTTTGCTCTTTTTAGATAAAATGGACTCTTTTAAATAGATTCTCCGACTGTTTAACGGATGCACCCAATACCGACGTTTCTTTTTCTTCCTTTTACAGAAATGCAAACATAATTAAGTTGTCGTTCTCCATCACCGTGCATTCATAAAGCCATCACTGAACGTATTGGCAATGAAAATTCCAAATAAGAAAAAACTAACGTCTGCGCTAGGTTCACGGAATTCCGAATCTGTATTCCGTATTCGGAAATCGGCCAGCCTAATCGGTATTCCGTATTGGGAATTGCGACTAGCGCAGAGTTTTGGTATTTTCCGAGCCGAACGTGTTGTACGAATTCGAATAGAACCAAACGTGAGGCATTTGTTTCATTCGGAAAAATAGGAACGTGTGTGTGGGTTACAGTAAAGCAATTTGTTTATAATGGTTCATGGCATTCAGGTTTCCAAATTTGAATTCAGATTGAATCAGGAAACGAACGTGTCAGGCCAGCCTTATTGTTGTTTTTCTACCGTCCAACGTGCAAAGAGGACCAGCGTGACCAAGAGGTACAGCCAACCCACAGAGAAAAATAATATAGTACAGCCTCAGAGATACAGTAAAAAGGCCAAGATTATGGCGTTTAGCTTCTTTGTGGCACCAGTTACAACAATAATATTGTAAAGATCTGAATGTCCGTGACTACTGCAGGACCACGACGCCAATCGCTCCCATATTTGGTAAATAATTACTACTCAATTGGTACCAATTAGTACTCGAACAATAAAATTGGTACCTTAGTAGTTTCGAGAAAATCGACTTTGAAGGTGGTTCTGTGGTAGTCACGCTCCATTCAGCAGGACCTCCTGAGCGCCGAAAAAGGGGGCATACTACAGCTATTCTAAGTACCTATACAAATAATTACTACCCATAAATGTGATTTATTTATTTATTATTTATTAAAACTTTATGCACAAGTACAAAGGCGGACTTAATGCCTTAGGCATTTTCTACCAGTCGACCTTAGGGTGGTGCAGAGATAAAAAAAGGCAGGTGCAACTAAATGACAGGATAAATAGAGAAAATATGTAAATAGAGAAAATATGTAATAAGAATATATATAAATATATACTTTGATACATACATACATAAACAATGTTATAGAGAAACCGAAACCAACAAATCAATTCTGTGATGATTCTGCAAACTTCTTGCGAATGTGCTCACGTGCCTTAAATTTAAAAGAGAACCGACTGGTTACCATCCTGATATTCTGAGGGAGCGCATTCCAAAGAGAGATAGCCTGGACAAAGAAGGACGAGTGGATAAACCCAGAGTGGTGAGAGAGGGACATTGAAGAAGATGATTATTGGTGGAACGAAGATTTTTACTGTGAGCAGAACAAAGGAATTGAACATGAGAAGTCAGATAAGAAGGAGGAGGTTTATCAATAAAAGAAAACAGGGTAGTCAAGGCCCTCAGCGCTCTACGCTGACGAATGGGTAACCATTTTAAAAGAGATCGATGAGTGGATACAATATTGTACATGATCATACTTACGGAGGTTGAAGACAAATCGAATGCAGTTATTTATAAGGCGGTCAAGTTTATTGAGTAGGTCTGCATTCAGGTCATAGTAGCACACATCAACATAGTCAATTATGGGAAAGATTAGGGACTGTACAAGCATGGCCTTTATGTGAGCTGGTAGAAGATTTTTTAGCCGATACAGTGAACGTAACGTTCCGGTGACCTTTTGGCTCACACTCGTTACCTGTTTGCGCCAGTCAAGGCAAGTGTCGACGAGCAAACCAAGATCCTTAACCTCGGAGCTAAACGGAATTGGTACGTTGTCGAAGATTATGGGTGCAACAGTTAAGCTATCGAGCTTTCTCAAACTATGGGGGCTCCCAAGCATGATAGCCTGACATTTTGCAGGGTTAACCGCCACACCGAATCGGTCTGACCAGTCTTTAATCATAATTAGATCCCGGTTTAGCCCCTCGATTGCATCCGATAAGCTGTCAACACCCGCCTGACAGTAGAGCTGTAAATCGTCAGCGTAGAGATGATACGCACACTGAAGCTCGGTGTTTATAAGATTTATAAAAATTGAGAACAGAAGAGGAGATAAGATACCGCCTTGAGGGACGCCAGCTACAAGGTCACACCACATAGAAGAGATGTCTCCAGTACGAACTGTCTGCTGACGCCCCCGAAGATAAGAGGAAAACCATTCCAGTACCTCGTGAGAGACCTTACGATAAGAAAGGATAGACAAAAGGATATCGTGATTGACGGTATTAAAGGCGTTGGAGAAGTCGATTAACACTAAAACAGTAACTTTAGTGTCCTCCATTCCCCGCCTTATATCGTCAGTCACTTTAAGGAGAGCTGACACGGTACTGTGCTCGGGCCTGAAACCGGATTGAAACGGGCTGATGAGGGAGTTGTGGTAAATAAAGTAAGACAATTGTTTATGAACATAGGCCTCGAGCACTTTGGAAAGAAAAGGAAGGATTGAAATTGGGCGAAAGTGACTGGAAAGAGTGGGATTGGAAATCTTAGGCAGGGCTCGAACATGAGCATTACGCCACAAGGAAGGGAAAACACCGGAGTAAAGAGAGAAGTTAACAATGTGGGAGATTACAGGAAGAAGTTGATCCAAAGCCGACACGATCATATGACGACTTATATTATCGCAGCCCACAGCTTTGGATTTAATGGATAGGATAATTTTTTTGATCTCTTCTGGGTCGACTGGGGTGAAGACAAAGGGGGCAATATTAGGACGCGTCAGACCGTCAAGATAGTCGATAGTTTCACGTGTGGTTAGACTATCTAGCATAGGCACAGTAGAGAAAAAGTGGTTTAGATCGTCCAAGTCAATTGTGTTAGGAAGGTCTGAATGCCGCGATTTGCCGATACCTAGGGTCCCAAGGAATTTCCAGATATCGCCAGAAGAAGAAGAAGAAATATTATTTAGAATATGGCGGCGTTTAGCGTTGCGTATCATCTGATTACACCGATTCCTAGCTGACTTGAACAAGGTCCAATTGTCCTCCGAGCGATCCTTTTTAAATACCCGAAACGCGCGGTCCCTCCGTCACATTGCCATCCGGATTCCCCTATTCATCCATGGAGCAGGTGGACGCTTCAACTTGACTCTCCTGATAGGAGCATGAGTATCATACAGTTTGGTCACAACACTGTTGAACACACAAACTTTGTCATCCACTGTAACAGCTTCCTGTAGGAGTATCCAGTCAATATTCGAAGCGTCTTTTTGTAGTTGCTCACTATCCATAATTGCAAAGGCACGCCTGTACTGGAACGTTGGTTTAGGTTTAGGAGGTTTGAGGACATAGGACAGGTAAATAAGGTCGTGATGGGAAAAGCCAGGGGCATCATGTTGACCATACGAGGAAACTAGGGAAGGATTAGAGGTGAGGATAAGATCGAGCCAGGTATCATCGCCGATTGTATTGTGATGAGTGGGTTGGAGAGGCAATACGTGAAGACTGGCTGACTCGACAATATGCAGGAGTTTACGGGACCGAGGGGAGTTGTGAGCAAGGAGGTTGGTGTTAAAATCGCCCATGATGATGTGATGTGCATACTCTGAACCCAAAGATTCAAGTACCGATTCAATTTCGGTGAAATAATCAAGGGAAGGGGGGCAGTAAACAACACCTAAAACGATTCTCGCTCCTTTGACACAAACCTCTAGAAAAAGAAACTCGGCAGAATCATTAGAAACAGAAGTGGTAAGAATTTTAAATGGAAGATCATCACGAAGGTAAATTGCTACACCACCCCCTCTTACCAATCCGATCATTCCGAAGAAGAACAAAACCAGGAAGAGAGTAGGCGGCAGATGGAAGTTCAGGTTTGAGCCATGACTCTGAAATCAGGACGGCGTGAACATTGTTATTGGCAAAAGTATCGGCCAATTCGCTATGGTGGCTCGGAATGCTTTGAGCGTTAATGCGACACACGTTAAACAGTCGGCCAGGATTTTGGCTGAACCTTTGACGCAAATGATCGCCAAGGGTGTCCGCAAGAGAGTTTAAGCTAACAACAGAGGAAGAGGCAGTTGATGCGTTGACAGAATAAAAGGATTCGTTGTCAGATAACATCATATGAAAGTAAATAAATAAATAAAATATATACTAAAATAACACACAAGTCACACAAACAAAAACACTACAAGAAAGGCTGGCGCTTGCATCTCTGCACCACCCGCCAGCTAACATCATAATTTTTAATAGGTAACAAACACTACATAAAAATAACATTGGAGGAAGTAAAAAGGTAAGGATGAAGTTTATAGAAAATAGAAAGTGTATTCAAATATAAAACAAGCTAAATATGCAATAATAATGGAACGCACCTTGCCAAACAATCATAAACGTATCCGAATAAAGTCAGATAACATTAATAATTGAAGGTAGTTATACAATAATATTAATTCTGATTGTCATTAGAGGCATATAAAAAAAGTTTGAAGGTAAACACGGTAAAGTTATTTTGCATACTCGAAATTACAGAGCTCCAAGCGGAAACTACGCATTACATTAGCAAAACAAAACGAACTATGCAACAAAGTGATAAGAAGAAAAGTGAATAAAATGATAGATAAGAACAAAATAAAATCATAACATAACGACAAGATTGCTATGGTAAGTAAAACCTTACTGACTATTGTGTACACATTATTAATGAAAATAAGTAGATAAATACCATTAACGCGTCTTGTTTTGCAAGTTATCGCCTCCCTGGACCTTCGGATACTTCGCCAGTAGTGTACTCAATTCGTTGACTGAAGTTATCTTATTTTTGCTCCCGTCGGGGGCCTTCACCACAATAACACCGTCTTGAGTCCAAGAAGATCTCATTCCGAAGTGGAGCCGCGCCTTCCCAAAGATGTTCTGCCGTGTCCTTGTCAAGAACTCCTTGACTGAGATGGAGGAACCTTTTAAGCCTGTCTTAGCTTTCCAGATCGCCAATTTGTCATCATAGGTTGAAAACTTCACCAGGATTGGCCTATGTTGATCTTTTTTGGCTACACCGAGTCTATGACAAGACTTTATGCAGGTTGCAGCCAATGGTTTATGGGCCAGCTTCTTGTTAATAAAGTCCAGGATGACTGTGCTGCTGACTTCACCATCAACCTCTGGTATGCCCTGGAAAATTAGCGCCTTCCGCCGATGTCTGGTCTCCATCACGTCAACCTGTCTGGCGCACTCGCTTATCTGTCCTCGGAGCAGGCTAAGCATGCCGAAGACCAGCTCTCGGAAGGCGCGAAACTCCTCGGCAATCCTCGCCACAGTATCTTTGGCAGGCCCCGCGCATCGGATCTGCGCCTCCAACTCTCCCATCTTCCGGATGAAGCTGTCTTCGAGGGTTTTTTGTGCAGCTACAATCTCTTCAAGTTGCGACATTGTGATCCTCTAAACCAGTGAAAGTGTAGTGCCCAGTGAAAGTAATGTCAGTGATAGTGCAGATGCTATGCTGGCAGGTGGTGCAAAATACTTGCTAGGAGTCACTTAAAAGTGCTGCAAACGTGACTACCCGTGCCGTGGATGTCGTACTTTAATAATTTGTATAAATTAGGCACTTTTATTATGTATTTATATTTTTATATTAAATTACTTTGGAAGTACGTCTAATGTTATTTACACCTACCCACGGTGGGTAGGTGTGATCCATTTCGTAAAAAAACAGAACTGAAATATTTGTATTTACCGAGAAATCAACGATAACTTTCGCTCTCTCGTTCAGAATTCCTCACACCTGTACGCATCTCCTGGGTCTTCCAGATGTTAATTTTGAGTCCAGTTTTTGCCGCCTCCTGGCGCAGGTCGTTCAGTTTCGACTGCATGTCGGCGTGTGTATGACTCAGCAGGCAAAGATCATCAGCATAGTCCAGGTCTTCCAAGACGTTGGTCAATCCCCACTCAATCCCACGACGCCTGCTATCGTAAATGCGCAACATGATTCCGTCGAGGAAGATTATAAAAAGGAGGGGCGAAAGAAGACAGCCCTGGCGGACTCCACCGTGCACTGCGATGTCCTCCGAAATTAGGCCTTCATGACCCAACTAGCAAAAACGTCGTATAATTCTAGTCTTATAAGACTTCACGGTATATAACAGTTATATAGTGGTATGTAGTTAACTATTTTGATATATAGACGTTTATCTTACGACGGTTCAGTCGCGGGACTGTTATGTCTTAATATAAAGTTGAGTAAACGTTTTCAGGACAAACTTATACGACGTTGTAGAATGGTGTCAGTTCATATGTTGAGTAAATGTTTTCAGGACTATCTTATATGACGTCGGATAGTGGTGCCAGTGCATATGTGGAGTAAACGTTTTCAGAACTTATATATATGACGTCGGCTAATGGTGCCAGCCATGACGTTTATTGGACAATGTATTGGTCATATCAACGTTTCGGTTAAATAAAAGGTTTTTGTAAGACAACCATCGTCATGTGCAAATCTTAACATAACTTTTATATAATTAAAACGCCACTTAAACGTTAGTGCATAACCTTTATATAACAAAATTATTTTGATCGTATGGAAGACTTACTAAGACTTGTATGCGACTAAAATGTTGAATTTCTACGGTTACATTACTTTAAGAAGACTTTCAAATCATTTAAAGGTCAAATCCACACTTTAATTGAACCATTCCCATTTAGTTGTGTCCATTAAAAAAGTGATAGAATGAATGAATGTTTCCGAAAAAGATTCCGTATATTATTTAAATATTTTAACTAACATTTAATATAAACAACGACAACAAAAATTAACATAAAAAACACAGTTATAACATTTGCTTGAAAAGGTGAAATGAATGCTTCTCCAAGGCCATTTTTGTCTTTTAAGACGTTTTAAATCATTTCGGATCAAAAATTTATTTTTTACCGAGGGTAGTGGTAAATAAAATAGCGTTAGTATGGATCACACAATGATTTATTCTAAAATTCTTAGCCTATATATACATTTGTCGTCTGTTCCAAAATATCACTCAACCAATTACGAACAAGCTCACTCGCCTGCTGATCCCTAGAACCTCGGTAGCGCGACACGTAAATACCGCGCGGCTGGCGCGACCGCCTCAGTGTCCGATGCGCGAGCTTCGTGTGCGGTGGTGTCGTCGATGCTTGTAGGTTAGCCATTTCTTTTTGAATCCTATGTTAGACCTGAAAAAAAAATCTGGGCTAAACGTACTAGGTATTTGATTAGATAGCCATTGACAAGAAAAGAAGATGAATTTATAATCATAAAGGGCCAAGTTAGTCCTCTGTTCAAGATAATCAATGTTTATTAGATCTGTAAGTAATGCCTAAGGAACCCTACCGTAGACTGAATATGGCCGCGGCGTCACAGACTCAAGAAAATGTATACGCGACCTTTTTACCCGACTGCCGAAGGAGGGTAATGTGTTTATCAGTCTATGTATGTATGTATGTATGTATGTATGTATGTATGTAGGTTTGTTCCTATGTGGCGTTCTAGAGACCAAACGGGTTGGCCGATTTTGATGATTCTTACGTCAATCGATTCGTCTTAATCCTGCGAGTGTCACTGGCTACATTAAATTTGGAAAATACAAAAATGGCGGATTTTGAGCGCCATTTTGAGGGGAAAAAAAATTTTTTTCTTCCAAACCCATCGAGTGGGGTATCAAAATAAAGGATTTTAAAAGGTGATTTCAAAAATATAGAACACTTATATGTTTAAATGTACCTAATTAAAAAAAAATAACTAAAAAGTTGTAAATAAAAAAAGTTAATTAAAAAAATCAAAAAACCCGACTGCTTAAAAAGCAAACTAAAAAGACGTAAACAAGAAGAAAATCATGCTGTGCAGTCGGAGGATACATCTAGTTTTGGTCCGCTAGCTCGCGAATTGTATCCTCCGACTGCACAGCATGATTTTCTTCTTGTTTACGTCTTTTTAGTTTGCTTTTTAAGCAGTCGGGTTTTTTGATTTTTTTAATTAACTTTTTTGTTATATTAAGTGTCATATAAAGGTCGCTATATAATGTAAACAAGATGGTCGATGCTTTATTATGAAAACATATTTTGGATAATTAATTAAAACGATTCAAATACAAAGAAAAGTTTTTAACGCCCTCCCCGGGCGTTAAAAACTTCACAAAAACACATATATACATTGTCATAAAACTAAAGTTCCCTGAAAGATTAACACTACTATCATTATATCAGACTCATTAATAAAATGCATAATAAATCGATATTTTGTAATCATGGAAATAGACATTTACTTACCTTTTTAGGGTTCCGTACCCAAAGGGTAAAAACGGGACCCTATTACTAAGACTTCGCGATCCGTCTGTCCGTCTGTCTCCAGGCTGTATCTCATGAACCGTGATAGCTAGACAGTTGAAATTTTCACAGATGATGTATTTCTGTTGCCGCTATAACAACAAATACTAAAAACAGTATAAAGTAAATATTAAAGGGGGGCTCCCATACAACAAACGTGATATTTTTGCCGTTTTTTGCTCGATATTAATAGCGGCAACAGGTAGACGCTTGAAATATTTACAGAATGTTTAGTTGTATATTTACTTCAAAAAATAATAATTAATAAAATAAAATAAATTAAGGGGGGCTCCCATACAACAAACGTGATTTTTATGCAGTGTTTTGCGATAATGGTACGGAACCCTTCGTGTGCGAGTCCGACTCGCACTTGGCCGGTTTTTTAATTTATTTTTTATATATCACAATATTTAACACACGAAACAAAACGGTTATCGTTGAGTCGTATTGTTCGGCACTAGTACAACTTTTCAGTCTTTTGAAAACGTCATTGTAACTGCTATGTGACATACGCGGTCACTTAAGGGACTCATCATAACCAGTATTGGACCGTAAAGTCTGTCTTTGTACTTTTATTTAACTTGTATACAACGTTCAACTGTCATTGGCTGACTTCTACGTAACTACTAAACGATAATATTGTCGCGTAATTCGCGTTATTTATACGTTTATATTTACGTTTATACGACCAATCTTAAAAACTAGACTCAAAATATAAAACGTTAAATTGACTATTATAAAACATTGATTTGTTAGTTGGGGAGTTACCTTGCAGGAATATTTCCTATAAATGCTCTCCAATAGGCGGACTATTTTTGGCGGCACTCCAATGTCCAACAGGCGGGACCAGATGCTGGACCACTTCAACGTATCAAAGGCCTTTTCGAAGTCGACAAAGGTAAGATAAATTTCCCTTTGCCATTCTGTTGCCTGCTCGAGAATGATACGAAGAGTGTTGATCTGGTCCGTGCATGAGCGGCTCCAACGGAAACCCGCCTGCTCCCCACGCAGTAGAGGTTCAACGGCCTTCGACAGCCTATCAAGTAATATCTTACAGAAGACCTTAGAGGGAGTCGACAGCAACGTGATGCCTCTCCAGTTGTCGCAACTACTGAGATCACCTTTCTTGGGCACGGTAATTAAAAGTCCTTTGTTCCAGTCGTCCGGGAGTTCTTCAGCGGTCCATATCCTTTCAATTAAAGGCGTCAGCACATAGACGGCGGAGGCTAAGTCGGCTTGTAACATTTCCGCAGTTATCAGGTCGAGTCCAGGTGCTTTGCCTGCATTCAAAGAGAGAATCGCCTCAGTCACTTCAGAGGCTGATGGTGGTTCCGTATCGATGTCGAGAGGTCGAGGTGGTGTAGAACCTACCTGCAGCGCGTCAGGCGTCAGAGATGCTGACAATCGGAAGACCTCCTCAAAGTGCTGGCGCCATCGCTGCAGCCGCCCTTCAGACGTCACAATAAGCTATCCGTCTTTGGATTTAAGCGGCTTCTTCTTCTTGAGCTTTCTGTTACCTGCCAAGGTATTCGTGACTTTATAAAGCTCTTTCAAGTTGCCGGTGTTCGCAGCGTGTTGAGCACGATCAGCAATATCATCAGCCCAACGCCTTCTGTCTGCACGCGTACTGCGATAAATCGCCCTGCGCTTCTGGCAGTATTGAGCATTGAGGTCGGCCTGTTCGGCATCATCACGCGTCTCAAGCAATTTAAGGTGTAACTTCCTTCTATCCTCAATGAGTCTCCACGCGTGCAGTGACTTCCAGTCCTCGCGTGCATGTGTTAACTTGTGCCCAAGCAACACGGAGCTGGTCTCTGTATATGCCTTTCTAATGCGGCTCCACTCCTCGTCCACTGAGTCCGCAGTATCCTCCAGTCCAGAGAACCGATTGCGTAGCTCAAGCCGAAACGCCTTACGGGTATCCATGTTAAAAGTTTACTCACATCGTACCTTCGCCCCACTTTTCCGGGTTCACCTGTTGCATGGGTTACCGCAACCTTAAGCCGAACTTCAGCAACTACCAAATGATGGTCACTATCTAAATCGGCGCCCTTACGGTTGCGGACATCAAGCAATGAAGAACGCCATTTGGAGCTAATAGCAATATGGTCGATCTGGTTCTTAGTGACTCCGTCGGGTGAGTTCCAGGTGTATTTGTGGTGGTCACCATGAATAAACAATGTTCCTCCGATGGTCAGGTCGTGGTTCTGACAAAACTCGATAAATCGATCCCCATTGTCATTACATACTCCAAGACCGTGTGTACCCATATGCCGTTCGCGGTTAGTGTTAACACTCCCAACCTTTGCATTCAGGTCCCCCATGACGATGACGATGTCTTGCTTCTTTATGCTCCTAAGGGTGGCGTTGAGGGCGTTGTAGAAGTCGTCTTTGGTATCCTCAGGTGATGCATTGGTTGGGGTGTAGCACTGTACAATGGAGATCTTCCGTGCTCTTGAGTTAAAACGGGCGCACATGATCCGGTCTGAGATCGGTTTCCAGCCCAGCAAGCTTTTCTTCGCTGTATTAGAAATAAGGAGCCCCACGCCATACTCGCGCACATCCTCCTCACTTGCTTTACCCGAATACAGCAAAGTCAAGCCTCCGGACGTTCTCAGTTCACCAAATCCGTTTCTTCTCACCTCGCTTAGACCCAGAATCTGCAGCTTGTAGCTGAGCATTACTGCTTCCGCCTGGGCTAGTCGACTATCCTCGCTCATCGTTCGTACATTCCAAAATGCAATTCGTGTCCGTAATTTCAAGCCAAATGTCGTCGGTAAAAAATCGGTCCGGTTTCTTATTACTGCTTCAGTTTCAGGAATCTAGGGTTGTCGGGCAAGCGAGTGATTAGCCCACTGTGCCTTAATCTGATAGCGGGGCTGCCGCTTTTGAGCCTTCGGATGTGCTCGGTTTAGTTTCGGGTATCCTCCCTAGTGAGACGATTCTGTTTTCAGGCGCAGAATATTCACCCTTCGCCCTGCATCCGTTAGCTCAGCTGCAACTCGGAGTGGCGGACGAGCGGCGGCGCGGTTGCAGCAGGTCCCAGTGAGACCGACGGGGACGTGGATGACTCGGACTGGCTAGGGCTCTGCTTTATACGGTACTCCGCCACGACTAGGGCGGGATTTAGGGGGGGGGGGGGGCAGGGGGCACGTGCCCCCCCCAGACGATATTTTGTGTACTGTGGAGATTCCATCACAGTACATACTTAGAAGCAAATCAAAATACAGAGTTGTTAAAATATATGAATAAAATAACAGAAAGAAACTATTCACCACTGCACTGGAGGATGTCTTCAAGGTTCTAGACTGGAGCGGCCGATTCGCCGATGATAAAGCTGTGTGTAGAGCTTCCGAAAGAATGGGTCCAAAAATGAACATGGACAAACCAAGGTGATGTTGAGCGCTCATGTCGCACCCGCTCCAATCAAGATCGGTGGCTCCACAGCCGAAGCCGTGGACGACCATGTCTACCTGGGACAAACGGTCCAGCTAGGCAGGTCCAATCTCGAGAAAGAGGTCAACCGTCGAATCCTACTCGGTGGGGCAGCATTCGGGAAGCTGCGCAGATTCTTATCGTCCAACTTACCACAGTGTCTCAAGACGAACTTATGGCTCTGAGACGTGGTCGCACACAATGGGCCTCATCAGAAAGCTTACAGTCACCCTAAGGACAATGGAGAGGGCCAGGCTCGAGGTGTCCTTGCGGGGAACCGATCTTATATAATAATATTTTTTGGTCGAATTTCATTTTACCGAAAACTATTGACCGAAGTCTTTTTTGCTATATGCATTATTTGACATATTTTCAGATCATCGAAGTATCATGTGGCATATGTATTATTTTACCGAACTACATTTCGCCGATGTTATTTAGTCGTTCGACACAACATGTTATTTAGTCACAAATATATAGCCATTTCAATTTAAAATTGAAATTGTGTCATAAAAGTCAATAAGTTGTGCTACAAAATTTAGTGACAAAAATGAATCGCTGCAAAATCGACTTCACGCAGTCTTGTCTGTGTTTACGTATTTTCATGCAAATGATTTATTAATAGCTGTCATGCATTAGACATTTTCATTAATTAATTATTTCAAAGAATTTGTCCAAGAGCGAGCGAAGCGAGCTCGGGAATTTAGGGCACCCCGACACATATAGGTTATGTTCGAAGGGGTCATCCCCGGGAGGTGAAGTGAGCGAGCAAAGCGAGCAAACTTAGCCCGGGAGGTCAAACCGACACAACATGTTAAGGAATATTATTTAGTCACAAATATATAGCCGGTTCCTTGGTAGCATTTTCAATTTAAAATTGAAATTGTGTCATAAAAGTCAATAAGTTGTGCTACAAAATATAGTGACAAAAACGAATCGCTGCAAAATCGACTTCACGCAGTCTTGTCTGTGTTTACGTATTTTCATGCAAATGATTTATTAATAGCTGTCATGCATTAGACATTTTCATTAATTAATTATTTCAAAGAATTTGTCCAAGAGCGAGCGAAGCGAGCTCGGGAATTTAGGGCACCCCGAAACAGATAGGTTAGGTTCGAAGGGGTCATCCCCGGGAGGTGAAGTGAACGAGCAAAGCGAGCAAACTTAGCTCCCGTCATCTCCTCCGTGTTAGGTTACTTTAGAGCCTGCAGATAGAAATAGGTGTCGATATTTTTTTTTCAGGTCGCTGTTTTAAACATTTGTATTGCCCACTGTTTCTCTCTCACTTATTATTTTGATATGCGTTTAAATATATGTCAGATACGGGTATATAGGACCATGATTTGACCTACTTAGTGACATACCGCTGTTAGATTATAGTCGTGGGCGTAGAATTTGGGATATAGTCATCGGCACGTAACTTGGCAAGAGTCGTTAGATGCGCACAAGTCATTTTTTAGGTCTCTTTGATTATCAAGCGGGACGCGGGGTACGTTTAGCACCGTTCCGAGCGCGCGATTGGTTGGTCAGTTGACACTAGGATCGACTGACCAATCAAGTCGCGTCCGCGTCCCGTTCGCTCTATATGGTGGTTGGCCAGTTCGCGCACTATGCGCAAGTTTACCCCCACTACGCCAAAACCTTGCCAAGTTACGTGCCGATGACTATACGGGTAAACTAGAGAAATATCTGTTGTAACTTGTACTACTCTGGGCTTAAAAAGAAACACGGGCAATTCCCAGGCAGCATGTTGCCACGGCCATGTTCGAACGATCACTGTCGCTCTATAATGAACAATATCGACACCATACCACCAAGACTCCACCCAGTACCAAACAAGGTACTTATTGTGTATCATTTTAAGTAAACAAATCATGACATGATCCGACATATAAATATTTCGGACAAATGTAATTTCGGCTAAGTGTAACTTCGGTAAAAAGTTTTTCGACCAAGTAAAACGTTGGAGTGACTTCGATGAAGTAAAAAAAAAACGAAACGATAATATTTGAAAAGTTTTAGGTGAAATGAAATTCGGTCAAAAGTTGTTCGAACTTATGATAGGTAACCGTCTTTGCGTGATTAAATCAGAAATGTAGAGATCTGCAAGAGAACCAGGGTTACCGACCTAGCCCGAAGAATTGCCACACTTAAGTGGCAGTGGGCAGGTCACATTGCTCGCAGAACAGATGGCCGATGGGGCAGAAAAGTTTTGGAGTGACGACCGCGAACCGGAAGACGTTGCGTTGGAAGGCCTCCCACCTGGAGGTGGACAAAAAACCTGGCGAAGGTTGCGGGCATCCGCTGGATGCGGGACGCACGGGACCAATCAATGTGGCGACGCTTGGGGGAGGCCTATGTCCAGCAGTGGAAATCATTCGGCTGATAATCATATCATCATCATCAGATGATGAACAGAAAGAACATGAGTGAAACTCTTGTCTTTCATTACCCTTCCTGTACATACTTGAACTTGTAGAAATAATAATGAAGTATGATACTTCAAGTTTATTTCTGACAGTTATTGTTGATTTTTTTGCCTGTCCGCCCCTTGTGCCCCTCCCAGAAAAAAATCCTGGATCCGCCCTTGCACGAGTACAGCAGAAGGTATTTTTGGCATTTTGTAAGTAATGCTGTTCTCACCAACAGCGATTCCCACCAAAACATACCCTAGCTTCTCTCCCCGAAAGGACATCTCGCGCCAAATCCAGGTCTTCGTCAACCGATGTCTTCGTCGCATCCTCGGAATTTACTGGCCCGAGATCATCTCTAATGTAAAGCTGTTGGAGAGATGCCACGAGACCCCGATCGACCGCCAGATCAAGCGGCGTAAATGGTGTTGGATTGGTCACACGCTCCGGAGGGATTCCGATCACATTCCTAAACAGGCCTTGGATTGGAATCCTCAAGGAAAAAGGAAGCGAGGCCGTCCCCGTCAAACATGGCGACGCACCGTATTGGCTGAAGCGACGAGTATCGGAATGACGTGGAGCGAGGTGAAGCGCGAAGCTCAAGACCGGTCTCGATGGAGTACTACTGTGGAAGCCCTCTGCCCCCTGCTGCTCTGATCTTAAGTCAAGTCAAGTAAGTCATTGGTGGGGTGGTGGTAGTCACGGTGTTAAATTTTCATTTCAAGATTTTCCTTTTAAAAACTTAGTGATTTCTTCCCAAATTTATACAAAAATTACTACTCCTACAGAAGTAATAGCGACCAAAAATTCAGATACCTAAGTGTAGTATTTTAAGAGAAATTAGCTTTCATTACTTTTCCATACTAAACCCGACCAAATTAAGTTGTCAATGGTATTGAGCAGTACACTCGTGCATATAAGTTTATGAATGTCGGAATAGTAATAACAATAGTTCACTATCTTTAATTTTTATACAAACTGTGTACCTCACATAACAAAAATAAAAATAACATTTCATTACCCATGGCCTATCTATACCTTTGTTAATGCCGTGGCCCGTGGGTAGGGGGTAAGTGCCTACCTTCTGCTGTGTTGTTATATGAAAATCATTAAAGAGCGATAGGTATTTCTTATTTATTTCTTTCCTACCAATTTACCATTGCTGCCCGGCGAGCATGGCCTACTGAGACATGGCCTAAGTCACACTTTTTATCACAGTTTGGGTGATAAAGCTTTAGGATACTATGTTGCGTGTGTTTTGGTGGTCAAATTAAATAACAATTCACGACGTTTCATTTATTTATATATTATTACAATAACAGTAACACACCGTCGACAGACATTCACGAATAAGTGATGTCTGGTTGAACGTTACCGCAACCGCTGTGGCGGTACTGCACCGCGAGCCTCCAACTTTGTTCTGCCACCCGCAGTGACGCACCGCTAGTCAGTCTGTAACTCCTGCTACCGCTACCGCGCTCCCGCTAAAATATTGCGAACGCGATCTGAACTAGAACTGTATCTGTGTTTCCGTGTATTGTGCTGTGAACATTTAAACCTTGTTACTGTAACCAAGGGCGTCGCCAAGGGGGGCAGGGAGGGGCAGCTGCCCCCCCCCCCCCTAGAGATTCTAAAAAAGTTGCCAAATGTAAAGCAACTAAAGTCCTAAGATGGTCTGGTCCTAAGATGAGTGTGCACAGAAAACTTATTCATGGAAATTTACATGATTTTCATAATAAAGTGGTCGAAAAGTTTTCAAAAAACCCCCGAAGCCAAAATAATCAAAAAATAATCTTTTTTGACCACTATAATATTAAAATCTGGTACATAATTACAAAAAAAAATACACTTTATATTCAAATTCAAACACCCAAATTATTTTTATTCTATTTTTCTAACAGTAATAACTTATTCAGAAGTTTTATTTAATGTACAGTCAAGAACTCGTGGACTTTGTACCGTTATTATTACAATCGCTGTAGATGTAAGGCTCGTACCACAAGTGAAAAGCTTCATGTGCTCTCAACTTTACCTACAATTCATACTTTTCTCATTCTCCAAATCAACTTGCCCCCCCCCCCTTGGCCATCGGCTGGCGACGCCCTTGACTGTAACTCTCTCGTCTATTCTCCTTCCAACTATCTATTATATGTGTTACGTGTTTTGTGTGTAAAGGACAATATAAAACGTGAGTACCCTCAACAGACTTTTATTGTGCTTCTCCACCAACTGCACACCTCACGTTCCTAAACTCTAAACTATTACAAGGCCTAACTTAACAGTATGAGTGCGGGCGGGCGACTAGCGTCCTGCCCGTCGTCGTATGTAATGTAGCGCCTGCGTTAATGTAAATAAACAAACTTATCACGTCAGCAGGGGCGCTACATCATTCCACCCCAAAAAAGAAATGAAAACAAGTAAACTTTGATATAAACCTAAAATTGAACTGTTAACTTATATTACGATTCACAAATCCCCGGGACTTATTCTCTATAATTTCTTACGTAACTTGTCAAATAAATATAAGTTGAAACAATTTTAATTGTTTCTTAATTCTTAATTCTTTATTGTACACCAAAACAATACATTTACACAAAGTGATATCAATATTCATGTACAAAGGCGAACTTAACTCCAAAATGGAGTTTTCTTTATTTAATGTTAATTTTAGTTATTTTATTTTAATTGTTAAATTTTTATTATTTAAATATGGTGTATATATTTAAAATTATGTATTATGTGTATAACATCGTCTTGGAATACTGTAAGATGTTGTACTTATCGTGTAAAATAAATAAATAAATAAATAATACAAATATAAATTAAAGTTGCCGTACTCGAATTATCAATAGCAATAAAAAAATTCAAGCATCTCTGTCTCTCTCATCTATAATTATGCTAACGCGGCACTTATGGTTAACAAAAACATTCTCTTATCTGGATACTTCATAAGTTCATATGGCTAGCGCGTTGTGCGCTCAAGTAGTACTTAGAAGTATATCATATTAAGTAAACAATATTCTAAACACTTTCGAATTATTTGTTTATACAATGACGACATCACACAATATTAAAACTCTGTGTTTCAATAAGTTAGACTGTATTATTTATAGAGCACTCAGCACATAATATTTATTACACATAATTTATATTTCCCTTTGCTACTAATAAGCTGTTGCACTTAATACGACGCTTATTCGAAAAGCTATTCGTACCTACTGCATTTCAGGGCCATAATATTTCACTTTTACTAGTTACTCTAGATATACAAATTTAGGCTTTTTTTACGGTTCAAACTGGACTACTTTAAACAAAGAATAAAATGGATGAGAATTGTGAAGATGACACTTTACACATATATAGCTATGCACGTGCACTTACATAGTATGCATGTATATATGTCCCTTCACCATCCTCCCCTAATTAAAAATGAAATCAACAATTAATAAAAATATTGAAACAATATGTATCTATTATATGTATAATAATTTGTTATAAACTAACGCATTCAAAGATTCAATCATTCTAACTTATAAATAAAATTATACAGTCTATTAGTAAACTAATATTATGTTCTATTTGTGTATAGTATTCCAAACGCACCAACATTACAGCATGTCATTCAACCCGCGTTATAGAATATCAAATCATATTACGTATGTAATAGGGTTTATAATTCTAATCTAATAATTACTTTCTTAAGTAACAGAAAACCAATTGCATATTGTTCTTGTCATCCCACGATATTCAAATCGTAAACTATCACATAAATCTACCAAACTTATTTTACACTTTACGGTATGCGAATACCTACCTGGTCCGCAAACCTTACAGGTCGTCGTATTACCCTACCACTCCGCAAAACATGCGGCTCATGTTGCGTACTTTTCTGAGTATCGGCCAATTGCGTTGTGGGAATATTGTCATCCTTAACTTCCAATTTGTCATAGACAGGAGAATTTTGTTCGTTAATCGTGAAAGCTGGTTTCAATCGATCGATTGAAATACGAGCTTCGCGATCGGGCAATTGAATTTTAAAAACTTTAGAATCACGGTCAAGAACCTTAAAGGGACCGTCATAAGGTGGTTTAAGGGATTTGTGAACGGCATCGTCCCGAACAAATACGAATTCTGTATTTTGTAAATCGGAATGTATGAATATCTTCTTAGAACTAAGCTTATTTCTAGTAGGACTATAAGAACTAATAGTTTCACGAATATTTTTAATTAAACTATATGGGTCGTTGTTATGACTAACATTGGATCGTTCATAAAACTCGCCAGGTAAACGTAAAGATCTACCGAATGCTAACTGCGCGGCACTGACCCCACTATCCGTGCGGATGGCAGCCCGCATGCCGAACAACACACTGGGCAGTTGCTCTAACCAATTGGTATTTTCGTGCAAACGTGTCCTGAGGGCGGCTTTCAATGAACGATGCCACCTTTCCACGGCGCCGTTGCTCTGGGGATGGTATGGCGTGGTGCTAATTTTATGAATGCCTAGAAAACTCTTTCAATTTTTGGAAAGGTACGATTCAAATTGCCGACCCTGATCGGTCGTTGTCCTAATCGGGCAACCGTATCTAACTATCCATCCCTCGTATATACATTTCGCAACTACCTCTGCAGTTATTTCCTGAACTGGGAAAGCCTCTGGCCATCGCGTACACCTATCTATAATAGTGACTAAATATCTAAATCCTTGTGGAGAAGTTGGTAAGGACCAACAATATCCGCGTGGATATGCTCTTTTTTTAATTCGTAATAGGCTTGCGCTTGACCACTATCTCACCTGGTGGTAAGCGATGATGTGGTCGACGATGAAGCACGCTTACCTAAAAGAAACCTATTCACTCTTGACTTAAAGACTCCCAGATTGTAGCTATCGGGAAATACAGACTCCGGCAGGGAATTCCACTCTTTTGCTGTGCGTATAATAAAAGTATTCCCAAAACGTTTGGTGCGTATGGGTGGGATATCCACCATGTATCGATGACGCATCGCCGTACGTCTTGTAGTCCTGATTTTGGTACGGGCCAGGGGGAATCAGTTCATGCGATTCCAACGCACACTCCCCGAAATGTAACCGGTAAAATGCCGACAGGCTGGCAACTCGGCGCCGATGTTCAAGGCTCTGGAGCCTAGACTCGACCAGTATTTCAATGCCGATAAGCCACTTGGCCCGTCTTTCAATCGACTCGAGTGCATCCAGCTGGTATTTGGCAGATCCGTCCCAGAGATGAGAGCAGTACTCCATGTATGCTCGAACTTGCGCTTGATACAAGTTGAGCAACTGCTCTGGGGTGAAGTACCATTTCACCTTCGCTAGGATCCCCAACTTTTTGGCAGCCAGCTGAGCTTTTGCCTCAATGAATGGACCTGAGGCCCAGTAGCGCGCGCGTCGGAGACGTATCTCTCAGCAACAGTGCTGTCGTCCGCATACCCAAAGGTGCCGGGTTTTAGCAGATCGTTTATGTGAAGCAAGAACAATGTTGCTGAGAGCACCGACCCCTGAGGAACCCCGGCATTAATATCCAGTTGGTCAGACGAGCGGCCATCGATAACCACTCGGATGGACCGGTCCCTCAGGAAGTCTGCAATCCAATCGCACAGACCTCTGGGCAGACCGAATGAAGGAAGCTTACCAATAAGGCTTTCATGCCAGACCCTGTCAAAAGCCTTCGAGATGTCCAGGGACACGGCAAGCGCTTCCCCGTGCCTCTCGATGGTCTCACTCCAGATGTGAATGGCATACGCTAGAAGATCCCCAGTTGATCGATTTTGGCGGAAGCCATATTGGCGATCACTGAGGATGTCATTAGCTTCTAGGTATGGGCGGGGAGCTTAGAGTTGAGTACGCGTTCCTTACTCTTGCAGAGGATGGACGTTATCGAAATGGGTCTGTAGTTGGCCGGGTCAGCTCGGCTGCCCTTCTTGGGCACAGGCTGAACGTTAGCTTTCTTCCAAGCATTCGGCACTTTTCCAGTCTCATACGAAAGGCGAAACAGGCGTGTCAGGATCGGAGACAGTTCAGGCGCACAGGTTCTCAGAACGATTGCTGGAATACCGTCGGGGCCACTAGCTTTGTTCACGTCGAGGTTGCGCAGTACCCTACGAACGTCCTTTTGATGGATGCGAATGTCCGACATACTCGTTCCGCATTCATCAGTAAAAGGAAAGGGTCGTGCGTCACCTGAATCCAGACGTGAAGATTCCGCAAAAAGAGAGGCAAACAAGTTTGCTTTCTCCTCAGCGGAGTGGGCCAGTGACCCGTCGGGTCTCAGCAGTGGTGGTAGTGAGGGACGGCAGAAGTTCGATTCAACCGACTTAGCCAGGGACCAAAACGGTTTACTTCCAGCTGGGTATGAGGCAAGTTTGGTCCCAATACGGCTTATGTGGTCAAACCGGGCCCTCCGCATCACCTTCTTGCAGGACTTGGCAGCCCTATTAAAGGCTCTCTTCCGCTGACTCACGTCGCTTGCGTTGCGCGTCCGAGCGTCGACCCATGCCAGGTATGCCTCATGTGTCAGCGAGTCGGCGCGTTTGCACTCGGCGCTAAACCATGGCCGGTCAACGTTAGACATTGCTACGTCAGAGAACGGAATGTAGTACTCCATTCCCTGACGCAACACATCCGTCAAGGCGTCCGCGCACGACGAAGCATCAGCCGAAGTGAAGTAAGTAAGTAAGTAAATATTTATTTCTCAGTATATGGTACATTGAGATCTTACATTTAACATTGTTATTGTACTATGTCAGTTTTGTTGGAACATTTTATCGTCAATGTAGTATCGTCAGCAAATTGGATACATTCATAATTTAAACATTTTTTGAGGTCATTAATATATAATATAAATAATGGCGGACCCAGTACACTTCCCTGCGGGACGCCAGAACCATTAGTCTTTAGTTCTGAGCAATATGTCGTCCTAGTATTATTTTCTATTCTAGAGATAACAGTTCTCTGTTGGCGATTAGATAAGTAACTTTTAAGCCAATCATGCGCTTTGCCTCTTATGCCATATTTCTCTAGCTTGTAGAGTAGTCGTTCGTGTGACACAAAATCAAATGCTTTGCTCATATCTAAAAATACCGATAAAGTAGACATTTTTTTATTAAGAGCTTTGGTAATTAGTTTCACTAAAGAAAAACAGGCTAGAGTAGTTGAACTGTTTTTCCTAAAACCAAACTGACTCTCCACAATTAAATTGTATTTAGTTACAAAGCCATTTATTTTCTCATGCATTGCTTTTTCAATTTTTTTTTCAAATATTGGGATGAGTGTAATGAGCCTATAATTTCCCATATCTGTACAGTTGCCCTTTTTGAACAGTGGTTTAATTATAGACTCTTTTAGTCTAGATGGGAAAACACCTTCTTCAAAAGAGAGATTTATTAAGTAGCTAAGTGGGGATGCTATAATTTTCGCACTTAATTTAATAATTTCAGTGGTTATGTCATCATATCCAGTAGAATTTGTATTATTTAATGAATTAATTATTTTAATAACGTCAATTTCATTCAATGGAGTCAGAAATAAAGTATTTATATTATTGTCAATATTAATGTTGTTCATGTCATGATTATTATTGATGGTTTTTTGTGTCAGATCAATGACATAATTGTTAAATTGGTTACATATGTCATTAGGATTATACATTTTTTTGTCAAGGATTATTAATTCATTTATATTGTTACTATTATTAGGTTTGTTTAAACTATTTTTTATGATTGTCCATGTCGCTTTACATTTATTTTTTGAATTACTTAAAAAAATGTTGTTGTTTATCTGTTGTGATTTTGATATGCATTTTTTTAAGATCTTAGTGTAATTATGATATTTTTTCTTGTGATAACCTTTACTTATAGCATCATGTTGATATTCGTAATATAAAGCTCTCTTTTTAATGCATGATATTTTTAAACCCGTACTAAGCCATTTGTTTTTTATGGGTTTATTGCTCCTTTTAACGAGGATTTCGGGAAAACACAATTTATAGAAGAGCGTGAATAGGTCGTGAAATGTATTGAAAGCCTCATTGCAGTTTGTTACTTCGTAAATTTCAGTAAAACTTAAGACTGCTAAGCAATTTACAAATTTTGTTTTGTTGTCCTTATTATAATCCCTCTTTTTATCATACCATAACATTATAGGACTTGATTTAATATTCGTCTCTTGGAGGTAAAAAGTTAACGATTGGCCGGTATCATGATCGGAGAGAGCTAAATTATGTGTACTGCATTTCAAATCAAGTACGGGAACATTACTGGCTATTTGGTCTATGCTAGTATTTTTCCTGGTAGGCATTCTAACATGTGGTGAAGCAAGTAGGCTGCCAAGGATAAGATGCGAAGAAAGAACGCATCCCATCCCAATCTGCTGACTTGTAACGCCAAAGTCGCCGAGCGCCTCTTGGGCTGGGATCGGGTGGGGAGTGGACGGATACAGACTTCACCAGACAATGGTCGGCACTACCCAAAGGTGAAGATACCGACACCGAGTAGCGGTCTGGATCTGTTGTCAGAAGAAGGTCCAAGCAATTGGCTGTGTGCGAATCAACATCCGGCACCCTCGTTGCCCCCTGGACCAGCTGGGTGAGATTTAAAGCAAGTGCAAGCTTTCTCATCTCTCGCCCAGCATTATCAGTGCACTAGTACGGGAAGAGCCACTCCTGGTGGTGGGCATTGAAGTCCCCCAGTAACACCATTTGGGCGGAAGGGTACCGTTGCTGCGCCGTATCAGCCGCCTCACTAAGGTACTCTGTGAGCCTGGTAGTCTCCTGATCTCCGCTGTGTGAACGGTAGACACAGGCGTAGATAATTTTATCCTGGCCCGTGTCCACCATGGCCCACAGCACAGAAAACCGATAAGCAAACGCTTATCGGTCGCACAGCGATAAAAAAATAACAGATATCGTCTCGGGCGTACATGCAAACACCAGCGCGAGGCTTAAAATTGAGCTCCAGGGTAAACCCTGGGTATGTAAGGTACGATATGTCTGACGGACATCTGATCTGCGTCTCCGAAAGGGAAAAGAGAGCCGGCTTATCAGTCTCGAGATGATGATGGACTGCTACGAGATTGGAGTGCAGACCTCTGATATTTGTGACGTGCACTTAAAGTGGGAGGGGGTGCAGCCGCTGTTGAACTCTAGTATGCTTTTTCCTTTTCATGTATGTATAAGAGTGAAGGGTGAGGCGAGGAGAAGGAAGTGAGACGAGGTTCCACGCTGTTAACCTAAAGACACGCACTGAAAGGACGCCATCATTGGGGCACTAGTCTGGAGACTGCGGGGACGCCCGAGCCCTCCCGAAATGTCCATCGGGCCCTCCCATCTGGTCGCCAACCAGCACGATGGTGCATTCCGGGATTTTTCGACAGTTGGCGGGGCAGCCTTTCGTATGTGGCTGGCACACTACTTGGGCCCCCAACTACCTGCGGTCGGCCAGCGGCGCACCGTGCCTCGGATCCCGCTACCCTCCGCGACCAGTCTCCCAACACATCCATAACAGTGCGAGTCAGGCCGGTCTTCCTGCAGTGGAACAGCTGTCTCGACCCAACTCCTCTGGTTGGCTACACCGAGCATCGTACCGGAAAACGGCTAGGCCGTACGTCTTTGCCCGGTGGGTGGTCGCAAGCCTTCGGCCAAAACCTACCACCAGTTTGATGTCACCTGATTTGCACCACCCGGGGACCACGTGTAGGGAATCAAATGGGGTAAACTCCTACGGACGTGGGTGACTCAGTCCCCAAATACGTTTATACTTGATATTACAGTCGCTGTCCGCATTCTTTAACATGCGCAATAAATACTCGTCTTTCATTTGCGCGTCAGCGAGTGCACTGTAGTCGAGTACAGTCGGACAGAGAATTGTTTCAACTCGCGACAATGTATCCGCTACTATATTATCAGTACCCTTGATGTGGCGAATATTGTCCGTGAACTCGCTAATAAAAAGTAGTTGACGCGTCCTTCTTGCTATTTCATTGTCATCTTTACTTAATTTTGAAACTGCAGTACACGGTTTGTGGTCTGTATACACTGTCAGAGGGCAACCTTCGAATAATTTGCGAAAATATTTAATAGATCTGTAAATGGCTAGCAGCTCCTTATCATAGGTTGAATATTTTTGTTCCGTAGGGGTTAATTTCTTTGAAAAATAGCCTAACGGTTTCCAAACACCGTCTACCTTTTGTTGCAAAACTGAACCCATAGATATATTAGAGGCATCGGTCATTAACGCAAGTGGAACATCTTGACGAGGATGTGACAGTGTAACGGCCTTCTGCAAACCCGTCTTACATTGCACAAACGCGTTCTCAGCAATATCTGTCCAATGAATTTTAGTCTTATCGTTTTTCTTCGCGTTAATTAAATACTTATTAAGCTCACACTGATACGAAGCCAAATTTGGTAAATGTGGCCTTTAAAAATTTTGCATGCCTAAAAACCGTCTTAATTCGGCTACATTTTCGGGCTTAGGAAAATTCACAATTGCCTGAACTTTCTCATCGAGTGGTCTGATACCATCTACACTAACTTCATGCCCTAAAAACTCTATGCGCGACTCATAAAGACCAAATGGGGTTGTTATGGCTGTCTTCTCTATATCTTCCGGTGCTATATTTACGCAATGATAGGCTCTATTTATGTCTAATTTTGAAAATATTATTTTATTCGCCAACACGTATGTGAAATCATGCAAACGAGGAATTGAGTATCTGTCAGGCTTTGTTTATATCGCGTTTAAACGACGATAGTCGCCACATGGTCTCAATTCACCGCTTTTCTTCGGAACAACGTGAAGTGGACTGGCCCAAGCACTTTTAGATGGCCTACATATACCTAATTCCTGCATAATTCTAAACTCTTCCTTAACTTTCTTATATCTGTCTGGCGCTAAAGGACGAGCGCGAGCATGAACGGGTGGTCCCGTCGTCTCGATATAATGCAACACATTATGCGGAGGAGATTCCCTGAATGACGCTGGTTTTGTGATTTCGGGATACATACACAATAAATCATAATATGGACATCTCTCAATAATAGAATTAACGGAAGACTGTTGCATCTTTACAGTTGCGGCTGATACATTTAAGTTTGTAGTCTGATCTATAAGTTTTCGCTGACTCATATCAACTAATATTGGGGGACAAAAATCTACGCCCAAAATAGGCTGCTTAATATCAGCTATAATAAATTCCCAACGGTACGGTCTACGTAACTTTAGGTTTAGTACAAGCGATTTTACGCCATAAGTAGCAATTTCGGTACCGTTGGCAGCATATAATTTTTAGTCGGAACACCTTAAGTTTTTTAAAATTCTCTTCGTTACCGGTAAGATAGACACGTTCGCGCCTGTATCGACGGGAAAACGCAAACCTGAGTTGTAGTCCATTACTGATAGGCGGCTGCAGGGCACCACAGCGCAGACCTCCGCCGACGACTGCACCGCGCTTATTAGTTTTCCGACTGTGAAGATCTGCCATTTCCCTTTTTGCTGTAATCCCTTTGCTTCCACGCACAAGGATGTACGCAGCGATTGGCTCTATGGCGGTACCGAAAGTGATAACTGCATAGCCAGTCTGGGGAATCCGGTGTGCGATATCTTGATGACGATCTTGAATAGCGCCTCGGATAACAGCTGTTACTTCTTGACCTACCACGCCGCATGTTTGTCAACGTTGCATTGATCTTTGCAATCTCAGCTGTCAACTGCTCGATATCTGCCATAATGTCCATAGATCGAATATGGGGTACGTCCGGAACACCAGTGGTCTTTATCACCGAATTTAATAGTCACTGCAGCACACAATAATCACAAAAGTTAGTACACTGTGGCCCAAAAAACAATCACGTCCGGATTAGACATTTAGGATAGGTACTAAGTTGCGTGTGTTTTGGTGGTCAAATGAAATAACAATTCACGATAAAATAAAACCGTACTATATTGTTCTTTCATAACACTTACATAATTAAATATACTCTAAACTATTATAAGGCCTAACTTAACAGTATGAGTGCGGGCGGGCGACTAGCGTCCTGCCCGTCGTCGTATGTAATGTAGCGCCTGCGTTAATGTAAATAAACAAACTTATCACGTCGGCAGGGGCGCTACAAAGCTATTTTGTCTTAAATGCTAGCACAGCGGCGTGAGATGTTTTCTTGACTTGTGGCATAACTACGAAAATTTTTCATTTTTATTGCAGTTTCGGTTTAACCTTGGCCATAAAATCCATTTTGGTTCAGAGAAGCATAGCCCTACGACGCACTGTTTCCGAATTATTGAACTCCGAATCTTATTTTGCATAAAACGCTCTATATTTCCAAAATGATATCTCGTGCCGTATGGTGCCGGCCGTAAAGAATTCCACCATCCTATGTCTTCCCGTGGGTGTCGTAAGAGGCGACTAAGGGACAAACCAGAGAATGGGCAGCAGCGTTCTCTGTGCTTCTATAACAACCATACTGCGATCGCCAACCCGCCTGCCAAGCGTGGCGATTATGGCAAAAACCCCCCCCATGAATAGCACAAATAAAAAATGGCCCCTAGTGCCCGGCAGCCTGCCTACCCTCGACTACGGTAGCGGTCGAGGTTACGGCATGGCAAGGGGTGCCAAGAATCTCCGGACGGGATCCGGCTACCCCAACAAACACCGACGACTGGACCTGGCAACATACAACACGCGCACACTTCGGACCGACGAAAAGATCACCGAACTCGAAGAGGAATTGAGCAGGTTGCGATGGAGTATTATAGGGTTATCTGAAGTCCGAAGAGAGGGGGAGGACTCGATAATCCTCAAATCCGGCAACCTGCTCTATTTCCGAGAGGGTGACCGGCAGTCCCAGGGTGGTGTCGGGTTTATCGTCCACAAGTCCCTTGTGAACAACGTGGTGAAGATCGAGAGTGTGTCGACCAGGGTGGCGTACCTGATACTCAGAATATCCGCAAGATATTCGCTGAAGGACATACAGGTCTACGCCCCAACCTCGGCACACCCCGACGACGAGGTAGAGACCATGTATGAGGATATCTCCAGAGCCATGCATGGTTTCAAAACTCACTTCACCGTTGTCATGGGGGACTTCAACGCGAAACTGGGCAAACGAGACGAGGATGAGCTGCAAGTGGGGCAATTTGGAGTTGGACGTCGGAACCACCGGGGTCACCTACTGGCCAGTTTTATGGAGAAGGAGGGCCTCTATCTGATGAACTCCTTCTTCAAAAAGCGTGAACATAGGAAGTGGACCTGGCAGAGCCCCGATGGTGCAACAAAAAATGAGATCGACTTCATCATGTCAACCAGGAAGCAAATGTTCAATGATGTCTCTGTGATCAATTCGGTAAAAACCGGGAGTGATCACCGCATGGTAAGAGGCACATTGAACATTAATATTAAGCTTGAAAGGTCTCGACTGATGAAGTCCACGCTCCGTCCAGCACAGATTCAGGTCCAAAACCCCGAGAGCTTTCAGCTCTAACTCCAGAATCGTTTCGAGTGCCTAGGGAGCTCAGTGGACGAATACAATGACGGGTTCGTGGAAGCTGTCCATACGGTCGGGTCTATGTTTTTCAAGACCCGTCGTACAGATAGAAACAAAAAGCTCTCTGATCCTACTCTCAAGCTTATGAAGGAGAGGCGTGAGATGATCCTGCAGTCTTCAGATGAGGCGTGCAAATATCGGCAGCTCAATAGACAGATCTCTAAATCCTTGAAAAGAGACCTCCGCCGCTTTAACACCGAGCGTATTAAAGACGCGATTGAGCGAAATAAAGGCTCCAAGGTATTTGCAAGGGATCTGGCTATTGGGCAGAGCCAGCTCACGAGACTGAAGACCGACGATGGCAGGATCGTATCCGCCAAACCGGAGCTTCTGAGGGAGATCGAGACATTCTATAGGCAGCTGTACACATCAATCAGCAAGCCCGTTGCGAGTCTAGCAAACGACCCAAGAGCTAGATTGACCCGACACTATACCGAAGATATCCCGGACGTCAGCCTGTACGAGATTAGGATGGCTCTGAAACAGCTTAAAAACAACAAGGCGCCGGGTGATGACGGAATCACGGCTGAACTCCTGAAGGCGGGTGGAAAACCGGTCCTTAAGACCCTTCAGAAGCTGTTTGATGCCGTCATACTCGAGGGCAAAACGCCACAGGCATGGTGCAGGGGTGTGGTGGTACTCTTCTTCAAGAAGGGCGACAATGCCCGACTGAAGAACTATACGCCCATCTCACTTCTTAGTCATGTCTACAAGTTGTTTTCAAGAGTCATCACGAATCGTCTCGCGCGCAGGTTTGACGATTTCCAGCCTCCCGAACAAGCCGGATTCCGAAAAGGCTTTAGCACCGTAGACCACATACATACGCTGCGGCAGGTCATACAGAAGACCGAAGAGTATAACCTGCCTCTCTGTTTAGCGTTTGTGGACTACGAGAAAGCCTTCGATTCGTTCGAGACTTGGGCAGTACTGCAATCTCTCCAACGGTGCCAGATCGACTACCGGTACATTGAGGTGTTGAAGTGTTTGTACAAAAACGCCACCATGTCAGTCCGTCTTCAGGATCAGACCTCGAAACCAATCCTTCTCCAGCGCGGCGTGAGACAGGGAGACGTCATTTCTCCGAAACTGTTCACTGCTGCGCTGGAGGATGTCTTCAAGGTTCTGGATTGGAAGTCGCTTGGCATCAACGTTAATGGCGAGTATATCACTCACCTTCGGTTTGCCGACGACATAGTGGTCATGGCTGAGACCATGGAGAGCCTCAGTACAATGCTCGATGACCTCAATAGAGCTTCCGAAAGAGTGGGTCCTAAAATGAACATGGACAAAACCAAGGTCATGATGAATGCCCATGTAACACCCACTCCTATCAAGATCGGAGACTGTTTACTTGAAGTTGTAGATGATTATGTCTACCTGGGACAAACGATCCAGTTGGGTAGATCCAACTTCGAGAAAGAGGTCAACCGTCGAATCCGACTCGGCTGGGCAGCGTTCGGGAAGTTGCGTGGTATCTTCTCGTCCAATTTACCGCAATGTCTCAAGACAAAAGTCTATGACCAGTGTGTGTTGCCAGTGATCACCTATGGGACCGAGACGTGGTCGCTCACAATGGGCCTTATCAGAAAGCTTAAAGTCACCCAAAGGGCAATGGAGAGGGCTATGCTCGGAATTTCCTTGCGTGATCACGTCAGAAATGATGATATCCGCAGGAGAACCAAAGTTACCGACATAGCCCGAAGAATTGCCAAACTTAAGTGGCAGTGGGCAGGGCACATTGCTCGCAGAACGGATGGCCGTTGGGGCCGAAAAGTTCTGGAATGGCGACCGCGAACCGGAAGACGATATGTTGGAAGGCCTCCCACTAGGTGGACCGATGACCTGGTTAAGGTTGCGGGAAGGCGCTGGATGCGAGACGCACGGGATCGGTCAATGTGGCGACGCCTGGGGGAGGCCTATGTCCAGCAGTTGACGTCTTTCGGCTGAAATGATGATGATGATGATGATGATATCTCGTTAACGGTATGTCCTAGACAAAAAATAACCAAAATTTAGTCCCCCCTTTGCTGCCTCCATGCTAGCAGCATCCCAACATGAATTTATGAAAAGGTTGTTTTTTTTTACGTTGCATGGTTTTCCACTTGAACTACAAATTCTTAACAGAAAATGTTTTTGGTCATGACATGTTATGTTAAAATATGTCATGTCTTACAATTTGTCTTAAATGCTAACACGGGACAACCATGTGACCAGCGGCGTAGCTACCTAGGGGCTAGGCGGGGCAGTGCCCCGGGGCCCTTAAGCTCAGGGGGCCCCCGAATCCTTACATACCAGAAAATCTCGATCGAACGGAACTTTTGAAAATTTCTCCCATTTTCATAATAAATATGACAGGTTGCAACCCGACTTTAATTTATATATTTAAAAATTTAAGTTAAGAGAAATTCGAAAGTTATACCTAGGGAATTCCTCTAATTTTTTCTGTAGGTTGGCAGTTTTGCCAATTTGACGGATAGCGATATGTGCATTTTATTATTCATCGATGCGCGTTTTATTGTCAATCCGAGTCAAGATATTTTTTTCGAGAACGGGTAAAACATTAATGCTGTATGTATCAGGAGTAAGTAAGTAATTGACATTAGTCAATAAACATTTTAGTACTGGTCAATATAATGATTCAATTTTATTTGATTTTAGTGCCACTCATATTGATGTTCGTTACGTCAATTAATCATGTCAAATCTATAGATTTCGGCTACTCATTGTATAACGCGAAATATCGTGAAAAAAATGCAGGTCACCTGCAGTAGGTACATTAATTCAGGCCCGCGCGCGAGGAGATCGTTCTTGGGCTCCACCGTTAAATGTGGTAACACTAGCGGCGATAAAATGTTTGCCGGGGATTCCCCAACAACGTCTTGTAGCGTATCATTTGGTTTTTTCCTTCCTTTTACTTTTAACGTCGTCAGTAAACAGTGAGTACCTACTCGAGCACAATCTAATATAAATATTGAATAAATTAATTAGAAAACCAAAATTATGGACAAAAAGAAGAAACCCAGTGGCGCATTTAAACGCAAACAACGCCAAGAAAGAAAAGATAGTAAACAAAAATCGCCCAAAATTTACAAGTTTTTAAAGTAGCTTAGCATTTTTAAAGTATGTATATTTTAGTACATTATGATTTATGTTTTTTTTTTATTATTTTCTATAGGCTTGCGCTTGACCACTATCTCACCTGATGGTAAGCGATGATGTGGTCGACGGTAAAGTACGCTTGCCTAGAAAAAACCCATTCACAGACCCCTAGATTGTAGCTATCGGGAAACACAGACTCCGACAGGGAATTCCACTCCTTAGCTGTACGCATAATAAAAGTGTCCCCAAAATGTTTTGGGCGTATAGGTGGGATGTCCACCATGTACCGATGACGCATCGCCGTATGTCTGGTAATCCGATGATGGAACAGGCTGGGCGGAATTAAATCATGCAATTCCATCGCACACTCCCCAAAATGCAACCGATAAAAAACCTTTGACTTGACCAGTGCCTCATTGCCGATGAGTCTCTTGGCCCGCTTTTTTTATAAGTGCGAATTATCAAAGCGCACGTATGTCATACGACGTTTTATAATATATTTGCGAGGCAATAAACAAAACTCGGACTTTCTTAAACGAATAAATCTTTAATCACTTGTCGTTTTAGAAATGCCAGCAAGTTGGAGTATGACTTGATATCAATACCATGTTTTGTTCATGATTTTTCGGGCAGGAGGCCTAGAGTAGCCTTTTTCGCTGCCTCTGAGACTTCTGGCGGTGTCTAATTTATAAATTCATCATTACTTGACGACATTTTTAAATAAAAACAATACAGCGAAAAGAAAAAGAGCGCGGAATAATTTTTACTTGTTCATAAATTAGCGATGCGCGCGCATTAGTGCCAAAAACAGCCAGTATTAATAATAAAGTAAATTAATATTTTTGTGTTTTGTTACAGATAAATGGTTATAATGTGGTCAAAATTAATTAAATTAAAGAATTAAATGTTTATTTATTATATTTTTTTCTTTATTTATATCTCCCAAAGTTAATTTTATTCATATTGACCACTTTTCTGACATAAAAACTCTTTGCTAAGATTAAAAAAATTACCGCTCGTTTTAGACGGAGCATCTTGATAAACCGTGCGTTTTACATTACAATAACGCACAAGTACGTAATGAGATGCATTATATTAGAGATATTGAAATTGGTTAAATAAGAGTTACGAGCAAATGTGTTATAAAATATTTTTACCTAACCAGTTTAGATAGCAGTGGGGCCCCATTTTTTTATTTGCCCCTGGGCCCTTGGGTACGCCACGCATTTGACATAGTTTAAAGGTGCGACATGCCTTTCTTGTTGCTGACTTCATAGTGCGACATAATCTGAATAGACGATCAAATAAAATAATACGTATAAAAGTGTGCCGTTCATACAGATAAACAACGTTTTAATTTTGTTGGGAGCAATTTATTATTTGACCCACGACCATAGTCTTATGCACACTTTATTTTTCTTTGTTTGTTTCATAACATAGTGTTTGTTAGAAAGATATAATTATTGTGAAAATATTAATAATTGTAAAAAAGTAATAATCAAAATAAAAATAATAATTAAAATAACAACATAAAAATTACAATTATAAATAAAGTTATAATATAGAATTAATTAATAAAACTGTAACATTTAAATTAATAAGCATTGATCACCACACACATAAAATAAAATTTATTGCCATTTGGTACAGTAATTAGGTTTTTTTTTTCTTCTATAAAATTTTACTACCACCTCCGAACGAAAGTGATACATTTTTCTCAATCATCTGTCAAAATGTGACATTTGTGACAAAATGGGTGCGCCTGTATTAGCAATTAAGACCCGGTGAGTCCCTAATAAACGTCAGGAATTTTTTTCATGCCGCCGGTGCTAGTATTTAAGACAAAATGGCTTTATCGCCCAAACTGCAATAAAATGTGTGACTCAAGCCATGTCACAGTAGGCCGTGCTTGTGCTCGCCGGGCAGCAACAAGAAAGGCATGTCACGCCTTTAAAATATGCCACATGTTTGACCCGTGCTAGCATTTAAGACAAATTGTAAGACATGTCATAATTTATCATGTCTTGTCACAAATTTCTTTGGTACGCCCATGTTCGCTCCGCTGCAAGCCTAAGTACCTACGTATTAAAAAGCTAACCGTCTGCATTAAACATACGTTGATAATAACGTAAGTATAAAAGGATTACTTATGTAATAGGTATGGTACAGAGGCCGAGTTCGACCGGCTGGTACTGTTAAAATACATACCTATTGCTTATGTAATCCTTTTATACTTACGTTATTATCAACATATGTTTAATGCAGACAATTAGCTTTTTAATACGTAGGCACTTAAGCTTGCAGCAATGGTAAATTATTTTTTTAATGATATTCATATAACAACACAGCAGAAGGTAGGTACTTACTATACAGGAAAATAATTATTAGAGTGCCTACCTACCCACGGCATTAACAAAGGTATTATAGGCCATGGGTAACGAAATGTATTTTTATTCTTGTTATGTGACTAGGTACACAATTTGTATAAAAATTAAAGATAGTGAACTATTGTTATTACTATTCCGACATTCATAAACTTATATGCACGAGTGTACTGCTCAATACCATTGACAACTTAATTTGGTCGGGTTATACGCGAAGATTTAGTATGGAAAAGTAATGAAAGCTAATTTCTCTTAAAATACTACACTTAGGTATCTGAATTTTTGGTCGCTATTACTTCTGTAGGAGTAGTAATTTTTGTATAAATTTGGGAAGAAATCACTAAGTTTTTAATAGGGAAATCTTGAAATGAAAATTTAACACCGTGACTACCGCCACCCCACCAATGGCATGGTATATCTCGTAAACTACTGGAGTACTAGTTGTGAATTTTGAGTACTAATATTTTCTTGCACGGTAGTAATTTTCTATGTAGGTTTGAGGAAAGCGACAAGCTCCTCAAACTTGGAATTAACATTCAAAGTCGTGGTTCTGCTGAACGAGAGAGCGAAAGTTATCATCGTTGATTTCTCGGTAAATACAAATATTTCAGTTGTTTTTGTTACGAAATCACATTTATGGGTAGTAATTATTTGTATACTTAGAATAGCTGTAGCTTGCCCCCTTTTTCGGCGCTCAGGTGGTCCTGCTGAATGGATCGTGACTACCGCAGGACCACCTTCAAAGTCGATTTTCTCAACTCACTACTACGGTACCAATTTTGTTGTTCGAGTACTAATTGGTTCCAATTGAGTAGTAATTATTTACCAATTATGGAAGCGATTGGCGTCGTGCGGTAGTCACGGACATAAGATCTGTCACCTTTTTGAAGTTGTCAGTGTTGTCACTCGCTAGTGTCAGTCTGGATTCTGGAACCGATAGTACAGTCAGTCCAACGAAAGAAGTTCCGTAGACGCGGCGCTAGTTTCTATGCGACTGTACGCTATCCTCTAACAAATCTTGTTAGTTCCGTGTATTTCCGCGGGACTTTTTTCGTTGGACGGACTCTACCTACCCAATATTTTCTCTGTGGTAGGTTCTGTGGTTTGGCATCTGTCAATCTCCGTAATGTCATACACCGTTTAATTGAGAGTTGTGTTACGACAATGTGCGAAATTTCTATGTATTTATGAAAGAAATTTAAACCGAAAGTAAAATTTAAAGTTACACTATGGGGTCCCGACAAATTACAGAGAAATCTCTTTCTATGTTGAGGTCCCTACCAAGGATTTCGCTTGGTAATATTCGCGACAATCCTAATTGTAGGAAACCTGTGAGTATTTGCATTTGTGTTGAAAAAGTAAAAATATTGTTTTCCTGTCCTATCCAAAACTTAAGATTTCTTTATTGGATTTCAGGCTAAACGGGGCCGCGCCCAACATGGTGGTGATAAGCATGGAGCTGGTAATAAGGGTTCAGGTCAACGCCAGAATTTTATGAGGCTAGGTTATGAAACTGGAAATAATCCTTTTTATTTGCGGGTTCCCCAAGAACATTATTACAGAGGCCACCAGTAAGTCACACTATAGTTAGTTTTTAGGGTTCCGTACCCAAAGGGTAAAAAGGGGACCCTTTTACTATGATTCTGCGGTCCGTCTGCCTGTCTGGCACCAGGCTGTATCTCATGAACTGTGATAGCTAGACAGTTGAAATTTTCATAGGTGATGTATATCTATTGCTGCTATATCAACAAATACTTAAAACAGAATAAAATAAATATTTAAGTGGGGCTCCCATACAACAAACGTTTGTTGCGATTATGGTACGGAACCCTTCGTGCGCGAGTCCGACTCTCACTTGGGGGGTTTTTTAACTTCCTTTTAACATAACTAATAAAGACCACGTACAAAGGTCCATTTGAGGGACCAAGTGCGGAAACCAAACCCCCCTAACATAGAACATAACTAATAAAGCTTGTTTACCTGTTATTGCTCATATTAAATGCCATAATGCCTTTTCTACGGTTCATATTTTTAGTTTCTAATGCAAGTCAAAAACTCATACAATACTATAACTTGTTCAAAATGACATTTGTATATTGATATTATTTAGCATTTTTCACTACAACAGTAAAAAAATAATTGTATGTTATTTCAGCCTAAGGAGAGAATATCCACCATTGTCCTTACAACAGCTGCAGCATATGATTGATAAAGACTGTTTAGACGTTAACAAACCGATAGATATTGCAAGTATTGTTAAGTCAGGCATTTACAATTTTTTCCCGGACCAAAAGCAGTTTGGTATTAACCTCACAGATGAAGGTGCCGATCTTTTTGCAGCCAAGATAAATATTGAAGTACAATGGGCTAGTGAACAAGTAATTGCTGCTATTGAAAAAAATGGTGGAGTAATTACAACTGCTTATTATGACCCACATAGCCTTTTCTTGCTCAAGAACCCAAAAAAGTTTTTTGAGTCAGGACAAGCTATTCCAAGGAGAATGATTCCACCACCTGATGCTATTGAATATTATACCAGTGCTAAAACACGTGGGTATTTAGCTGATCCTGAAGAAATATCCAAGGAAAGACTAAAATTGTCTCAAAAATATGGGTACAAGCTACCCAACATGGGAAGTGACCCAAATGACCAAATGTTGAGCGAAAGGAAAGATCCTAGACAAATATTTTATGGTTTAGAGCCTGGATGGGTAGTAAATTTGAAAGACCAATGTATTCTTAAACCTAAAGATCAAGAACTGCTGCAATTCTTCAAAATATAAGTGCAATAAAGAATATTCATTGTAATAAAATAGGTACTTAGATCTAATTATGGTTTTATTTCTATAAATTAATATTGCTTTGGGATATCATTTTGATATGGGACTTTGGTAGATCATATCCTAGTTAAGGAAAGTGGCGTCTTTAGCCCATATAGCGCCCGTGTGCAATCATCACCCTAGCGCCTAAGTGCGCGGTCAAAATGGAATGGGTACAAATAACACCACATTACCACAAACTGTCAAATTACCCCAATAGATAATAAACTCTACTGTTTGGATATTAAATTGAAAATCGATTGAAGAAATTTGTCAGTTTTGGATGCCATGACATGCAGTTGACTGTGTTTAGAATTATACAGGATGTTTACCCTAACAAGCCAAAACGTACCCATGTTAACATGTCTAATATAGATGTTATTATATCAATGTAAAAAAATGGAAAATATAAAAAAATACAACTTTTCATACTAAATCAATCAGCTGATAGGTGATTTTTTATGGAGAGTCAAATTTTATTTTACAATTTCCATTTATTGACATTGTCAACATGTTAACATGGGTAGGTACGTTTTGGCTTGCTAAGGTGTTCACCAATCACCTTGTATTTTCTTCAACAGTGAACGGAGTAGCGGGTTCAAAACTGCAAATGATGTATTTTCAAATGATGCCGGGAAACAACAGGGGGCTGACCATAAGCTCTTAGAGTAACGTTATTTTGAGTGTCCCTTTTTTACAGTCGAACTATGATAGTTTTGACACGTCAGGGTACGGGGACAGATACACCACAAACACTAACACAAATACTGGGCCTCGCATCAAGCTTCCCACATCTGTCAAATTTCTTCATTCTAAGGGTTCTATCAGACAGAGAGCGGTTAAGCGTTCAGGGGTCAGTTTTGCGTTCGTTGTGTTGTATGTTGTATTACGTTACATAGATATATCCACACAGTAAGCATTTTGACTTACTGACCGCGTCGGTCAACCAGAACGTACGCTTTCTCGCGATCACTTCCGTTTCGGTGACCAAATTGGAAGGAAGATTGAGACTGAAAAGCTAATTATGTTAGTTAGTGAAAGGCTTTTTTTGTACGATACGAAGAATAACGATTACAATAAAATACCGAGGAAAAGTAGCACCAATCTTTCTTTTGCTGAAATGGCTTTCTTCTAGTTATTGTCATCCGAAAAGAATTATACAAAACTAGCTTCTGCCAGCGGATTCGACCGAATGAAAGTCGAAAATTATGCCGTGTAAACATATTCCCGGGATAAATCAAAATCAAATGTTTTTTATTTCACATAGGCCTACATGGGCACTTATAAAACGTCGACAAAAGGTGCACGGTTCGGGTTGGTCGTTTCCTATGGAGAAGAACCAGCAAGAAACGCCACGGTAACTCTTTTAAAAAAAATTGGTTTGTTTTTAAAATATTTCCATGTTACAGCATTAGTGCTTAGATATGGGGGGACAACGTAGGCCCGACAATAAGTAGTAAGAAAAAAAAAAGTTCGTATAAACGAGATATAGAGTTAACAAATGTTAACAAGCTTCTAGAAATCTAGAAGGCCTACAATGTTCACAGTTTCACACATTCACAAAACAATCGGTAAAAGAATCTAGTTATACAAAAATAAAAAAATAAATATACCAAGACTAAAAACATGTGGCACAAATGTTGTTATAGTGCTGTAACTATTCTTAGCAAAGGGCTATAAAGATTATTGAAATCATTGTAAAAAGTCTAATTATCAGAATGAAAAATAAAAAAATATGAGAATGAGAATAGTTAGAGACATCCACATATTTGTGCCGTTTGAGAGTTACCAGGGAAGCCGCATGCGCAGAAGGAGCTAAACCCAAAAAAATTATCTTCAACGTAGTCCTTGATTTTATAATATGCTTTTTTATTAAGGACACGTTTGATGTAGTTTTTGAACTTTCCATCGGTCAATTCTATAACTGACTTTGGCAATATATTAGTCGAAACATTTTGAAATAAAGTGATCTGTGAAGTTAGATGTGATGACTTCTGGTAGATCTCGTTTCACAGTTTTATTGGGCATAGCTGGCCAGTCTTTTTCGTCATTTAACAAAAATTGTGGGCCTGACTACCACAAAGAACACTCGCTGATAAGGTCAGCCTTCAGCCCACGAGAAACAAGATCTGCCGGATTGTCTCTAGACGGCACGTAACTCCACGTATGACCTGTAGTGCTCTCCTGTAGCTCGTTGACTCGATTGCGCACGAAAGGTTTTAATTGGCTCGGTGAAATAGCTAGCCAACTCAACACTATTGTTGAATCGCACCAAAACCTGCAATAAGTTACAGGTAAAGTAATAGAGCTCTGAACCTTAACACACAGCCTTGCGCCTAGCAACGCCCCACAGAGCTCGAGATGTGGAATGGTAGTGGGCTTTATTGGTGCTACACGATTTTTTGATGCAAGAAGTTGTACCTTAACTGAGCCTTGCCTGTTCACCGACCGTAGATACACGCAACAACCAAAAGCTCTCTCTGATGCATCTGTAAACACATGAATTTCATGCGATATAGCATTGTCACATACAACCCATCTTGGAATTTTTAGATTATTTAAACATGGAAGAGTGTTAACAAAATTGTACCAAAAATTGCTTATAGACTCTGGCACCTGCTCATCCCAGCCACATTTGGCTAACCATAATTTCTGCATTACGATTTTCGCCTCGACTACACAAGGACCAACCAAGCCTAATGGGTCAAATATTTGACTGATGACTGACAAAACTTGGCGTTTAGACACCTGTTTCTCAGCATCAATACAAATAGAAAACGATAAATAATCTGTCTCGCATATCCAACGTAAACCTAATGTTTTCGAGGCCGCGTTCTTATCTTCAGACAATTTTAGACAATCTAAAACTGCTGAGCTGTTACAAATCTGATCTAAAATTGACGAATTATTAGATTGACATTTTCTTATATGAAAATTCGCTGATGCTAAGACAGATATAACCTCCTTGACCATTTCTACTACGTCTGAAACTGAATTTCCCCCTGACAGGTAATCGTCGACGTAGAAGTCACGCTCAATTGAAGACTTGACGGTTGTACTGGTAGCGGCATTAGCCAAACTGACTAAGCACTTTGTTGCTAAGTATGGGGTGGAAGCTGTGCCGTAGGTCACAGTATTAAGACTGTACGTCTTTAACGGTAACTTAGGATCTGTCCTGAAAATGATTTGCTGCAAAGCACGCTGAGAAGGTGTAACAGCAATGGCACGAGAATCTTAGCTATGTCACCAGAGTGTATTGCCGAAATCTTAACAGGATTGATAATAGGTCTTCTTGGATAGTCGGGCCAACCATCTGGATTTGATTGAATGACACACCCGACGTGGTTGCCGCTGAGGCATCAAAGACTGCTCGTAATTTCGTTGTCGAGCTGGACTCTTTGATGACCCCATGATGAGGCAAGAAATACTCAACATTGTCACCTGAATGAGGCTTCCTAGATGTTTGATTTTCTGTCATGTGTCCAAGACGCTCGTACTCCTGCATGAAGGCAACGTAATGCTTTTTGAAACTTGGATCACGCAGGAAACGATGTTCCAGTGACAGAAATCGTCGCTTAGCCATTTCATATGACTCGCCTAAAATGGTAGGATTGTCCTTTAAAGGAATTTTCACAACAAAACGACCCTGATCATCCCTAGTAGTATTATGACGAAAGCTTTCTTCGCACGCACGTTCCTCCTGTGACAAAGCATGTTTGGATGGTACAGAATCTATTTCCCAAAACCTGTTGAGGTTATTATTTAATTCATCCATAGACACGTTGCAATAGTGTGACTGTTTATTAGAGAATGAACGCAATGGAACTGGTCCTGAAACTATCCATCCGAGTCTTGTTGCGTGAAGTTTGGGTTGATTCCTACCTAGATTCATAGATGAGGAACCTAAGACATTCCAAAACACTTCCGCGCCAACAAGAATGTCAATTACAGACGGAATATGGAATGTTGGGTCAGCTAATTGAATGTCTGTTGGAATGTTGATTTTGCCAAAATCTACAACTGAAGACGGCAGTATCCTCGTAATTTCAGGTAATATGATACAAGTGATAGTTTCCCTGTAGCCACCATTCCGAGCCTGAATTGTAAATCTACAAGACTGTGTGCTATTAGATGTTTGCTTGTTTATACCTGATATTGTGGAGTTAGCGTTACGTCTAGGCAATCCCAGCTTGTGACACAGTGTTTCAGTGATAAAATTGGCTGTGCTACCGTTATCTAGCAGGATCCTGGCGTCGAACTTCTCACCTCGGTTGCTGACCACTGTCACCAGAGCTGTGGAAAGTAAAACAGAACGGGTAGTACTTTCTGCAGTGTCACTTGACAGTACAATGTTTTCTGAAGTGCCCTTTTGTAATTGTGCACCTCCAGAAACGTCAGTTAGTAAGCTGGGTAAAGCAACACTAGGCATTGGATCTTGTACATTTGGATTAGACTTAAAAGCGTGTTATGCCTGCGGTTACAATATTTACAGTGGGACAATTTACAATGTTTACTTGAATGACCAGGACGCAGACAATTAAAGCACACATTAAGCTCCTTCACCTTTGCCAAACGATTTTCTAGTGACAACTTACGAAACTCTTCGCACACAAACATAAAACGACCCTTACTGCACAACGGACATTTACATTCCTTTGTATATTTTTTATTATTATTAGTTTTGTTTTTAGTTAAATTATCGCTTTTGTTAGTATTCTGTATATTTACTATGTGACTGTTAGTGCTGCTGTCTAACTTTTCTTTTGCCGATTCACTATTAGTCCAGTAGCCAGAAGAATATACCCTTTGATAATTCAAAAGTTTTATCAACAATTTGGGTATTGCGGGGCGCGGTGTAGGTATGTCACAGAGGCCCACATCATAAACGGACTCTTCTGATGATTTTTAGAAAAACATTACCGCGCAAATTCTTATTTCAAACTGGCGTCTAGTATCTGACATATCGTTCACTGTTATTTTGCCTATGAATGCAACCTTATTGCTACGATAATAAAGATCACTAAAATAGGTAATCTGGCATGTGTTATACAAGCCTTCCCCGTGCTAATCGAATAAATATTAAAATTATGTCTGGTACCACAGAACAAAGAAGAAAGGCGTTTTTTCTGTTCTGTGTCTGGTACTGTACGACTGCCCCATATAAGAACGCAGTATATTTTTATAATGGTTTTATACCCTGATAATCTTATTTAGATTAATTTAATGAGTTTTAATATGCTGCGATGGACTGTGTAATTTTAACCAGGAAATTTATAATTTGAATTGAGATTTGGTGCTTTAATTAATACATTTTATCATTATTTACTATCGGAAAGTCCCTTCAAATTGTAAAAACACCTTAAATTAGCAAATGTCCGGTACTTAATAGGTATTGAATTATCTTGTTTAGAGATATGTAAAATATTTAATAGATTTAGGACACCATTAATATCATTTGTATTATTACGTACAGTTCACCCGTAAGCCTTGTTTAGTACTCGCTTATTTATTTTTTTCGTTTAGTTACCTAACACAAGATGACATTCCATAGGCTTATTCAAATAATATTTTTGCGCTTTTCTGGAATATAATATTTTATGGCATTTACTAGGTTTTGATGTACAGCAATCGTGTGGTAAGGTCACGTGGTGCCGATTTTTCGTTATAATAGAGTTTAAAAACTAATAGATAGGGCGCAATAGACACGAACACGATGTAAAATTTATCTACCTTTAAAATAAAAAAATGTTCTAAATCTTGGTAAGCGTATCACAAAATTGACACCTAAACTTGCCGGACTCACTAGGGTTGCTTCTATATTGATTCTGAATAAAAAAAAAATGAGTAGGTAATATTTTACAAACATGTATTTAACATCGATTTGTATAAGCATACATCATATCATGCTTACAGTGTCATCTACTAAGGCTTAGTGGGTAACACTGCCTTTATTGTATTAGGCCTTAAAACCAGCGATGTAGTCAATGTAGTTGTGACAGTTGCACCGGTTATAAGATGTTTGATATTTCTACAGTCACATCTGTTTGGAAAACGCATTTGCTTGGACTTTTCCCTAATATGTTGGGGTTGACTTCCACTGTTTTCAGTCGAACCAGACGCATCTGAATACCAGTGTTTTATATGAAGTGACTGCCTACCCTGCCAACCCAGATTATACGGTAATCCTACTGGATAATACGGTACCCTTTTGTTAGGGTGGCCGCAGACTTTCGGGTTTCTGACGACCCGTAACGACTGTCAAAGATTCACGATACGGAGAATTTTATTATTCTGTCATCTCGATATACTGTCAGCACGGCAGGTACGACTATTCCGTGTTCTGTGAATATTTCTTTCTTATTATTTTTATAGGAACAAAGAAGTTAGAAATCGTATTCGACCTTAACATTAAAAATAACAAATTGCCATAAAATTAGATTTTATGAACGAGGTTTAAATACTGATGTGACAGTAATGAAATGGTTTCGCGCCTCATTCAATACATTCAGAGTGGAGTGTCACTGCGCCTCGCAATACCCAATTTTATTTGATTTATTAAACTAGCATAGCACATAAGTGTTTAAACTTTTGTATGGTGGCAGAGTTTATTATTTCGAATATGTAGGCGCAAATTTATAAACTTAAATTCAATATTTCGCAAATCACAATGTAAAAATACAATAACCTGTGCAGCATTATACTTAGTTGTTAGAACTTTTGTTGTAAGGTATAACTAATCCATCTACGCATATAGGAAATGATTTGAAAACTTAAATCTTTTATTGAAAGAGTTACGAACCATTTTCAGTTTTCCATTGTTCCACAGTACGTATCTGTTAGCATTTTCACTAATATAAAGTTTAGATAGTACTAATAAAGAAACATTAAATTACATCAATTTAAATTTTATATTATTGTTATAACACGAAATAATAGGAAAAACCTACTTTATGCCTATTGCATCATTCTAAACTGTTAGCATTTTAGTACATAGCGTTGAATTCACATAAGGTATCCACCCAGCGAAAATAACAAACTTTTGAATTATCAAAGGTTATGTGGAAAATAATTGTATCCCTATTGGACTATATGCTCAACTGTTTCTAACAAATCAGCCCTCCTACTAACAAACGAACAAAATTCTGACAAAGTAGGAGATTTGGGTAAGGAATTGCTATATTGTTCCCAGTCTCTGTTAGTTACTTTGTCGAGTCGACTACTCATCATAATCACCACCAGTGTACTCCACTGGTCAGTGGGCTCGTTCAGCGTTTTCAAAGCTCTAATTTGTTTATTTATATTATCTATGAACTGACGTAAAGCTACACAAGACTCTTTATACACTGCTGGGATATTGAACAATGCCTGCACGTGGTTATTTACTAAAAGCCTACTGTTGTCATATCGCTCACATAGCAAATCCCACGCCAATTGATAATGCTCGCCTTTGAAATCTATGTTTTTAATAATTTGTTGAGCATCTCCCTTGAGCGATGCACGTAAATAATGGAACTTGCTTTAGGATACTATGTTGCGTGTGTTCTGGTGGTCAAATGAAATAACAATTCACGATAAAATAAAACCGTACTATATTGTTCTCACATCAAACTTACAACAAATAATTTTTACTATAATTAATTTTTACTCTAAACTATTCTACAACCTAACTTATCAGTATGAGTGCATATGAACGACTGGCAAGTGAAGTGGCGTCCTGTGCCCTCTTATGTAATGTAGCGCCTGCGTTAATGTAAAAAAAACAATCTTATCACTTCAGCAGAGGCGCTACATCATTCCTCCCCAAAAAATAAATGAAAACAAGTAAACTTCGATATAAACCAAAAATAGAACAGTTAACTTATATTACGATTCACAAATCGCCGGGACTTATTCTCTATAATTTCTTACGTAAGTTGTCAAAAAAATATAAGTTCTAACAATTCAAATGTAAACAAAAGTTGCCATACTCGAATTATCAATAACAATAAAAAAATTCAAGCATCTCTGTTGTTCATGCTAACGCGGCACTTATGGTTAACATAAATATTCTCTTATCTGGATACTTCATAAGTTCATATGGCTAGCGCGTTGTGCGCTCAAGTAGTGCTTAGAAATATACTTCTAAGTAAGTAAAAAATATTTCAAACACTTTCGAATCACTTGTATAAACAATGACGACATCACACAATCTGTAAAAGAGCACTCAGCACGTAATATTTATTACACATAATTTATGTTTCCCTTTACCACTTATAAACTGTTGCACTTAATACGACGCTTATTCGAAAAGCTATCCGTACTGCTGTGTTTCAGGGTGACAATATTTCACTATTACTAGATATTCTAGATATACAAGTTTAGGCTTTTTTACGGTTCACAATGTTAAACTGGACTACTTTAAACAATTAATAAAATGGATGAGAATTGTGAAGATGACACTTTACACATATATAGCTATGCACGTGCACTTACATAGTATGCATGTATGTATGTCCCTTCAACATCCTCTCCCAAAATTAAAAATGAAATCAACAACAATTAATTAAAAAAAATAAACAATATGTATCTATGTGTATAAACTAACGCATTCATAGATTCAATTATTCTAACTTATAAATAAACTTATACAATTTAATAGTAAACTAATATTATGTTCTATTTGTCTATAGTATCCCAACGCAAAAACGCACCTACATTACAGCATGTCATTCAACCCGCGTTATACAATATCAAATCTTATTCTGTATGTAATAGGGTTTATAATTCTAATCTAATAATTACTTTCTTAAGTAACAGAAAACCAATTGCATATTGTTCTTGTCATCCCACGATATTCAAATCGTAAACTATTACATAAATCTACCTAACTTAATTTACGGTTTGCGAATACCTAGTCCGCAAACCTTACAGGTCGTCGTATTACCCTACCGCTTCGCAAAATTTGCGGTTCATGTTGCGTACTTTTCTGCGTATCGGGCAATTGCGTTGTGGGAATATTGTCATCCTTAACTTCCAATTTGTCATAGACAGGAGAACTTTGTTCGTTAATCGTGAAAGCTGGTTTCAATCGATCGATTGAGATACGAGCTTCGCGATCGGGCAATTGAATTTTAAAAACTTTAGAATCACGTTCAAGTACCTTAAAAGGACCGTCATAAGGTGGTTTAAGTGATTTGTGAACGGCATCGTCCCGAACAAATACGAATTCTGTATTTTGTAAATCGGGATGTATGAATATCTTCTTAGAACTAAGCTTATTTCTAGTAGGACTATAAGAACTAATAGTTTCACGAATATTTTTAATCAAACTATATGGATCGTTGTTATGACTATCATTGGATCGTTCATAAAACTCGCCAGGTAAACGTAAAGATCTACCGAATGCTAACTGCGCGGCACTGACCCCACTATCCGTGCGAATGCGCATGCTGAACAACGCACTGGGCAGTTGCTCTAACCAATTGGTATTTTCGTGCAAACGTGTCATGAGCGCGGCTTTCAATGAACGATGCCACCTTTCCACGGCGCCGTTGCTCTGGGGATGGTATGGCGTGGTTCTAATTTTATGAATGCCTAGAAAACTCATTAAATTTTTGAAAAGGTACGATTCAAATTGCCGACCCTGATCGGTCGTTATCCTAATCGGGCAACCATATCTAACTATCCATCCCTCGTATATACATTTTGCAACTACCTCTGCAGTTATTTCCTGAACGGGGAAAGCCTCTGGCCATCGCGTACACCTATCTATAATAGTGACTAAATATCTAAATCCTTGTGGAGATGTTGGTAAGGGACCAACAATATCCGCGTGGATATGCTCGAAACGACCAGACAGTGTGAATTCTCCTATACCTGACATTACGTGACGACTGACCTTCGACCTCTGACATTTCAGACAGGTTTTAGCCCACAAACCCACATCTCTATTCATACTAGGCCAAACAAAATACTTAGAAACCATCTTTCTCGTTGTTCTTACACCGGGATGGCTCAAACTATGCACACTATCAAAAGCATTTTTTCTAAAATGTTCTGTTAAATATGGTCTAATAACGTTTCCAGAAATTTCACAATAAATTGGCTTATTACATTCTGGTAATAACATTTGTTTATACTTGATATTACTGTCGCTGTCCGCATTCTTTAAAATGCGCAATAAATACTCGTCTTTCATTTGCGCGTCGGCGAGTGCACTGTAGTCGAGTACAGTCGGACAAAGAATTGTTTCTACTCGCGACAATGTATCCGCTACTATATTATCAGTACCCTTGATGTGTCGAATATCGTCTGTGAACTCGCTAATAAAAAGTAGTTGACGCGTCCTTCTTGGTATTTCATTGTCATCTTTACTTAATTTTGAAAATGCATTACATAAAGGTTTGTGGTCTGTATACACTGTCAGAGGGCGACCTTCGAATAATTTGCGAAAATATTTAATAGATCTGTAAATGGCTAGCAGCTCCCTATCATAGGTTGAATATTTTTGTTCCGTAGGGGTTAATTTCTTAGAAAAATAGCCTAACGGTTTCCAAACACCGTCTACCTTTTGTTGCAAAACTGATCCCATAGATGTATTAGAAGCATCGGTCATTAACGCAAGTGGCCCTAAAAACTCTATGCGCGACTGTCCAAAACAACACTTGCTTAAGTTTATCGTGATGCCGTAAGTATTGAAGCGTTCAAAAACCAACCTTAAATGTTCCTAATGGAGGGTGCTATTTTCACTAGCAATGATGACGTCATCCAAATAATTATATAAAAAATCCAAACCCTGTAAAACAGTATTATTCATGAAACGCTGAAATGTCTGTGCTGCGTTTCGCAAACCGAATGTCATGCGGGGAAATTCATAAAGTCCAAATGGGGTTATTATGGCTGTCTTCTCTATATCTTCCGGTGCTATACTTATGCAATGATAGGCTCTATTTATGTCTAATTTTGAAAATATTATTTTATTCGCCAACACGTATGTGAAATCATGCAAACGAGGAATTGGGTACCTGTCAGGATTTGTTATCGCGTTTAAACGACGATAGTCGCCACATGGTCTCAATTCACCGTTTTTCTTCGGAACAACGTGAAGTGGACTGGCCCAAGCACTTTTAGATGGCCTACAGATACCTAATTCCTGCATAATTCTAAACTCTTCCTTAACTTTGTTATCTGTCTGGCGCTAAAGGACGAGCGCGAGCATGAACGGGTGGTCCCGTCGTCTCAATATAATGCAACACATTATGCGGAGGAGATTCCCTGAATGACGCTGGTTTTGTGATTTCGGGATACATACACAATAAATCATAATATGGACAACTCTCAATAATAGAATTAACGGAATACTGTTGCATCTTTACAATTGCGGCTGATACATTTAAATTTGTAGTCTGATCTATCAGTTTTCTCTGACTCATATCTACTAAAATTTTATGATAGGACAAAAAATCTGCGCCCAGAATAGGCTGCTTAACATCAGCTATAATAAATTCCCAACGGTACGGTCTACGTAACTTTAGATTTAGAACAAGCGACTTAACGCCATAAGTAGCAATTTCGGTACCGTTGGCAGCATATAATTTGTAGTCAGAACACCTTAAGTTTTTAAAAATTCTTTTCGTTACCGGTAAGATAGATACGTTTGCGCCTGTATCGACGAGAAAACGCAAACCTGAGTTGTAGTCCATTACTGATAGGCGGCTGCAGGGCACCACAGCGCAGACCTCCGCCGACGACTGCACCGCGCTTATTAGTTTTCCGACTGTGAAGATCTGGCATTTCCCTTTTTGCTGGAATCCCTTGACTTCCACGCACAAGGAGGTACGCAGCGATTGGCTCTATGGCGATACCGAAAGTGATAACTGCATAACCAGTCTGTGGAATCCGTTGTGCGATTTCTTGATGACGATCTTGAATAGCGCCTCGGATAACAGTTGTTACTTCTTGAGCTACCACGCCGCATGTTTGTCAACGTTGCATTGATTTTTGCAATCTCAGCTTTCAACTGCTCGATACCTGCCATAATGTCCGTAGATGGAATATGGGGTACGTCCGGAACACCAGTGGTTTTTATCACCGAATTTTAAAGTCACTGATCGCGCACAAATAGTCACAGAAGTTATTACACTGTGGCGCAAAAAACAATAATCACGTCGGGGTCACCAATTTAGAATACTATGTTGCGTGTATTTTGGTGGTCAAATGAAATAACAATTCACGATAAAATAAAACCGTAGGGTCAAGTGGGGGACAGTGTAACAGGGGGCACAGTATAACATCAAGATTAACTCTGTTCTTTTCTAATTTATCAATGGTGTCTCTTTACGTGTTTTGTCAGTCTCAAGTGCCGCCATCTTAAACAGCTATCATCGGACGACAAATCGCTGGATGAACGGAAGAATCCCGGAATTTATGTTTTTCGTAAAAAAAATGTGCAAAATTTAGAGAGTAAAGTTTCGTTCTTATTGGAAATGTAATAAGTTCTGGTGAGTAAATATATGTTTCTCTTAATCTTCAATTAGTTGGTGTTTTAATAGTAAACAATGTTTATTGCAATTTCTAACATATACAATTTTAACGAATTTTTGTTTGAAACAATATGGTGTGGGGTACAGTGTAACGGGGTACAGTATAACATGTGCCCCCTTTGATTTTTACTTTAATTTTTAGGTGTGCTACATCGAAAACGGTTCGGAATCGTAAAAGGAAGACGCAAATCGGTCTACACGATGCTAATGCTATGAAAGAAGCCATTACCAAATTGAAAAAAAAAACTTGACATCAGGCTGATTGCAACTCATTTCCAAAGAAAATACTAAGGCATTTTAATCTAGGCTAAGGAAAGATAATATTTTTATATTATAAATTTGTATAATATGTTTGATTTTGATTACCAAAAATATGTAAATGTAATCTTGTTATACTGTACCCCTATGGCTGTTAAACTGTACCCCACCCCTGGGGTACACTATAACAAATTTGTTATCTCAGAAAACTAAAAATAAAATTAGTTTCCATGTATAAATTCGATACTTTATCAAGCCTAATATGAAGCTTAAAGACTGCTGATTTTATGGTAAATTATAAGAAGATGATATAATAAAGGTTTTTTTTTCTAAAAATTAAAATGACTTTTTTGTTACACTGTCCCCCACTTGACCCTACTATATTGTTCTCACATCAAACTTACAACAAATACTAATTAATTTTTACTCTAAACTATTCTACAACCTAACTTATCAGTATGAGTGCATATGAACGACTGGCAAGTGAAGTGGCGTCCTGTGCCCTCTTATGTAATGTAGCGCCTGCGTTAATGTAAAAAAAACAATCTTATCACTTCAGCAGAGGCGCTACACTTGCTAATGTCATCGATTGCACTACTATTATGTATAAGCGAAAGATAAGTATCTCTATACTCTAGCTGTTGGAGTTTAACAAAAAGAAATCTACAATACTCTATGTCTGTCTCTGTCTAACCTTATACTATATGTGTAGTGTATGTAGATATCAATAGATCGCGCTACAAGCCGATAACATTATTGTAAAGCTGCCTCGTGCGCACACGCTGCTCGGTTATAAATACCGGTCCGAGTGGTGGGGCGATCAGTCGTTATCGGACTGTCGGCCTGTGCGGTGGTGCGTTGGCGAGTCAACTATTAATATTGATAAATGTGCATATTTTACATTGGCGACGAGGAGAAAACCGTAGAGTGAATAAAGTAATAAATAAAGCTGTTTTCACTAAAAGGAACATGAAGACTTTGTTATAATACATGTATTCAGAACAGATCTTATGTCTCGGGACGCGATTTACAACAATCTCGATCGATCGATCGATCGATTTTCATCTTCAGATCTTAATTCACTTGCTTAGTTTCAAAGTAACATTATGATAGTATTAGATCCCGCGATCGCTATCCTTTGAAATCTTTAAATAGTAATAGAACGAATAAGTACGCTCACGAGGCATACAAAGGATGCCTCTAAGTAGTGCTCCTAACGAGTTAAACGTAGAAAACAGTGAGGGGAGTTTCTCCAACAAGCAGGAGAACACGTACCGTGGCTATTAGGTCGCACTGTACGCACTTGTTTGTAATCTTACCTGCAATTCACTTGTGAGTTGTTCAGGGGGCGATGGGCAGCTGGTGATGTAGCCGGGACATGGGTCTCAAAGGAGACTATCGTTGTATTGGTTTTGTAATAACCTGTAGTCGTAGACTCTATGTGAAGTGACATACATCGTGTTGGTCGATCACTTGAGGTAATGACGATATGGGTGGCATGAGTTTCACTAGCTGCTGCGGCAGTCGTGCCATGAGCGTCGTATATTATCTAAGCTGATACGGGTTCTGATCAATTAATACTAAGGCTTAGAGGAACCTTTCGCTATCGGTGATCGTTATACACTGAAAGCTTTAAATAGGTACGCTTAGAACTTAGAAGTATACACACGATAGGAAGATGATAGTGGGTACTGACGTTCCAGTCGATGTTGATTTCGATAATAATGATTGATGAGCAAGCTGTAGAAGGTTAGGTAATTCAGGCTATCGGCCGTAGTGTGTTCGACCGTACCAGTGGTTAAGCGTAGTCGTGTCCGTAAATCGGTATATTTTGAGGCAGCACAAGTTGTCCGTAGGTGCGCAATATTGCGTTTAGCTCTGTCGGAGGTCTAGGTCTAGATAGACCGTTGTGTGAGGGCAATGCGATTGCTGGTCGACTAGAGAGCCGAGGCGTTAGAGGCTTTACTCGAGGGTTCCTGTTAGCTTGGCAGTTTTACTGCAGTAGAGTTTTAAAGTTTCTTTGGTAAGATTGTGGTTAAATTTAGTTAAAACTTAAGATTTGGTTGGAATAAAGCTAGAATTCTAAAATTTCCCTATTTTCACGAACCCAATAATTTAGTTTGGTTAAGAGTAGCCTAGTTGGCCATTGTGGCAACTGTGAGCCTAGGTGGCAAACACTGGCATGACATAACATCACGCTTATGGTGTATTATTGGGAGGTTCCTGATGGAGAAACCGAGTGACACTGCTCGACCTGGGAGTCGAACCCTTGACCTCATGATTAGTTATTTGATTTGTGCTACATGATTAGTTCTAAATTAATAAATCAAAGAGCACACAAAGACAGTAGAATATACCTACTGGTCATTAAATTGACAGGCAGTAGAATATATCTACTGGTCATTAAATTGAAGGCAGTAGATTATAACTACTGGTCATTAAATTGACAGTCATCAGAGAATGACAGTAATAGCAGTAGATTATACCTACTGGTCATTAAATTGACAGTCATCAGAGAATGACAGAAAAAGCAGTAGATTATAACTACTGGTCATTAAATTGACAGTCATCAGAGAATGACAGAAATAGCAGTAGATTATAACTACTGGTCATTAAATTGACAGTCATCAGAGAATGACAGAAATAACAGTAGATTATGCCTACTGGTCATTAAATTGACAGTTATCAAAGAAAAAGAAAAAAAAAGATGTCAGCAGTAATGGTACTTTTTATGTACATACTGTTCACACCCGGAAGACTCAAGAGATGAGATCTGGTGTGAAGAATACTTCATCATTGCTGATTGGCACAGAGGCAGTGGAACGCGTCCACAAATTCACTTACCTCGGGAGCGTCGTGTCAGAAACTGGAGGTAGTGATGAGGACATCGCATCACGGATCACTAAAGCACGATCAGCTACCTTCGCGCTGCTGAGACCTGTTTGGCAATCGCGGAAATTGACCCGAAGGATTAAACTCGAATCTTCTCAACTCAAATCCGTGCTGCTTTACGGGTGCGAAACGTGGAAGGTCACAAAAGACATCTCTCGCCAGATCCAAGTCGTCGTAAACCGCTGTCTTTGTCACATTCCCTTCATTTACTGGCCCGAGACCATCACCAACGTAGAGCTGTTGGAGCAATGCCACGAGAGCCCGATCGACCGCCAGATCAAGCGTCGCAAATGGAGTTCGATTGGCCACAAGCTGCGAAGGGATTCTGATCACATACCGAAGCAAGCGCTGGATTGGAATCCCCAGGGCAAAAGAAAGCGTGGCCGTCCCCGTCCAACCTGGACGGGATGACGCGCAGCTTCCCGGACTCTGCCAGGCCGAGTGAGATTCGACGTTTGACTTCTCTTGAGGTTGGACCTGCCTAGCTGGACTATAAGTCCCCGGTAGGCATGGTTGTCCACGGCTGCGGATGTGTAGTCTCCGATCTTGACGGGAGTGGGCGCGACATGGCTCTACTGAGGGAATCGAGCGTTGTACTGGGGACCTCCATGATCTCAGCCATGACAGCTATATCATCGGCGAACCGTAGGTGAGAGATGTGCTCGCCGTTGACGTCGATGCCTGGCCCTCTCTGGAACGGAGCCTTGAAGGCGTCCTCCAGTGCAGCGGTAGACGGTTTCGAAGGTGGCGTCTCCCTGTCCCACACCTCGCTGCGGAGGGATGGATTCCGGAGCCAGGTCTCAAGGCCGGACTAGCGTAGTGGTGTTTTTGTGCTCGCGCTTCGTTACCTCGATGTACCGTGTGGTATTTCGCTATTTTAAACCACATATTTTAGTTATTTCACTGAGTGAGCTGGTGTTCTCACCTAATTCACACTTAGGTCTCTTAATACTTACTTCATATTATTCCATGCGAATACATTTTACATCATATACTTATACTTCGCATCCTTTATACGTTTACATTATTATTCTGCGAATCGGTCTAAAACGATTCGTTTTCTTATAAAATAATCATATTTTTCAATGTTATGACACCTACGTCAGGTTGTCAAGCTGTCAATACTTTTCCTTTTAAATTTTCTGTCATAGAGCTTCTTACTAGCTTAGTCTATGAAGATTACTTTTGATTTATATAATTTAAATTCTTTTTATCAATATGGTTAGCTCAAATATTGTATTTTATAAATTGAAAATTAATTTACACGCTCTCAGAATTCATCGAAAAGGTTTTGGATCGAATATTACTGGCTGTTTTGAATACTGGCAGGTTGCACTTTTTTTATGACAACAAGATGTCACTAACTTAAATTCTGATTCTGATTCTGTCAAGCGGTGGATATAAAAGACGGAAAGGCCGAGGGCTTTGCAGTCTTGAATCGGGTCTGAATCCGAAAAGTCGCATAATTACTAAGCACTAAAATACAAAATGTATCTTCTATTCTGGAAAGTCTCTAAACCTTAATATCCAGCTTGTGTATGAGTAATACTATCTGCAATGTACTACTAAACTAAGTGCTTAAGTTTAATATATCGTGCGTGTTATACTGTGTCTGATTTACCTCCGTGTGCCTGCTAGACTGTCGTGGTGCCTGCTCATCAGTCACTCTCGAGCATTCCACGACTCGAGGAGTTCCTGTCAGTCCAGCTGCATGCCTAGTTGACCTGCTGCCTACATTACCTACCTGCCCGACCTGCTCCGTGCTGCCTACCTAATCGACCTGCTGCCTACACTTCAACCTACCTGCCCGTCCTGTTCCCTGGTTAGCTGCCCACGTCGTGCGAAGCCGGACCTTAATCTTATACTCCTTTTCTTAATTTTTAGTTTGTAATTACTTTTATTTTTATTAATGAGGCTTACGTGTAGCTCAGCCCATCTGAACTACACGTAACGCTACAACCGGTGGTCGATTTGGCGCCGTTGGAGGAACTGCAGTGCAGCCCAAGTCTCGATCAAGTTGAGGACTTTCATGTGGTCCACAGACGCTGAGCGGAAAGGCAGGTTGGCTTACGGTGCTGGAGCCTTTTCGGAGGCCGGCTTGTTCGGGAGGGTCAAAGTCGTAGGGCTTGCAGGCGAGACGATTCGTGTATTGGTTCCAGTTAACTAATTAGTAACATGAGTTCTCAACTAACGTTAGAGAAATTGGATGGAGAGGGGGAACCTTCATCAGTAGGCCCGAGATGGGAATCAGAAAATGGAATAGAAGAAGAGGAAGGGTAAAAGGAAACACTAAATTAAACACAAAACAGTAAATGATTTTTAAATTATTGTGCTGTCATTTTGTTATGCCAGAGATGCCAATAATAAAAATCAGAATATGCTAAATGTCTTATTATTAATTCTGTTTACATCCAACTGTTTAAAACAAAGAAGGGATGTAGTGTATGTAGATATCAATAGATCGCGCTACAAGCCGATAACAGTATTGTAAAGCTGCCTCGTGCGCACACGCTGCTCGGTTATAAATACCGGTCCGAGTGGTGGGGCGATCAGTCGTTATCGGACTGTCGGCCTGTGCGGTGGTGCGTTGGCGAGTCAACTATTAATATTGATAAATGTGCATATTTTACAATATGGTTTGGCTTCGAACCCTTCTCAGGTAGTCCAGACCCAAATCCTATCTGGTCACCATACACAATCTCGTCAGCCGTGCAAGCGAACACATGTATCATAAAGTATTACTGAAACACACCTTCCAATTGACCTTATAAAACGGTCTTTCATTGGTGTCCACCTCTACCCATAAATCCCAATACTAGCCAACATTGATAGCTACCATCGAAATGAGGTAAGTCAATTTTAGGTAAGCGTACAAAATTTTGACGGAACGATGCACCTGCGTTTTTGTCTGCTGAACCCGCTACAGACCCGCCGTCAATGCCAGCTCATCAGAGCAAACTGCGCGCCTGTGCTGCCACTGCGTGGTACCGCTCCTCAAACTTGGTACGTTCCCCGTACGCCTCGTCTGGCTTGTCCGAGAGCACCTCGATCTCCAACTGCAAATGATTAAATTCGTCATAAAGGGCATCAAATTTACTAAGGCGACCCTCCAGCTTTATTCGTTGTAAGCTTGATATTGATTCGCAACTCATAAGCACGTTTACATAATTGCAGAAATTTGTAAGCTTAGCTTTCATAGCACTGCGTTTTCTTACTAATAGTTCCTCATTGGCCATTATAAGAAACTAGTTACAAATAGAAATAGTAAAAAAAAAATATATATTAGCAAGTGGGTATAATGAGTAATAAGTAGCAAACAGATGTTTCTTGCAATGAATAAGCGCGTGACCTTGAAGCTCGCTCGCTAACAAAGAAAGCGCCAGCCGGTGCGCTGATAAGAAACCGGTTTCATGCAGCTTTAAACTAATATGAACACACTATTTAACGATGTAAATAATCACTTGACGACTCAAATTTGAATCTGAACTGGAAAACGGTTGCAACGGAAATTTTTGAATTTTGAATTCCAACTGGAATTTTAATTGAAAGGATTTTGGAACGATACACAAATATGTTTATCTTTATCCACAAGGCGGACTGTATTGATTCCCACGAAGCAAATCTATGTCTCGGCGGGTTCGACCAACGTAGTCGAGACTTGACCACCGTCGACGTGTAGACCTCGGGAACTTGTAGACGTCCTCTCCTCGCTTATTCTAGGCGACTCCAACTCCAAAATGGTCTGCCACTGGATACAGCTTGTAGTGACACGGCGCTTTTGAAGACTCGTCGTATCAAAGTCCACCAACGTCGCCCGTACTGCCACCGCACGAACGTCTTCTTTGTTCGCGGATTTAAAACTTGAAGGCCGAAGGACCAAAATGTTTAGGACCTAATTAAAGGCTGATAAATGAAATTAAAGTGGACTGTAAAACACTTATATTGTGGTTCTGAAGGACAGTATACTGTTGGAAATGACTCAGGACAAGTAATATGCGCGCGCGTCGTCGACCGTGCTCGATAGTGGAGTGCGGTGCGGGTGGCCAGCCCGTTGCCGCGGTGTCGTCCCGCACCGCGCCGCGCCGTGTCTATGATTCACGTCTTGTCTGCGTGAACAGACCCACTCTTTCGTAAGCTCTACTGAGATCATCGAGCATTGTACTGAGGTCCTCCATGATCTCAGCAATAACCACTATATCGTCGGCAAACCGAAGGTGAGTGATGTACTCGCCATTGACGTTGATGCCTAGCCCTTTCCAGTCCAGAACCTTGAAGACATCCTCCAGTGCAGCGGTAAACAGCTTCGGAGGTATGACGTCTTCTTGTCTCACACCTCGCTGCAGAAGGACTGGTTCCGAAGTCTGATCCTGAAGTTGAACTGACATGGTGGCGTTTTTGTATAAACACTTCAACGCTTCCATGTACCGGTAGTCAATTTGGCACCGTTGGAGAGACTGCAGTACAGCCCAAGTCTCGATCGAATCTAAGGCTTTCTCGTAGTCCACAAACGCTAAGCAGAGAGGCAGGTTGTACTCTTCGGTCTTCTGTATAACCTGGCGCAGCGTATGTATGTGGTCTACGGTGCTGAAGCCTTTACGGCATCCGGCTTGTTCGGGAGGCTGGAAATCGACAAACCCGCGCGCGAGACGTTTCGTGATGACTCTTGAAAACAGCTTGTAGACATGGCTAAGAAGTGAGATGGGCCTATAGTTCTTTAGTAGGGCATTGTCACCCTCCTTGAAGAAGAGTACCACCACACCCCTGCACCATGCCTGTGGCGTTTTCCCCTCGAGTATGACGGAATCAAACAGCTTCTGAAGGGCCTTAAGTACTGGTTTGCCACCCGCCTTCAGGAGTTCGGTCGAAATTCCGTCATCAACCGGTGCCTTGCTGTTCTTAAGCTGTTTCAGAGCCATCCTAATCTCAGACAGGCTGACGTCCGGAATGTCTTCGGTATAGTGTCGCGTCAATCTAGCGCTAGGGTCATTCGCTAGATTCGCGACAGGTTTACTGGTTGACGTGTACCACTGTCCATAGAATCTCTCGATCTCCCTCAGAAGCTCCGGTTTGGCGGACACGATCCTGCCATCATCGGTCTTCAGTTTCGTGAGCTGGCTCTGCCCAATAGATAGATCTCTTGCAAAGACTTTGGAGCCCTTGTTCCGCTCAATCGCGTCTTTAATAATTTCAGTATTAAAGCGGCGGAGGTCGCTTTTCAAGGACTTTGAGATCCGTCTATTTATATTCTGAAGACTGCAAGATCCTCTCCTTCATAAGCTTGAGAGTAGGATCAGAGAGCTTTTTGTTCTTATCTGTACGGCGGGTCTTGAAAAACTTAGACCCGACCGTATGAACAGCTTCCACGAACCCATCGCTGTATTCGTCCACGGAGCTCCCTAGGCACTCGAAACGATTCTGGATTTCGAGCTGAAAGCTCTCGGGGCTTTGGAGACCTTTCAAGCTTGATATTAATGTTCAATGTGCCTCTTACCATGCGGTGGTCGCTCCCGGTTTTCACCGAATTGACCACAGAGACATCATTGAACATTTGTTTCTTGGTTGACATGATGAAGTCGATCTCGTTTTTAGTTGCACCATCGGGGATTTGCCAGGTCCACTTCCTGTGCTCACGCTTTCTGAAGAAGGAGTTCATCATGTAGAGGCCCTCCTTCTCCATAAAACTGGCCAGTAGGTGACCCCGGTGGTTCCGACATCCAACTCCAAATTGCCCCACTTGCTCATCCTCGTCTCGTTTGCCTAGTTTCGCGTTGAAGACCCCCATGACAACGGTAAAGTGAGTTTTGAAACTATGCATGGCTGTAGAGATATTGTCATACATGGCCTCTACCTCATCGTCGGGGTGTGCCGAGGTCGGGGCGTAAACCTGTATGACCTTCAGCAAATATCTTGCGGATATTCTGAGTATAAGGTACGCCACCCTGGTCGACACACTCTCGATCTTCACGACGTTGTACACAAGAGACTTGTGAAGTTGTGAACGATAAACCCGACACCACCCTGGGACTGCCGGTCACCCTCTCGGAAATAGAGCAGGTTACCGGATATGAGGATTATCGAGTCCTCCCCCTCTCTTCGGACTTCAGATAACCCTATAATACTCCATCGTAACCTGCTCAATTCTTCCTCGAGTTCGGCTATCTTCTCGGCGGTATGTATAACCTTTTCCCAGTTTTTTTAGCATTGTATCTTTGGGAAACAAATTAACACCGGGTTTGGAACATCCTGGTACAGCACACAGAGGCATATTTCTAGAAAATTAAAAATTGACTGAATATAATATAGGTTATAAAATGTATGGATTTGACAGCTTTCAATAGAAAGCGACGATGCGCCTATCGCGAAAAAATGGCAGTTCACATCCCCATTGTCGGCGTGTTTTCAAACGAATCAAATCAGGTGCCTTTGGTGATATTTTGGCGACATTCACTACTACACCAATATAATCTGTAATTATCTGTTTTTAGGTTTATTTCATGTAGAAATAAAAGTTACTATTGTAAAACCGGCTCGTGGCGCGCCTTACTTTGCTGTAATTCGACATATATAAGAATAGCTCCAGATGCCATACAAAGTGTATGCAAACCGGAGCTCTTTTTACGTAAGTCATTGATAGTGCCGTGGCCGTAGGGCACTGGCGGCGTGTGGCTCTTGGCGCCCCCTGGAGCGCTGCGCCCGTGTATTGGAAGTACATCTGACGTCATTATATCATGAATTTACACTTTTAAGCACAATGGGTTTGCTACAAAATACAAACTGTCATATTTATTAAGCATCTACCGATAAATGTCGAAGTACCAACGTAAATTATTATTGTGTTGTCAAATACCTACAATTGTTAGAGTACCCACCTGAGTAAATATTGTTGTACAGGAAATAACTCTAAACTTACATATAAGCCATAGTGATGATATTCCTATAAAATATTACGTAATTTATAATGATCATTGTGATGTCAAAGTCAAAGTCAAATATATTTATTTCAATTAGGCCAATAAGCGGCACTTATGAACGTCAAAAATTAAATGTTAATAAAAAATGTACAAGTAATAAAAATTGACTCTACCGTGCATTCGGAAAGTAGCTTGTTATGGAGAAGAACGCACAAGAAACTCCATACTTACTCTTTTTAAAAAAAATATGTTTTACAAAGTTTACTTATGTACATACATTAATAAATTCATATATGTGAGGACGATGCACCCAAAAATAGCACTACCCACTATACAACGTACAGGTATAAAGTAATAAAAGCACTAACAGGTAAATTCATTAGTTTTATAAATAGGAACATGGTTCTCACATACTTACAAATATTGCAAACATAGGTAAAATACCTAATTCAACAACAACGGAACCTTGTGTGAGTCAAATTCTGGAAAAAATATAAAAAATAACCTAAGAATACAAAAACTATGAATAGGAATACAAATTAGCAAATTTGATTTTGTCCACACCAAAGATTGCCCTACGGAGCGGGACCAACATGTTGCCAAGCATTCTTATCTTAAATATAATCATCTAATTTGTAATATGCTTGTTTACAAAGTGTGCTTTTAACTAAAGTTTTAAATGTACTTTCATTTAGTTTTAATATATCACAAGGTATTTTGTTATAAAATTTAACACAGTACCCCATGAAAGATGAGTGTACTTTTGCTAGTCTATAAGATGGTTGATCTAACTTATCTTTATTTCTCGTATTACAATTGTGTCTATCACTGACCTTACTAAAGAGATGTATATTTTTCCTTACATACATGATATTTTCATAAATGAATTGGCAAGAAACTGTCATAATATTAATATTTTTAAATAGCTCCCTAAGAGATTCTCTGTGACTTAAATTATATATGGCTCTGATAGCTCTCTTTTGCAATATAAATATGGATTCAATGTCAGCCGCTCGGCCCCACAATAAAATACCGTATGACATAATGCTGTGAAAGTAACTAAAATAGACCAAACGCGCGGTCTCCACATCCGTCAACTGTCTTATCTTTCTAACAGCATAAGCGGCCGAGCTCAACCGACCCGCAAGAGATGTTATGTGAGAACTCCATTGCAATTTGTCGTCTAAAGTGATTCCCAGGAAAACTGTTTGATTTACAAAGTCCAGCTTTTCGCCATTCAATATGATGTCGCATTCGCTACTTCTAACATTCGGCAATGTGAATCTAATAAATTTGTTTTTTTTTTCATTTAGTACCAAATTGTTTGCCGTGAAACAATTTTGGACCTGATGAATCGAGTTATTCACATCATCAAGATTTTGTGACCGCCGATCTATTTTAAATATCAAAGATGTGTCATCAGCAAACAACACCATTTTCGGTTGATTTTGTAGTAATTGGGGTAAATCGTTAATATAAACTAAAAAGAGGAATGGACCCAATATCGAGCCTTGAGGAACACCCATTGTCATTTCAGACCCTAGTGAGTTTACGCCGTTTATCTGAACTTTAACTTGTCTGTCTTTTAAATATGATCTAAGTACTTGTGCTTCCTCCCAGGCGTTAAAGATGTTCTTTATTAGGGTAACACCGGCGTCAGTTGTGCAACGCCCTTTGGTAAAACCGTACTGTTGATCATAAAAGATAGAATGTTTGTTAAAATGACGCAACAATTGGTTGAGCATTAACTTTTCGAAGACCTTACTGAGAACCGGCAGTATTGACACTGGCCTATAATTATTGGCTTCTTTGCTATCCCCGGATTTAAACAATGGAACTACTTTACTGTGTTTCATGAGGTCCGGAAAAACTCCTTGATCGACACTAGCATTAAATATTAAAGCTAAATAGGGTGCAACAGTTTCAATGATTGGTTTACACACTTTTACAGATAGTCCCCAAAGATCTTCTGTTGATTTAATTTTAAGATCTTTAAAAGCTTTTAAAATAGCCTGGGGATTTGTATGTTGAAACTTGAACTCCGATGGGCACGCATTTACGTTCTTTCTTAGTAAGGCAGCAGAGAGTGTGGGTGAGGAGTTTAAGGCTGCTGTAGTTTTAAGAGGAATATTAACAAAAAAGTTTTCAAATTCCTGAGCTACCTCTATATCTGAGGATATGGGGCCATGTGCAGTCGCTAAATTAAATTCAGTATTACGCTGTTTTTTCCTACCTGTTTCATTATTTATTATTTTCCAGGTAGTTTTTATTTTATCGTCTGCCGATTTTATTTTATTGCTTATATACAGCGCTTTAGCTATTTTGCATGCAATTTTAAAGGTTTTTGAATATTTCGCAACATACTTATCAAAACTTGTATTATTCATATCGATGCCTTACGGCCGAAAAGAGATAAGCGACATTTTTTGAGAAATTCAGTTATATACTTACTTAGAATCGCCTTTTTTTTCTGCGTCGATTGGTCTAGGTAACGTTTGCCTACGTGAAACTTTTTGTCGGTTACGCGGTAGGAAAAATATAGACTTCTGTCAATTTATTTCGTTGTAAACGACTTCAATTTTTGTAAAATTATTTTTTTGGTGTTTGATCTACGAATTATTTAAGAATAAAGAAGTTACACCTTTTGGACTTTTTGTAATATTTTAATGATTGTACGTTAAACTATTTTGGCTGGAAGTAAAAATTCAGAAATATGTATTTAGTTTGTTATGCCTGTTCGTGTTTAAAACATAATTAGTCGTTTATTCCGTTTTGGCCGCATTTTGCGGACTCTGTTTGGTCTGTAGTCTTTTTTTCCTCGTTAAAAATAAATGAAAAATTGGAGGTTACTACATATTTACCCGCACACAAATATGTAATAAAAGTTAGCTTATCCTTTTTTTCCCTCCCGATATTTATACAATTTTGGCGGTTAGATAAAAAGCTAGACCAAAATTTTATCCTTATCCCAATTCATACTCTACGCGTTATGGCGCTTATCGAATTAAAAATAATTTAAATTGGCGGTTGTCGGTATCGTTTTCTGAAAACTACGAGCGCAAGCGGCAGCGGAACAAATTTTAGTCTCCAGGTAACCACGGGGCAAGCACCACGTGCGCACGCGAGCCGTTTCGGCGCGATAAATTTAGTATTACTTATTATAAGGTAAGTTAAATTTAATGCTGAAAAAGGACATAGATTTATTTATTTCTTGTTTACAAATAGATTACATAACTAAAATTTCAAAGATATTGATTATGTGACTTATATTTCAGATTAACAACATGACTGCAAGAAAACGGGCGATGAATATAATTGACAAAGCACTGCACAGTTCTGACATAACATTTCCGACACCAAGAGTGATAAATTTTGATATACCAGAACCTGCTCAGGTAAGATACTTCTCAAAATTATCGTAATTATGTATGTTTAGGTATAAAAGTAGTAGTAGGTAGGTAACTTATCTATTCTATAGGCACTAATTATTATAAACTAGTTCCATTTTGCATAGTGCAATATTTGAATCTACTGATCCAATTTAAATTTAATTCAAGGTATAGGAGATTACTCAGTTCCGAAAGAATGTACCTACACATTAAGTAGGACAGTTTAGGTAGATACCGTCGGGTCTAATGTTGGTCCCTCTTACTGCTTCTAAATAAGGATCAGCAACGTATGATTTTATTGGTAACAGTAACCACCAATAAGCGTACCTACTATTTGTTTGTCTATGTTTATTAATGAAATTATTTTATTTGTAGGCCAATGTAAGACCACTCGATTATGTTCCGGTTAAAAACGTTGAGCCTGTTAATCAGTTGCTTATGGAGTCTGAAGCCTTGAAAGATCAGTTGTTGCCAGAACCGTGTATTGCTGAAATTGAAAGATCAATATCACCAATCCCTATATTTTCTGTGACGGCCGATGATTTACCATCAACGAGTTCTGGGCCGGACCCAAAAGTAAATAACAGTGGCATATCGAATCCTAAAAAGAAACGTAAAGCCAAACTAAACAAGCAATATTTTGATTATTATTTATCTGATGAAGAAGATTTTACAACTATTTTTGGAGGTGAAACTGATTCTGATACATACAAGCCTACTTCCGATTCATCAGACTCATCCGATTCTAATAATTCGCATAAAACAAGTAAAGGAAAAAGAAAGAAAAATAATGAAAAAGATGCTGGGAATACGGTATCGTCAACAGATGCACCAGGGCCTAATATAGTAGGAGAGAATGCAACAAAGCAGCAGCGCAAGAATATTAAGAAAGAGAGACAAAAACTAAAGCAATCTGGACAAGCATATGTGAAGCATGATGGATCTGAGGTATCTTCTAAAGAAATCCAACCAAACCCATGCATAGGTAAAAAGTGCGGTAATGATTGTGGTTCTGTGTCAGATGAGAAACGAAAAAGTATACACACCTATTTTTGGAATTTATCCGTGCAACGCCGTAAAGATTGGCTTGTATCTATGACCCAGAAAACAGTTGTGAAACGAAAGAGAGTTCAAAATTCTGATAAACGAAGCTTTACTTACAAATATACAATAACTGAAGGTGAAGGACAGCGAGCAGTTTGTCTGCAATTTTTAGCAGCTACTTTGGATGTTGGCCATAAATTCATCCAATACACCGTTCAAAATTCTACACTCGGACTAGCTAAAGAAGATAAGCGTGGTAAGTGTGACCCGCCTAACAAAACTAAGGATTCAACCATTCTGTCTGTTACTAACTTTATAAAAGGCTTACCTGCTGTGCCATCCCATTATTGTCGCAAGGACACTAGCCGTGTTTACCTTCCAACTAAAATGAAAAATTTGGCAAATCTATACAAAATTTACAAAAACAGTTATACAGAGAGAGGAATTGACATAGTAAGCGAAAGAGTGTTTCGCTCCATATTCAATGAAAAATTCAATATTGGTTTCCATGTCCCAAAAAAAGACAAATGTTTGAAATGCCTGAAATTTGAAAGAAATAAAGATAATCCTGAATTAGAAGAAGAAAAGAAGCAACATGAATTACAAAAAACAGAAAGTTACAACAGATTTAAAGCTCATCAGAATATACATAAAAGTGATCCTTCTACTTTATGTGCTAGTTTCGACCTTCAAAAGGTATTAAATACCCCATATGGAGATAGTATGCTCTTATTTTATTCTCGTAAATTAGCTGTGTATAATTTTTGCGTGTATGAAAATGGGACTCGCAACGTCTTTTGTTATTATTGGGATGAATGTAATGGAAAAAGAGGAGCCAACGAAATAGCAACAATACTCAATAAGTACATTCAGACGGTTGATGAACGTGGCACAATTAAAAATTTGTTGCTGTATGCCGATTGCTGTCCGGGTCAGAACCGAAACAGAATTATTATGGCAATGCTGCATACAACACTGCAAACATGTGTTAATATCCAGACTATACAGCTTAACTTTCTACTAACTGGCCATACTTACATGCCGGTTGATTCCGTTCATGCCGTGATAGAAAAAAATCTAAAAAATACAATCATTTATGCACCTTCACAATGGTATACAGTATTCACAACTGCAAGACAAGATCCAGAACCGTACAATGTCGAGCGTTTGCAGTTTTCAGACTTTAATAAATGGGATATAGTCAGCGATAAATACTTTAAAGGAAATTTAACAGGAAAAATAAGTAAGATGCGTATTGTAACTTTTCGGAAGAAGAAGGATAATTTGATTTTTGTTAAAAACTCGATGAGTGACGATGCTGAATCTTATAGTATTGAAGTGCAACCAAAAACCAAAATTAGTCCACCAGCATGCTATAAATCTTTAATTCCTTTATCTAAAGCCAAACATGATGACTTACATAAATTGTGTAGAGATAAGGTAATTCCTAATTTTCTCCATAGTGAATACAACAGCCTGATTAGTTCCAGTAATGTTAAGGATACACTCCCTGAGTCTGATATCGAGGATGACAGCGTAGAATAAGAAGCTCTGCTTGTTTACATTTTTATGTGTATTTGTAAGTCAAAGACTGATGCAAGCAAATTGTGATACTTACAGTACATTGTCTATCATAAGAATATTTGTTACTTTATTAAAGTTGAACTTTTTTATAGTTTTTAGATTAGGTACCTATATTGCAATTATTTGAATTGTTCTAAGTAAAAATATTGAGACAAGTGATTATGATGTTGAAAGGGCCACTAATTTTAAGAATTTGTTTTCATTATTTTGACAAATTTGATTTTAAACATTGATCTCAATGTGATACAAGTAGCTGTTGCTTTAATTGCAATAGTTCTAAGTCTATTTTTTGATCACGGTGATTTTTTGATACGAGGGTTTATTACAAACAATTGTTATTTAGTATGTTTTTAATTTGATAAGTGCGAGGTGCCATTTTTATGTTAATTAAAGACTGAGCTGATTACCTAATTAAATGGTTTTTTATTGTATACCTATACCTCTTGGGTGAACTTGAAATGTTAAATGCAGAGATAACAGTTTTTTAAAGTAAAATAATCAAAATCCATCCACTAAATAATTGACATCTTTTCAAAAAATGTGCTTGATACAATTTTCCTTTCAGTCAACTATTGTTACATTGTTGGTTAGATTATAATTATCACATTTTTTTCTCTAAAAACCAAGACTTGACCTTTTTTTCCTTAATTTAAATAAAACATGGGTTGAATTTAGGTCATTTTTACTCGCATCAGATAATTTGATAATTCAATTTACGACATTTTGGGTGATTTTAAAATAAAGACCATTTGGGGATAACCGACAGTAACTGCTTCTTGGAGGCTGAATTACGTAAAAATAAAAACGCCATCTTATAGATAGCATGCTAAATATTATAAAAACTCATTTCCAGGCTTTCGGGAGCTATACTTAATTTTTTATGTTTTTTTTTCGTTTATTTTGAACTTTAAATCACTCCCCTGTAAAATTTGAAAAGAGGCGGTTATCCTTTTTCGCCCGTAAGGCATCGATATGTTGCTTTAGGCCATAATGTTCATATAGCTTTTCCCTGCTTTTACGAATACCTGGAGTCGCCCAATCGCTAAATACGAACTTGGTGTAAATACTTTTCGCTTTCTGTGGAAAAGTGTCATTAAATTGCATGTTGAGTACTTTAAAAAACTCTGCATAGAACTCATTTGGGTTATCTATATTAAAAAAGTTTTGAACACATAATTTACTAGTCAAGGTTTTATTAAATTTTTCTAAATTTTTACTTGTAATTGGTCTAAATTTTATTTGCATTTTTTGCAAAGGTATGTAGGTGCTATACGTTATTGTTTGCCCACTGTGATCAGATGTTAATTTATTTACAATTTCTTTATTTAGGTAATCACAATTACAAAAAACGTTATCTATGCAAGTCGCAGAAGAAGCTGTCACTCTAGTTGGCTCCATAAAAACATTTGTTAGATTAAATGATTTAAAAAGACCCAATAACCTAATACTGTTAGAGTTATTTTCTAATAAGTTAATGTTAAAATCGCCACATATGATGATTGATTTACTGCTAGTACTAACTTTTTTTAACACATCTTCCATTATAGAGTCAAACACAGATAGATTCTGGTAACTTGGAGGTCTGTAGACACATACTACAACATGCTTATCAAGCTCAACACAGGACAATTCAATGGTGTGTTCAACCGACAGTCTAACAATGTCTTTTCTCTCTTTAGATTTAATAGAATTTTTAATAAGTATTAATGATCCGCCATGTATCATACGTTTTCTGCTGAAATGGCTAACTACACAATAATTTTCATAATTAATGGACCTTACTTGGTGATCTTTTAACCAATGTTCTGTTAGACAAATAATATCAAATTTAGTTTTTTCTAGAAATAGTTCAATTTCTAATAATTTGGAAGAGCAACCTTGAATGTTCTGATTTAATAATTTTAAAGAGTATTGCTCTCTCCTCAGCTTTGTACCACTAAATGTATTGCCAGAAGATACCTTCATACTATTTACTAATAATAACTGATTATTTGCAGGGGTAACTTCTATTGTCTTATGGACTAGTTTAAATTTATGTTGCTAGTTGAACTAGGCAACACAGGGTCGTCAATTAATATAGAATTTGATAGATTTACTATCACTTCATTAATAGAATATGCTATCAACATAGCAATCTTATGTCTACATCTACGTGACAGAGAGAAAGCTCTCTGCGTTACTTGAAGTCCACTAATAAATCTATTAGTGTCAAAAAACAATAATTTGTCACTATGACAAGTCAACATTTGTAAAATGTTATTTAATTTAAAAATCCGCTTGTTCTCATCTTCTGAGAAGCTATCTGAATAAGGAAAAGCACATACCATGAGCTTTCCTACATTTAACCCTAACAAGGTGTCAATACCAGCCATTATGTCCCTTTTGGTAATTCCAGTACTATTTCCCAATAGCAAAACCATTGTAGAACAATTATCTATTTTTGAATTTATAATTCTATTGATCATTTGTTTAAAACTTATATTATGGTAACAATGATTTGTAAAACTATGCCTAAGGTAATTTTGTAATATTTTTCCAAAGCCTGAACCTATTTCATCACTAAATAATATTGTTTTACATTCCTTTTCATTGTGTACACATGTCTTTTCAGGAAAAGCCAACATTGGTGGAGACAAGTCACCTTGAAGCTGGGGAGGTGGTGGGTAGTTGACACAGCTGCAAGAGGAATTAGTAAGAGACTCATACCTCTCTGCATTGTGCTTCACCAAGTCCAACAATTCCCCAGCCTCAACCAATTGCTGTTGTGAAATTTCATATTTCTCAAAAATATTCTTCAGTAAACTCTCCTTGTATAATAAATCTTTTTGGAGGCACTGTGTATCTTTATCATACTTTTCCCTACAATTATCTAGCTCACCCATGCAGGTATTTAGTCTACTAGTTAGGTTAACACGTTCCTTTCTAAGAGTAATATTTAATTTTAGGAGATTTTGTTTTTTTATTGCTCTCCGTGAACGTTTCATAATATTTTTGATTTTAATATATTTCTTTAATTTATTATGACTCATGACAATAGGACATAATGGTCTAGTGTCATCACCAGTCAAATCTATTATAAAATCTGGCTCACACACTGATTCCGACTGAATGCTGCCAACCAACTCACTAAATAAACTATTAGTGTTATTAAACTGCTCACTGACTCTAATAGACTCTGCGCAAGATAGTGCCTTATGGGCATCACACAAAGCTTGTTCAAGTTCAGAAACACGGTTTAAAGTTAGTTCATACGTGTCATTGCACTTCTGGTATAATGTCGCTTGGTGCTTAAGTGCCCGGTGTTGTTCGGCTAAGTCTACGTGCTGAATGTGTAGCTCAGCTAGCTCATTCTTGAGGAAGGTGTTTTTATGAACCACCTTTTCAACTTCCACCTCACTATCTGCAATTTCTTGAAGCAGTTTCTTATTTAGTGATTTGTAATCTTGCAGCTCATTCAGTGAAGCTCTCAGATGTATCCTGGATTTTATATTGCTTTTTTAGTATTATAAGTCTTTTGAGATAATTAATACAAGACTGTCAGTTAGTATCAATATTCTTTAGAATATGTATGTTCTTTAGTCATGTTTCTTATCCTTGTTGTTTTGATTATGTAATATTGTAAAATGTTACAAGACTCATCATATAAACGATATTTATATGGTTGTAAAAGATGTCTATGAATACTTTTACAACCATAGTTGCTTCCGTGGAGTTTCGTGCCCTTCTTCTCCACGAGAACTAGTTTAGCGAACGGGTGGTAAGGTCTCTGAGCCTCAATATGAATTAATTGACAAGCCTAATTGAAATAAATACCTAGTCTTGTCTATCTGTGCTTTTATTAATAAAACCTTTCCCTTTTACACCACATACATAGGAACTCTGATACATAGTAAATAACCAGCAACCATCTTGACATTCCAAGCTTGCTATGTTCGTAAATATCGACACTTTTATATGTAGTTCCTTTATGATTCTAACATCAGAAGTGGGATTCAGCTCTAGCTTACACAAGATTTCTAATTTATTTCATTTTGTCATTTTCATAAACAACGTGTCGACGAGTCACTGACTCCACTCGCACCAAGACGATGTCCTCGCGCTGCCGCCCCAGCCAACGGCACTGCGAGCTGCATGGCTTGCGGATCTAGAAGCTGTACGACATGGATCTGCAAACTATGGTCCGAGCATCGGATTCTCACTATGGACATCTAGCTGACAGCTGCAGCACGAAACTGCTAAAAGTGGTAAGGCCTTCAGAGGCTTTGTTTTAATTTACTGTTGAATATCTTTGGTATTATAAAAATATAATATTATGTTTGAATAAGTGTAAAACGATAATTCCTAAGGTTTTAGTTTATTTATCAGAAACTCGTCTAGAATTTTTAAGGAAATTTTTATCCGAGTGAATTTTTGCAAAAATTTACCCAACTTGGTAATGTGCCCGAAGAAAGTGAGTATTCGGGACTGTACTATTGCGGACAGACGCTGCTTGATGTAGAGTTCTTCGAGTATCGAGACATTTGTGCGAAACTCGGTCCACGACACTCCGAGAATTCTTCTCCAGTACCACATCTCCAGAGCGTCTATCTTTTTTCTTTCCACCTCCCGCAACGTCCACGTCTCTGCAGCGTACAGAAATATGGGTAAAATTAAAGTGCGCACGAGCCTGGTCTTCGTGGCTTTGGTGATGTCTCTGTTCCTCCATATTTTTTTCATTTTGTCCATTGCAGTTCTTGTGATCGTTCATACGCCTCTTTATCTCTTCAATGCAGCCACCGTTATTCGAGATTAAAGCTCCAAGATATACGTAGGATTAGACTACGTCGCAGTTCGCGATCTGAGTAACTTCTGGCGAATTATTGTTAGCACGGTCCACAATCATCACCTTGGTCTTGCTGCGATTTATCTTTAATCCGAATTCAAGGCTCACTTGTTCAATGGAACATCGTTGTTCACTAGAAGCAAAAAGAGTGGTGTCATCTGCGTAGCGCAAATTCGCATTGTTGTAGCCACCAACCGCGACCCCATCTGTCCAATGTTCCAGAGTTATGCGCATTATAAGCTCTGTGTAGATATTAAATAAGCGGCGATATAATGCATCCTTGGCGGACATCTGCACTGGGGTGGAAGTTACTGGACAGGATGTCATCTGTTCGTACCGAGGCTGTGCTTTTTTCGTACAACCTCCTTGGAAGATGACCTAGGTGTTTCGGCGTGCCCATGTCAAGTAAAGTTTTCCACAAGGTGACAGATCCCCAAATCTATCACCCGCAGGCTTCATCATCTTGTCCTCGCTCCATGCCACCTAATGTCGTGTTGCGCCACACGTCCTCTTAGTCTAATTCAACCCGCCAGTCTCCCATCATACAAGGGATGTTTTTCTGAAACTCAAAATTTCCAAACAGTATTCACTCGTCCAACCCTGACGCATAGGTGAGTGAGGAAACATTTTGAATAAATCAAACATGATCATTTAAATGTTTCCTTTAACCTTTGCAAGGAAAGAGTAATTCTATTTCCAATTTAAAGAAAATAGTAACTCAATCATCGATTTGGTACCTAAAAGCGCTTAATCTTCGTGATCACAAAGTCCAAGTACCACTGATAGTCATTAATGTCACATTAAAATGAAACAAAAGAAACAAGACACCAGGTATCTTATTCTCTTATTTATCTTTAGCTATCTCATAGCTCTCTTAGCAATCACAACTGCTCTACTCGCACATCCCCACGATGTCGAGTCAATTCAACTCTCTGAACTCAGAACCGGTTCACACAGAGATTTAGTCTGTCCTATGTTACGTCAATTTATTATTCACTTCATCTACAATCTCAACTGGTACTTGAGCTTTGTGTCTTACTAACACGATCCTCGCATAGTAATCAAAATTAGAATACCAAAATTCGTAATGGGGGCTTGACGATTCGAACGTCATCAACAATAACATGGTGATCTCACCACATGCATGACTATGTGAGTTTACTTTCTTATAACCTAATAACTCAACAGGAACTTTCTGTAAGGTTCCTAACACAGACTTACTGGTGCCATACAGGCCTACCGTTGCCATACAGACCTACTGTTGCCATAAAGACGTCCAGTTGCCATACAGGCCTATAGTTGCCATACAGGCCTATAGTTGCCATACAGGCCTATAGTTGCCATATAGGCCTATAGTTGCCATATAGGCCTATAGTTGCCATAAAGGCCAACAGTTGCCACACAACGCTCGGCTTCTCCTGACCAAACTAGATCATAGGGTTCGTGAAAATAGAGATTTTAGAACCCTTCTCTAACTAAATCATTACCCTGGGCTATGTACCATTGTCATTCCAAACAATCCTTAAAACTTCTGCTGCAGCAAAAACTGCCAAGCTTACAGAAACTCTGAGTAAAACCTCCAACGCCACGCCTCTCTAGCCGACCAGCAATTGTATTGCTCTCACATAATGGTCTCTCTAGACCCCAACCTTCGCCAGAATCCACTGGTACGGTCAAACATAATACGTTCGATAGACTGAATTACTCGACACCTTAAGCTTGCTCATTATCATCAAAATCCTTTTGACATCAACATCGACCAGTACATAACCCGCTGGCATCTTTCTTAACCTACAGTGTGCATATTGTAGGTCTTATGCGTACCTATTTATAGCTTTCGGTGTATAACGCTCACCATCCTGTCATAATCACCTATCGCGGACTTAATACAGGGCCTATTTAACCGACTTACCAAAAAAGGAGGAGGTTCTATGTTCGACATTATGTATGTTTTTTTTTTTTTTTTTTTTTTTTATGTATGTTCACCGATATCTCCGTCAATTGTGGACCGATTTTGAAAATTCTTTTTTTGATTGAAAGGGTATATTCCGAAATTGATCCCATTTTAATTTGGTGAAGATCTGATGAAGAACTTCGGAGATATACAACTGAACTCTTCAATAAATAACGGCAAATCTTTTGGGATTGCTGCAATCGCATGTCTGTTTATTGTTTATACCATTTCATAACATAACAACACGCCAGTACGCTCGAAAGGGGTATGCAGATCTCTCATTTCACCGGTTATATTCAAGTTTCATGTTATTCGGGTAATCTATTCTGTCGTTATAGGTACTTGCTTAGCTACTTCCCTATTAAGTAGGTACAACTAAAAAGTGAAAAATAAAAATAATTTTTACAAAAAAATACTACCGACTTCCAAATAAGAAAACTAGAAAGTGAAAAATAACTTTATTTTTGGAAGTCGGTGTCCATAACTTAAAAAATTGGTACCTACCAAAGACACCGACTTCCAATAATAAAGTTATTTTTCACTTTCTAGTTTTCTTATTTGGAAGTCGGTAGTATTTTTTTGTAAAAATTATTTTTATTTTTAGTTTTCGTACTAGAGATTCCCACACAACACTATTCATTAAAAAAAAGGTCCGACGATCAACAAGTTCAACTAAACAAAGTAATTATAACAATTCTGTTACTCTTTACCATAATTCAAAGGCAATGCATACTCAACTCATGAAACCTTCATCGTGACTTGTGCACCAACACAAGCCAGAATGGTATCTACCAACGATTCTTTACATATCTGCCGCCACACATGCTACAACACATGAGGGGCTCTGTGCACCAACACAAGCCTGAATCGTATCTACCAACGATTCTTTACATATCTGCCGCCACATTTGATACAACAAATGAGGGTCTCTGTGCACGAACACAGACAGAAATCGCACCAACGATTTCTTGTAGATCCATCGCCACATATTACTCATGAGGTGCGGTCTAAAGTTTCGAGTGTGAGTGTTCAAGCCATTCTTAGTCAGATTTGGTCTCACTACCACTGATATCAACGATGACGTGTAATTCTCAAGGAACTTGGTGATCGGGGATCCTTCTCACAAGATTCGCGCTTTTTACGCAATGATCTTGCAACATACTGACTGTTAATATGCGGGAAACAATTAAGCCTGATTGTTTCTTAATAGCTCGGTGAAGGAGCTTCACGAATTAACTCTGATCAAAATCTTTAAAATCAAATATCAACAGTAAACATTCACTATCGCTCACTAACTCAGTTTTCATGCAAGGAAAACGATCGTGAGATCTACTGCTATCATAATTTTACTTTGAAAGTAAGCAAGTGAATTCAGACCTGAAGACGGTAGTTGTAAATCGTTACGCAACATAAGATCTGCTCTGAATGCTCGTAAATAACCAGCACCGTTACTAACTCGATACAATTGCGATTGCGCTACGACATTACTAACTCGCTTTGCCACTGAAAATCACTAGTTATTCAGTCATTTTGGATATCTCAACTCCTTCATATGGGATATCTCATCCTAAGGTTCGTACTAAACCTAATATTGAAACTAGGAAAGTACTAACTAGCTAATAGGAAACTCATTAGCTACTTGCTTTTTACTAAGTGTGTCTTAATTACCCAGTGATAGCCACTATAAATTCAGTGATCAAAAATGAACACTCTCAAAACTCGAAATAGCATTTCTTCACTAGAGAACGTTCGACCTCACTATCGAAATAATATGGAAGCGACTCACCGAGTATTCCATTCCAAACTTGCACGCTCCCGACCTCACAGCTGTGGTCATAGCGTTCGACTACCACCTGCGAACTGCTAGCCTGTCGGATGTTGACACGTCAACCTCCGCATTCGGCATTTGAACCGCTAGCCTGCAGCAGAGGCTCCTGCGACGCATTATGATATCTGAAACATGAAAAACACTACGAGAGTACATGTTCACACAATTATCTTAACCATACATAGCATTGATGGAAATTAACCGCTGCAGCGGTGTAGTAACCTAAACCGGCACGGCAAAATGGGTTATTATGGACACCGAATGTGAGTGAAGAGTCCCTGTCCAAAACATGAACCACACATTCCAGGGTCCCAAGTGTCCAGCTAGGTATATGGGCTTTAGAGAATTCAATTAATGCCATAGCAAACAATCTGCCTAGCCTTTTCTCAAATATATTGGGGTCGGCTTCCAGTCCTATCGGATTCAGCTGAGTACCGGAATTTTACTGACCTCCACAACCGGTACCCCTTGGCAAGACTGGTCTCAGATCTCAAGCTTCCGACCACCCGTAACGACTGTCAAAGATCTTTAAATGACAGCCGGGACCAACGGCTTAACGTGCTTTCCGAGGCACGGAGGAAACTCGGTATGTTGAAATGGTCACCCATCCACGGACCGACCTCGTCAAGCGTTGCTTAACCTTGAAGATCGACCAGTGCGGCTGTTATTATTAGGCCACGAGCTCCTGAATGAATGCCATAGCGTCAGTGGCATTTTAAGTCGCAATTAACGAAGCCTGGTAGGGTTTACCATCTTTTAGATAGTTTGGCCCTCCGACCACAAAAGAAGTTACTATGCTTCTTCTCAAACTAAGTTAACTCTCACTACATAAAACTATCACACAACAAAAGTAATCAAAATATTTCATTTGGAATTATCATAATTTCCAGACTGAAGTGTAAGGTAGATACGTCACTGTCACCCTATCTTTCTAACTTCCAATAATAGTCGCCCAAGGCCAGTCAAGGGTTATCGCCAGTGTTAGTAGAATAATAACTCTTCAACAACACCAAAACTTGACCATCGATAACCAACATGAAATCATGACCCAACACGGGCCACCCCGTCGATCCACTGACCACCATACCGTACACAAAACAAGAATTTTGAATAGTGAACACTCTTGGCCATAGTCATAACAAAAGGGCCGGGCGTTGAAAGCCTGTCTTTCAACCACATTTGTCAGTCTCAGGGTAGATGGGTAACGGACAAATCTTGCTGAATGACCTGCGGAGCAGACCAGTAGAAGTCTTGACGTCTGCGACTCTGATTACGCCATCCTGCCCTGGATAGGTAGCAACAATCCGACCCATTTTCCACTTCAGCGGCGGCATGTTGTCTTCCTTTAGCAGAACTAGGGAGTTCAGCTTCAGAGAACCCTTACACGTGCGCCATTTCGTCCTGAGTTGGAGCTCCGATACATATTCCTTACTCCATCTGCTCCAAAAATGTTGTCGGAGCTGTTCAATACGTTGAAAGCGAGACAAGGAACTGTTAGAATGGTCATGGTAATCAGGTGCCGGCAAGGATGTCAAAGGGCGTCCAATCAAAAAATGTCCGGGTGTCAATGGTGCCAAGTCTTCAGGATTTGATGAAAGTGGAGTCAATGGTCTGGAGTTTAGAATAGCTTCTATTTGCACCAGCGTAGTATAAAGCTCCTCGTAAGTGAGGTTACAAAGGCCCAACACCCTGACTAAATGATGCTTCGTTGACTTGACACCAGCCTCCGCAAGGCCAGCAAAATGAGGAGAGTATGCAGGTATGAAGTTAAAATTAATGCCTTCTTTAGCCATCTCCTCAGATAAAGAGTCGCAATTAGTCTTTAGAAATTTTGATAGGTCATTGTATGCACCAACAAACGAGGTGCCATTGTCCGAATATATATTAACCGGTTTACCCCTACGCGAGATGAATCTCTTTAGAGCCATGATAAAAGTATTGCTCGTTAAATCACCGACTAATTCAAGGTGTATAGATTTTGTAGTAAAACATACGAAAATTGCTATATACACTTTAACCAATTTACAGCCACGACCCTGTCGGACAGCAGATTGTATTGGACCTGCATAATCTAAGCCAATGTTTTCAAAAGGGAAACCTCCAGCTAGAAGTCGCTGTCGTGGTAAATTGCCCATGATGGGTGTGACGGTTTGACCTTTGAGACGACAGCAACGTACACACCTACGGTAGCACGACCTGGCTAAATTGCGACCTCTTATGGGCCAGTATGTGTCCCGTATGGAAGCTAATAGCAACTGGGGTCCCGCGTGAAACAACCTTTTATGTTCGTACTCAAATAGTAATTTTGTGAAGTGATGGCTAGATTGTAAAAGAATTGGACACTTCTTATCATACGGTAGATCCGAGTTTTGCAATCGACCTCTAACACGCATTATTTTATGCTCGTCCAGGAAAACGTTAAATTTCAATAATGCACTTTTCTTTGGCAATTGTTTATTATGAAGTAACAACTTATATTCGCTAAAAGACTCGTCCTGACTTATTCGAATAATCAAATTTAACGACTTTTGTAGTTCATCATTACTAAAGGGACCATGAACAGGCATTTTATTACATGTAGCAATAAAACGTAGAACATAAACAACCGTGCGCTGAAGCCTTAAAAAGTTAGAAAATCGGTTGAAGTTAATAAATTCATGAGACATATTGTCGTTAACTGCACCATGTAAAGTGACATTTGGTTTAATTTCCGGTAAAATTTCATCAGTGGATTGTGTAAATCTAGAAGGCCAACATGATTCGTCATTCTTTAAAAAACTTGGACCAGACCACCAATCTTCTAAAGAAGGTAATAAATTAATGTCTACACCTCGGGAGACATAATCAGCGGGGTTCTGGTCAGTTGGGACATGTCTCCACTCGCAGTTGCCAGTCTTCTCTAAAATGTCTGCAACTCTGTTGCGAACGAATGGCTGCAGCTTATTTGGCAACATTTTAAGCCATCCTAGGATGACAGTGGAGTCTGTCCAAAAGAATGTACGCGGCCTAGAGTTTAACCGCAATGAGGCGATCACCTTTTCATAAATTCTAACTCCGACCAGAGCACCGCAAAGCTCAAGTCTGGGTATGGTGGTTGGTTTTAGAGGGGCAACATGACTTTTAGCTATCAATAAACGTACTAAAACTTGACGTTCATTGTTGACACTGCGAACGTATAAGCATGCTCCGTATGCTCGTTCAGATGAATCAGTGAATACGTGAAACTCTAAGGGCCAGTTTCTTAAGTCGACGTCACATCTCAAATCAGCTGACAATTTGTCACAAATTAACCAGCCGTCAGTTGTCAGTGAGTTTCTCAACCTTTCATCATCGAGAAATTACGTAATCGCTTGTTACATTAAATAATCGACATTAATTTATTTCGGTTGGCTACCCTAGCTGGTATTCATTCACTACTATAACCTAATCAGTAACTTTAAATAGTATTTTATCTTGAGAGGCTGGGTTGGTGTAGCCGCCAAGTTAAGCAAACCTTACCAAGCTCGATTTTTGGATGGATAACCACTTCTTTTTTGGTTTGCTTGTTTTTGGATAGGTGACCCCACACAGGTTAAGCAACACTTACCAAGGTTATTCTTTGGATGGGTGACCGTTTTTTAATGGTTCGTTTGTTTTGGATGGGTGACCCTGCCAGAGTAAGCAACACTTACCAAGGTCAGTCTTGGGATGGGTGACCACTTTTTTTTGGTTCGCTTGTTTTTGGATGGGTGACCCTGCCAGGGTAAGCAACACTTACCAAGGTCACTGTTAGGATGGGTGACCACTTTTTTTGGGTTCGCTTTGTTTTTGGATGGGTGACCTTGTTAGATGTTGTTTAACCTAACGGGGTGACTTTAGGATGGGTGATCAAAATTTTTGTGGTGATGGTCACCCATCCAAAGACTGACCTTGGTGTGTGGCTGGTGTGTAGCTTACCCTGGCGGAGTCACCTATCCATAAACAAGCGATCCAAAAAAAAGTGGTCACCCATCCAAAGACTGACCTTGTTTAGTGTTGCTTACCCTGGCGGAGTCACCTATCCATAAACAAGCGATCTAAAAAAAAGTGGTCACCAATCCAAAGACTGACCTTGTTTAGTGTTGCTTACCCTGGCGGAGTCACCTATCCATAAACAAGCGATCCAAAAAAAAGTGGTCACCCATCCAAAGACTGACCTTGGTTAGTGCTGCTTACCCTGGCGCGGTCACCACCCCAGCCGCTTCAAGTTAAACACAAACCTATCCAGAAGCTGACCTTGGTAAGTACTAAGTACAGGGTATAGTCAACACTGACCTGGGGATCGAACCTTCCTCACGCGCACTAGCGTGAGGAAGGTTCGATTCCCAGGTCAGTAACAGTTTGTTTTTTTTTTATTTATTTACATAAATACAAAATAATAAATTTTGATAATTGTGTCAAGTTTTTATAATGTAATTAATTTAAAAGTGTGTAATATCCTATTTTTTTTTTTAATCTTGTTATTCAACTATAATTGATTTATTTAACATATTTTTTATAACTCAACCCATACCATAGTTTTCGCCGACCCCTATTATCTTTTTATCGTAATATAAGCCTTTAAATTCATAATATTAATTTTAATCCGCGAATAATCGACCAATTTCCAACAATTATAAATTAGGCTCGTTGACAAGAGATTAACTTTTAAAAAGGTGCTCAGAAACCCAAAACTGCTGTAACATGCGGTTAATTCGAGATTTTACTCAAATGTGACAAATTGTCAACCACTTGTCACACTTGGATGTTGAGAAACTGAAAGTAGAATTAACAGGCGATTAATCCTCGATTACGTTAACAGCCCGATAATTGAGAGCTGGGAAACTGGCAGTAAAAGATCCATTGAATCAATTAAAACACGACGTGGAATATTAATTTGATTTAACTTTGGGAAATTTATGACTAATTCGGTCCAAATCTTCCTAATGTCCGGCGATAGCTGTTCATCCCATGACAGTTTGTGTAACCATAATTTTTGGAGTAACATCTTCATCACTATAATACATGGGGCCAAAAGCCCCAAAGGATCAAAAATTTGTGATATAATCGAAAGCATGTCGCGTTTTGTATTGTTACAAATAATTGGTTCACTGATGGAAAAATAAAGTTGGTCAGATTGTGATTGCCAACCTAGACCTAAGGTTTTGGTTGACTCTGATCCGCCAATATTCAAGTCAAGTGAAGATTGGGGACAGTCAGAACCAATCACCAAACGCATGTCATTTGACTTCCACTTTCTTAGGTTCATACTAGCTGAAGCAAGAGTGGAAGTCACTTTATGACGCAAATCTTTGACTTCATTGAAATCATCTCCTCCCGTTAGCAAATCGTCGACGTAAAAATCGCGAATAATGACCTCAGCAGCCCTTTTATCAACGCACTCTAAACCTAACTGCTTTAGGCACCTTGTTGCAAGGAACGGAGCGCTGGCCGTGCCGTAAGTCACGGTATTTAGCTGGTAAGTTTGTAACTGAATTAACGGGTCATCACGCCAGACGATTTGTTGGAGATATCTGTCATTGGGATGAACCACTATCTGCCGGTACATTTTCTCCACATCACCGGAAATAATATATTTATGTTGTCTAAAACGCAACAGTATTGATAAAAGATCATTCTGTACTACAGGTCCGGTCATCTGTATGCTATTAAAAGAAGTACCTGTAGTAGTGGCGCTGCTGGCATTAAAAACCACTCTTAATTTAGTGGTGACACTGCTTTCACGCATAACTCCGTGATGTGGGAGGTAATGAGCAGAATGTTCAAAATTTTTACATTTTGACATATGACCTAAAGTTTCGTACTCTGCCATGAACTCTTTATACATCTTGGACAGTTGAGGTTGACTTTTAAACCTACGCTCTAAAGAAGAAAAACAATGTTTAGCCCTTGGATAAGATTCACCCAATAGATCCGGGGAACATTTCAGTGGAATTCGAACACAAAATTGCCCGTTCTCCAGACGTGTATTATTCTTTACAAAATGTTCCTCGCATAGCTTTTCTTCTTGAGAATACTCTGATGTAGTACAAACCTCTTCCAATTGCCAAAACCTTGTGAGTTGATGATCTATACTATTATTTAATTCATCGTTACCGTCTGAAACAATATTTGTGAAATTGCATTTTACTATTCTAGACGGGGTCGATGCATAACTAATTTTAATTGGGCCTGAAACGAGCCATCCCAGTCTAGTTTCGCAAAGAATGGGTTGTCCGTCTCCTAACTTAATTATTTGGGATCCCAGTAAATCCCAAAAGATGTCAGCACCGAGCAACATATCTATCGGGGCCGGTGAATAAAAGTTAGGATCAGCCAGACAAATATTAGATGGTATTTTTAATTTTAATAAATCTACCTGCCTACTCGGAATATTATCAGTTATTGAAGGTAGAACAAAACAATTAATTTTAATGGAAAAGTTATCGTCTAAAGATTTTAATGAGACCGGACACATTTTATTGATATGCGAAGATGAATTATTAATACCTAATATGGAGTTGTTCACAGTATTGGCGGTTAAACCTAGTTGGTGGTAAAGCTTTTCAGTCATGAGGCATGATGTGCTGCCACTATCAAGCACAGCACGAGTAACGTATTGCTGACCGTTTTTACCTATTATCTTAATTAATGCCGTAGATAATAAAACGTCACCACGTTCAACATTCGCAGATAGGGACAAGCTTGCTCTAGGAACTGACGGAGCTGGGGCACTGGTCGCATCATCACTGTTAGCAGAAGCAATAGCCAAGTCTGACTTCTTCGAATGATCTGCGACATGCACCAGAGTGTGGTGCTTGCGCCGACATATTTTGCAACTTGCCTGTTTACAGTTATTAGCGTAATGTCCTGAAGACAAACAATTAAAACAAATCTTAAATTTCGGTAACAATTGCAACCGGGCTTCATTACTCAACGCCAAAAACTGAGGACAACTGCTCAATTTGTGCTCACATTTAACACAACTCTTAGGCTTAGAAGAACTATAACTCACATGATTATACTTGTCTATTTTATTATTGGAATCCTGTATTACCATTGTCCTAACTTTAGAATTTTTGCAAGTGTTAGAATGTTTATTCAATTTTGAACTTGAAATTTCTAATGTTTCGATTAAGTCAGCACGAGTCTTAATGAATGTGAGGAACATGGTCAATGTAATCTTGAAGTCCCTGTCAAGGCGACCCTTAAACTCTTCCCATTCACGGTAAGTTTTATTGTCTAACTTATCTGTTATAAAGTGAATGAGTAAAGTATCCCAGTGATTAACAGGTTCTCCAAGGGATTCTAAAGCACGCAAGTTTTTATTAATTTGATCGATTAAAGCTTTTAAATTCACTGACGATTCCTTACTGATCGTCTCAATATCAAATAATGCTGTAACATGGTGTTGAATCAACAGATGTTTGTTATCAAACCGATCACAGAGTAACTGCCACGCGACTGAGTAATTAGCGGCAGAAAACTGAATGGAGTTTATCACCACGGCAGCTGAACCTTCTAGTGATGACCTCAAATAATGGAATTTATTTATGTCGTTCATGTCGTCGTTAGTGTGAATAAGGCTGACGAACGTTTCGTGAAATTCCAACCAATTCACGTAAGAACCGCTGAATTTTGGTAATTGAATAGTCGGTAATTTAACAAACCTGTGATTATTAGAATGTGAACTTACCTCACACTCACTTGGATCCCTTTTCCTATAATCATCGAGCACCTTTTGAGCTTCAGATAGGGTTTTATAATAAAGAGACTCAAACTCGCTACGTTCTAATATTTGACCATCCAAATTATCAGTACTACATTCCAGTGCCAATTGCACCTCGTCGTATTGGCTATACAATGACTCAAGCCTGTTATAACGCAATTGCAACTCGTTAATCTCAGAAGAGCTTATAGAAGGTTTTAATGAGTTCAAATAATTCAAGAATACTGTTACCCTTCCCTTGTAACTCGCTCTTTTTCTAATGAGCTCCTTATCCTCTGGCATTGCGTAAGCTGGTGTAGTCAACCTGGAATGTATACAATTCAAGTTTTAACAACGTGTAAAATTGGGTCAATACCTCCTGTACTAATACCTACTTAAGTACAAAATAACCAAATTGACTGCTAACTTTATTGTCAAATATTACCTACAATACAATAATTAACGATTATACGTTTTAGCAAAACAAAAATTGTAGCTACAAAGACTCAAGTAACTACTATAATTCAAAGAAAAGAACCTATGTTAACTTTTAATATGATTACATGAATAAATGACTCAGTAACTGTTATCTACCTAATAAAGCGACACTAAATAATGCAGATATTTTATAACTACTCTTTAAAAGGTACAAATAACTTTGATTATCAATCTAAAGTCTGATCAAATAACAATTTGTAATCACTATAGGGTTCTGCAAGTCAAAGTTTTACAATAAGTATATAACTTTGTACTAACCTGGTTATTAACGGCTAATTAACACTAAATACAACCTGATAATAGAGTGCTGGGTGAAACTAATAATGATTTCGATTGTCCAGACCACGGAAAATTCCAAATCTTCACAATGACACAGCAAAATGGATATGGCACACCTAACTTCGCTTGTAATTATGAGTAATCCACCAATTCTCTTGAAATCCTTGTAATAATAGCTGATTGAAGTTTCTTCAACGTGAAATCTTCTAATCTAGGCTCGATAGGACCATGTTTCGGATTTCATCAGGTTTATTTAGCGGGAGATGTAATAAATACGCCTTGATTGTTAAGTAAAATTCGTATAATGACAAAAACATATTACTGTCGGTAGATGTTTAAAATTTAATAAAAATAAAAGGTACGAGCCAAAACACACGCAGCTGCAACATTGATATGATGATTTTTGCAGGCGTTCTGCGCAAACACTAGGCGATACATCCCTGCTCGGTGAGACTGAAAGCGAACAAGGAATAATCAGCGACTAGATGCCGGCTATATTGGCGCGCCCAACTGAGGATGTAAAGTCCCCGCCTGACACGTCTCCAGAGCTTTCCGGTTACGCCCCAGGCTAAGAGACCGATTGCGTATGTTTGAACGGTATTGAGTTGTGTAACACCGTTCATGTATGTAACGAAGCACGCACCGCGCGCGGCTTATACTTATTACGTGTATTTATATGTTGTGGAGTCATGTATGTATGATTTACAATGTACATAATGCCTATTTTAACTTAGAACACTATGTACACCGCATATATGTATGTATAGTGGAGTATTATTGTATGAACGAGGCGCGTGTAGTGATGTGCGTCCCGCTCAAGCGTCAGTCCGGTAGTGTGGCTGCGGGGGGGAGGTGTAGGGGAGCGCATGGACTGCCAGTACATTTTAGCTCAACTGCTATATTTTATTATCCCCACCACGCGTGGTTAGAGAAAGCGCGCCAATGCGTAGTTGTTCTTGCTTTGCCGCCAGATGGCGTGCTTGCGATTTGTTTTGACGTCCGTACTATTGACTAAACCCGACAAATATATAAAAAAAGAAACATTATAAAATAAAACAAATAAATGAAAAGTACATTTTTGAATAATAAAAACCTTGTGGGTGTAACTTACCGAGTAGTTTGTTTGAAAAGTGACATGGCAGGAGAAAGACAGAGAAAAGGTATAATAATGCCAGCCCGTGCCATCAGCATGGTACATTAGAAAAAATATTTTATCGTTAGTGGTACCTGTTGAGATTATTTTTGTTTTATTTCAAGTAAATATTAGCATTTTATTGAAAAGTAATTATAAAAAACCGGCCAAGTGCGTGTCGGTCCACGCGCAGTAATAGGGTTCCGAAGTTGCATAATAAGGCGGGCTAAAAAGAGGGTTTTATTGTTGTTATATGAACATTAGAACGGTTTCAGCGGCTCACAAAGCCTTGATGTTTTTTTTTTTATCTATTTTCTCGCGTTTGACCACTATCTCGCCTGATGGTAAGCGATGATGTGGTCTACGGTGAAGCACGCTTGCCTAGATGTAATCTATTCACTCTTGACTTAAACTAAACAAGGACTAACTGGTAACTGAAGAAGGAGTTATAAAATCCGACTTCGCAACTGAAGTTAGAAAAATATTATCTATTTGAGTACCACCGCGGGTGCGAATTGCGAAAGGAGCCGATACGAGCGCGCGTTAGAGCCACGGGGAATGGTATAGTTCATTCCTGGATCCTTGCGTGCACGCTCCTTGTTTATTTCTCTTTCGGAATTAGAAAAAAATCGTATGTATTCACCTCTAATCTTCTCTAATACCGCAAATTAGAGGTGAATCCTCTAATCTGTGGTATTCACTATTTCATTATGCAAAGTTTTACGCTACTCAATTAGTGATGAAGTCGGGTCGAATATTGACTTAATAGAAGGACTAGCTTCTGCCAGCGGCTTCGCCCGCGTGAATGTCGAAAATTATCCCAAGGGAACATATTCCCGGGATAAAAAGTATCCTATACGCTATTCCAGGCTACAATCTATCTCTGTGCCAAATTTGATCCAGATCCGTCCAGCCGTTTGGGCGTGAAGAAGTAACAAAAATACACACTCACAGACTTTCGCCTTTATAATATTAGTGTGATATCGACAAAAGAAAATTAGTAATTTGCTTTGATATCGAATCTAATTTGACTTAACTTTTACGTTTTAATTACAAAACGTCGAAAATACTTCTGCACTAACACAAAATAGACTCCACCGCGCGCATGCGAAGTATGGACTACGGACTGGTACTGCCAACGACTCCGGCCACTCCAATGTATTATTCGAGCTTAAACATTATTAATTTAGAAATCATTATTATTAAGGATGTTATGATTTTATTTTTGTATATTTTGACATGGTTCATAAGCATACATTTACTATCTGTATTACACAGCTAACAACGTTATTTAAGTAATTTTTCAATGGCATTTGTACAAAATTTTTACTGTTCCAAGTACATTTTATAAGTTGGTCGACGATTACTCGTAAAGTTATAAAGCCTTGTTATCTGTGATAATTTTCCTTTTAATTTCGTTATATTTACTACTTTCGTGAATTTTTTCACATAGCCAAGAGCAACCATTTCGCTGACAGAGAGGGGGGGACACTTGACTCTAACATAAATTTGCAACTTAAAGCTTAATTTTACGCAAACGAATCTCTGAATCGAAAAATGGTTTTAACAAACCCATAATATTTTTGAATGGCCTATCCAACGATACCCCACACCATGGGACAGATGAGAAAAAAAAAATACATCCCCACTTTACGTCTATGGGAGGTACCCGAAAAAAAAATATTTTTCGTGATTTTATGTTACCACTTTGTCGGAATTATTAATATGTATATACATGCCAAATTATAGCTTTCTAGTACTTAGATTCTCTGAGCTAAGCTGCGGACGGACAGACGGACAGAGCGAAACTATAAGGGTTCCTTGTTGACTTCGGAACCCTAAAAAGGTCGTTAAAAGTTTGGTCATTACAATGAAGCTTGACATTCTAGTGCTATATGTCAAAATTAATAGTTGGTACTTTTATGACCATGAAATAATTTAAATATGTACACTCTGTTGATCTGATTTTAGTCAGAAGAAAATATCTACGTTCAGTACAATTTGCAAAAGTATTGTCAGATTGGCCGAGCGATGTTTTGTTGATTAGTGTAATAATATTTAGAATACTGATGTTTAGTTTACTTTTGTATAAATAAAGAAATTGAGTTTATACAATGCAAATATTAATAATTCATACAGTCTTCAGCAGGTCCAACAATACCTCAAAACAATAATGTTCTGCATATCACTTGTTATTGCGCCCTAGTGGTTGTGGATTGTGGAGCAGGACTAGCATTGAGCCAAGCATTTTTATCAGTGATGTAATCCCCCAACTTATAATATGCCAGCCTACATAGTGTGCGTTTTATACAGGTTTTAAACTTCGTCTCATTCAGTTCAAGAATGTGGGGAGGAATTTTATTGTAACATTTTGTACAGTACCCCATGAAAGATGAGGCTACTTTAGCCAGTCTGAAACCTGGTTGAACTAATTGGTCCCTATTTCTAGTAACGTAATTATGTCTGTCGCCGTTTTTACTAAAAAGATGTAAATTTTTTCTCACGTACATGATGTTTTCATAAATATATTGACAAGGAACCGTCATGATGTTAATGTCCTTAAACAGTTCCCTTAGAGAATCGCGCCGGCGAAGATTATATATTGCTCTGACGGCTCGTTTTTGCAGAATAAAAATTGACTCAATGTCTGCAGGCCTTCCCCATAGTAGGATACCGTAAGACATTATACTATGAAAATAACTAAAATAGACTAGTCTCGCGGCATCCACATCGGCCAACCTACGAATCTTTGCAACAGCATACGCTGCCGAACTCAGCCGCCCTGCAAGGGATACCAAATGAGGACCCCATTGCAACCCCGAGTCCAGCGTGATCCCCAGGAAAACCGTTTTATCGACGAATTCTAGCTTCTCCTTGTTTAATATAATGTCACAATCAGTACTTTTGACATTCGGCAAGGAAAATTTTACGCACTTGGTTTTATTACCATTTAAAACTAAATTATTGGCAGTGAACCAATCCTGAACCAGCCGAAGCGCGTTATTTACGTCGTCAACCCGACAAGTACGTCTATTTATTTTAAAAATTAAAGATGTGTCATCAGCAAATAACACCATGTTTAGTTTGTTTTCCAATAAACGGGGTAAATCGTTTATGTATATTAAAAATAAGAAAGGACCTAAAATTGAGCCCTGGGGTACCCCCATTTTTACGTTTAACCCCGACGAATTCACACCGTTTATCTGAACTAATTGCTGTCTATCATTCAAATAAGATTTAACCAAACTTAACGCTGCTTGACCTAGCCCGTAATGCTCAAGTTTCAGAAGTAATGTTTCATGATTAACGCAATCAAACGCCTTCGACAGGTCGCAGAAGATACCTATGGCATCCTGCGACTCTTCCCACGCATTAAAGATGTGTTTCAATAGGGTGACACCAGCGTCAGTTGTACAACGTCCTCTGGTGAAACCATACTGTTTATCATGCAAGATGTTATTCGTATTAAAATGAATAAGCATTTGATTTAGCATTATCTTCTCAAATACCTTGCTGAAAACCGGCAACACGGATATAATAAGCAATTTAACTCTAACTTATTATTATATTGTATAATGTTATGACTAAGAATAGTGTCAATTTGCACTTTTATACAGTTCGGTAGCACTTTCTTAGAGTCTGATACGTTAAAAACACTTAGTTCACGTGTTACATGTATAGCACAATATTGTTTGCTATTATTTTTTTCACTTATAACACACTTTTACTACACTAACTCAAATGGTTTAGTTCTCTTTAGCCTACGCACTATGTCCGTGTTATCTGGCAGCTGGATTGCTTCCACATTCACATGTCGATGAAGTCTGTGTTCGTGGGCTTCAGCAAAGTTTTGAATAACGGTGGTGACGAGTTTCATTTTAAGGTCGCGGTGAAGGTCGTCATTTCTGATGTACCATGGTGCATTAACAGCATCTCTGAGTACTTTATTTTGGAATTGTTGTATAATTTTAACATTGCTTTGTTTAGTACAGCCCCATAGTTGGATACCATACGTCCAAATTGGCATAAGAATATGCTTGTATACTATTATTTTGTTGTGTATTGATAGACAGGATTTCCTTCCGAGTAACCAATACATATTTTTGTACCGTATATCGAGTTCCTGTCTTTTCTTTTTGACGTGGGATTTTTAACGCAACTTGGCGTCAAGAGTTATACCAAGGTATTTGGCTGTATTCGCATAAGGCACTTGCATGCCGTTTATATAGACTGGGTGGTAATCGCGGTGTTTATTAGTGAAGTCAATGTGAATCGATTTTGACTCATTCAGTTTGATCTTCCACTTTTGTGTCCAGTCGTAAACTTTGTTCACAGCTAGTTGAACTTTTTCTACTGCTTCTTTGTGGTTTGAACCAATAGCCATAATAGCAGTATCATCAGCAAAGGTCGCTATGGTGTTTTTTTCCAGCTCTGGGATATCACATGTGTATACCAAGTACAGGATTGGGCCTAACACACTTCCTTGTGGTACTCCGGCCTTAATAGTTTTTAGGCCAGAATATGCGTCCTCTTGCCTTATCCTGAACATTCTGTTGCTTATATATGACTCTAGAATATCTGAAAATTCGGGGAGCATGCGTCTGAGTTTGTATATCAGACCCTCATGCCAAACTTTGTCGAAAGCTTGTGCGACATCTAGAAATACGGTGGCGCAGACTTGCTTGTTTTCGAGCGTTTTTTCGATGCTGTTTGTTATTCTATGTACCTGGTCGATGGTAGAATGTTTTTCCCTGAAGCCAAATTGATGGTTCGGAATAAGTTAATTAATGTCACGTAAAAAAATTATTCAAGGTCAAAGTTCGCAAATATGGGTATTTTGCGTTTTTTAGCCGAACGGTAAGTTTTATGATAAAATAGGTCAGACAAAAATGGTAAAATATGCAATCATCTATAAAAATAGTTTCTACAATTTTTCTTCTAAACGTCACCGTTTCTAAGATAAAATGGTTTAAAAACTTGAAAAAGTTGTATTCTTCATAATATGCACGTTTCCACGCCACCTGGGAGGTAGTGTACTTGGCGCGTTTTGTTTAACGTGGTTTCACCGATAGACCTATTCCAAAATCTATTGAGATCCTGTTTAATTCAATACTATTCAAAATTATGTAAAATCTGGTACTATTGGAAATGATGAAAGCCATGTGAATTTTAAAAATATGTAAAATAATCCGTCTCATTCATAATCATTTGATAATTCTGCTTCCTCTTCATTCAAGATTACAATAATTTTGATTCCGTTTAAAATATTCTGTTATGATTTTTCATGTCATCAATTGCTTTGATTCGTATGACATTACTTCCCAGAATTTGATCCTTACCGACAGAGAGTATGTATTAGAATAGAGGGAACGTGTTTACGACGAAACAGAAACTGTCAATTCTTTCGTTCTTGCTTATAGAAAAACTCTATGAAAAAAAAAGAGACAAACATAGACAAACGCTACCATCCTGAACGTCAAAGAGATAACTTTTTAGTCACTGTTGTAACCCATCGGTTAGCAGCTCTAATTAAAGATTTTCGCTGTTTTCACGCCTTTGTTTCGTTTATATCAGGAAGAATTTTGTTGTTTCATTATCTACATGAACCATGTCGTGTGTGGCTATCGGTTGCAAGAGTGGAATAAGTGTATTAACAGGACATAATCAAAGGATATCTTTCCACAGGTGAGTTATCGACTAGCATACTGAAATTATTGTGCAGGGAATACATTTCATAGGCTGTCCGGAATAAAGCAATCTTAGTTCTAAATACGTCGAGGACGTGTAGTATCATTTAAACCATTCTATTTAGTGAAATAATCAACTTTTATACGTTCGCTGATAGAGCTATGACAGTTTACGTACTTACGTTCTGATGTTAGAGATGTGACAAAAGTCACAAGAAAGATTTATCGATACTGTATTTTTATTTTACTTACTTTAATGTATTTCTTAAAGTTTATTTGTTATTATTAATCTAATATTGATTGTGCACAGGTTCCTCCTAAGAGTACTTATTTAAGAAATAAGAGGATCAAGAATATAAAACGAGCTAACTGGAAACCTTCACCATATTCTCGCTTGTGTTCACTGCATTTTATTGAATCATGCTATCGCTATCCCTCGACATGGATACAGGTTAATGAATCATGTTTATTTTCACATTTTATTTATTTAACCATTAATGTACACACACATAATAAATAGACAAGAAGAAGGAACAGAAAATAGGTACAAAGGTATGCTTCTTTCTAACGAAATCTCTTCCAGCATACCTGCGAGAAGAGAGTTGCAAAAAAAGATATGTAGACACCGTGTGTAGAACTTTTTAAAATTAAATTATTATATTTAAACCATTTTGTTATTATTTATTTTGTTACTTTTATACTTATACATACTCGTCTTTGAACTTTATTTTCAGTCTTGCACAAGAACTATCATAGTATATCAGTATATTGATGAGTTGGTACCTGTTTGTACATACTGATACAGTCGTACGAGTGTACCAAAAACTGTCACTTTGATCTCATGATTTACCTCGTTTTTGCACAAGGTATGAATAAACATTATTATACAACGCGTATAATGCGCAGAAAAATTACGAAAGAGTACAATTGTACTCTTACAATGACTGATAAATTCACTCTTTGTACGAGTACACATTCACTTTTTAAATAATTATAAAGAATCCCTAAAAAAACGTAGAATAATTAGCCGCAGTCAGGGACGATTCTTACAGATATTTGACTAAATTTGTATAAAATCCTCCTAAACTAAACTCGATAATATCGATATGACAGTGGCACAGATCTAGTTCTGATATATGTCTATAGATAAGTATCTATAGCATCTTCGGTCACACTGGCACAAAAGATGGCATAGACAAAAGTATATCCATCTCTTTTTGCTTATGACGTAATCGGTTAGTGCGAAAGAGAATACCGATATTGAAATTGCGTCTTAAATATGTTACCTCTATTCTAATACAAACTCTCTGCTTACCGATACTATCGGATGGTGTAATACAGCATGTGACAGTTGTTACGCTTAAAAGCGCCACAAGTATAGATCTCCACAAAGCACGTAAGCGGCGGCGCACTGTGGATCAAAAATCGGCTCTAGAAGACATAGGAACTTAAATTTAAAAGTGTCGGTTTTTTTGCTTGAAATGGGTTCTAATAGCCAATATCATGCTTATATATTTTATAGGACGCAATCTGGTAGGCAAAAGGGCAAGTTTTATTTTTTTTGCTAAAAAAATGCATGGAGCTGATATAAAAAATGCATAAATCTCCGGAACCGCAAGACTAACCGTAATATCCTTGCACCCGGTTATAGAACTATTTATTTATGATTTTTTGACATACTTCGTATAACGAGAAAGACTGCGTTTTTTTTTTTAATAATCCTCAACTTTTTGTACCTAATATATGCTATAAATAGAAATAGACGTGTTATGTGATGTGTCTATGTATCTTAAAAAAAATATTTAAAATTATTAAAGATATTTTGATGTTTATTAACCGACTTCAAAAACGGAGGAGGTTCTTAATTTGTTTGACTTTTTGTGTATGTTTATTCAGAGATATCTTTGCCAATTATTAACCGATCTTGATGATTCGTTTTTTGTTTGAAAGAGTATGGTCCCGGATTGGTTCCAGTTAAATTTGGCAAAGACTTGTTGAATAACTTCGGAGATATTCAATGAAACTCTTCAATAAATGACGGTAAACCACCATAGATTGCTGCAATCACATGTCTGTATATTGTTAAAACCATTTCATAACGTAACATCGCACCAGTAGACTCTGAAGGGGTACGCAGATGTGTACAGTTCACCCTTCTACACACTCATTTCATCAGTTATGTCCAAGTTCCCTGTTATTGGGATTAGATATTTGGGCATATCATTTTTGTTTGAAAGAGTATGGTCCCGGATCGGTCCCAGTTAAATTTGGTAGTACTCTTTCAAACAAAAATGATATGCCCAAATATCTAATCCCAATAACAGGGAACTTGAACATAACTGATGAAATTAGAGTGTAGAAGGGTGAACTGTACACATCTGTAGCATGATATTGGCTATTAGAACCCATTTCAAGCAAAAAAACCGACACTTTTACATAGGATATTGAAGAGTTCTATTGAATTTCTCCGAAGTTCTTCATCAAATCTTTGCCAAATTTAACTGGGACCGATCCGGGCATACTCTTTCAAACAAAACTGATATACCCAAATATCTAATCCCAATAACAGGGAACTAGAACATATCTGATGAAATGAGAGTGTAGAAGGGTGAACTGTACACATCTGCGTACCCCTTCAGAGTCTACTGGTGCGATGTTATGTTATGAAATGGTGTAAACAATATACAGACATGCGATTGCAGCAATCTATGGTGGTTTACCGTCATTTATTGAAGAGTTCCATTGAATATCTCCGAAGTTATTCAACAGGTCTTTACCAAATTTAACTGGAACCAATCCGGGACCATACTCTTCCAAACAAAAAACAAACCATCAAGATCGGTTAATAATTGGCGAAGATATCTCTAAATAAACATACACAAAAATTCAAACGAATTAAGAACCTCCTCCGTTTTTGTAGTCGGTTAATAAACATCAAAATATATTTAATAATTTTAAATATTTTTTTTAAGTTAGATAGACACATCACATAACACGTCTATTTCTATTTATAGCATATATTAGGTAAAAAAAGTTGAGGATTTTTAAAAAAAAAAACGCAGTCTATCTCGTTATACGAAGTATGTCAAAAAATCATAAATAAATAGTTCTATAACCGGGTGCAAGGGTATTACGGTTAGTCTTGCGGTTCCGGAGATTTATGCATTTTTTACATCAGCTCCATACATTTATTTAGCAAAAAAAATAAAACTTGCCCTTTTGCCTACCAGATTGCGTCCTATGAAATATATAAGTATGATATTGGCTATTAGAACCCATTTCAAGCAAAAAAACCGGCACTTTTAAATTTAAGTTCCTATGTCTTCTAGAGCCGTTTTTCGATCCACAGTGCGGCGCGCCGCAGACCAAAGAGATGATGATATGATCAGAGGCCTTAGTGCGAGTTTTGTAACGTACTCACTCGTGTTAACGTAAACGATCTCTTATGTCAAAATGTATACAAAAAAAGACGTTTCTCCTTACCGTCACCAGACGGCGCTTATCCAGTTTCAATGTAAATTGATGTTTACGTTAGCGCATTCAGCGTGAGACAAAACTCGCACTAAGGCCTCTGTACAGCATCCTCGCTCGGTTTCGTCTATGATCTATCGCATCGCTATAAAGTGGACCTTAGACAATCATGCGGCATGACATGCGTTTGTTAACGTGCATTGAATCATGCTACATGAAGGACCCTGAGGGTCCAGCATGCAGCAGCTTTAACTTGTCCACCGTAAAATCTTTGTTGATTGTTTAGGGTTCCGTACCCAACGAGTAAAAACGGGACCCTGTTTGTCACCAGGCTGTATCTCATGAACCGTGATAGCTAGAGAGTTCAAATTTTCACAGATGTATTTCTGTTGCCGCTATAACAACAAATACTAAAAACAGAATAAAATTAATATTTAAGAAGGGTTTAGGGTTCCTTACACTCTCTTGTTCGTCTTTCTGTCCGTGTGTCACCACCAATTTTCTCAGGAACGGGTGGACCTAGCAAGTTAAAATTTATACCAGATACTGAGGTCTATAGTTCCTATTAGGTGATGAATCTAGTCCTGAAAAATCAAGATCCTGAGTCAACACGATAAAAGATATGGACTAACTTAGATTTTCGCGAAAACTTGTAAGTACCAAAATTTACCTTATTTTTCACCTTTTTTTATTTAACCGAATTCTCCGTTTACTTGTGTTTTAAGACCTTGCTTTTAACCAAAATTAACAATTCTAGGTCAACTGGAAGTACCTACCTAGTTGGTTTTCAACCCAAAACCTATAGTGTACTACTAAAAATGTTGAATATTAAAGGGTGCCCCATACATTTGGGCGCACGGTTGGCGCAGTGGTTGAGCGATTGACTGCTGCGCTGCGTGTCGCGGGTTCGATTCCCGCACGAAACAAATATTTGTATGACCTACAGATAATTGTTCCGGCTCTGGGTGTTTGTGTATGTGAGTTTATATGTTTGTAAACGCACCCACGATACAGGCAGAAATTCCTAGTGTGGGGCAACGTTTTTATTTTAAAGACGAAAGAAAAGACTAAAGATTGGTGCCACTCTGGGTACGGAATCCTTCGTGCGCGAGTCCAACCCACACTTGGCCGGTTTTTTGAAATTGTTTTTATTTTGTTTGAAGGAATGTTTCTTCTTTTTGTTCATGTACGTTTTTCTTTTAGAGTCCCGTAACTCTGGACAATCTTTATACATTTATGTTAATAACATGATGAAATTCCGAGCATCTGCGCCTACGTTCTTGTCTAATCATCGGGAATCAGCGATCTGCTGTCCATGCCGACACATTTTCGAAACGAAATGAGCTATTGTATGACATGCCGATCTGAAGACGATCATACATGCATGTCAGTCATAGCTTGCATGATAAAAAATATAAGGAATTGTCAATCAACTGCCAGCACGTAGTTTGCATGTCATTCGCATCAATCAACACAATTGAAGTATTAAACGGTCATGCATGCGTGACAGTACGGAACGCATGTCATGCCGTATGATCGTCTAGGGAACGCTTTACCACACAGATTCGTAAAGCAGCAGATGGTATACGTAGTATCTCTAAGGAGTCTGTGGATGGTACTAAGCCGGACTACCGGTACAACCAAGAACCAACCCGTACAACTAGTACTTTGATACTACTTAACTATTATATTATACCATACACAATAATAAACCTAACTTAGATAACTTTATTTATTTTAGAACTGTCAGTGGCCCGGTTAAGTCGCTTCTCTCGCAAGTGATCAGTATATTTTGTTGCCGCAAAATAAAATTTGGCTATTGAGTCAAAATTTGGAATTCACTTAAAAGAACTAGTCCAAACTAGTTTATTGCCATATTTCCGAGATATTATTTTGAACATCCCATCATGAAGCCATCGTATAAAATCGGTAAGTTAAAATTATTTATTATTAGAACATGCTATGTTAGTACCTATGCTATGCTTTCTTAATGTGTAGGGCAGCAAAATTGAGTTTAAATATTATTCCGTCCCAAATAAAAACCTTTTAATTTAAATTGCTGTAGATACTAAGAATTTTATAGGTTATCTTAACCATGCGACTTCGAGACAATTCGAGACCGGCGCTACCGTTTTACTACACTAATTCACGATAATGTTTTTCTTATCAAATTATCAGTATTTAATTATTGCAATCCTGATGAGATTAAGACCTATCTTTAGTATCTTTGTTGTTTACATTACATTGATTATATGAAAGCTAATGTCAGTCTAGTATAGGTATGGTCAGCAATAAAGTATTTTATTTTAACTACATTTAAATTGACTCTAAAATTATTTGATATTCTGTTTTTTAGTTTCTTAAATTTGTTAAAATTTGTTTTGTTTAAATTTGTTTTCCATCTAATATTTTTTCTCAATAATTAAGATTTCGGAAACCGAAGAGTTGAACGAATTTTATTGCTGACTGCCATGATATGTGTAAAGATTAGTTGAAAGTTAGGCTTTCTGTTAAAGACCTAGAAACCTCTGGTGCCTCAATCACCTAGTAAAAGTAATCGTAAAAATGTGAAGACCTTTTCAAACATATTCCCCATTTAAAAACACTTGAACAAAAAAACTTAAATTAAAAGGAGAATTCATAAGTCACATCTTTGTGCCATGGAATTAGGCAGAAACTACAGAATGCCACCTACTTCACTTACGTACATATATATGGTCATACACATACTATTTGTGAATAACACAAATAGTATGTGTATGACACATCTTATTTTAGATTAACCGTGTGGCCTGAGCGATTAACTGTTCTAAAGCCCATGAAAACAATTTCTGACATCAATTTTATAATTCCATGGCCCTCGAAAACATAATTTTATTACCTATTTGTTTAAAAAGATCATTTTCTTTTTGTGTAGAATGTATTCTACTGAACTGAGATGTTTTTATTATAGAAATTCTAGTTCTTAGATAATTCATTCTTATAAATACATATTTCCAAATGAAAAGGCAAAAGAAAAATATAACAAATAAATAATAAAACAACTAGCAACAGTAATGCAACTACAAAAAACTATGCACAATGGCATGATTCAATCTCAAAGCTATCAAATCAAAATCCATTCGCAAGAAAAAATTCTTTCTTTCTTCTGATTCCTGATTTCATGTTTCCACAAATAAATAATCTTGAATCTTGAATCTATATCTCCATCAATTTCTTAGATGTAAGTTAAGACGGGCTGGTGTCCGCAACTCCATGGCTAAGCGCATATTTTGCTCGTAGTTTTCATAAATGTATTGAGAGATTGGGTTGTGGTAAATTTTAGGTTTGAAGTAAATCTTAACACCTTCACTGGCGCTTCAGTCACCCGTGAACTTAAACATTACATTTTCTTTTGTGTCTATTGTTTAGCAGACAACATGTTAAGTTTTACCAAGTAAAAGTTAAAAATTTGATATTATGTATCACAGAGCAGTTCAATTCTTTTGCTTTATTTTCGTTTTTGGCAGAAATCTGTTCATGGTGGAATGTTAATGCCTAACCCATTATAAACCAAATCTTAAGTGAAGATTTGGTAGTCTGCTATGGTTTTTCCTAGAAGCAATTTACGGACATTTCCCTGTTGCCCTATGGATTTTAATCACGGTCCGCTGGTGGTCCATGTTGCTTGATGATTTTAAAAGATCAGATTTGATAAAGGTGAAGTAATATGAAATATTTTATTTTGTTTTACAGCCGATGAGAAGTTGGCTGAACTTGGCCGCAAAGAGATCATGCTGGCAGAAAAGGAGATGCCAGGACTGATGGCCTGCCGTCGCAAGTATGCTTCAGCTAAAATCCTTAAAGGAGCTAGAATTGCTGGAAGTCTTCACATGACCGTGCAGACCGCAGTCCTCATTGAGACTCTTATAGAGCTTGGTGCTGAAGTAAGTTGTTAATTTCTGCATGTTCTTCATTAAATTGATTTGCTGATTGTTCGAGAAATTGTGTTTCGAACTACGTAAGGTGATGCATTTGGGGGTTTGTGTATTGGATTTGTATTCGTGGCTATTTGTTTTCTAAGTTGGTCAAGATTTTGTATCATTCGTAAAAAGTGTATATGTACCTATGTAAAAAATACGAATCGAAAAAGAGTAAGTACACAAAGTCACTTCGAACTCATAAGTTGGCGATTTCAAGTACGTAAAATCAAGCAAAAGATTTACAGATTTTGTTATTTGAGCAAGCCAAACTTTTCGATTTATAGTAGGAAGCTCTAACTTTTTCTGATATTAGTCGTAAATTATTTTCCTGGTCGCAAGTTAGTAATATATCATAATCAGAGATAAAACATCAAATATGACACTTTAAATCCAGTATCAAGATCTAATCACTGAATGATAAACTTATCGAAATACATAAATTGTAGACATTGGAGTATTCAATTGTTACATTTTCTTATCAGCGAAGTTGTGAGTTTGAGGAAATCGGATATATCCAATATTATCTTATGATTAGATTTGCTTAGTAACGTTAGTGGAGCGTTAGCAAACCGCAGCGCAGGCTTCAACAAAAGAGCGCTAATGCTACATAAAGTAAAAATAAAAGATTTAAGTAATAAGAATGAGAATGTTGACATCACGAGATGAACCTCAAATATTGAAGCCTCAATCAATACCATTCACAAAAATAATTAATAATATAATTGCAAGATAAATTGCTATCATCATAATAATATTTTATAGTTGTACAATAATTCTTAACTTTAAGCCTTTTGTTTCCCATCTTTTATTTGCATTGTGGTTCGCAAATATGAATATGGAAATAATCAACATCATCATTTAAATATTTTACATTGTACAGTAATTGTAGAAATAGGTCGAGCAATTTTCAAAAACATATCTCGAAAACTAGGCCACCTTCTCCCTAATTTGCAATTTTTCGCCTAGTCACAGATTTATTTGGGTCTTCTTAGATTAGAAAATAGAATGAGTTAATTTTTTAAGATATAGGTAGTCTCAGAGCTAGCAATTTTTTTCCTGGCAACTTTTCGTAAACTCTTCGATCTAGCTCTTGGACTGGACCTTAAAAAGAACAATGGCAGGTGCCCATACATTGTTTTAGCTGAGATTAAATTCCTACGTAATTAAATGAAAAATATCTGGTTTAACTCAGGGTGATGTTCTGAATTAGTTTGTGCAAGAATTTTTGTTCAAGAATGTAGAGAATAATAGATATTCAGTCTTTTTTTCAAACTTTTGTAGGTTGCGTCTGGGTAACTTTTAATAATGTGTTTTATAGGTAATATTATTGAATTTCGTGGAAGTAAAAGGGGAATATCGCATTAGTATTTCCCTTATCTAGTTATTTCAGCATGAAATGTATACCTATTATACTCTTAGGCAAGAGTACCTATATTTATTTAAACTAAGCGACTTTGACGTGTATCAAAAGGTTGTCGTCAACAGCCAAGCTATATTTTTTAGGGTTCTGTACCCAAAGGGTAAAAACGGGACCCTATTACTAAGACTCCGCGGTCCGTCTGTCTGTCTGTCTGTCACCAGGCTGTATCTCATGAACCGTGATAGCTAGACAGTTAAAATTTTCACAGATGATGTATTTCTGTTGCCGCTATAACAACAAATATTAAAAACAGAATAAAATAAATATTTAAGAGGGTCTTCCATACAACAAACGTGATTTTTGTGGCAGTTTTTTGCGATAATGGTACGGAACCCTTCGTGCGCGAGTCCCACTCGCACTTGGCCGGTTTTTTAGACTTGGGTACTAGTCTTTTTGCCAACCATTAATTGAAAAGTATTCATTTATTTCTGCTACACTACAATATTCCTACCTACCTGCAAGGAACGTCTACACTTAGACATAAACTGTATTGTTAACTCATATACTGCAATAAATACAATAATGATATTATTAATTAATATAGTTACTACTTGTTACTTAGCAGATAAAATATATAATGGCAACACTAAGCTAAAGAAATTTACTAAAAAATCAAATAACTTTTTATTTATTATGTTTTATTTTATCCATTTTGAACCAGCCCAATTGGGCTACTACCCAATAATATTGTCTACGTATTGTTGGGCTATTGTCTACGATTTTTTTTTAAGTATAATTATACTTAAAAAAAAACGTAGACAATTAATAAAATGTCTTTCTTATATAACTCACTTTCAGACGCTCAAATTTAAGTCGGCTAAGTTTTCGCCATTGTTCTTTAGTCGCTAGTTAGTCGAAATTATTGTCGCCAAATATTGAATTGGCGACAATAATTTCGACTAACTAGCGACTTATTTTTTGTGTTATCAAGATTAAAATCCCTGATTGGTGGCACACGAAAAAATTTAGCTACCTTCTAAGACTAAAAAAGGGCCAATTGCAAAATTGCTAAAAAAATATGTTTATGTCTGGTAAAACTAAGATTATGTCATCATCATCTGCCTGTACTTGGGGTCGGCGCAACACGTTTGCTTCTTCCATTAATAAAACTAAGATTATGTACACCTTGTTATCTTATGACGTTTGATGCTATCTCTGTCGCCGGTCTTATTATGCCATATCATCTTTTTCTTATGTAATTATTATCGGTGACATTTTGCCAGCAGCTTCGCCCACTTAAAGTCAAAAACTACCCACGGGTACATACTTCCGGGATTTAAACTATCCTATGTCCTAATTCTGGTCATGGTCTACCCATGTGTCAAGATGCATATAAAAACGTTTAGCCTTTGTGTTGAGGCGTGAATCATTAAAAACATATAAATATACAGACTTTCACTTTCATAATATTATTAATAGTAGGATAATAGAATGTAGGCACAGGTAAGTAAGCAGGAGCAGAACTGTGAACTAGGTAATCGACGCTTGCCGCTAAAAAGGGCAAAAGACTATATTGGCCAAATTTTCTTTTTGATCCAGTCTTACTTAGTTTTTCACGTAATTTCGGGGAGTGTGCGATGCAATTGCATGATCTAATTCCGCCTAGCCCGTTTCATCATTGGACTATATGTCGTACGCCATCGATACATGGTATGGTAGACATCCCACCCATACGCACTAAACGTTTTGGAAATGTTTTTATTATGCGTACAGCTAAGGCGTGAGAATCTGTGTTTCCCGAAAGATAGCTACAATCTAGGGGTCTATAAGTCAAGAATGAATAGACTTCTAGGCAAATGTGCTTCACCGTTGACCACATCATCCATCACGTCACCATCGATATAGTGGCCAGGCGCGAGCCTTTGGGCAGGTGTATTTTTTTTAATTAAAGTAATTTATAAAAAAAAAGCACCTGCGCAAAATAATAATATTATTCATTTAAAATCTAAAAAGCTGGTATAATTATGAATTAGTGAATAAAATATTGTGATATCCAAAACCCAACTTGCTTCACGGCACCTGTAACTTACAATTAGATTCAAATATGTGCAGAACGTTCATATATATTGAAATTAACCATTAATATATATTGATTTTTAAAACCGATTATTTAATTTTTACTCATTTTACCATTTTTTATATTAAAAATGCCTACAATCCATCCTTATTAATTAAATTATATCAATCCTTGTTAATAAAATTGCTCATAGTCATTTCATTAGTATTAATAACAGGGTATATCTACATATTATACAAAAAAATGGTCTTTACAACTACATAAATTACTCTTGTATTTGCCTTACTGCAAACGTTTGTTGGCAGGCTATTTAATTACGGGTTGTATGTAAAAAAAAATTTTAGGTTTTCAGGGGTGTAACTCCATGCTAACTTCGTCAATAACTCTCGTACATAATGGTAATTAAATGTGGCAAAAGACGGCCAACATTTATGAATTTCCGTCCTAGAACTCAATTTTCTTATAAAAACAAAAGAGTTATTTAAGAAAACATTTATTTTTTTGTATTTTGCTCATATCCAAAAATAGTATGGGATTTGGAGTTACGCCCTTTTTGTAGCGGAAAGCGTCGGATGTTACTTTATTATTAACAAACAAATATATTGGGTAACATTGTGTTTATGTTTCAAAGATATTTATCTTAACCCCTTGTTTGTTATCTTTCTGTAATACGTGTAAGAATGATGCTGATAGTTATCATTGCCCGTTGGCCTCTTTTATCTTTAACCTCTGAGCTGTTTTTAAATGTGTTTGCCGCTATTATGAAATCATTTTTGCAATTCATATTTTTTTTGAGATGTTAATATCTACTAGTCATGGTATTTAAGTATTATTTATTAGTTACTTTTTATGTATTAGAACTGCGAGATGTTCTGCGACTGCGATCCTTCTTTTGATTAGTTACATACAAGCATAGGTTTATAGGGTTCCGTACCCAAAGGGTAAAAACGGGACCCTATTACTAAGACTCCATTGTCCGTCTGTCTGTCTGTATGTATGTCTGTCACCAGGCTGTCTCATGAACCGTGATATCTAGACAGTTGAAATATTCACAGATGTTGTATTTCAGTTGCCACTATAACAACAAATACTAAAAACACTAAATAAATATTTAAGTGGGGCTCCCATACAACAAGCGTGATTTTTTTGCCGTTTTTTGCGATAATGGTACGGAACCCTTCGTGCGCGAGTCCAATTCGCACTTGGCCGAATATTTTATTTTGAATAAGGACTTATTTAATAATAAATAATAGTAATAAGTGACCCCACGGACCAGATTTCCAGGGAGAAGTCTTGTCCCTCATCTCCGGCTTGCCGTTATTGGCCGGTCGGAGTGAACACTGACGGGGAACAGAGCTCACAACTCTCTCTTGCCTTAATTGGCTGGCTTGAGTGGAGATTCAAGAGCATACGTGCTCGGAGGAAGGAAGTTAACCCAGTCAGATGCTGGTTGGGATCTGGACCGTACCGCCGGGATTGTCCTGATAGCCGTGGTATACCTCTCCACTCCTCAAACAAGTACTAGCGTCCGTTTATGGGGGCCCATTAATTGTGTGTGCAAGTCACCCCCTGGCATTTTATAGCCGTGTATAATTGTTCAACAGTGGTCAGGCAGGGGCCAATAGCCATTCTATTGTTTTAGGCAATCGATCCACTAAACCTCCCAAACGCATAGCACAATATATTTGTCTCCATATTTAACAATGAATAGTCCTGCACCAACCGGGGATTGTCCTTGGGTGCACTTGCGTACAAGGATAATCGTCGGTTGGTGTCACATAGGCCCCTGCGAGTTGGCTTCGGCCCCTGGCACGCCTTTCAAAGTACCAGGAGTTCAGAGTGTTAAAGACATAGTAATAATAAATACTAAACATATTTATTTTTTCGACATCAAAATTACAGTGATTATCATATATATAGAAGGTGTCTGAAGTTGGATAGTCCTGTGGTACAGATGTGCTAGCTCTCTGACATGACTAGTATTTTGAATTATTTAACGATAGGCTCGCGTTTGACCACTATATCACCTGATGGTTAGTGACGATGTGGTCTACGGTGAAGCACGCTTGCCTAGAAGTAACCTATTCACTCATGAAAAATATACTATTTATTTACTTAACATATGGCAACCGATTAAGATTGCCTATTTAGCGACTGTTTAAGAGCTTATATTAAAGCGGATCTAAGTATCCGACGATAGCATAGAAAAACTTAAAAATGGAGTCGACGACTTTCCCAGGCCCTAAACACCTTGTGTTGTCCCTAAATATTTAGACCCCACGATGTTGTTTACGTACTGACGTATCTACTGTTAATATTTATGGTAATTAACAGGCTTAGTATGATAGTTAACCAAGAACATTACTTTACACAGGTCCAGTGGTCGAGCAGTAACATCTACAGCACACAAGACGAGGCTGCTGCCGCGTTAGTTGCAGTTGGAATACCTATCTACGCATGGAAAGGAGAAACCGAAGAGGAATATGTTTGGTGCATTGAGCAGACATTAGTTTTCCAGGACGGAAAGGTAATAAAAGTGCGGGTTTTCCTTTGTTAATATTTTACTACCTTCTTCATTGTGGAAAACGCTGTTTCATGTTTTTTCCTTAATTTTGTTGTTTTAAAGGTATGAAGAATCTTCTTATCTTTAGAAATAGTATTAATAAAAACATTTCGTGTAGGTTTTGTTCATAATTAAGCATCCGATATACGAGTATAGCAGATCGTCAAGCAATACCTAACGCAGCGTTAAATGCGATGTTAAAAGCATTATGTATAGGAACCGTGCAGAAGTATCTTCGGTGGCAGCTAATCACGGCAAACTACAATTAATAATCCAATCCGATGTTGACAATAATTTGCCCCCATGAGCCGTTACACTATAACTTTAGTAGGCACACGTCACACGTCACACATCCCACGTCACACGTCACACGTACTCCACGCCACGCGCCCACAAGGCGCAGAAAAGTTAGCAATATTTATGCTCAGTCTCGGTTATGTAATTTATTTTGTTCTTACTTTTAAAATATTTATTGAATTTTTAATTTCAGCCCCTCAACATGATCTTGGACGATGGCGGCGACTTAACAAATCTGGTTCATAAGAAATTCCCACAATATTTGGAAGGAATTAAAGGCATTTCTGAAGAAACTACTACTGGCGTACACAATTTGTATAAAATGTTCCGTGAAGGTTTATTAAAGGTTCCAGCCATCAATGTAAATGATGCAGTGACCAAGAGTAAATTCGACAATTTATATGGATGCAGAGAATCATTGCTTGACGGAATTAAGAGGGCCACAGACATAATGGTTGCCGGCAAAGTGTGCGTGGTGGCGGGCTATGGCGATGTGGGCAAAGGTTGCGCCCAAGCCTTCAAGGGATTCGGGGGGAGAGTCATTGTCACCGAAATCGATCCCATTAATGCTCTACAAGCAGCTATGGAAGGATTCCAGGTTACTACTATGGATGAAGCTGCTGAAGTGGGACAGATATTTGTGACCACTACTGGATGCCTGGACATCATTTGCAAGGAACACTTCCTGAAGATGAAGGATGATGCAATTGTTTGCAACATTGGTCACTTTGACTGTGAAGTAGATGTTGCGTGGTTGGAGAACAATGCTAAGAAAGTAAACATTAAGGCACAAGTTGATCGCTATGAGCTTGACAATGGCCATCATATCATTGTACTGGCCGCTGGACGTCTAGTTAACTTAGGATGTGCCACAGGGCATTCGTCGTTCGTTATGTCCAACTCTTTCACTAACCAAGTGTTGGCTCAAATTGAACTTTGGACAAGACATAATGTTTACCCCGTTGGAGTACACACATTACCTAAGAAATTAGATGAAGAAGTAGCTGCTTTACATTTGGACCACCTTGGTGTTAAGCTAACGAAGCTAACACCGAAACAAGCTAAATATATTGGCGTCCCAATTGAGGGACCATACAAGCCAGACCATTATAGATATTAATTCGTGTATCCGGGACCAGCTGCTTTTCACACTTTTTCTGTAAGCTAAACTATGTTTGATATTAAGAATTTCTTACCAGTTAATTGTTAAATACTTAAAAATATGATCATTGTAAATCATTCTTATATTTAATATAAGTACCTATACTTTGATAAATAAATAAAATAAACAGTACTTACCTATTTTGTTTTTGAGAAAGTAAATATCTATTTATAGAATTCAAGAGAAATATTTACATTTACATATGCCTTCAACAATCCATCACAGATCCTAATGCGTAAAAGCCTGTTTTACCCAGTTTTGACCCCGATTTCTGAATTAAGATAAGAATAAAAAGTCGGTATTTGTCAAATGAAAGCAATTAAATGGTACTGTGAGGACTCTGCTTTAAAAGGCAAACTCCCTACATATAATAAGGCTGGCATGATATACATAGTTGTGCAAGGTAATGGAATTAGGAACACTTGACATATATAGAATATGTTTTTCTTTAAATTTGATTGAAAATTCGATAGAAGCCGCCTAAGGGCAGGCACATTGTTGAATTAATATAAATATAACAGATATCAGATAAATTGATTTGCCTTTCATTACGAAGCGCTCTGGCTACGTCCCTTACAGTACCTACCTATTGATTCACCAAGAAAATAATCGAAAGTTATATTGACAGCAAAATTATTATTTGCTTAGCACGATTATACAATCGGTAAGCTTAAAATTTAATACTGCCGCACATTTAGCTCTCGTATCTTCAATTAATTAGTCCCAAGAGCGAGCTGCGAGCTCGTGAACTGGGAGTCTGGGACACCTCGCACCTGGGACACCTCACACCTGGGACACCTCGCACCTGGGACACCTCACACCTGGGTTCCGTTCGAAGATGATGGGAGCGAACTAAGCTCGAGACCTCGTTGCTGATGAGAAAAAAACTTTTTTTTTACTAAAGTTACAAGTAGGTATAGATGCCTATTCGCTATAGGGCTTATTACACTACACGGTATTCAGGGCCCTAAACGCTAATTCAGGGTAGTGTAATAACTGTTAGGGAGTTAGGGTTCTCATAATATCGACCTTATTGCTTCGGAATGATTTAGTGACCCGGCATTCAGGGCCCTGAATACCGTGTAGTGTAATAAGCCCTTATGGCTTCCTTGAAGAAAGTTATTCATGACCATGGGCGGCAGCAGTTTTTGAAATACTAACCTAACCATTTCCGTTACACCCAGTAGATTACAGGAATACCTTTGACAAGTCTATGGTCTCACAATAAGCGTTTTGGGAATACTTTCATAAACTTTCATTGTGGGTACGTACAGCTAAGGAGTGCATTTCCATGCCGCAGTCTTGTGTTTCCTGGTACCTACAACCTAGGAGTCTTTAAGTCAAATGTCAATAATCAAATCAAATCAAATGTTTTTTATTTCACATAGGCCTACATGGGCACTTATAAAACGTCGACAAAAGGTGCACGGTTCGGGTTAGTCGTTTCCTGTGGAGAAGAACCGGCAAGAAACTCCACGGTTACTCTTTTAAAAAAATTGGTTTGTTTTTACAATATTTCCACGTTACAGTATTAGTGCTTAGATATGGGGGGACAACGTAGGCCCGACAATAAGTCGTAAGAAACTAAAAAAAATTGTATAAACGAGAGAGTTAACAAATGTTAACAAGCGTCTAGAAATCTAGAAGGCCTACAATGTTCACACATTCACAAAACAATCAGTAAAAGAATCTATACAAAGGAAAAAATATATAACAAGACTAAATTTAACATGTGGCACAAATGTTGTTATCAGTGCTGTAACTATTCATAGCAAAGGGCTATAAAGATTATTGAAATCATTGTAAAAAGTCTAATTAAAAGAAAGAAAAAAAGTAAAAATGAGATTGAGAATAGTTAGAGACATCCACATATTTGTGCCGTTTATGAGTTACCAGGGAAGCCGCATGCGCAGAAGGAGCTAAAATTTTTATCTTCAACGTAGTCCTTGATTTTGTAATATGCTTTTTTAATAAGGACACGTTTGATGTAGTTTTTGAACTTTCCATCGGTCAATTCTATAACTGGCTTTGGCAACTTGTTATAAAAGCGTATACTGTTTATAAGAAAAGACTTGCTAGTTTTCGTTAATCTGAATTTGGGTATTACAACTTCATGCTTACTGCGTGTATTTAAATTATGGAAATCGCTTCTAGTTTTGAAAAGCCCTCGATTTTTGCGGACATACAAAATACATTCCAATATATAAAGAGAAGGTAGAGTCAGTATATCGATCTCTTTAAATTTTTCTCTGAGGGACTCTCGTGGACTCATTTTATAGATTGCGCGGACTGCCCTCTTTTGTAAGATGAAAATTGAGTCAACGTCTGCTGCTGATTCCCACAGCAGAATGCCATAAGACATAATACTGTGGAAATAAGCATAGTATACTAACCTTGCTGTGGCTACATCGGTTAACTGCCTTATTTTCAAAGTCAAAGTCAAAATCAAAGTCAATGTTAGGTCACGTTGTGGTACATTTGGTAAGGCAAACTTCAGACATTTTGTTTTTTTCGCATTCAGTAAAAGATTGTTAGCTGCGAACCATTTAGAGAGAACAATCAGACTGTCGTTGACATGTAAGACATCCGTATCTCTCCTATCTATTTTAAAAATTAGCGAAGTATCATCAGCAAATAGAATTATATCCGATAATTTGGCCATCATAAAAGGGAGATCATTAATGTAAACAAGAAAAAGGAAAGGGCCGAGAATTGAACCTTGGGGCACGCCCATCTTGACTAGAGACCCGGAGGACGTCGCCCCATTAACATTTACTTTTTGCTGTCTGTTTGATAAATAGGAAAGCACAAGATCAGCAGATTTTCCTCGAATTCCGTAGTGGTGTAATTTACAGATCAGTGTGTTGTGGTCGACGCAGTCGAACGCTTTCGAGAGATCACAGAAAATGCCAATGGCATCCTGGGACTTCTCCCAAGATTCCAAGATGTGGCTGATGAGTTTTACTCCCGCGTCCGTTGTCGACCTACCTTTCGTGAAACCAAACTGTTGACTATGCAGGATCTTATTTGAATTGAAGTGAGACAACATCTGTTCCAGCATGATTTTTTCATAGATTTTACTCAATGCTGGAAGCACGGATATAGGCCTATAATTAGAGGGATCACTCTTACAGCCTGATTTGAAAATTGGTACTACTTTACTGTTTTCCATTAAGTCAGGAAAAGTGCCGCTGTCCAAACATTGATTGAATATGCCTGTTAGGACAGGAGCAATTGAGTCAATAATATCTCCAAGAACCCTAACGGATATCCCCCACAAGTCTTCAGTATTTTTTACGTTGAGACTTTTGAACGCGTTTTTAATTGTATCAATACATATTGATTTAAATTTAAAGGTTGGTATGTCTTTAGTAAAGTTTTCTTTAAGAAGAGCTTCAGCTAATTTAGATGAGGAGGGAAGAGACTTCGTAACCTCTAACGGAATGTTGGTAAAGAAATTTTCTAATGTCTCAGCGACTTCTTGCTTACCAGAAATGGTTTGATTAGATATTTTCAAAGACAACTCATTCTGATCGCTTTGTTGTGTCTTTCCAGTTTCTCTATTAATTATTTGCCACACAGTTTTTATTTTATTATTAGAAACACCAATTTTGTTAATTATAATTTGAGATTTTGCTTGAGCGCAGACTCTTTTGAATATTTTGGAATAGTTTCTAACATAAGTATGAAAAACTTGATCGGAAGTCAAAGATTTTTCGTAATATAAATTATATAAGATATCTCGGCTTTTTCTTATGCCCATTCACTAAATTTCGATTTGGAATTGTTGACTATAACTGTTTTTAAAGGACACGTTTTATTGAATTCTTGGCAAACTGTAGAAAACAACGTGCCGTAATTTATATTGGGGTCTTTTGAATTAAAACTGGCATTACAAAGGTTGCTAAAAACATTATTATTAAAAGAATTTAATTTATTTTTAGTGAGACGTCTTAACCGAATTGATTTAGCTAGGTTAATACTACTAGGCAGGCGTGCTTCATCATCGCTTAACATTGATCACTATTATCTCACGGTCACCTGATGGTAAGTTTTTCTTGGCAAACATAAGGAACCCTCTAGCACACATGTTCCCGATGAGTTAAACCATTTTGTGTTACACTGTTACCCATTGGAATAAAAATTGCCGATCACTAACACAATGCCAGGTTATTTTTGCCATTAATAAAAATTAACATATTTTCTTTAAAAAAAATAACGTTGGCCCACACTAGGAATTTCTGCCAGTATCGTGGGTGCGTTTACAAACATTTAAACTCACATACACAAGTCACCCAGATCCGGAACAATTATCTGTATGACATACAAATATTTGTTCCGTGCGGGAATCGAACCCACGACACGCAGCGCAGTAGCTGATCGCTCAACCACTACGCCAACCGTGTCGTCAAAGTCACACTGCAACCTAATAGTACGTTAGGGTTACATATCAAATGACTTATCATCTGATGACGGAGCCTTCTATAATATCCTATTTATGTCTGCAGCAGGGTTTAAAGTAACCTAGCATAAAGGAGATGACGGGAGCTGACTGAGCTGAGTTCGCTCGGTCACTTCAGCTACCGTCATCCCGTTCGAACTTAACCTATCCGTGTCGGGATGTCACCGTTGTTCCGGATCTGGGTGACTTGTGTAAATTGATGGGGAAAAAAGTTAATTCTAAAAACCAAAAAACCCGCCTGCTTAAAAAGCGAACTAAAAAGACGTAAACAAGACGAAAATCATGCTGTGCAGTCGGAGGATACATCTCGTATTAGTCAGCCAGCTCGCGTGTTATGTATCCTCCGACTGCACAACATGATTTTCGTCTTGTTTACGTCTTTTTAGTTCGCTAACTTTTTTTTATTTATAACTTTTTAGCTAACATATTTTTTCGAATTAGGTACATTTAAACATATAAGTGTTATATATTTTTGAAATATCCTCTAAAAACCCTTCATGATCGTGATACCCCCTCGATGGGAAGGGAATAAAAAAGAAATTGCAACCCCTACAATATGGCGCTCAAAATCCGCCATGTTCCTTTTTTTTTAAAGGCACTTAGCTAAGAACACTTGGGCGGTCAAGACCTATCTAATTATAAAAATCCGCCAAGTAGTTTGAAAGATATGAGATAATAAAGAATATTACAAACATACAAGATACGCGCGAAAAACATAACCCTTTCCTTGCAGCCGGGTAAAAAAACGTGACATTGAGTTAGTGTTACTAATCGGTAATTTTTATCCCAATGGCCAATGGGTAACAGTATACCAGAAAATGGTGTAATTCAACGGGAACAAAGGCACTTGACCTTAGCCAGTGGTCACAATTTATCCAAACCTGCCTTAACGAGATTTCTCTGAAGACTGATGTAGTACAAACCAGGGACCGAAACCGGCATGATTAATACCGGTATGTTTCGGTTAGTTACAGGTATTTTAAAAGGTTACCTTAATTTTTAAATATTGAAAACAACCTTTATTAATACCGGTTACCGAAATAAAAATTACCTCTATCTTACACGTGCCGTCCGCCGGCATTTCCAACGTGATGTATTTGTGCATCCCCGGATGCAATAAACTTTTTTTGATGAGGACGTTAGAAAAATTATTTAACTTTATTTAATTAATAATAAAAAAATAATAAATAGACAAACAATACAAAAGCTTGATAAATTCCCCCAATTAGTACCTAAATTAGTAGTTGGTGTTGAGTCATCATGTACGGTTCCTATTGTCAGAACTGCCCGGTACCTATCGTAATCGTGATGAATTCCAAAGGTTGTTTATTGAAACTCCACTATTAGCCCATACACTCCGATGTCCGCAAACAGGACTTTTCAAATAGTCTTTGTTTTGTTCTGTGGTTTTAAGATCCCAGAGCTCCGCGACTTTACTTACCTCTTCCTGCACAAAATGTGCTGGAATGAGTACCTAGTGTTAGTACATATGCACTTAGAACTTTTCCTACGGCAAAGCTAATTTTGTTCCTCGATCCAGTTTATCTTTTCGTTAGACCAATGTCTGGTATTTCTATTGCTTATGAAATACAGTAATGTCACCTAAATATTTTGGTGCATGTAGCTGTTTGTACGGAACCCTCGGTGCACGAGTCCGACTCGCACTTGGCAAGTTTATTTTTTTTAATATATTGGTGACGGCTCGAGGGCGTAGGTAGCTTTTTTGACGCCTACAAGCTCGAATAACCCAGCCTTAAAGCAGTGTTACCATTTCATAAATTGTACATGCTAAAATCGGAAAGCCTGATTTTCGATAAACATCATAATGGCGAGACCAACTCTTGTAATTGAAAGATTCTATCACGTATATTTAGCACCCATTCAGTACTATTTTGTACCTATCCTGAAATTTTTGTACGTCACACGGCATAAGCGGCATTTCACGATAACACTGGTCCCACCATTATGATGCGTCATAATGACGAGACCATGCCTGTACTCCAATACTACAAATAGTTTCGTAATTCTGATTAAACCAGTATCTAGTACCTGATTTAGTACCTCCAAAAATTAACAGTGGTTGACGGAAATTCAATTAGTTTCTTTGCAAAATATTTTTTCATTTTTGACATTTTCTACGCCTGATTAATTTGACGAGCAAAAATACTTCAAGTAAAAAGTTGCAGCTACATTTCATGCAGACGGACGCTTTATTATTAATTATATTGTTGAGAAACATTATGTTGTTAGGTAACGGTTAGGCCAAGGCAGGTAAATTATTATTATACGTTATTTAACATATTTTATAAAGGTATTAATAAAAATAATCTGTACATGCTACTTATTAAATATGTATACCTTTTTACGCGAGGGCCAGTCTGCAATATAAATCTTAATATAATATAAATGTTTCTACCTATCTATGTCCTTTACAGACTTTGAAAGTTTGAAACCATCCAACAGATTTGCCCCAAACCGGTTTTATTAGAAAGGCAATAAAAATGCCAAGATGGTTTTGGACAAAAAAAAACAATGAAGCGCCTGTAAGAATGTGACTGCAACTTTTTACTTGTAGTACTTTTGATCGTTTATTTATTCAGGCGTATAAAGTGTCAAAAAATTAAAAAATATTTTGCAAAGAAACGACTAGGATTTCCGTCAACCACTGTTGATTTTTGGAGGTACTATATCAGGTACTAGATACTGGTTTAATTAGAATTATGTAATTATTTTTAGTATTGTAGTACAGGCATGGTCTCGTCATTATGACGCATCATAATGGCGGGACCAGTGTTATCGTGAAATGCCGCTTATGCCGTGTGAAGTACAAAAATTTCAGAATAGGTACAAAATAGTACTAAATAAAAAAAATAAAATAAAATAAAAAAGCCTTTTATTCCATGCATTTACAAAATACTTTTGCAATATTGAATTTCAAATCACATGCTTGACTATAATTATTTTTTTTTAGTGCTAAATATACGTGGTTGAATCTTTCAATTACAAGAGTTGGTCCCGCCATTATGATGTTTATGATTTTCGGGCGAGAGGTAGAGTGGCTTCGCGCATGCAAAATCTTATAGGCAAGGAGGTAGGTATTGTATAAGTCATTCTAGTTTTATTTTTTTGAAAGAAATATGTTTTTCGGTAATAAATGTATAGGGGACCCCATTATCCTAATGTGCCCAGAGCCTCCAATAGATAAAAGACGGCGCTGGGCAGGGGGGGGGGCACAATTTTACGCAAACGGATCTAAATCGAAACGCACGCACGGTTGGCGCAGTGGTTGAGCAATTGACTGCTGCGCTGCGTGTCGCGGGTTCAATTCCCGCACGGAACAAAAATTTGTATGACCTACAGATTGTTGTTCCGGCTCTGGGTGTTTGTGTATGTGAGTTTATATGTTTGTAAACGCACCCACGATACAGGAAGAAAATTCCTAGTGTGGGGCAACGTTTTTAAAAAAAAAAGAAAAGAAAAGAAAATGGTTTACACAGACTCGTAATATTTTTTAATTGCCTATCCAACGATACCCCACACCATGGGATAGACGAGAAAAATAACTTTACGTACTCAGGGGAGGTACCCGAATAAAAAATTATCGTGTTTTTGTTTTACCACTTTGTCGGCATGATTAGTATGTATATCCAATAATATCCATGCAAAATTAAAGTTTTCTAAGAGTAGTACTAAGAGTCTCTGATCTTGGATGAGTCGCCCACGTTCGTAAGAGTGTACCCCGTTTGATTCCTTACACGTGGTCCCCGGGTTGTGCAAATCAGGTGACTCTAACTGGTGGTAGGCTTCTGCTGAAGGCTTACGACCACCCACCGGGTAAACACGTACCGCCTAGTCGGGTTCCGGTATGATGCTCGGTGCAGCCACTAGAGGAGTTGGGTCGAGATAGTTGTTCCACTGTAGGCTGGCCGGCCTGAAACGCGCTGTTATGGACGTATCGGGAGACTGGTCGCGGAGGGTTGCGGGATCCGAGACACGGTGCGCCGCTGGCCGACCACTGGTAGTTGGGGACCCAAGCAGTGTGCCAGCCACTCACGAAAGGCTGCTCCGCCGTGCTGGTTGGCGACCAGACGAAAGTGCCCGATGGACATTCCCGGGGGGGCTCGGGCGTCCCCGCAGTCTCCCAATGATGGCGTACTGTCGGCGCGTGCCTGTAGGTTGCAAGCGTAGAACCTCATCTCACTTCCTTCTCCTCTCCCTCCTTTTCACTCACAGCAATACCCGACCGGAGGCCCGGGGCGGGCCGCCCCTTCCGCGTATCTGTTTCGATGGCGCGGCCACGGCGATATTTTTTAAAAAAACTTATGCCAAGATTATGTAAAAATTTGTAAAAGTTGATTCCCAAAATCAAAAATTTGTTAAAGATATGGTTAAAAAGTTTTAAGGGTTTGAACGCGGCCGCGCCATTGAAAGGCGCGAACCGCGCAGCCACGGAGATCTTTAAAACTAGAGTCTGGCCAACGAAAGTGTGATCTGAAAAACGCGGCAAATTCAAAAAATCCTAATGTGGTATCACCAACTATACCTCTAGTTAAAAGTTTTGATACTTGTATTTATTATAATTTATTTTTTGATTTATTGGCTCCGTTTGGTGAAGTGTGACGGAGCCGTGACTGTCATGGATATGAGTTAAAAAAGAGTTTAGTAGATTTATTTATTAGTATGTACATAATATTAACCCAATTAACATTTAATTTATTAATTACTTAATCATCATACTCAAAATCATAGTCCAAAAATTCAACATCTAAGTATTCATCTGTATCTGAATCTACTACATCTGTATCTGAATCTACACTTATATAAATTTTTCCAATACTTCTTCTGTTATGTGATCTCTTTGTTTATATTTATTTGCCACATTTATTACATGGTCCGTCAATTTTTCCAGTCTTCTGCAGTTATTCGGCCAAATGAGGAACACTGAAACATAAACATAAGAAAAAGTATCATCATATCGTAAATATATAACAATCAGCCAACATGGATCAAGATTACCAAGTCATACTAACAATCGCAGTCACAGACAATACACAGATTAATAATGTTGCCATACCCCAACTTTGAAAATACCCCAGATCACGCTTTCGTTGGCCAGACTCTAAGCGTGAAATTTAGGGAAATGACAGATTGAATATGTAAAAAAATTGTAAATATATAGAAAAAAAGTCCTAGGTTTATATTTTAGGAGCTGTAAGACTAAAACCCCATGGCCGCGCCATTGAAACAGTGAAAAACACGTTATCGCCGATATCTCGCTGAATTTGAATTTGTCAAAACATGTAAAAATACACAAAATATCCCAGGTTTATATTTCAGGAGCTGTATTACGGTTTTGCGTAGAAATAAGTTGCGGTTATCTAATCGGAAAGAAAGTATTAGCGAGATCTTTTTTTGTAAACTACACCTATTATTATGTATAATTACCTCATAATATAAAACCTTGAAAAACACGTTATCGCCGATATCTCGCTGAAAAAGCATCGCAGAATTCTGAAACTTTTTGTAATACCTAGATTTGAATTTGTCGAAATAGGTAAAAATACACAAAAAAATCGTAGGTTTATATTTCAGGAACTATAAGACCAAAACCTTATGGCCGCACCATTGAAACGGTGAAAAACACGTTATCACCGATATCTCGCTGAAAAAGCATCGCAGAGGACTGAAGTTTTTTGTAAAACCTAGATTTGAATTTGTCAAAGTATGTAAAAATACACAAAAAAAGCCTAGGTTTATATTTCAGGAGCTGTAAGACCAAATCCTTATGGCCGCGCCATTGAAACGGTGAAAAACACGTTATCGCCGATATCTCCCTAAAAAAGCATCGCAGAGGTCTGAAATTTTTTGTAAACCCTAGATTTGAATTTGTCAAACTATGTAAAAATACACAAAAATATCCTAGGTTTATATTTCAGGAGCTGTAAGACCAAAACCCTATGGCCGCGCCATTCAATACGTTTTGAATGTTCCGATAGGGTGACCATGACTTATTGTTTACAGAAAACTTTCCACCTGCAAGTATTAGAAATTATATCTCAAGGATTCAAAATTATGACAAGTATGAAATGTTAAGTAGGTACCTATATCTTAGTGTAAGTAAACAATTTGTGATTTTGAAAGAAATGATAAGTAGGGTAGAGTGGTAGCCAATGAACCACCAAAAGTTTGAAGAGCTCTAGCACAGTGGTTATTGCAGTCTAAGAAAATATTTTTATCTCACCACATAGGTAATTTAATAAGCTACCACAATGCATTCAAAATTTTGGAAAATATTACCTATTTCCTGAATTACACAAGTTTTTTTAAAACAATGTAAATGGTTCATAGTGTACCAGTAAGGGTACGCGATGAACCGGGGGGGTGGGACTAAATGATCCAGGTGGTACACAATGAATCACAGTAATAGATAAACCGATAATTGTTTGTTTTAAGTTGAAAATAAATAACAAATCATTCTGTATTCATCCAACCGCTAGGTACGACTAACCCAAGTGTCCCTGGGGATGCCCCATACAGCATGTGTGCCTTGATAGTTTTATCTTGGAAACATCATAGCTGGAGGTAATGCCTTGCCAATCGCATTTACAATACAGCAAGTTGTAACCAAGATTCCACGTTCCCCACTGGTGACTTTACAGACACTGCGTCCTTTAGCTGCCAGAAAATTATGGGGTCGTTGCACAGATGTGGTAGAGGTTTCGACAAGATTATATATTCGGCTTCCATTAGCAAAAGATGGAGAGCGACTTAAAACTTCTTTCAGGTTGTCGTAAAATTTTATCCCGTTCTTTTTATTAGATGCTGTAACTAGCAGCTTTTGCCATACTACAAGCCTCCGGTTTTCCACTGACAATTCAGGATGTCTTGCTCTAAACACCCACATCCAATCTCAGCCTGCCATGTCATGGACTTTCCACGATGGCGGCATTTCAATTTTGTTAATCACTGCCATTTGGCAATTCTGCGTCTTTAAAGTTGAGCCATATAATTTATGTGCACAATCCAATAAATACTTCTTGATACTGTTTTCTCTTTCATCATTATAGTTTTGCTTGCATCGTGATTCGTAATGCAGCTCCATGACGGATTGTTGCGGTATTTTCACAGTGTTGGATAGGGCAGATTTGCTGCTTCTGCTGCTTTTCTAATAGGTACCTACTCAGCCCCGACAAATGCTTGTCTATTCCTTTTTGAATAGCTGCTGCTGTGTGATAACCCCTTTTCGGACATTCGGCCGCCCTTATGTGTTTCAACCCATGCTGAAATCAAGAAATAGTACCTACTTAATGATACTCACATCAACAATCAGAGGTTGACTGGAATAATACTCCCCACCTGTTTATATGTGACAAATACAATATACAATCAGTGTTACCTACACAATAGCATTAGGCAAAGCAATTAGATGTAGTACACAATGAACCGTGGTTCATTGCTCACCCAGTAAATGTGACTCACTGCGTACCCATCCCCTCTTCGGAAATTTTAGGATAAGTTTTACACAGTAACGGTTGAGTAGTAATTCCAAAAAGTAGTCTCATACAAGCGCAAGAACCCACATTACACATACAATTCACTCATAGTTTAATAAGAGTTAAAATAATAAAGTAATTACAAAAAAAAACTCACGATTTTTTCGTCCTTTTTGATAAACAAAACACAAGGACGCGACGCACATATGCGTTTGTGGTGACTGGCGGCCGGCGACTAGATCAAACTGCATGGCAAGGCAAGCGAGTCGTTATATGTTTTTTGCACGAGCTAGCAAAATCGCGTATTGCCTGTGGGTAGTATGGTTCATACGGTACACGCGGTTCATTGGCTACCACTCTACCCTACCTATAACTTAGTGTAAGTAAACAATCTGTGATTTTGAAAGAAATGATAAGTACCTATAACTTAGTATAAGTAAACAATCTGTGATTTTGAAAGAAATGATTAGTACCTATAACTTAGTGTAAGTGAACAACCTGTGATTTGTGATTTTAAAAGAAATGATAAGTACCTATATCTTAGTGTAGGTAAACAATCTGTGATTCTGAAATAAATGATAAGTACCTATATCTTAGTGTAAGTAAACAATCTGTGATTTATTTGATTTTAAAGAAGTAAATATATGTTTGCTTGTTAATGTGTTGTGTGTTTGTTGTTGTTGTTGCTTGTGTGTTAATGTATGTTTGTTTGTGTTTGTTGTTTATGTGTTGTTTTTTATGATTTTAAAGTTTTCTGTAAACAATAAGTCATGGTAATCCTATCGGAACATTCAAAACGTATTGAAGGTTTTATATTATGATACAAAAAGAAAATTTTAGCCTATTATCGGTAATTATACATAATAATAGGTGTAGTTTACAAAAAAAGATCTCGCTAATACTTTCTTTCCGATTAGATAACCGCAACTTATTTCTACGCAAAACCGTAATACAGCTCCTGAAATATAAACCTGGGATATTTTGTGTATTTTTACATGTTTTGACAAATTCAAATCTAGCGTTTACAAAAAACTTCAGACCTCTGCGATGCTTTTTCAGCGAGATATCGGTTATAACGTGATTTTCACAGTTTCAATGGCGCGGCCATGGGGTTTTAGTCTTACAGCTCCTAAAATATGAACCTAGGATTTTTCTGTGTATTTTTACCTATTTCGACAAATTCAAATCTAGGTATTACAAAAAGTTTCAGACATCTGTGATGCTTTTTCAGCGAGATATCGGTGATAACGTGTTTTTCACCGTTTCAATGGCGCGGCCATGGGGTTTTAGTCTTACAGCTCCTAAAATATAAACCTAGGATTTTTTTGTGTATTTTTACATACTTTGACAAATTCAAATCGAGGTTTTACAAAAAACTTCAGTCCTTTGCGATGCTTTTTCAGCGAGATATCGGTTATAACGTGATTTTCACAGTTTCAATGGCGCGGCCATGGGGTTTTAGTCTTACAGCTCCTAAAATATGAACCTAGGATTTTTCTGTGTATTTTTACCTATTTCGACAAATTCAAATCTAGGTATTACAAAAAGTTTCAGACATCTGTGATGCTTTTTCAGCGAGATATCGGTGATAACGTGTTTTTCACCGTTTCAATGGCGCGGCCATGGGGTTTTAGTCTTACAGCTCCTAAAATATAAACCTAGGTTTTTTTTCTATATTTTTACAATTTTTTTACAAATTCAATCTGTCATTTCCCTTAATTTCAGGGCTCTGCAAGGCTTAGTTTTAAAGATCTCCGTGGCCGCGCGGTTCGCCGCGTTTCAATGGCGCGGCCACGTTCAAATCCTTAAAACTTTTTAACCATAACTTTGACAAATTTATGGTTTTGGGAATCAACTTTTACAAATTTTTACATAATCTTGGCAAAGTTTTTTTAAAAAAATATCGCCGTGGCCGCGCCATCGAAACGCATACGCGGAAGGGGTGGCCCGCCCCGGGCCTCCGGTCTTGGGGGGGCACCAAATGCCTCCGCGTTCCCCCTGATCATGGGGTCTCAACTCGAACAAGTTATAATTAGTCTTGAAGAAAATTCAATAGATGGCAGCTTAGGTAACAATTACGAAATTAACAATCATTAAAAGCGTTAAACGGCAGATTATGGCTAAAGTAAGATTAGTCAAAATCATAACTTCCTTGTTTAATATTGATTTGTCTATTTACACTCATATATCACGTATTTTCAACGAAAAAGATAAATGAAGCCTTTTACTTCAATTTGAACCCACAGATTGAACTTAAAAGTTTAGCTTTGCAATAGATGGCCTTTTACTCAATTTGTCCTATCGTCATTGAAATACTTTAAACTTTCCACCATTTGAAGTTCATACAATCCTATTGAATGCAATGAGTTGTATTTATTGAATGAATATTTTCATGCCTATTGACAATAGGATTCTTACGAAAAGAATTAGTTGTATTGCCGATTCTAATGATTATAATTTGTAAAGCTTTATTTATTATGGCCGCGAATCATAGCTCAACATACAACCTGTTATTGACCTGCAAATTGCAAAAACGTAAGAAAATTTGAATATCGCGGATTACCTTAGTGCATCCTTAAGGAAAAAAAATCGGCCAATCGGCAAACGAATCGGGCTCCCACACGAAGGGTACCATATCGTACTTAGATAAAGTACCTAATATCGTACAAGATTTAACACTTTAACTTTCGTAAAAGAAACAAGAGAAGCGTTATACCATTATGTGAAGTAATTGTCTAATTTAATTACATCCATCAATAAAACATATTACTGTCAAATAACGTAAATAAATATCTGTATTGACTATCTGTATTGTCTTAAGTAGAGAATATGTAGAGAATATCCGCCCTACTGACATAAATAATATAATGGCAAAGTGGCGGGCTTAAATGGTAAAAACTCAGACCAACAAAAAAATACTTTTTTTGTTGAGGTAACACAAACAATTGAGGTACAACAATACAATACTCAACGTTATCTTACTCTAACAATATTATCTTACCCATATTATTACCCATTTTATAGGGAAAAAATAAAAAAATGGCAACCCTTCCAAACACACATAGATAAAAATGTCGCTTCACTTTTCATGTTCGTGGCGCGCCGTCTATCTTTTTTTGTTGGTCTGAGGGTAAAAAGGCCGTCTTTGACATTATGCGGCCGAGTGAAAGCTGGTAAAAAGGCGGCCGTGACAGCGGAGCGGATGAAAATACTAAAAGAAGAATATTTAAGAAGAATAATATTTATAATCAAAACACTACAGCCATTTAGACTTTTTACGCTGTACTAATATTCTTTTAACTTTGCTGATCGCATCCAATACGCTGGGGGAAATCCCGTCTTTGTAGCGGGTACTTCCCCAGGAATCCCCGAATCAGCGTTGCCAACTCTACCTCTTTTTACGTAGATCTACGTATTTTAAGCCTTTCCTGCAAACTTACGTGCTTCAGTCCCAGAATCTTCGTATTTTGTATCAAAATTATACAAAGCAAAATAACATAACTATCTCATTAGGCTGAAACAATGGGTAATCTACAATGGGTCAACTTGACCCACGGATTTACCACTGGATTAACCAGATGCTCTTGACCGTCAAGAGCATCTGGTTAATCCAGCCGTGCTTTCAATAGAAAGAAAAATTTCAAAAGAAATCGATTTCACAGAAGTTATTGAGGAGTTCAGTAAATTGAAGGCACGAACACACATACAATACGCCACAAAAAATAAAAAATCTATCTTTGATTTATTTTATCAATTTTTTTTTGTCGGGCGGTTTTTTATTTTCCTCACCCATATCCATTCTATATTGTAGGTATATATGTTTCTTTAGCCTAAATAATTTAAGTCGAATTTAAATTTCACTTGTCAGATTTTAACGAAATAAACATAAACACTTATACAAATGTGACCTGAATAAAAAGCAGCTTGTAAAACTATTTTTTTTTTAAAGCTTGGGGGCCTCTGACGGGCTGAGTCCGCCACTGCGGGACGACATCTTTATAATAATTACTCAGTGCTGGGCCCTGGTGGACACAGGTCTGGATAAGATTACCTATGCCTGTGTCTACCGATCGCATAGCGGTGATCTGGATGCTCACACAGTACCTGAGTGAGGCGGCTGATGTGGCTCAGCTACGGTAGGTACCCTTCCACCCAATTAGTGTTACTGGGGTACTTTAATGCCCACCACCAGGAATGACTCTTCCCATTCCTTCCCCTGGTCAGTGCACTGGGCACTGACCGAGACTGACTGATGCTGGACGAGGGATGCGAAATCTTTTGATAGCGCTAATTCTCACCCAGCTGGTCCAAGGGTATCATCACCTTTGGGTAGTTTCGACCACTGTCGGGTGAAGTCTGTATTCGGTCCCAGCCCAAGAGGCACCCGGCGGGTTTGGCGGTACAAGTCAGCAGATTGGGATGGTATACGATCTTTATGCGCATGATGTCCTTGACGGCCCACTTGCTCCTCTTCGGATGATCCGTCGTCATACGCTGACGCAGTGACGGATGTGTTGCGCCAGGGGATTGAGTACTACATTCCATTCTCTGACGTAACGTTGTCCAGCGTTGACCTAGACGGTTTGCAAATCCACATAGAGTCATTCATCTCGCATAGGATTGGTCGATTGGATAGCGGTCAAACTTTTTGTGTTGCCGTATTCACTTACGCAATACGGCTGCGGGTGGGCACAAAATCGTAGATCAAACGAAACAGGGCGATAGTTTTTGTGTTATTTGCAGTAAGTTCTAAAGTACCAATTATTGTTTTTTACTGCCCGCAACTAAAAAAAAAAACAAAAAATGTTTTAACTATTTATTTTCACATGCATTCTTGAAATTATTACATAAAAAATAACGCTCAGTCTTTTTGAGGTAAGATTATGACTATAACTATCGCCCTGTTTCGTTTGGTCCACGATTTTTTGCCCACCGTATAGAGAGAGATCCCAGACTCGTAGCTTTCTACACAAATTTTGTGGGATTAGGTACCTAGTGCTAGTATGTACTTTGAACGTACCTACCGCAATTTTCTAGTTTGAGCCGACGGCCAATTTACAGGTATCAGGGTGCTAAGGATAAGCAAGAAATCAAAATCATTACTCACTAAGCGCTTATTCATAATTCAATAATATTCAATGCCTAATTAGTAAATATAATAGTCTATCAAATTATCACAATCACAAAAAGAAATGAATCGCCGCATAACAATGAAGATGTTCTTTTAACATAAACCAACAGTGTAAGTCCACGTACAAGTTTCACACGCCCCAGTTTCCGGGTAGCCGGTGCCGGGTAACCGGCGGCGAAGTGATAGCCATGTGACTAAGCGAGAACTCAGAGCTGCAGCCTTAAGCCTGTGCTACACGGTCGCCAACCAAGCCAAAAACCAAGGTCACCTTAGTCGGAAGCGGCCGTTCCCGACCGTGTAGACAGTGGTTGCCAACCAAATTTAGCATGACCTTCCAACGCCCTTGGTCGGCGTGCGTGCGTTGCCAACGAGTTGGTCGGCGACTTGTATGATGCCGTGTAGACGCTTGTTGACAACCACGCGTATGACAGTCGCGCTTCAGCAGGCGGCGAGCGCAGACGCACGCGCAAAAAATGGCTCAACAGAGCGAACGCAACGTAATAACGGAACTTATCGATACATACAGAGACTTGTCCTGTATTTGGGATTTGACATCAGAGTCATGTATAGACGCAACTGAAAAAAAAATGCATGGGATATTTTTTTATAAGTATATTCTTTTACTTTTAATGTACCTATATTAAAAATACTAGCTTCTGCCAGCGGCTTCGCCCGCGTGAAAAGTGTTTTCTTATCCCAAGGGAACATTATACCGGGATGAAAAGATGCATACGCGCTATTCCAGATTATAATCTATCTCTGAGGCAAAATTGATCCTGATCCGCTCAACAATTTTTAGCTTGATTGAGCAACAAACATACATACATCCATCAAAACTTTCGCATTTATAATATTAATAAGAAGATAGTAAGATTAGAGTTTAGTTTTTAAAGTTTATTAGTATATATTTTTTGAAGTTTTGGTATGCTAGGCGCCATGAAGTCGTTGTAATGAAAGTACGGTACGAGCGTAAATGCGTCCTCTCTGCGCGGCGTTCTAAACATACTGAGGTTGGGAGCTTGTCGCAAACCGTGTAGCCGGCATCGCTCGACGCGCTACCGACCAAGGTGACCTTGGTTTTTGTCGCGGTCGGCAACCGTGTAGCACAGGCTTTAGTCCATTTTCACACGCTCCGGTTGCCGGGTAGCCGCTACCGGGTAACCGGCGGCGAATTGTTTAGCCTTGTATATAAGCATTCACACATATCGGCGTACATGCTTATACATTCGCCGCCGGTTACCCGGTAGCGGCTACCCGGCATCCGGAGCGTGTGAAAAGGGACTAAGCGCAAGTGAATTCGGCAAGGCACAGGGTTTGACCGGAAATTACCTCATGACCTCGCGTAATCAGTAATTACTTAATAAATATTTTTCTTTTATACATTGCTTTTGTGACTGGTAGGTAAAATACTTCACTCGTTTGTCATGGTGGCCCAGTGGCTAAGAGCTCGTCTCTCGTGCTTGAGCTCGTGGGTTGCAAGATGAATGACGCGTTGTGGATTCCCGTCTGTGTGATTGGTCGATTGGATAGCGGTCAAACTCTTTGCATTACCGTATTCATTTACGCAATACGGCTGCGGGCAAGTACCAATGTGCCTTTTTCAAATATATATGTACTTTGTTCATCTTGGGCATTGTTGACAACGGTGCTGGACTTGTAGTAATATAAGTTTGAAATCGCCAACCCGCATTGAGCAAGTGTAGGTGATCAATGCTCGTGCCTTCTCTGTATGAGAAGAGGACTTTGCCCTGCAGTGGGACAGTTACAGGCTGGTATTATTATTATTTATTCGGTTAAAAAAAATAGGGTAAAATGAATCTTATTCAAACATAAATAGATTTATTAAGCAAAATCAGAAACCAATTTAACTTCTAAATAGTTTAATCACCATAGAACAGTTTACAGGGTTTACAGAAGATAGTTATAGTCAAAACGAAACAAAATATACGCCGTAACACAATAACTAATTGATTTTAGATTCGCGCAGGAAGAGTGGGTGGTATTCATTGACTCGATGCCCTATGATTCTAATTCAGAACCTTTCATGGCATGGCACTAGTCCTCACATATTCTCCTATCATACTTAAATATAAGTACATACGTAACTTGTATGACATTTGGTTTAAAAAAAATATAAGTATTCAAATTGTTGTTTGTTTTTTCAAATATAAATATGGTATTATGTAAAACAAGTAACCGGTACTAACGACACACTTCACGTAATAAATTCTTGCATAATTCGCGCAAACATCATTCCTATCAGTGATGCTCACAGACTAGCACGTACTCAACACTTTAATTGAAATAAAAAAATATAGGGAGGGTATTTCGAAATTTTATCACACCTAATTCTTAAACCTGAAGATTAGGTTCAAAATGAGTTCTACCAGGGTTAACGGAAAGAATAGATTAAAAATTTGTCAAGGCTTCACGAGTAATGAAGTGGACGATAACAGAGAGTTTAAAATTCACGTACAAGTCAAAGGCACTGGTCAGCTTAAACGCAAGTTTGATCGACGAGCTATCGGAAACAAATATTTAAAAAAATGGAAGGTCATAGCGTAGCGGAATATTTAATTATATCTAATATGCCCCTAAGTTAATGCGACAGTTATTGCGACACGCGAACTTTTTTTTTAAATATATTTTTGTCATCGAGCAAGGCTTCGTAGTTTTTATGACATGTGTTGCCAGAAACAATTTAACAAATTTTACGTTTCCGCGACAAGAAATTTTGTTTGATAAATTATAAAGATAAAAAAAACAAAAACTACAACAGGAAAAGATTATTTAAGAAATCAAGAATACGTGGATATAACAAATTCAATTTAAAACGTTAACACGAAATAATGGAATAAGTAGGGTGACTTTCTGTTAACGATATTATTAAATTTGATAAAAAATTCATAACACATGTTTTAGCAAAATGTTCGCTCGGTCTTTCGTCTTTTCAATTTTCTTTCAGGGCATTACTATTTTGCCATTTCGGAATATCTTAAGGAAAACAAAACGCTTTAATTACATATGTACAATAATGTGATATTGAGATCAGAAGGCAAAGACACTTTTCATTCATCACAAACAAAGATTTTACTAAAGATTTAATTCAGTTGTTAATCTGTAGACACATAAGTATACTCAATGCATCAATGTTTATTTGGTAAGCGACTGTCGTTATTTTGCTGATTTATCAGTGGATCGCACGTCAGTGTTAACACTGAGCTGGCCTAGTGCAGTACGCAGTTTTAGTATATAGTATCATTTATACTAGCTTTTCATTAATATGTACTAATTATTTCGTGTGTATATTATCTATGGGCCTAATTTGCCTGACAATAAAGCAATTGTTATTATTTAACTAGTTTTGTCAGCACTGATGTGCGGCTTACTGAAATATCAATATTTTATTGTATTATTCAGTTGTAATACCTAATAAAGATAGTTCAGCTCAATTGTGCGCGCGGCGTCATGTGTGCGTGCGCTTGTAATTATACAACTGTGGCACACGTGTTACTCGGGAGACAAGTGCCGACTGCCACACAAATGAAAGCTGTATAAATATACGCGCGCACACATGAGCTGAACTAACTATCTATCTACGTAAGAAGTTAAAACCCGCTAAAACAGTTTTGTTTAGAGAATGTAACGACACGCCTGTGTTCTCCGAAGGGTTAGTACTGGGGCTGAGCACATCCAGTACAGTACAGTACAGTACAGTACAGTAGCCCCACATTTCTTCAGTTATATTCTGTCGCCAGCCACTGGACTGCTACTGCTACAGGAGAATTCCGAATGGAAAAACCCAATAACACTTTTCCCGAACCGGGAATCTGAGCCAGGACTTAATGATAAGCAGTGGGCGCTTGAGACAAGGAGGCAATCTAAATAAAAATGTTTGTTTGTACGTTTGCTCTTATTTTATGCACTGCCATACCGTCCATCCGACAGCGTTTTAACTCTATCAGCTTATTGTTTGAATTAATAGGTATTATACCGGTTTAGGATACGGTTACGGATGTGAAATTATATCTGACTATCCGTTAGTTTCGGTTATGGATATTACATTTTTATAATAAACAAACATGCAAGTGACGCGCGCTGCAAGTGTCCGGCCGGACAACACAATTTTGTCATAACGTGTCTCATTTAGACTACGCCCCTATCCGAAACGTTTATATCGGATTCGGTTGCGGTTACGAAAAGATGTTTATTTCGGTTATCCTATAGTTTCGGTTACGATTACAGAGTTCCTTAACATCCCTGGTTACAGGCATAGTAAAACGGCAGCAAAACGCCCTGTATCAGCTAGTATTCAATAAATCTTAAACTTTACTGCACTGCACAGCACATTTAAGTAAGTATCCATTGGTCCGTCATACTATTCGTCAATTAGTCACGTAACTAAAATTTTACGTATACCATTTTTAGCGGAATCCTACTGCTAACAGTAGGATGCATTTAGTACTTGGAATAAAACGAGTTGGTTACTTATTTGAGAGTTGTGATCGGCGGCTAAACAGTTTTAGCGGGTTCTGAAATTACGCGACCGAGTGTTTTGCAATTACCGTACTAGTAGCGATTGGTTATTACTCGAATTGCGATGAATAAAAAAGAATCGTCGCCAATATGGCGTCCTTCAGTCTCGAGTAATGACGACGGAATCTTAAACATACATTAATATACCGAATTTTAATTATGATCGACAATGCCTAAGTTTATAAAATATCTGAGATAATCATGCACGCATCTACACATGCATTCTTACCCATTCATAAAATTCTTTCATACATCTTACAAAACATAATAATAATTTATAAAATTCATAATCCCTTGCACATGTGCATGCCTATAGTAACATACGTCACCTGCCATACGTCCCTGGCACACTGTCACACTATCACTTTATCTCACATAAGTAAAGATACCACAGCCACTGTCTGTATTTATAATACCAAATAGGAAAAATGCTTTAACGTTAAGATAATGTGGAAAGATTATGTCAGGCATACATTAAACAGTTTCAATAATGCTACGCTAAGTGCATTGTTTGGGGCCAAAAACCACTTGGCGATTTCAAGAAAAAGCCATAACCAAATTAGCACTTTTCTTACATGCAAAAAAAACAGTTAATATTACCTAAAACATTTCACTTGTTTGAGAAGATTCATTCACTTTTGATTTGTTATTTTTTTATTGTAGTTTTAACAAAGTTCATAGACTGTTTTGTCATGGTACAACGCTCTGTAAATTAAACAGAAATGGTTCAAAATATTACTATGTTACAATAATGGTAACATGTAACTAAAGCAGACACATATTCATGTAATATCATAGACAATATAATAATATTTATTAATAAAAAGGCCAGAGTGTTAGCCCATGAAAACAAAATATCTACTATATTATAATAGTTGAAGATTAAAACAATACAGGCCTCTAAACAAATGCACCTAACGACTTATTAATATGGACATCATATGCCTGCCAGCACTGTTGAGTTTACCAGCAGTAAGTTTTCTGCAACTGCATTATAACATTGTGGCAGCGAATGGTTTCAAATCTGAAACAAAATGACAAATATTTTAGTTTGGCTATTTGACTGCTAAAAAGATGATACTAAACCTATGGGATTTGTGAAAAATAATAAAGTCGGTGAAAAAGTCAAGCTTTTGAAATTATTCTTATTTCTTCATTCTATAGCATTGTCGCGCAAAACGTGTTTGTACTGACCGTTGCGTAGTCTGTACGAAAGTTTTCCTTGCATGTGACGCCAGAATGACTTAGTGCTGTCTCTGTTTATAAATCTTTTAAAACTCTTACTACTTCACCATTTTTGGAGGTGTTCAATCATCTAATTTCTTATCTTTTCTGTAGGCGTCTTAGCGGTTCTCAAAACAACAGTAATAAAAACCAGTTAGATATCCTATTGAATCAGTTTTTCATTTAAGGGCCTACATCCGCTTTAGTGCCAGTAAAACGGTTACTTTCTAAAGCATTCTTAGTAACTACTAGCTAGGCTAGGTTAAAAGGTTTGAAAAAAAAAAATATTATTTTTTCATGTACACTATTTTTAACACAAGGTTTTTTCGTGTAACTAATAGTTTTTCATTAAAAAAATAATTAACAACACGATATTTTTTCGCAACTTTTGTAAATTCCTCCAAAACGACTTAGATGTTTAAAAATATTTTTACACAGAAAAATTGATAGCTGGAATTTCTTCATAACTAACTAACTTCCACAAACACCCACGTCTGATGCTTGAGCCTGCGGATCTCCTTGGTGGCCCAGTTGGCGCGCCGCCTGCAGCAGGCACAGTAACAGTACAAAGGTTCACATACCAGCTAGTGCTCTGCGTCTGATGCTTGAGCCTGCGGATCTCCTTGGTGGCCCAGTTGGCGCGCCGCCTGCAGCAGGCACAGTAACAGTACAAAGGTTCACATACCAGCTAGTGCTCTGCGTCTGATGCTTGAGCCTGCGGATCTCCTTGGTGGCCCAGTTGGCGCGCCGCCTGCAGCAGGCACAGTAACAGTACAAAGGTTCACATACCAGCTAGTGCTCTGCGTCTGATGCTTGAGCCTGCGGATCTCCTTGGTGGCCCAGTTGGCGCGCCGCCTGCAGCAGGCACAGTAACAGTACAAAGGTTCACATACCAGCTAGTGCTCTGCGTCTGATGCTTGAGCCTGCGGATCTCCTTGGTGGCCCAGTTGGCGCGCCGCCTGCAGCAGGCACAGTAACAGTACAAAGGTTCACATACCAGCTAGTGCTCTGCGTCTGATGCTTGAGCCTGCGGATCTCCTTGGTGGCCCAGTTGGCGCGCCGCCTGCAGCAGGCACAGTAACAGTACAAAGGTTCACATACCAGCTAGTGCTCTGCGTCTGATGCTTGAGCCTGCGGATCTCCTTGGTGGCCCAGTTGGCGCGCCGCCTGCAGCAGGCACAGTAACAGTACAAAGGTTCACATACCAGCTAGTGCTCTGCGTCTGATGCTTGAGCCTGCGGATCTCCTTGGTGGCCCAGTTGGCGCGCCGCCTGCAGCAGGCACAGTAACAGTACAAAGGTTCACATACCAGCTAGTGCTCTGCGTCTGATGCTTGAGCCTGCGGATCTCCTTGGTGGCCCAGTTGGCGCGCCGCCTGCAGCAGGCACAGTAACAGTACAAAGGTTCACATACCAGCTAGTGCTCTGCGTCTGATGCTTGAGCCTGCGGATCTCCTTGGTGGCCCAGTTGGCGCGCCGCCTGCAGCAGGCACAGTAACAGTACAAAGGTTCACATACCAGCTAGTGCTCTGCGTCTGATGCTTGAGCCTGCGGATCTCCTTGGTGGCCCAGTTGGCGCGCCGCCTGCAGCAGGCACAGTAACAGTACAAAGGTTCACATACCAGCTAGTGCTCTGCGTCTGATGCTTGAGCCTGCGGATCTCCTTGGTGGCCCAGTTGGCGCGCCGCCTGCAGCAGGCACAGTAACAGTACAAAGGTTCACATACCAGCTAGTGCTCTGCGTCTGATGCTTGAGCCTGCGGATCTCCTTGGTGGCCCAGTTGGCGCGCCGCCTGCAGCAGGCACAGTAACAGTACAAAGGTTCACATACCAGCTAGTGCTCTGCGTCTGATGCTTGAGCCTGCGGATCTCCTTGGTGGCCCAGTTGGCGCGCCGCCTGCAGCAGGCACAGTAACAGTACAAAGGTTCACATACCAGCTAGTGCTCTGCGTCTGATGCTTGAGCCTGCGGATCTCCTTGGTGGCCCAGTTGGCGCGCCGCCTGCAGCAGGCACAGTAACAGTACAAAGGTTCACATACCAGCTAGTGCTCTGCGTCTGATGCTTGAGCCTGCGGATCTCCTTGGTGGCCCAGTTGGCGCGCCGCCTGCAGCAGGCACAGTAACAGTACAAAGGTTCACATACCAGCTAGTGCTCTGCGTCTGATGCTTGAGCCTGCGGATCTCCTTGGTGGCCCAGTTGGCGCGCCGCCTGCAGCAGGCACAGTAACAGTACAAAGGTTCACATACCAGCTAGTGCTCTGCGTCTGATGCTTGAGCCTGCGGATCTCCTTGGTGGCCCAGTTGGCGCGCCGCCTGCAGCAGGCACAGTAACAGTACAAAGGTTCACATACCAGCTAGTGCTCTGCGTCTGATGCTTGAGCCTGCGGATCTCCTTGGTGGCCCAGTTGGCGCGCCGCCTGCAGCAGGCACAGTAACAGTACAAAGGTTCACATACCAGCTAGTGCTCTGCGTCTGATGCTTGAGCCTGCGGATCTCCTTGGTGGCCCAGTTGGCGCGCCGCCTGCAGCAGGCACAGTAACAGTACAAAGGTTCACATACCAGCTAGTGCTCTGCGTCTGATGCTTGAGCCTGCGGATCTCCTTGGTGGCCCAGTTGGCGCGCCGCCTGCAGCAGGCACAGTAACAGTACAAAGGTTCACATACCAGCTAGTGCTCTGCGTCTGATGCTTGAGCCTGCGGATCTCCTTGGTGGCCCAGTTGGCGCGCCGCCTGCAGCAGGCACAGTAACAGTACAAAGGTTCACATACCAGCTAGTGCTCTGCGTCTGATGCTTGAGCCTGCGGATCTCCTTGGTGGCCCAGTTGGCGCGCCGCCTGCAGCAGGCACAGTAACAGTACAAAGGTTCACATACCAGCTAGTGCTCTGCGTCTGATGCTTGAGCCTGCGGATCTCCTTGGTGGCCCAGTTGGCGCGCCGCCTGCAGCAGGCACAGTAACAGTACAAAGGTTCACATACCAGCTAGTGCTCTGCGTCTGATGCTTGAGCCTGCGGATCTCCTTGGTGGCCCAGTTGGCGCGCCGCCTGCAGCAGGCACAGTAACAGTACAAAGGTTCACATACCAGCTAGTGCTCTGCGTCTGATGCTTGAGCCTGCGGATCTCCTTGGTGGCCCAGTTGGCGCGCCGCCTGCAGCAGGCACAGTAACAGTACAAAGGTTCACATACCAGCTAGTGCTCTGCGTCTGATGCTTGAGCCTGCGGATCTCCTTGGTGGCCCAGTTGGCGCGCCGCCTGCAGCAGGCACAGTAACAGTACAAAGGTTCACATACCAGCTAGTGCTCTGCGTCTGATGCTTGAGCCTGCGGATCTCCTTGGTGGCCCAGTTGGCGCGCCGCCTGCAGCAGGCACAGTAACAGTACAAAGGTTCACATACCAGCTAGTGCTCTGCGTCTGATGCTTGAGCCTGCGGATCTCCTTGGTGGCCCAGTTGGCGCGCCGCCTGCAGCAGGCACAGTAACAGTACAAAGGTTCACATACCAGCTAGTGCTCTGCGTCTGATGCTTGAGCCTGCGGATCTCCTTGGTGGCCCAGTTGGCGCGCCGCCTGCAGCAGGCACAGTAACAGTACAAAGGTTCACATACCAGCTAGTGCTCTGCGTCTGATGCTTGAGCCTGCGGATCTCCTTGGTGGCCCAGTTGGCGCGCCGCCTGCAGCAGGCACAGTAACAGTACAAAGGTTCACATACCAGCTAGTGCTCTGCGTCTGATGCTTGAGCCTGCGGATCTCCTTGGTGGCCCAGTTGGCGCGCCGCCTGCAGCAGGCACAGTAACAGTACAAAGGTTCACATACCAGCTAGTGCTCTGCGTCTGATGCTTGAGCCTGCGGATCTCCTTGGTGGCCCAGTTGGCGCGCCGCCTGCAGCAGGCACAGTAACAGTACAAAGGTTCACATACCAGCTAGTGCTCTGCGTCTGATGCTTGAGCCTGCGGATCTCCTTGGTGGCCCAGTTGGCGCGCCGCCTGCAGCAGGCACAGTAACAGTACAAAGGTTCACATACCAGCTAGTGCTCTGCGTCTGATGCTTGAGCCTGCGGATCTCCTTGGTGGCCCAGTTGGCGCGCCGCCTGCAGCAGGCACAGTAACAGTACAAAGGTTCACATACCAGCTAGTGCTCTGCGTCTGATGCTTGAGCCTGCGGATCTCCTTGGTGGCCCAGTTGGCGCGCCGCCTGCAGCAGGCACAGTAACAGTACAAAGGTTCACATACCAGCTAGTGCTCTGCGTCTGATGCTTGAGCCTGCGGATCTCCTTGGTGGCCCAGTTGGCGCGCCGCCTGCAGCAGGCACAGTAACAGTACAAAGGTTCACATACCAGCTAGTGCTCTGCGTCTGATGCTTGAGCCTGCGGATCTCCTTGGTGGCCCAGTTGGCGCGCCGCCTGCAGCAGGCACAGTAACAGTACAAAGGTTCACATACCAGCTAGTGCTCTGCGTCTGATGCTTGAGCCTGCGGATCTCCTTGGTGGCCCAGTTGGCGCGCCGCCTGCAGCAGGCACAGTAACAGTACAAAGGTTCACATACCAGCTAGTGCTCTGCGTCTGATGCTTGAGCCTGCGGATCTCCTTGGTGGCCCAGTTGGCGCGCCGCCTGCAGCAGGCACAGTAACAGTACAAAGGTTCACATACCAGCTAGTGCTCTGCGTCTGATGCTTGAGCCTGCGGATCTCCTTGGTGGCCCAGTTGGCGCGCCGCCTGCAGCAGGCACAGTAACAGTACAAAGGTTCACATACCAGCTAGTGCTCTGCGTCTGATGCTTGAGCCTGCGGATCTCCTTGGTGGCCCAGTTGGCGCGCCGCCTGCAGCAGGCACAGTAACAGTACAAAGGTTCACATACCAGCTAGTGCTCTGCGTCTGATGCTTGAGCCTGCGGATCTCCTTGGTGGCCCAGTTGGCGCGCCGCCTGCAGCAGGCACAGTAACAGTACAAAGGTTCACATACCAGCTAGTGCTCTGCGTCTGATGCTTGAGCCTGCGGATCTCCTTGGTGGCCCAGTTGGCGCGCCGCCTGCAGCAGGCACAGTAACAGTACAAAGGTTCACATACCAGCTAGTGCTCTGCGTCTGATGCTTGAGCCTGCGGATCTCCTTGGTGGCCCAGTTGGCGCGCCGCCTGCAGCAGGCACAGTAACAGTACAAAGGTTCACATACCAGCTAGTGCTCTGCGTCTGATGCTTGAGCCTGCGGATCTCCTTGGTGGCCCAGTTGGCGCGCCGCCTGCAGCAGGCACAGTAACAGTACAAAGGTTCACATACCAGCTAGTGCTCTGCGTCTGATGCTTGAGCCTGCGGATCTCCTTGGTGGCCCAGTTGGCGCGCCGCCTGCAGCAGGCACAGTAACAGTACAAAGGTTCACATACCAGCTAGTGCTCTGCGTCTGATGCTTGAGCCTGCGGATCTCCTTGGTGGCCCAGTTGGCGCGCCGCCTGCAGCAGGCACAGTAACAGTACAAAGGTTCACATACCAGCTAGTGCTCTGCGTCTGATGCTTGAGCCTGCGGATCTCCTTGGTGGCCCAGTTGGCGCGCCGCCTGCAGCAGGCACAGTAACAGTACAAAGGTTCACATACCAGCTAGTGCTCTGCGTCTGATGCTTGAGCCTGCGGATCTCCTTGGTGGCCCAGTTGGCGCGCCGCCTGCAGCAGGCACAGTAACAGTACAAAGGTTCACATACCAGCTAGTGCTCTGCGTCTGATGCTTGAGCCTGCGGATCTCCTTGGTGGCCCAGTTGGCGCGCCGCCTGCAGCAGGCACAGTAACAGTACAAAGGTTCACATACCAGCTAGTGCTCTGCGTCTGATGCTTGAGCCTGCGGATCTCCTTGGTGGCCCAGTTGGCGCGCCGCCTGCAGCAGGCACAGTAACAGTACAAAGGTTCACATACCAGCTAGTGCTCTGCGTCTGATGCTTGAGCCTGCGGATCTCCTTGGTGGCCCAGTTGGCGCGCCGCCTGCAGCAGGCACAGTAACAGTACAAAGGTTCACATACCAGCTAGTGCTCTGCGTCTGATGCTTGAGCCTGCGGATCTCCTTGGTGGCCCAGTTGGCGCGCCGCCTGCAGCAGGCACAGTAACAGTACAAAGGTTCACATACCAGCTAGTGCTCTGCGTCTGATGCTTGAGCCTGCGGATCTCCTTGGTGGCCCAGTTGGCGCGCCGCCTGCAGCAGGCACAGTAACAGTACAAAGGTTCACATACCAGCTAGTGCTCTGCGTCTGATGCTTGAGCCTGCGGATCTCCTTGGTGGCCCAGTTGGCGCGCCGCCTGCAGCAGGCACAGTAACAGTACAAAGGTTCACATACCAGCTAGTGCTCTGCGTCTGATGCTTGAGCCTGCGGATCTCCTTGGTGGCCCAGTTGGCGCGCCGCCTGCAGCAGGCACAGTAACAGTACAAAGGTTCACATACCAGCTAGTGCTCTGCGTCTGATGCTTGAGCCTGCGGATCTCCTTGGTGGCCCAGTTGGCGCGCCGCCTGCAGCAGGCACAGTAACAGTACAAAGGTTCACATACCAGCTAGTGCTCTGCGTCTGATGCTTGAGCCTGCGGATCTCCTTGGTGGCCCAGTTGGCGCGCCGCCTGCAGCAGGCACAGTAACAGTACAAAGGTTCACATACCAGCTAGTGCTCTGCGTCTGATGCTTGAGCCTGCGGATCTCCTTGGTGGCCCAGTTGGCGCGCCGCCTGCAGCAGGCACAGTAACAGTACAAAGGTTCACATACCAGCTAGTGCTCTGCGTCTGATGCTTGAGCCTGCGGATCTCCTTGGTGGCCCAGTTGGCGCGCCGCCTGCAGCAGGCACAGTAACAGTACAAAGGTTCACATACCAGCTAGTGCTCTGCGTCTGATGCTTGAGCCTGCGGATCTCCTTGGTGGCCCAGTTGGCGCGCCGCCTGCAGCAGGCACAGTAACAGTACAAAGGTTCACATACCAGCTAGTGCTCTGCGTCTGATGCTTGAGCCTGCGGATCTCCTTGGTGGCCCAGTTGGCGCGCCGCCTGCAGCAGGCACAGTAACAGTACAAAGGTTCACATACCAGCTAGTGCTCTGCGTCTGATGCTTGAGCCTGCGGATCTCCTTGGTGGCCCAGTTGGCGCGCCGCCTGCAGCAGGCACAGTAACAGTACAAAGGTTCACATACCAGCTAGTGCTCTGCGTCTGATGCTTGAGCCTGCGGATCTCCTTGGTGGCCCAGTTGGCGCGCCGCCTGCAGCAGGCACAGTAACAGTACAAAGGTTCACATACCAGCTAGTGCTCTGCGTCTGATGCTTGAGCCTGCGGATCTCCTTGGTGGCCCAGTTGGCGCGCCGCCTGCAGCAGGCACAGTAACAGTACAAAGGTTCACATACCAGCTAGTGCTCTGCGTCTGATGCTTGAGCCTGCGGATCTCCTTGGTGGCCCAGTTGGCGCGCCGCCTGCAGCAGGCACAGTAACAGTACAAAGGTTCACATACCAGCTAGTGCTCTGCGTCTGATGCTTGAGCCTGCGGATCTCCTTGGTGGCCCAGTTGGCGCGCCGCCTGCAGCAGGCACAGTAACAGTACAAAGGTTCACATACCAGCTAGTGCTCTGCGTCTGATGCTTGAGCCTGCGGATCTCCTTGGTGGCCCAGTTGGCGCGCCGCCTGCAGCAGGCACAGTAACAGTACAAAGGTTCACATACCAGCTAGTGCTCTGCGTCTGATGCTTGAGCCTGCGGATCTCCTTGGTGGCCCAGTTGGCGCGCCGCCTGCAGCAGGCACAGTAACAGTACAAAGGTTCACATACCAGCTAGTGCTCTGCGTCTGATGCTTGAGCCTGCGGATCTCCTTGGTGGCCCAGTTGGCGCGCCGCCTGCAGCAGGCACAGTAACAGTACAAAGGTTCACATACCAGCTAGTGCTCTGCGTCTGATGCTTGAGCCTGCGGATCTCCTTGGTGGCCCAGTTGGCGCGCCGCCTGCAGCAGGCACAGTAACAGTACAAAGGTTCACATACCAGCTAGTGCTCTGCGTCTGATGCTTGAGCCTGCGGATCTCCTTGGTGGCCCAGTTGGCGCGCCGCCTGCAGCAGGCACAGTAACAGTACAAAGGTTCACATACCAGCTAGTGCTCTGCGTCTGATGCTTGAGCCTGCGGATCTCTTTGGTGGCCCAGTTGGCGCGCCGCCTGCAGCAGGCACAGTAACAGTACAAAGGTTCACATACCAGCTAGTGCTCTGCGTCTGATGCTTGAGCCTGCGGATCTCCTTGGTGGCCCAGTTGGCGCGCCGCCTGCAGCAGGCACAGTAACAGTACAAAGGTTCACATACCAGCTAGTGCTCTGCGTCTGATGCTTGAGCCTGCGGATCTCCTTGGTGGCCCAGTTGGCGCGCCGCCTGCAGCAGGCACAGTAACAGTACAAAGGTTCACATACCAGCTAGTGCTCTGCGTCTGATGCTTGAGCCTGCGGATCTCCTTGGTGGCCCAGTTGGCGCGCCGCCTGCAGCAGGCACAGTAACAGTACAAAGGTTCACATACCAGCTAGTGCTCTGCGTCTGATGCTTGAGCCTGCGGATCTCCTTGGTGGCCCAGTTGGCGCGCCGCCTGCAGCAGGCACAGTAACAGTACAAAGGTTCACATACCAGCTAGTGCTCTGCGTCTGATGCTTGAGCCTGCGGATCTCCTTGGTGGCCCAGTTGGCCAGCGCCTTGGTGCGCGGAGTGCGCGAGCGGCGCGCCGCCTGCAGCAGGTCCAGCAGCGGCCGCGTCTCCAGCAGCGGCAGCACGCGCTGGCCGAAGGCCGTGCACAGGTCGCCCGCCAGCCCCGCGATCACCGACATGTGGCCGTCCGTGCGCTCGGGCTCGCACGCCACTTGCATCATGAACGTCACGATGGCCGGCACGTGCGGCTCCACCAGCGCTACGTCCGAACGGACCTGCCAATTTGCACACGGTCATTGTTTGCTCACCAATATACCTATTTATTCTTTTTGTTAAAAGTTACCCCATACTAGGAATCTCTTCCTGTATTGTGGGTGCGTGTTTGTACTACCATGGTCAAAATCGCAGTCATAACTTCACGAAACTATAGCATAGCCAATCAGTTCCACTTACGACCTTCTTCTATAGACACATAACAATCATACACAGACCTGTATATCGAACTCTTTCATAATGAACCGGAAGTGGTGGTGTTTCAAATCCATCCACATCTGTAGATATTATAATACAAACGTTTATCTCTACTTTATAACATTGTGGGTAGATTTCAAACACAATACCCACACGTATTGTCGCCAACATCGATCGCACTTACTCCCGTATATTGCTATTTATCAAGAATCCTAGAGAGCGCGGTAAATAATCATTTAACTTTAAGTTAGTTTGATTAGAATGAGGTATTTAATTTCATAGTCAAACTTAAGTGTCCAACTGGCCTAGCGGTTAACACTGCTAGATAAACCACATAAAGACTGGTTCGAAGCCCGTATCTCATAAAAATAATATTACATATTTTATTTATTATTGCACATTTTATAAATGTTTAAATATAATTTTTAACTTAAAAAATAATCAAATTATGTATTATATAATAATCAGATTATTATTATTAAAATTTAATAAACTTAATTTATGAATATCTATTTCTTCATTTAAATTAAATGCCTTTTTATTGATAAAAATTTAAATCTTAACTATCTTTTTAATGTAATCTCATAAATGATAGAAAAACATTAAATACCGTTGCATAATAATTTTGTTATCCTTTTAATAATATTATATTCGTTGCTGCATTAATTACTTTATATTATGACCTAATGTATTCAGTTGTCCGGAAGATTTGCGTTTAAGCGTTTAGTTAATTGGATCTTCAAGCATTGTATTTGAATGAGAATAGAACTTTTTATTTTCTTCGGTAAAATCACCGAAGATGAGGGTATATTGAAACAATATGAATTGCTTGAAGAAATACTTAGTACGACGTTGTTGGTTGGTGAACTTTATTCAGAGTGTTTGAGGTATTATAATAGCGGTGTTTATTTGAATATCATAATACAAGCAAATATAAGTTCAGAAAATAGGGCAAACATTGGTGCCTTGCCTAAGAATAGGCTAAATACAATCACAAATTTCTGATGCAACCGGATTATGTGTAAGTTATTTAAAAAAATCATTTTAAATATTGTGCGTGATATTTTTTTGTCAAGTAAGCAAATAAATCGCTTTTTTGAAATGTTTAAATAAGTGTTTTTTTTTTATTTTTACAGAAGAACTGTGATTCGTTAGATAACGAAGTTTGAGGAAGAATGAAGTCTTAAGAGTCGTGCATGAAGTGGCGGACCACCGCTTATAAATCAGTATCAATGAATTTTTATGGCGAATGAATATGAAAACAATGGTTTTATACCAACTAGGCTTTTTCCCAGTGAATTCGAGATGTCATTGCGCACTGTTCGTCGCGCTCTCCATGCCGAAGGAAACAAGTGATTTAATTTAGTATTTAAAATCAGTGTTTGAAATCTTTTAACTTGGACTACCCCCTTATCTCTGGAATGTGTTGAATTTGTTTCTTAACTAGCCGACAACAAACCATTTATTTTTCTTTTACCCTCACTGGGATAATACTTCTTAAATGTTTGCATATTGTTGTAATGTTACTGACAATTTGTCTTTATGTAAATAAAGATATTTAAACCGATCTAAGAACCAATTTATTATGTAAAAAAAGTTTTAATTGTGTTAAAATATAATTATTAATTACTATTAAATTTATTGTTTTTTTATTTAAGCTTTTTCTTATTATTTTACATTTTTAAATATTTTTACAAAACATAATACAAAAAAGAAAAACATTTAAAAATATAAAAGTGTTAGTCGTGGCTCGTGGCTATTAAGCCATTGGCTGACACGAATATCGGTACAATGGTAGCTGTATCCACATCCCACATGTCGACAACCTCGCGAGCCAAGTCAAGATACTTGATTTGCTTATCTTTCTCGGCTTTCACGAGGTTCCAATCATGCGGGACAGTTATGTCAACAATCATTGCACGGCTCTCGATTCGGTCCACCACCACTATATCAGGCTTATTAGCGATAATAGTCCTGTCAGTGACGATGGACCGATCCCAGTACAAAGTGATATTGCCATTCACGAGAACTGGGTCGGGCACATACCTGTAGTACGGCACCACCGATGCCACAAGAGTGTATTTCAGAGCAAGTTGCTGATGGATAATCCTGGCTACAAGGTTGTGCCTATGCAAGTACTCTTCGTTAGCTAGACGAGAACAACCAGAGATAATGTGACGGACCGATTCACCCGGGCGGTGACATGCCCGACAGATGTCAACCGTGCCATCCTTCACAATAAATCTCCGGTAGTTATTCGTCATGATAACTTCGTCCATAATTGCACAGACAAAACCTTCGGTTTCCCAAAGAGGTCTCCGAAACTTAGCCAGGCCACGACGCTGACTGGTCTACATCGAACCCATGTAGGGCCCGGAAAAAGCGTCCGTGAAGCTCCTTACTCTGCCATACCTCCTTGCGGTCGTTAGTGTCAAGCACTACAGGCTTGCGCCAGTTCTCATTCGCCACGGAGAGCGGGGTGAGTCCCTTGTCCACTGCTACTACATCTCGATGCATACTCTCGTCGGTGTTTAGGAAGTATTCCCTGAGATTGCATATCTCGCGACTGTGGAGGCTTTTGGAATTTAAAAAGTCACGGCCACCGCACTTCCGCGGGATATACAATCTCATGACCGACGATCGTGGGTGATGCATTCGATATGCAGTCAGCAGTGTACGGACCCGCCTATCCAGGGCGTCAAGTTCCGTTTGAGTCCATTTGAGTATGCCGAAAGAGTACATCAATACCGGCATGACCCAACCGTTGAAGGCGCGCACCTTGTTTCCGCCTGAAAGAAGGCTATTGAATACCTTCTTCAGGCGGCCAAAGAAGCGTTCCTTCAAAACCAAAGTGGACTCAAACTATCACCCTGGAATATTCCTCGCTCGATCCTTAAAGGTTCGCTATTCCTCTGGATATTTCGACATCCTGGATAGCAAAGGACTGTGCTCCATTGCCCCATACACGACATCAAGAAGGTGCGTAGAGTTATATCTATTTTATATAATTCTAGCACCCCCATGAGCCATGTATGAGGCACCGAGTCATAGGCCTTCTTATAATCTATCCAACATGTCGACAGATCCTTTCGGGAACGCCGAACCTGTTGGCTAATGGCCATATCTATTAATTTTTACTCTTAAAATGGATGTAAGAACCTTATAGACCGTTGGTAAACATGTAATAGGTCCATAATTTTTGGGTTCCACAGTGCTGCCAGCCTTGTGGAGCAGATGGGTAATTCCTGTTGTATGGAACTTGGGTAGCGAACCAGACTCTAAGGCTGCCTGGTACTGAGATGCCAAACCTTTGTGGCCATTTTATCCAGAAGTTGTGCAGCCCATCCGGCCCTGGAGATTTCCAGTTCGGCAACGGACGGACTGCACGGGCTACATCTTGGGGGCTGATCGTGATAGCCCCCATTTCTTCTATTGGATCGCACGCTCGTTCTAATTATTGTTATTGTTTTAATTATTAACGGTAATCCTTGTAAACATCATTGTATCATATTATTTAAATCAATGGTTGGTTGGTTACAAAACGAAAGAATTAAGCTATAGCCTCAATAATAATTTATTTATTTTATTAGTTTTAAGAAGGCTTACAGTATAATTACAAATAATAATAGGTAACCACAACATATTATCAAGTTGCTAATAACAAGCCTCCACAGATATATAGCATATCGATTAAACAAAAACCGAACAGTTACAGTCCAATGTGTACATAAATAAGTATGTTATTCCTATTCATTTACTTATGTTACTAAATATTAGTTAAAGAACCACTAGCCGGTGCATTATTCATAAAAAATGATTTGGCTAAAAGCGTCCTTGCTGTGCTTATCTTAGAGCAAAATAAGTCAACATCGTGCTCAGAAGACACATCATTAAAACTTCGAGCGCTTCTTATAAGAAAAGCATTACGCCTATAATTAGTCGTGGCAGAAGGCACATCCAGAAGCGGCCTTTTACGTAATCCACTAGTGTTAGTGCGAAATGCTAACTTTGTTAGTAGTTCAGGACAGTCAATCGAGCCATTCGCTATGTTAATCAAAAAACACACATCATTAATGAGCCGCCTACGATCCAATGGCAGAAAATGGTACCTCTTACAACGGTGACTGTAATCTACAGATACTTGGTGCGCCTTATAATCTAGATATCTCAGAAACTTTTTCTGGATACCCTCAATGCGTGACTTATGGATCCCATATTGAGGGTTCCAGACTTGCGATGCATACTCCAAGTGGCTGCGCACGAACGAACAATATATAACTTTGATAGGTTTCAGAGAACGGAAACTGGCTGAGGCTCTGATTACAAATCCTAGTGCCCTCGAAGCCTTGCCCACAATACCGTCAATGTGTTGGTCAAACAGTAATTTGCTATCTTGTATAATACCTAAATCCCTTATGCTGTTAACTTTGCCCAAGGTAAGTTGGTTGAGACTATAGATTGAGTTTACTATAGATTTCTGGCGTGTGAAGGTCATTTGAAAACATTTAGAGACATTCAATTGGAGTAAATTTTGTTTGCAATATTCTTCAAATCTATTCAGATCAGCTTGTAACTGGTGAGTATCCGAGATATCACGTATAATCTTGTGAACCTTCATGTCATCAGCATATAGCAATACGTAAGAGTGCTTGAAGCAGTTTACAACATCAGCAATAAACAGAGTGAAAAGCAAGGTCCGAATAGTTAAGTTATCATATTATTATTCAAGAATCAAAACTTATCATCTTTTTTTATCTGCCTACTATTTAAATTAGTTGTAATAATATTTATTAAATCAATAAATTACTTTATTTTCAACATGTTTTCTTTTTTAATGGTTGGGTATAAACAATATTAACAAAGGATGCATAAAAAACTTTTGTTTTTATTTTATAGCTTTTCTAAGATGCATTCCTTTCGTATATTTATTCGTATATTTCCAGGTTATCAAAAATACAAAAAGAAACTTTGTGCAGCCGAGATTTGAACTCGCGTCTACTACGACCCCGCTTTAGAGTTGCACTCACTACTCACTCCCAAATCTGCCACAAGTTACGATCGCTACTAAGACCAATTTTAGTCTCAGTTTTGAACCAACTCGACACGGACTTTTGTAGTTATGAATAAGTGAAACGAGTAAGTATATATTTTTATCTTAGTGTGGCGTTGACCACGCCCAATCACCTCGTAGTTAGACTGTATAATTTCTATTGTTTGCGTTGAAACATCACGCATACTTATATCCACAGAACCGTAAAGGTGACTATAAACATTGTGGTCTGACTGCAATTTTGACCCTCGACTGTACATATAAACTCACATATACGACACCCAGATCCGGAACAACTATCTGTAGATCATACAAATATTGCTCCGTGCGGGAAACGAACCCGCGACAGGCGCGCAGCATCTGAACGCTCAACCACTAAGCCAACCATGTCGCCAAATAATTAAAACACCCATTAAACCATCACTGAATTGAAAAGTTACGAACCTCGCCCGTTGTTCCTTGCAAGCCTTGAATGATGCCAGTGTAAGCTTCCAGTACGCTTTCGCGAAGTTCGCCCAAATACTCGACCATGTCGTAATCGTTACGATCTACTTGAGCATTGCTAGCCTGCAATATAAATGATTCATTAGATATGATGTAAAAGATTAAATGTTATTTTTTTATAATATAATGTTTTTTGAAAATTACTTACCTGCAACAACATCTGCATCACGACGTCGAAGTATTTAGCAAAATCGGGACCAACGCTAAGAGCAATATCACCAAACACAGACAAAATCTGTGGTTTAACAGAACGATGAATTGAGGGATCACCAAGATTTTCCAATAGCAACACTATGATTTCATCACAATAGGGTAGCACCTGTAACAATCATATTTTATTTTACTACTAGCTTCGCCCGCGTGAATACACTTCATCTCAGCATTATACTGGGATAAAAAGTAGCCTATGTGCTTTTGCAGACTAAAATCATTCTACATTTCTTCTAAACTGTTCCACATTTCATCCGGATGCGTTCAGCCGGAACCGAGCGCGCGAAATTTTATATACAGACCTTTGGGAGTATGGATATCATGAAAAAACGACTAAACGTATCTGTTCAAAATAAAATTATTTGCATTGTTGAACTACTAATCTATCCCTGTATGGTGACTATTTTGCAATTTTCCCTCTTCTTATGGTATTTAATAGGGTCCAAAAGTGTGTTAAAATTAGTTTCGAAATTTGGAACTTGCGACGCTCATAACTTTCAAATATATATATTTTTTACTTTTTTGTTTCCATACAGGGCTAGATAATGATGAGACAAATTGATATCATTTCTTATTTTGAACGTACATCGTCAAACAGTGGCGTAATCGCCAGACTACGTTTGTATGGAAGAATGATCGACTAGTGTAACCTTAATGATATTAGTTAAGATAATTGTGTTTTCCCGCAGCCACTAACTCTCTGATCTTTCAAAGTTAGGGTTTATGCTGATGTCCAATGCAACATCACGTACTAAATATATAATACTAGCTTCTGCCTGCGGCTTCGCCCGCGTCAATGTCGAAAATTATCCCAAGGGAACATTTTCTAAATAAAAAGTAAGGAATATAAAGTATCCTATGAGCTATTCCAGACTATGATATATCTCTGTGCCAGGTTTCATCCAGATCCGTCCAGCGGTTTGAGCATGAAGAAGTAACAAACATACAAACACACACACACACTTACACACTACAACCTTTCGCCTTTATAATATTATTAGTATGATTAAACTTACTTTGCTTTTCAGTGCACGACAAATATCACCAGTGAGCCCAACTGCTGCTATGCATACTTGATATTCCTGATGATTTTTAAGTCCAACATAAAGATATCTTTTGAATGCATCCATATATTTTAGGAAATTCTCTCCTAAGACCTCAACAAGAGTTGAGACTGCCATAAGAGCATCTTCTTGAACGCCACCAGCTTTGCCCGCATTGCCAGCAAACATAGTCAATAAGGCAGTCATAATAGCATCCGATATTTGGGGTGCGTCTTCTTTAGTTACCTTACGGAGTACCGACTGTAATGTGGCACACAGAAGACTTTGGAGATCATTGAATTGTGAACGATCTGCCTGGCTTGAAATGTGATTCTCCATCTGCAAAACTTGTTGAAGCCTCTCCAAAATCACCATAGTCGTTTTTTGCACAGTGACATAACAATCAGTAGGAGAGTTTTTAACCATTTCCATGAGAGCTTCATATGCAGCTGATCTTAAATTATGTTGTGCGGCATCTTGGCGATCTGTTGTTTCAAGAAGCCTTTGAACAATAAAATCGAAGTATTTTGACATGCAATAGGTTTTAGGTTGATTCGAATCGCCACAGTCGGCTGCTTCGTAAGCAGCTTCTGCAAGACCTGTGAAGGCCCAGCAGACATTAGCAGCTACACGTGGTTCAGCTTTTAATCCATTGACAAGGCTTTCTAACAGTGGTTTCAGATATGTTTCATTAATAGCTGCTTCAGGAACAATTTCACAAATCCTTCCAAAAGTCCAAGCAGCTGTGTCTCGCACAGCAACACTAGAATCATACATGGCTTCAATCAAGGTTGGCATTGCCTTTTCCACTAGCGGCTTCAGAGTATTTGCTTCAAGTCCACCAAGAATAGAACCAAATGCCATCAAAGCAGCCTCCCTGTATCGCCAATTTTCATTTTTAATATTTGAGTTAATAAAAGGTAATACATGAGGAACCACTTCATCTTCACAACAGTTTGACAAAAGCATAAGACAAACAGATGCTGCTTTAGAGGGATTCCATTCCAACTCATCTTCAGTATCCTCTTGTTTTGTTAGTTTCTGCATGAGAACAGGGGCAAGGTATTGCAATGCTCCTCGTGCGTAGAATCTAGATGTACGCGCTGGAGGTCGTCCTGTAAAAAGAAACAGTTGGACATGAGAGATCTTTGTTTACAGAGCTAAGATCAACAGGTGCAGAAATATTAACATTAAAATTTTCATCATACCTGCATCTGCTGCCTCAACTTCTTCAATTGCAAGATCAATCTCTTCATCACTAACGTTGGACCAGAACTCAATGCCTTGAAGAGAAATTTCGTCCACATCAGATTTCATTGCCTCTAAAGTGATGGGGAATAATGCTTGACCCATGTAAGGTTCCATATATTGATAATACAAAGAGAGAATTTTAACCTGAAATAAAAAATGAACACCATTATTTATAAAATCTCGACACTGATTAGCTGCAGATTTTAAATACAAATTCTCTATAGAAAATTTAATTATACATCTGCTAAACAGTTGCTTAACAGCTCAAAGTTCCTTTTTTTAATTTTATCCATTAGTTTAGGCCATATATTATTTTGAAGATCAACTATTCAAAAATAATATAAAACATAATGTAACTAGCTTCTGCCCGCGTCTTCGGCAGCATAAAAAGTGTTTTCTCTGGCCAAGGGAATACAAACTATCCTATGTACATCCCAGGGTCTCAAACCATCTCCATGCCAAATTTTATCTAAATCTATTCAGTATATTCAGAGATTATCCCCTACTACCTCACAAACTTTACCTCTTATAATAATAGGGGTCAAAGTATGAAATTGCCGTTTTATTGTAATAGGTACTTCGAATTGACATATAACCATCATGGTTTGAGATTTTTGAGTGAAACTTTATTCACATGGTACCTATGAAGTTCTTCTTTTAAAAAATGTCCAACATTCGATTATCGACTTCCAGTTGTTTTTTTTATTCAGTTTAGACAAGAAAGATGGATACTTCGAAAATTCGAGTGATTTTTGAATACTAGTTCCGACGCGGCACTAACGCGGCAGAAACAGCTCGCATTATCAATGTTGCGTTTGGAGAGGGGACTGCTAATGAACACACCGTGCGATTTTGGTTTAAACGCTTTCATGATGGAAACTTTGATTTGAAGAACGATCCACGTGGAAGACCGCCCACACAGGTGAATAACAATGATTTGTAAGAGATGGTGGAAGCCGATCCGAGCCAAACTACCCAGGTATTAGCGGCATGGTTTAACGTTACCTTACCAACAATACCAGTGACTCATTTGTGTCAAATCAATAAAATAAAAAAATATGAAAAATGGGTGCTTCATGATTTGACTGATCTGCAGAAAGAAATGCGTTGTGAATCTTGTGTTGCCTTGTTGAATCGATACAACTAAATATGTTAAATAAAAAAAAACTACATCAGTTTGTCAGTACAAATCGGCGATTACATACTTTAACCCCTAATATTAGTATGGGACCGTTCAAGTATTACGCACTAAATGGGGGCAGGCTAGACCCGCCTGCCCCCAAAGCTTTGATTATTTTTGATAACATTGGGGGCTAAATGGTGATTACGTCAGCAGTAATTATTTACTTTTTTACACATGTCAACCCACACATTGTCTATGCTTGAAAACGAAATGCATATTCGGCGATTCCCACAAATAATGAATATGTTTAGGTATTCGCTTAGAACCAAGTAGATTTTTTTATCAATAAAAAAACAATACTTACATTAAAAGAAAAATGCATAATTATACCAATGTTTACGTAAGCATGGGAGGGGGGTATGATAATATGATACTTACTAAGCACTGGAGAGCTGCAACACTGATCCTCATGTCACTGGACTGTGTAGCTTCACATACAACTTCCATTATAAAATTCCTTTCATTTTCTTTATCAAAATTAGCTTTAGTAAATTCCAATGAGTTAAGTAAAGCTTGAGTGGCAGCAAGCCGGACATGGTTGCTGGTTTCTATAGACCTCATTCCATGAATGATAGCAGTTAGAATTGGGTTACTCTGTTCTGTTAACACCTCAGCATCAATTTCTTGGCAGATGTAACCTGAATAAGGAGAGAAAATATCCAGATCTTAGCTAGAATTCTAGAGAAGTCACATATTTACCTCTGGAAATGATATGCATTTTGCACAACATTTAAACATTATTTTGTACACTTAAATATTGATTCAATATTTTACATACCAATTGCTTCTAAAGTCGCTTCTTTTTTAAGTTCTGTGGATTGTGCATTGACCACATTCTCTACGAGCATAGGTATGAGGTCATTCCACTGCCCCACAGGAAGCTCTGCTACCGCTACATATGCTACACACTGGGCGGCTGAACTAGGTCTGCTGTTCTCTGTTCCAATTGCTGTTAAAATCTATAAATGAAAAATAACAAAAATGTATAAAGTCACAATGTTTCACTTCATTTTAAACTTAATAGGAATGTTTTATTATAAATAACAAAATAACATACATTTTTCTTAATATACAATCTGATGTCTTCAGGTAGTGCCAGCCACCTTTGTTGGTATTGCTGTTTTAGGGTAGGGTCTTTAGAAGTTAGATGGTTTTTTAGCTGTAAGCCTGCAGCCATCCTGGCCACCTGACTGTTCCCTCCCGCAACCAGAACATCAGACAACATTTTAATAAATGTTGTGAAATTGGTAACAGCTGCATGGTCAAGGTAGGTTTCTGCAGCTTCCAATTCATTTCGATCTGCAAAATTAAAAAAGACATGATAAGAAGATAGAATAGATCACAAAATAACTATTTGTACAGTACATTCCTGCTCAAAAGTTTAAATATTATCATCAATAACACAAGTGATATTGTTGTTACAATTAGGCAGTTTAACTGATATGAGTTATTTCAGATAACAAGTAAGTAGTACAAAAGCAGTATCACCATCATAAGAACAAAGAGGTAGCTTCTTAATGTTTAAAATTAATTAACTTGTACATTGTATTAAATATCAATCCTCAAGTAAGGTTTACATTATATGTATAATGCTTAAAGTTATGTTTAATTAATTTTCATCTGTAGTTAATTATTACTATTACTACTATCTGTAGTTAAAAGCTTGTCTGTAGAAGTTGATTTCTAAGATTTTAATTTTTCTATTGTATGTTTTTTTAACATGTTTTGCAATCTAGACAGAATGGAGGTACATACAAAATACATAAAAACATAATATTATCAGTCATTGGTGAATACTCCAGGTATTGATATGTTATAATCAGTATTGTGGACATGAATGGAAATTCGAATGTCAAAGTTGTGAAAGATTGCAGATTATAACCTTCAAACTTTGAGAAGACCACCAGTCATCTAGAAATAAACCAGTAATAGCAAATGCAAAATAATTTAAGAAGTGACAAAATGTCAAATGTACATGCACAACGTTGCCGCGTATTGTAAAACTATTGTAGGTGAACCTAGAATTTTCCTTACATGACAGTTAAGCATCTTTGTCATCCACATTCTATCAACGGCTATCTAGTGGTACGCGGTGCTAAAATACAAAAGATTTGAGCGTAGGATTGCTTTCTAAGGACTGCTTAGACAAAATACAATTTGAAACAGTTACGTTAGGTGATAAGTCGGTTGACGACCTGAAGCGCCATACACGAAAAGTAAGTTTACAAATGTGTTTTCTTACCTGGTGATACAGTCTTTTCCAATATTTGTATAAGTGTTAATGTCGTTTCTGTATGCATTGTATTCAGTGTTACTTCAAAACTCTAGATAATAACTGGATTCCGTAATAAAAATTAGAAACCGGCACACCACCGACGGAAGAACACTCATTGATGTGATGTTACTAGTTCTGAAAAATATTTTATGAATGAAAATGTTGTCAGAGTTACATGACAAAAAACAAATATCAGTGCAGCTCACGAAATTCAAACTTACCTACGTGCCAGGGGTTTATACTTGTTTTTAGTGCGTCTCCAGAGGAAAATGGAAAGAAGTATACTATCGTATAAAAATCGGACAAAACAAAAACGAAACAATAAGGATTAACAGATGTTAAGCATAAAATTGGATTGTCGAAATGGACCTGGGCATTTGTGTAGATTGGAAAGTACTAGATGGACAAAACAGAAATGATACCATTAGATGATTAGAAGGTAAGTAAGCAAGGAAGACAAAGAAATGGTGAGACAGATTTGCCCAACGTTGTGGACTGGACGGAATGCACGAAGGCGCGCGATGGAAGCGTGTGGAGCCATTTAAGGGAGGTCTACGCCGCAGAGGCGACTGCTACGAATAGCGGTGGCAAACGCTTGTCCATAAAGAGCTAAAGATTTCTTTCAAAAGTTTTTGCAATATTTTTTAACGTGTTGTATACTTAATTAAGAATTTAAAATTGTAAGTAGTGGAATATAGGGCCATTTTTAGGGTTCCGTACCCAAAGGGTAAAAACGGGACCCTATTATTAAGACTCCGCGATCCACCTGTCCGTCTGTCTGTCTGTCTGTCCGTCTGTCACCAGGCTGTATCTCATGAACCGTGATAGCTGGACAGTTAAAATTTTCACAGATGATGTATTTCTGTTGCCGCTATAACAACCAATACTAAAAACAGAATAAAATAAATATTTAAGTGGGGCTCCAATACAACAAACGTGTTTTTTTTTGCCGTTTTTTGCGATAATTGTACGGAACTCTTCGTGCGCGACTCGCACTTTGCTGGTTTTTATTTTATTTATTTATAGGTGCGCACGGGTGGAGCACATTAATTTCACGTGCAGAGTGGCTCCCAAAGAGTAAAATAATAATATGGGAGGTGGCTCCGATCGTGCTCGGCTCGTTTGGCGTAGACATACCTATAGAAATGTTTTTTTAGCGCGGGCTATCTTAACTTTGTTGGAGCAATGAGGTGCCCGTTCAAACAAACTCACAATGAGTAGGTAACCTCATGTCGCATTGACTTATAAAGCTGTAAACAAATTATCAGACGCGGCTGTTGGACGCGGCTGACGAACGCGACTGACAGCCGCGACTTATAGTGTATCTGACTAAAGAATATACGTTGCATTGTGCAAACTATTGGACGTAAGTGGCGGACGTGACCTTGGGCATAGAAATCTGGCCCGCTGGATGTTTTTGTCAACCGAAAACGTCCGCGGACGGTGTGCACGGGGTGCGGGACGCGTCCTGACGTCAGAACTACTCAGACTACGTGAAATCTCGCACGTGCGTGTGTTCGCAGCAGAAAATTGCGCCCTCGCTTTTACTACTCGACATGTTTCTACGTAAACATAATCTTCGTTGAATTATAGGCTATATTATCTATGGAATAAGCGCTCGGACGCGTCCGCAAGCCGCGTCCCAAACGGAAACGACTGCGCACACATATCAGTCACGACTGTAAGTCGCGTCCGTCAGTCGCGTCCTATAATTTGTTCCCAGCTTAAGACAGGTTGGTTGACTTTTTAAATGAGATTTAAGGTAAGACCGCACTAGGCGTAAGGCTATTTTTAGTTTATATTAACGATTTACCCCAATTACTACAAAATCAACCGAAAATGGTGTTGTTTGCTGATGACACATCTTTGATATTTAAAATAGATCGGCGGTCACAAAATCTTGATGATGTGAATAACTCTATTCATCAGGTCCAAAATTGGTTCACGGCAAACAATTTGGTACTAAATGAAAAAAAGCAATTGTATTAGATTCACATTGCCGAATGTTAGAAGTAGCGAATGCGACATCATTTTGAATGGCGAAAAGCTGGACTTTGTAAATCAAACAGTTTTCCTAGGAATCACTCTAGACGACAAATTGCAATGGAGTTTTCACATAACATCTCTTGCGGGTTGGCTGGGCTCGGCCGCTTATGCTGTTAGAAAGATAAGACAGTTAACGGATGTGGAGACCGCGAGTTTGGTCTATTTTAGTTACTTTCACAGCATTATGTCATACGGTATTTTACTGTGGGGTCGGGTGGCTGACATTGAATCCATATTTATATTGCAAAAGAGAGCTGTCAGAGCCGAATCTCTTAAGGAGCTATTTAAAAATATTAATATTATGACAGTTTCTTGCCAATTCATTTATGAAAATATTATATAAGTAAGGAAAAATATACATCTCTTTAGTAAAGTCAGTGATAGACACAATTGTAATACGAGAAATAAAGATAAGTTAGATCAACCATCTTATAGACTAGCTAAAGTACACTCATCTTTCATGGGGTACTGTGTTAAATTCTATAACAAAATACCTTGTGATATATTAAAACTATATGAAAGTAAATTTAAAACTTTAGTTAAAAGCACACTTTGTAAACAAGCGTATTACAAATTAGATGATTATAATAAAGATAAGAATGCTTGGCAACATGCTGGTCCCGCTCCATAGGGCAATCTTTAGTGGACAAAATCAAATTTGCTAATTTATATTCCTATTCATAGTTATTGTATTCAATTATTTTTTTCTGATATTGACTCACGCACTGTTCCGTTGTTGTTGAATTAGGTATTTTACCTATGTTTGCAATATTTGTAAGTATGTGAGAACCAAGTTCCTATTTATCAAATTAATAAATTTACCTGTTAATGGTTTTATTACTTTATACCTGTACGTAGTATAGTGTGTAGTCCTATTTTTGGGTGCATCGTCCTCACATATATGAATTCAAGGGCGACGCCAGCCGATGGCCCAGGGGGAGGGGGGGGGGGGGCAAGTTGATATGGAGACTGAGAAAAGTATGAATTGTAGGTAAATTCGCACATAAAGCTTTCCACTTGTAGTACGACCCTTACATCTACTGCGATTGTAATAATATCGGTACAGAGTCTCGTTAGACTCTGTAAAGATACGCAACTCTACCGTACACGTTGTGCACGGAAGAGCGATCAAAATTTTCAACGCTTTTTCCGTGTCGGGAAAGGTTTTTGCCTCTTTTAGGATATCAACAATGGCTCGATCTGTGGGGTTTAGTTTATTTAAATTCATTCGAGTTTCGACGTACAGGAATGATCAATAAAGTAAGTCAAGTCAAAGACTTAGGACTTTGGTTGCTTTACATTTGGCAACTTTTTTATAATCTCTAGGGGGGGGCAGCTGCCCCTCCCTGCCCCCCCCCTTGGCTACGCCCTTGTATGAATTTATTAATGTATGTACAGTAAACATTGTAAAACACCTATTTAAAAAAAAAAGAGTAAATGGGGTTTCTTGTGCGTTCTTCTCCATAACAAGCTACTTTTCCGAATGCAAGGTCGATCAATTTTTATTACTTGTACATTTTTGATTTAGATTTATTATTGTTTGACGTTCAAAAGTGCCGCATAATGGCCTAGTTGAAATAAATATATTTGACTTTGACGTAAGGCGTAACTACGCGTCAGCGGAGCGACCGACACGACCCTAATAATTATACCGCACTGGCGCAACACTATGCAGCAAATTATTATCGCCAGTCGTTCGGCAACTTCTGAGCAAGATGGAAGAACACTACTTGTGATTACTTGTACCTATGTGATAATAATAATAATAATTTATTTATTTCAGACAGCAAAAAGGTCCACACTGACAAAATGTTCGGTGTATTCACCGAACACCTTACTTTGCAATATCGGCCTGACGCGTTAACCTAGTTTAATTATATTATAATCAGTGCACTTTTGTCTACCGCGTTAGCCGGGTGTATTCAAACATTTCAATTAACATTTCGTAACATTTTAGGCATTAAGAACATTAGAGTGTAAAGAAATAAATAGTGTTTCATGTAAACCTTGTTTCACCTCTAAAACACCGACACCTCGCGAAGTACCCCGACATAATTTTTGGTCCTTCGAACCTGGATCACGCGTCGCGTAATTTCGGCAATTCGGAATTTCGGTGTGCGTGACCTGAACTATCGTAACAAATAACAGTGTGTGTACGTTGTGAGGCGGTCGGAGAGAACATTGGAGCTGAACAGTGGAGCAGCAGCAAAGGCTGTACCAACAGCGGAGAAAACAAGTAATAAATTTCCTTATTTATAGTCAGTAAGGACAGTATTCAACATCCTATAACAATGTCGGACCTCATTGAAACGCAATCAATGATCTATGACAGCATCATAAAACTTGGCATTAACTTGAAAAAGGATAGTGCTGATGGGAAAACAGTAGAGTATTTTAAGCGTAAGCTTAACACTTTGGAGAACTATTGGAATGATTACCAAGGTAATCATGAGCGAATTAACATGGAGGTAAGTAAGACTGATCCTTATTTTACCGACCGAGAATATGAGAAAACAAGGACGGTGTATGAGTCAACCAAGGCCCTGATCAACCAACAGTATCAGCTTTGGTTCATGAAGACAGGAAGCCTTTCAACAGGTAAGCAAACAACAGCTCGAGACAGATCTCCGGCGACGCCGAGTATGCGCGCAGAGGAGGAAACATGTGAGGAGGCGGGACCAACTGTCTCAAGGCAGCTGAGCGACCGACCATCTCAGGTGTCGAACAGGGAGCCTAACAGTAAGCTAGACGATTTATTGAAAAAACAGTATGCTAATTTTAAAGCATTTGTGCGTACCACCGCAAACATGGACGTGGACTCTATCTCCGATAAGTGGGAATTTGAGGACGCATTGAGGTCACTACAGGCTAAATGGTCAGCTATCGACCAGCTTCATTGGGAGATCGAGACCGAACTAGAGGGAGACAACGATCAATACATCAACATGTATGGTAAGTATGAGAACATATTCAACAATCTGAAAAGGGCTATTAACACGAAAATGTGGTCAGTCGCGCACAGGGAAAAGTCAACACCTCAACTGGAGATACCGAACTTTAACGGGAACTACATCCAATGGGTGTCCTTTAGAGACCTATTTACGGAGGTAATTCATAACAATCCTTCGTTATCAAGCGGTCAAAAGATGCAGAATCTAAAGGGTAAGGTTCGAGGAGAAGCCGAGAAACTAATCCAACATCTGTCGATAAGTACTGATAACTATTTGGCGTGCTGGGATATCCTCACCCATCGGTATGACAACAAAAAATTAATATTCTCGTCTCATATGAACATTTTACTAGGCCTGCCCAACATACAACAACAATCTTTACCACAGATTAAGTGGATGCATGACACCACGCTGGAATGTCTTAATGCCATCAAAAACTTAGGAGTTGACACTACATCGTGGGACCCTATGATCGTACACGTTCTAGGTCAAAAGCTCGACACAGAAACATACACCGACTACATAGACAAAATCAACATAATTAAAGGGTGTTAGTAACAATTTAAAAACTTATAAACATGTTAGTGCTTACATACTAAGATGTTAGTAACAATGTGGCTTATGATCTATGTTAGTACTTATACACTACGACAGACAGTGTTGTTTTGATGAGATGTCCCATTGTATAGGACTCTCATCAGGCCTGTCAGCTATCACCCTCGGGAGGCTGTAGCCACTGCCACGCAATCTGGCGAGCAGAGACGCACTTTACTTCCGTACGACAGCCGAGAAGCTGTCGACTCGGGCTTCTGCGAACATCTCTGACGCACTATTGGAGCGCCCTATGGCTCGAGTACAGAGATGTGCAGTATGCTTTAAAAAGCGTGTGTTTGACTGCTGCTGTACATCTAGCGAACCTACGAGCCAACATGTTCGCCCGTACCGCCAATGCCCTGCGTTCCCAGTGTTGTACTTCGTAGCACGACCATGAACGCTTTCATTATAACTTTAGATGGTACTAAAATCCTTTTAATTTGTACTATTTTATACCACTGATTAGAAATTTTGTACCTCTCAATTATCTCAGATATAATTAGGGTCGAGCTGGCAAGATTCTTTCCGTGCACGACCACGCTAAAATTGCAGCTGACGTAGAAGTGATGAAACAGGAGCATGCTTAAAAAATTGTACTCATTATGTATTCCTATTTCATTGCAAATCAATTAATAATAATAATGTCCGCGGACCACTCTACACACGCTCGGATATGGTCCGGGCCGGACTAGCCACGCCCACAAATCTGTGGTCCGGCCGGACCAAATTCGAACGTGTGTTAGCACTATATTAGTGCTTACACCAGCTTATAGTGCTAACACACGTTCGAATTTGGTCCGGCCGGACTTACTCCGCTCACAATTTTTTTCTCGCTTACACACGCTTTTGTAGACCGAAACGGAATCAATTAATAATAATAATTTCCGCGGACCACTCTACACACGCTCGGATATGGTCAGGGCCGGACTAACCACGCCCACAAATCCGTGGTCCGGCCGGACCAAATCCGGAAGTGTGTTAGCACTATTACACACGTTTGAATATGGTCCGTCCGGACTAACTCCGCCCACAAATCCTTTCTCGCTTGTGTGGACCGAGACAGAATCAATTAATAATAATAATATACGACGGACCACTCTACACACGCTCGGATATGGTTCGGGCCGGACTAACCCCGCTCACAAATCCGTGGTCCGGCCGGACCAAATTCGAACGTGTGTAAACACTATATGAAATTAAAAATCACAGTATACATAGTCGAAACCCGCGGAACAACCGGCCGACGAAGGTGTGGTTCGCTTCACGGTTGCGTGATTGACGCAACTTTAGTTATTTTGTTATTTGCGGGCAGTCATACAAGCAAGTAATGGCATCTCATAGCTTTTCAAAATATCAGAATGTTGTTGACCTCCCAACCAAGGTTATTAGAAGGTCAACTCAATTTGGTCGGGCAACCACCGTCTACAAGATATTTTTTGGTAGGTGCCCCGACCTAGGACACCTTGGTCAGGTGGTTGTACCGACTGTGGAGAAGAGGTTTAAGAGCTTGTGAAGCCGATTGCAGGATATATTACGTAGAAAAAAAATTACATTCATAAATACCTCCTCTACATAGTCGGAACAACCGCCAAACTCAACTACAAAATGTACTATTATTAAACACGTTCATTTTGAAATTATCTATTTAAATACGAAGTTGCATGAAATGAGCAAGCAATAGGTACATTAATTTATTTGTACTATTGAGCACGATCTTTATTGTATCGAAACTTTTTTAAGAACAAAGCAACTCAACCTATAAAAAAAACTCTATAACTCACTTGTGAATAATAGCAATGAAAAAGTCACAGTTTTATTACATGAGTCATTATGTGCCTAATTGCGGTGAAATTAGAGCCACTTTATGAAAAAGTGAGTTGAAAATAAAATTTTCACTCAAATATAAGTTTTGTTTTCTCTGTAATAAAGAAATGCCCCATTTTGTACGTGGCTAAAACGCTATCCGCGAAAAGCCAAAATAAATAAACTTATTCGTTTAGTCTATGGCCGATCGCCATTGTTAGATGCGCGCGCATAGGAAAACTGATTAATTTTTCCCGCCATTGCGAACAATTTTTCACAACTCGTATTCACTGTTAAAAATGATTTTTTCGTATTATTTTCTTCACAAGTGTGTTGAAAGACGTCGTATGATACACGTGTGTATTGATGATCGGCTCTCTTAAGACCCTCACCTAACGGCTCGGGTCTCAATGGGAATGGCGCCTCAGCGGTAATCACCAACATTACACACTTGTACCATAATGTACTATTGTTTGCTTAGATAAAGTAGGTATAGATTGAGCCTTAAAATGACCTTGATTGATAGAGCGAGATGGCTAATTGGTAGCTCCATGTAAATGATAAGGACAAAAGATTATTTTTTGCCTTTGTCACCGTGGCCGGTTTCTGTCGTTTGTCAAACTCTAATACAATGGCAGGTTTGACAAACAAACTCGGTTTTGTTTGATTTTCTATGATTTCGTGGTATTATGTGTTAATTAAGACAAGGAATTTGGGTTATTTATAGATAATAAGTGTAAGTGCGATGGTGGGTTGTAGTGTTCTTGTTCTTGTTGTAACACCAGAACTAACTATTGCTGTCTCATGTGCGGCCACGCCAGTGCTTAATCTATACCTACTTTATCTAAGATTGTTTGGCTAAGAATTCTAATTTCAAATTCATGTTTGTTTCGATGTTGTCGTTGTGCAGTGTGAAAGTGCCGCTGCCGCAGTGTCGCTAGACGTTGCGAATTCGTAGGTGCAAGTGTCCTCAGAGGCCTTAGTGCGAGTTTTTATTCACGCTCAATCGCGTTAACGTAAACGATCTCTTATGTCAAAATATGTACAAAAAAAGAGGTTTCTCCTTACCGTCACCAGACGGCGCTTATCCAGTTTGAATACAAATTGATGTTTACGTTTACGCGATTGAGCGTGCGTAAAACTCGCACTAAGGCCTCTGAGCTGGTTTCAGAGGCACTTCAATTTGAAGAATCCATAACGTCAAATCGAAAGCATGGTTATACAATTCCCTTTCGTAAGCCAGTTAAAATTGCAAAAAAATTGCATAGCGCCTTGTTTTATGAGTCAATTAAATAATTTTAATGGCATAAATTAGTAACCATTGACAGTGTTTTTAATAAATAATTAGGCTTTTATAAGTAGGTACTGATAAAGTAGAATTTTTCTATAGTTTTTTCTATAGTTCCTTATTTATTGTTAATTCATGTTTTACAATATAGAAAATGTTTTAAGGTGATTATAGACTATACTATGATATTTAATTTCTTAGACTAAAGTGACAGCTGCCAATGACCTTATTTTTTTTTATATTGCAAGCACGGAGCATAGTGTTTTAGGTAAGGCTCAATCATAAGTGATTCATCCACAGAGTACATTGAATATATTGATTCATCGAATCGATATGACATGACTCCACAATTTAATTTAATTACCTATTGCTGTAAATAAATGTTTTATGAATATAAACGTAATATATTTAGATATAACAGTGTTCATACACAAAGTGCAAAAACTTTTATTGTGTTAAATATGAAATCAAAACTAGTAGTACCTAAATAAGGACCGATAGTTTCTTAACAAATGTAATTTTTAGCCGTGAAATAGTTCTATTTTCGATAAACTTCAATTCTTCGATCACTTAGGATAGTCAGGTTTAGAGGTGAGACGTATATACTGGAATAGGTTTTTGGAATTGGTTTTTGGCCGGACGTGGAAAGACTTATTCCGTGCGCACCACATAAACGCGTCTCGAGTATTTAAGCATATGGCGTTTGACACGTAGTCACGTACTGCCATACTCGCGTCTACCAACAGTCTCGGTCAGTTCCGGTGACATTCGGAGTCGTTCGGTTCCGCACTCGAAATTGGTGAGCCGATTTATTTGTACCAATAGAATCACTGTTACTGTTGTTGTTTGTACTTTGGTAGGCAGAGTTGAAAATATTTAGCAATGTTTGTTTTTTAAATCCGTACGTCACAGGAACGGTACCCGTTGTTTACGTGAACGTATGTTTAAAGATTAAAAGTGACCTTTGGTGTAAAGAAAATTTCTATAAAATTTTATCGAAGTATTTTTGTGCAAGTTATCGTAGATTAATATGTTATGTTTAAGTTACTTTGATGTGTTACTTGTTTAGAATTTTAGATAGATAATTTAGTCAAGCCAAGAAAACAAAGTGTAGTGTAGTGTGTGTGTATCTCTCCACTAATCCCAGTCAATAGTTAGTATACAGAAGCGTGTACAATTTCAAAATGTAGAAAAGATACGAATACCAACGCGTAGTCTAGTCTAAAATACGTTAATAATCCATAAACCGAAGATGCTCCATTACATTACTTCGACTAGCGACTACTCGATCTCGATATTTCGAAGACTCGCTAGCTATGGAAACGTCAATAAACTAGAGACGCCTAAATACTCGTGGACCTAGTTTTTGGAATAAGTATTTAAGCGGACGCTTACATCCAAGACTCAGTACGTATTTTACCTAGTACGTCTCACCTCTAGTCAGGTTATGACACTATTTTTATGTAACGATATAGTGACAACCCCCAAATGTCAGTTTAGTCTACGAATTAAAAATCGGAGTATAGAACATTTACTTGTAATAGTGCTAAAGGGCTTATTACAATACACGAAATTCAGGGCCTTAACCTTAATTTAGGGTAGTGTAATAACTGTAAGGGAGTTAGGGTTCTCAAATTATCGACCTTATTGACACGGAATGGTGAAGTGACCCGGTATTTCGGGGCCCTGAATACCGTGTAGTGTAATAAGTCCTTAACACACGTTCGAATTTGGTCCGGCCGGACCACGGATTTGTGGGCGTGGTTAGTCCAGCCCGGACCATATCCGAGCGTGTGTAGTGTGGTCCGCGGACATTATTATTATTAATTGATTCCGTCTCGGTTCACACAAGCGTGTGTAAGCGAGAAAGGGTTTGTGGGCGGACTTAAGGTTCATCCACACATATCAGGGCCGTGCCAGGGACGTGGACGGACCGTGCCCCGTCAGGGGCTCAAAAAAATATCGGTACGTACATTTTATATGAACTCATATAAAATGTACCCAACCCCTGTTTGTTAGCACTGTAACAGAACATCGGACATTCGCCATATTTAACCGCACTTCGAACATGACGCTCGATGTACACGGCGTATGCTCGATGTTCTGTTACAAGTAAATGCTCTAGTCTATACTCACCTTTAAGTAGCGGGTACACGTTCGTTATATTTTCCGATTGGATTTTTTTTGGAATTAAGGCCGGCCGCAGGCGTTTGATTTCTTTGTCCGGGATGACGTCATTCAGTTTTTTTCCGTTTGACCGACCCACACGTTCGGTTTCCTGGTTCAGAAATCTGAATGAACATATTTCATACAAAGAGTGAATGAAGAAATGGAAAAAATCCTTTAAGACTATACTATACTCCATTTATTATAACATTAGACAAAAGAGGCTCGCAGAAGCAGGAGTACGAAACCTTTTATTTTCAAGTCAAGTTCAAACAATTTTAATAAATAATGTATGTGATTTTTTTGTAAGTAACAATGTATGGCATACAATAAAGCGTATGCTATCTATCTACTCTTCACGATGCTTGGATAGGTACATGAAATGAAAAAAAAAATAATAACAATCAGTTTATTAAAAACAACTTTATCACAATATCTCCATATTATGTTTTCAATAAACCAAATAAATACGATACAAAACACCACTTAACAATTTAGTCACTGCTACCATCAGTCATCACAAATTATAATAATTAATTGACATGGGTGGTAACAAAAGTCATAATTTTAATAAAGTGACCCTAAGATCTTTTTCCTCATAAGGAATATTTTTGTTTTTTAGCCACTCCTGAATATCTGCCTTTCGTGTGGCTGTAGTTGGCAGCTTCTCCAATTTCCTCGAATGATATGGCGCATTATCCATAACCATAACTGCATCACTCTCGACTTTTGATAATATTAATTTGAACCACTTTTCAAAGTTGCGTGCATCCATTTCAGAATGGATCTCCATCACCCTTTTTGGCTTCAAATATTAATTCACCATCCATCAAAAACCCATCCGTTGATATTGTGAAATGAAATAAAAGCAAATCAATAATTGTGTACCGGTGGCGTAGATTACTGGATCGCTGGAAATAGATTTTAACCTAAAAACTGCATCATTACTGTCATTGAACAGGTTAATCTACAACCATAAACATCTTTCTCCGAGGGGAGGCATTAAGACTTAACCAGTTTTCAGTGACGGAGAACGGAGTGATCATTTTATTAATAATAATTTTATTTATTAATGGTAATGTCACATTACCAAATAATTAATAAAATGATCACTTGTTGTTCAATTCTTGATTTAAATGTATATATATATTTGAAATTATCAAAAGAAATACATTTAAATAAAGTTTTACCAATATGGCCAATGATAAGCCGTCTTCCAATTTGTTCTTGATTAAATTGTAAAAAGTGCTTCTTTTAAAATCAGGTAGAGACTCATAGCTATTAACGGCTTCCAGAATCTTGTCCAACGTTGGTAACTTATTATCAAAGAAAAAAGAATGAATTTTTCTTCGTATTCCACTTAACGTTATATCATCATAATCGTCAGATTTTGAGTATTTCCGTTGGCGAGGAGGGGGTGATTGCAGGCGACCTTCTGTATTGTACTCTTTCAGTACATTATAGACTGTTGCACGAGATATGCCTATAAAATAAGATTAATAATGTATGTTATTACCTCACAAAGCATGTTACTTTCAAATACATTGATTTATAATAATAATTTTATGATCCTTACCTGCAATTTCTGCAGTTTTGTTAATTAACTGCGTCCTATAAGCAGGAGTACCTACGGGCCTGGACCCCTTAACATCTTTATAAATATTTATGACTGCTTTTTTTTCTGCAGCACGAAGCGTTGTTTGCTTTGTTCTCTTTTTCTTGGGAGACAATGTTTTAACGTCGTGATCAATGTTGGGGCCACGTATTTTTCGCTGTTGATACTGATCACCGTTACCAGCAGTTACAGAGCGTACATTTTGCGCTTGCAAGCCACTCGGGCCTGCACCGGGATCGTCCCTATCCATAGTTCAACAAAACGTACCGCTTTGTACAAACAACACAAAACTAATAACCATAACAAAACAACAACAACAGAAAAACAGTAACAAATAACAACTAAACCACGAAAATTCAGCAATAACAACGAGAAAAGGCGTAGCATTCACAAGTATCCACAAGCGAATGACAGTATGACAATTGACAACTGCAGATTATTTACGCAATTTGACGGATAGATGACATCATAAACCGACAAAATAAAAAAAACACGTGCAGCCACAACTTATGAACGGAACTAGTAACATTTTAGATTTGGTTGAGTTATAGTGACATGAAAAACGTTTCCGGTACTGTCCGCCCCTGCTTCTTTTAGATTTTAAACATTGACACGACATTATTTTATGTAAAAACTAAATAATATTAAATTAAGGCCTTGTAATTTCAGAAAGTAGATAGGTTAAATAGATGCAATTAAGTGTGACAGCTGTTATTTAAATTGATTATATGTAACTCCACATCAATCTTGACTGTAATAGTGTTTGTTGTATTTTTATTACAAAGTGTGCACCTAAAAGAGCCTTTTTTAACTTCTGTCTAATGCTATAGTAAATGGAGTATAATACCTTTCGGTTTTTTTCAACCAACGTGTTTGGTTCGGAAAAAAAATCGTAACGCCTGCGCTAGTATTACGGTATTTTGATTTGAAAACAGAATGTGTTTGGCCAGCCAGCTTTACGGAATTCCGAATCGGATAGTTGTACTGTAAAATCGAATAATACGGGATAGGAACGTGTATGACCAGCCTTATTCTATATTAAACATAAAAAAGTTTACCAGTGGATTGCCAGGAGCAAAATTAAGTCATAATGGCAACTTTAGAGAAATATTGTCAATGTCATTCTTTTACCCCATGAACCTTTGTTGTTAGTGGTGGTTGTCCTAACCAAAATTTGCGAAAATGGTAATAATCTTATAATTTTCAACTAATCATAGAATCAAAATTAAAATTTAGTGATTGATTGTGATGTTGGAATATACATGGTGCGAGTTTTCTCAATATTTTACTTCAGTCGGCGTTATTAAATGAGTGTCAACTTTTTTTCAGTCGCTGGTAATCCCAGACAAGTTCCAACATATTCTTCGTATTATGAATACGAACATTGATGGCAAACGCAAAGTGATGTTTGCCATGACCGCCATCAAGGGTGTTGGACGCAGATATTCCAACATCGTACTGAAGAAGGCCGACATTGATCTTGACAAGCGTGCTGGAGAATGCACTGAAGAAGAGGTATGTTTTTTGGTTACTAACTTGATAGATTCCTCTCCGTCGTAAGTTAGCCCGTGGTTTTATTGTCTTTACAAAATCTTCGAAACCAACGTAAATACATAGAAAGTAGGGTGTTCAGCATTCCTTCAAAATACTATGAACAATGTAGTTATAATATCTTGTAGGTTCATGTGTTGTCAATGGACACCCCAAAAAAGTCTTCTCAGAATTCAGAGATATACAGTTTAAAACTATAAACTCTTAGGCATTCAATGGACATAGGTAGCATACAATTGTTTCAGGTTACTTGACCGTTGAGGGGAACATAAGTGAGGACTGTGCATTTTTAATATTATAGACAGGTAGCATTAATGGAGTGATGAAAGAAAGACAGGCTTACAACTGATAATATGATAGGTAGCTAGTATGTTTTTAACTGAGACTATCATTGCCTAGACACAATCTAATTAATACAAAAGATTAATGATACCTATGTTTGAGGCAATTAACAATAACATAATCTAGGTAGGTAGCTGTTTATGACCTCAGAAATTTTAGCACCTTTTAAAACTGTCATAAACAATAATACTGATAATAAGATATTAACTAACCTATATATGAGCAAATTCTTTAGTAATAGAGAATGACTGTTGCACTCTAATGAGTGTATCATTTAATGGATTTTAACCATTCAGACCACCACCTGGTACCAGCCAGACCTGAAAGGTTAAGATAAACCAACCAAATTGTGCTCATTTCTACATTATAAAGAGGAAGAGGAGAGTGCCTGTTTACACATATTTCACCTATACTGTGAAATTTTGTTTTCTTTTTAATAATTAACACTATAGATAGATAGCTCCACCTTTTATCTTTTGTTGTGATACTATAATATGCTTTTGTAATTTTTCAGGTCGAAAAGATTGTAACAATCATGTCTAACCCAAGACAGTACAAAATCCCAGACTGGTTCCTCAACAGACAAAAGGATATTGTGGACGGAAAGTACAGCCAGTTGACTTCATCGAACTTGGATTCCAAGCTTCGTGAAGATTTGGAAAGGCTTAAGAAAATCCGTGCCCACAGGGGCATGCGTCATTACTGGGGCCTGCGTGTGCGCGGTCAGCACACCAAGACCACTGGCAGGAGAGGAAGAACTGTGGGTGTATCCAAGAAGAAGTAATCTAAATAAATAAACAACTTATAACTGCATTTAGAATTTTTATTTGATTCTTCATTTGTTCACTATATTATGTTGCTTTCAAGCATCACTGTAGTTATTTCTATAACAAGAATAACAGACTGGTGAGGTACCTACCAATAACATATCTGTAAATCGTAAGACATTCAAATAGAAAGAATCATCAGTACAAAGTATTACTTAGCAATATGTGACACTAATGCTAGTTAACATAATAGTTCTCGCCAAACTTCTTTGAGTTGGTTTTCCGATGCGCAAGGCACGGCGCGGTGCCGGTTTCGTAGATACTACTGTGCAAGTTTGGCGAGAACTATACTAGGAAACGCCTGCATTGAATAGCTTTTGTATTATATCAGATTGTAAGGGCTCTTTCAATTTAGACATTTCGTGTCGGACTTCTGCGGCGCGTACTGCGCACGACCAGTTGTTTTTGCCTTACATTTATACCACCTAGAGCGCAGTGCGTTGCCGGTGCCGCCGCGCACGCACGACCCTGTATGTGTGTGCATAAAATCAACCGGTTATGCGCAGTACGACACACCCGCACCGCTGCGGCGCCTCAGCACTGACACGAAACGTCAAAATTTTATTGAAAGAGCCCTAACGTTAACTGTCGGTGCTGAGCCATAATGAAAATCCAACAGTAGGTATCATTTAATTTAGGCGTTCATCGAGTGATAGTGAAAAAGGGCAATAATATTATATTTTATCTGTATACTTCACATCTCTTTAGATAGATTCATACATATAGTTCTCGCCAAACTTCTTGGCCACCCTGAAGTTGGCTACAATGGCTGTGCAGTAGTAAATCTCATACAAGAACAGCAATGATTTGTGACTTGCGCATCGGAAAGCCAACTTTAGGGTGGCTCAGAGGTTTGGCGAGAACTATACCAACTAACAAGGTAACTTCAAACATTAAACTAAGATTTATTGATAGTTTTACAAAAGAACAGTTTTTATACATGTGTGATGTTTACTGATTTATTGAAAAAATAGAACATTGTAAATATATTAAAAGTCATACAATACTATTCATACTGTGCAATAAGTACCATCATATAGACACCCGCTAGGAGAGCAATTATTTCTTTGACAGACTGTGAAAATTTGGTTGAACTTTCTAGAAGTTCAGGGATAACAGACACAGTAGCAATATAAATGAAGCCTCCAGCAGTGAATGGTAAGATGAGAGATGAAACAAGACCTTCGCCTGATCCTCTAAGATATATAGACAGAACTGTGCCTGATATTGCACCAAATGCAGTGAGCAACTGCAACATCATTGCTTTCCTTCGTGAACACCCTGATTGAACAAGAATTGCAAAATCTCCAATTTCATGGGGGATTTCATGTAAAAATATAGTAACCGTTGTAATAAGCCCAATATTTTGGCCTGCAATGTAAGATGCTCCAATTGCTAATCCATCAGTAAAGTTGTGTGTAAAGTCTGCAGCAAGGTTTAAATATCCAGCTATCTTTATATCTTCTTTTTTGTCCTTTGTCTTCTTTTTTTGTTTATCATCAGATTTTTTCTTTTCTGCTCCATGAGAATGGCCATGTCCTCCATCAAATAACCGAACGGTTTTTTCGACGACTAAGAACGTAATAATTCCTCCTAAAACACCAAGACCAACAGTGATGTCATGTGGTTCATGTTGCTCATTGTCATGTGAGTGAGTGTGACTGTGTCCCTCGGCGCCGCCACTAGACATGAGTGCATGCGGGATCAAGTGGAGAAAGGCATCGCCGAGTAGGCCGCCAGAAGCAAATGACAGCAAAATCTTGAGTAACGGTTGTTTTTCCACAGTTCCGTCAATAGGTATAAAGAACAGTATAATAAACGGCGCTATGCTTATAAAGAGTGTTGAAGTCAACGCTCTGACGTATAAGTCGTAATCTGGTTCAGTTATCGCTTCTTCGTTTTTGTGTTGTTCGTTTGCACTTTTGGAGTATTTGAAGGCGGGTGGTTCATCTCCATGAGAATGATCGTGTGAGTGACTATGAGTATGTCCCAATACCACAATTATTGTACATGCTAGAATAAGACGCAATAAAAGCGCTTTACTAGGATAAAACATTCTTACAGAATATTGGTATTCCCTCCGACAACTGTGCACACAATACAACAATGTGAAATGTAAATGACAGTATTGACAGTCTGACAGAACTGATTTGACATTGACAGCAATGTGATGACATGACACTCAAAATGTTGCTAGAAGCAGTTGAATAAAAAAAAATCATTGAGCTACGAAAAACAGGAGGCGCCGCGCCGTTATGTTCTATACATACATTAGCTTATACAAATATGAGTGAAATACGATACAGAATGTGAAACATCGTTTATACCATTCCCCCTCTAAAAAGCTTATTTTATTCACTGAAAACAGGGAATAAAAAGCGGTGCGGTGCCGTGTGTAAACCGCCTAATATATATTCGACCTCCATCTCAGTCCTATACAACCTCCTTGCGCATAAAATACTTGATACTAATTCCATTTTTACTGTGCTCCTTGTGCAAAGAATATTGTACAGCTTGGCAAAAAAGAGTCTGACACGGAGACAGTTGGAACTAAAAATAAAACTAACTAGTTAACTAAAATAACCTACCTATTACTTGCCAATTATTACCTATTAGTACTAAGAGTAGTTAGAGTACCTAAAAATTTAATAAAAAGTATCAAAAACTGTTGAGTCATAGTATTTCGGGGTATACAGGTGCGATAGTGGCGACCTCATTTATTCCACACTCTTTTTTGCCAAGCTGTACTTGACTTTCAAACTCTTTCATCGATTTAATTTTGAGTTTGTTTATATTTAGGATTTTAATAATGATTTTGATTTCGCTCTAGTATATTTACTGTATACTTATTTGGATTGTAATTCTAATATTAATTGCATTAATGTTTAATTAATTATAATGATTGTAACGAAACGGAGGCGGTCACTGGCCCCTGAAACACAGGTATCAGATTCAATTTACAAAAAAAAAAAATAAGGTAGGTAATAAACCATTTATTTATTTATTATTATTCCTTGTGTTTTTCGCTGAAATCTTTCTTTTTCTCGTAGTCATGGTATACAATATAGTATGCAACTCTTGAATAAAACGGATTTATATCGAGGGCCATGAATCACTCACGTCGCTCAGGATTCTAACAATTGAATCATTCGCTATGCTAGTGATTCAATCATCATGAATCACTCCCTACGGTCGTGATTCAGTCGTTAGAATACTTCACTCGCTCGTGGTTCATCTATGGCCCTCGCTTTAAATCCGTCCTTTATTCACTAGTTGCATAATATACTATTAATATATTATTATAATATACTATTTGTTTCATTCATTCTAATGTAGTAATCGTATTTGACAAAAGAGACATGTGACTGTTAAAATAAAGCCTTTTTATGTGAGACACGAACGATTGTTTTTCCAAAAAAAAACAAACAAACGTGCTCATCAGGTAGATGAGCACTTGTTTGTATGTTTTTTATGTTTTGGCTTCGCACGGTTTGTGCATTTAGCCAGTGTCACGTAGAATAGAAGTTCTAATTTCTTTAGATTCTAGTCCAATGTCCTAGTTAGGCCCCAATAAAATGGCGGTAACTTTATTGGAAGCTTCTACGGATTTTTGTCGACAACATGTACAAACTCATGTTCTACCGCTGTGTTTTACTTGCCCTCACTCGTGCACGTTCACTAATATTATTTGAATAAAAACCACCATTTTTACACTATTAATATTCAATTTAACACAGTTTTAGGAAAATAAAACAGAGAAGCAACAAATACGCCACCACGTTACCGCCAAAACTCCCGATGAGCTTACTTAATTAAATGCAAATAAGTTACAACAACAATTTATTAGACACGTTCAGACTGAAAACCACACACTATATACCCACACCCAACGTGCGCTTTTTCGAGAGGTAACAGGTTCAGTATCATGCTGCCAGTTACATAATGATGTCAAAACTTCATACATAAGTAATTTCGTAACTGATATATAATAATTAACCAAATTTTGTATTTTTTCATTTTTATTTTATTATCTTGTGTCTAAATGTTCATATTTCGAAACGAATTTCTTAGGCAATGTGTTACATAATAGACAAGGTAGTGGAAAATAGTATATTATGATACAAATGAGCAGTGCTCACGAGTTTCATACGATGTTTTTCAACACATTTGCGAGGAAAAACAAACATGTACGAGTACTCGTATTACTTATATCGTTTAATTATTAAAACAATTTGTGAACGTACAATTTTCAAAGCGATATTGGATTGATTTGGGTGCCAATTTCACAGTTTGTTACATTGGTGCTTGCCTCTTCTTTAGTAGATACTTTTGTTTTCTTCTTATGTAAATATCTGCGACAAAGGCAAATCATAGAACAGTAGGAACCATATAACTCATGCTACAAGATGTACATGGTTGTGGTTCGGGGCAAAACTTTTTGCCTTTGGCTCCAAATTAATGGCTTGCGTTATTTTGTCACTGATTTTCGCCTTGTTTTAAATAGAGTCTGCTTTCGGCTTTCTACATCCTTTGTTGTAATATTATAAAGCTCTTGTCGTCTACACGCACCAATAACACCGAATATTAAGGCAACCTGCAAATAAATAAATTAATTAGTTTTAAGAAGTTATGCTAAGGTTACGCAATTATTTAGATACGTTTAGATTAATAATATTCAACGTACCTTTGTTGCTAGGTACTGACTATTCGGAGCCTCTTTCAAAAACTTTTCAACGTCAGCTGGTGGCAAAACATTAGATTTCCGACCAATATACCCGTTCATGCCGTCTCTTCATAAATTCCATCAGGTTACAGTACGTTTTGATATCAACACTATGTTTGAGCACTACCAGGAATAGATTAACCACACAGCGACAAATACGATAAAAAGAAAATATGAAAAATACGGGCAATGGTGGGCAATGGCGCGCAAGATTTTTTTTCAAGCTCTAAATGCTAGGTGAGTGAACATACAGCCTACTTCTAAATTATAATTTTAAGTGATAAAATGCAAATATTTTAATATAATGAATAAAAACATTATGAATAATTTGATAATAATAAAAGTTTGTTTGACTTAATTAAGGATACAGTACACATTTATTTATTTCAAAAATGTATATGGATTTTCAGCGATGACCACTTTTTTGGTACTAAAAAGTACTTTATTACCCGGTTACATTGAAAATGCTCTGTTTACTCGCATATGACTTGCAGAATTTAACCACGTAGGGATAATTCTATTATGCACTAGTGTGTAATGGTATTACGTACGTGTGTGTTATAGCTAGGTTTATGACCTTAAAAGCGATGTAATATAATAAGGCTCACTTTACGAGTAAGTGTGTTGAAAAAACCATTTATCGATAACTATAATATGTAGTACATTATGATATAAGTGCGGTAAGTAGAAAATTACAGCCGACGCGATATTGCTACAAGAAAGCAGAGACTGTAATTATCAAAGCGCACGTATGTCATAAGACGTTTTATAACATATTTGCGAGGAAATAAATAAAACTCGTACTTTTTTAAACGAATAAATCTTTAATCACTTCACTTGTTGATAATTTTTACAATTTGTAAAATTGTTTATTACGTTGCCAGTTGGCATTTTTAATGTCGTCAAGTTGTTATTATTATTAGTTACAATTTCACCAGTCTCTCTCTCACTCTCTTGAGTGAAAGTAGGAGAAACGAGACCACAGAGTTCTGCAGTCGGTGGTGGCGACGATGCGATGGTGGAATGTACGCGTGTGTGCTCGTAGACGTTCGAGAGTCAACACTTGGCTCCAAATTTATATTCCCTGTAATGCGGGCGCTAATTTCTTTTTTATTTCTCATCGAGTCATCTATGTAGCCCTCGGCTACACTGTTCGACCGCCACCCTCCGTGGCATTTTAGTGTCAATAAGTTCGCACCTGAATCGGCGAGCAATGTAACCCCTCGGTTACCTTCTGAAACTGTGCCTTGTGTATTCATGTGGATCATCCAAATTTAAGAAAGTGGCAATTTGTTTCGGCATTGCTCCAAATTTATTTATGCCAATGGGTTGGCTAGTGCATTTTCCATTTTGGTAATTTTGAAAAAATCTGTTAGATATCGCTTTTGTTGAACGAAGCGCTTCGTATTTCTTCACTATGTCGTGAAAAGGCCCCTGTATTGTGAACGATCTTGGAATTTAAATTTTTGTGTTTTTGTCCTGGACAAGAAGAACCCGCCTATGGTTCTCGACATCATTAGTTGTGATGTTTCCCAACTCTTGACGTCTACATGCACCATTTATGCCGAATATTAATACAACCTGAAAAGAGATAAAAACAGCGTACAAAAAACCTATACTCGTATTGTAAAGAAATACGAAAGTAAAGGTAGGTAATATAGTCCAGTAGCCAGAAGAATATGCCCTTTGATAATTCAAAAGTTTTTTATTTTCGCTGGGTACGAATATAAAAACCTTACGTGAATTCAACGCTATGTACAAAAATGCTAACAGTTTAGAGTTATGCAATAGGCATAAAGTAGGTATTTCCTATTATTTCGTGTTATAACAATAATATAAAATTTAATTTTAAATAATTTTCTGTTTTATTATTAGTACTATCTAAACTTTATATTAGTGAAAATGCTAACAGATGCGTACTGTGGAACAATGGAAAACTAAAAATGGCTCGTAACTCTTTCAATAAAAGATTTAAGTTTTCAAATCATTTCCTATATGCATGGAGGGATTAGTTATACGTTACAACAAAAGTTCTAACAACTAAGTATAATGCTGCACAGGTTATTATATTTTTACATTGTGATTTGCGAAATATTGAATTTATGTTTATAAATTTGCGCCTACATATTCGAAATAATAAACTCTGCCACCATACAAAAGTTTAAACACTTATGTGCTATGCTAGTTTAATAAATCAAATACAATTTGGGTATTGCGGGGCGCGGTGTAGGTATGTACGATCAGTATAAATTCTTCGAACCATACAGACCACAGAGGCCCACATCATAAACGGACTCTTCTAATGATTTTTAGAAAAAACATTACCGCGCAAATTCTTATTTCAAACTGGCGTCTAGTATCTGACAGATCGTTCACTGTTATTTTGCCTATGAATGCAACCTTATTGTTACGAAAATAAAGATCACTAAAATAGGTAATCTGGCATGTGTTATACAAGCCTTCCCCGTGCGAATCGAATAAATATTAAAATTATGTCTGGTACTGTACGACTGCCCCATATAAGAACGCAGTAGGTGACATATTTTTATAATGGTTCTAAATCTTATTTATATTATTTTAATGAGTTTTAATATGCTGCGATGGACTGTGTAATTTTAACCAGGAAATTTATAATTTGAATTGAGATTTGGTGTTTTAATTAATAAATTTTATCATTATTTACAATAGGAAAGTCCCTTCAAATTGTAAAAGCACCTTAAATTAGCAAATGTCCGGTACTTAATAGGTATTGAATTATCTTGTTTAGAGATATGTAAAATATTCAATAGATTTAGGACACCATTAATATCATTTGTGTTATTACGTACAGTTCACCCGTAAGCCTTGTTTAGTACTCGCTTATTTTTTTTTTTTCGTTTAGTTACCTAACACAAGATGACATTCCATAGGCTAATTCAAATAATATTTTTGCGCTATCCTGGAATATAATATTTTATGGCATTTACTAGGTTTTGATGTACAGCAATCGTGTGGTAAGGTCACGTGGTGCCGATTTTTCGTTATAATAGAGTTTAAAAACTAATAGATAGGGCGCAATAGACACGATTATGTAAAATTTATCTACCTTTAAAATAAAAACTGTTCTAAATCTTGGTAAGCGTATCACAAAACTCACTAGGGTTGCTACATTGATTCTGAATAAAAAAAAATGAGTAGGTAATATTTTACAAACATAAATACATCGATTTGTATAAACATACATCATATCATGCTTACAGTGTCATCCACTAAGGCTTAGTGGGTAACACTGCCTTTATTGTATTAGGTCTTAGGACCAGCGATGTAGTCAATTTAGTTATTTGACAGTTGCACCGGTTATAAGATGTTTGATATTTCTACAGTCACATCTGTTTGGAAAAGGCATTTGCTTGGACTTTTCCCTAATATGTTGGGGTTGACTTCCACTGTTTTCAGTCGAACCAGACGCATCTGAATACCAGTGTTTTATATGAAGTGACTGCCTACCCTGCCAACCCAGATTATACGGTAATCCTACTGGATAATACGGTACCCTTTTGTTAGGGTGGCCGCAGACTTTCGGGTTTCTGACGACCCGTAACGACTGTCAAAGATTCACTATACGGAAAATTATATTATTCTGTCATCTCGATACTGTCAGCACGGCAGGTACGACTATTCCGTGTTCTGTGAATATTTCTTTCTTATTCTTTTTATAGGAACAAAGAAGGTAGAAATCGTATTCGACCTCAAGATTAAAAATAACAAATTGCCATAAAATTAGATTTTATGAACGAGGTTTAAATACTGATGTGACAGTAATGAAATGATTTCGCGACTCATTCAATACATTCGGAGTGGAGTGTCACCACAGACTACTTAGAGATACTACCGTATAGTGTCACCGCGCCCCGCAATACCCAATTGTATTTTATTTATTAAACTAGCATAGCACATAAGTGTTTAAACTTTTGTATGGTGGCAGAGTTTATTATTTCGAATATGTAGGCGCAAATTTATAAACATAAATTCAATATTTCGCAAATCACAATGTAAAAATACAATAACCTGTGCAGCATTATACTTAGTTGTTAGAACTTTTGTTGTAAGGTATAACTAATCCCTCTATGCATATAGGAAATGATTTGAAAACTTAAATCTCTTATTGAAAGAGTTACGTGCCATTTTCAGTTTTCCATTGTTCCACAGTACGTATCTGTTAGCATTTTCACTAATATAAAGTTTAGATAGTACTAATAAAGAAACAGTAAATTATTTAAATTTAAATTTTATATTATTGTTATAACACGAAATAATAGGAAATACCTACTTTATGCCTATTGCATAACTCTAAACTGTTAGCATTTTTGTACATAGCGTTGAATTCACATAAGGTATCCACCCAGCGAAAATAAAAAACTTTTGAATTATCAAAGGTTATGTGGAAAATAATTGTATCCCTACTGGACTAATAATTTAGTTAATAATTTAGTACCTTTGTTGCCAAATATCGGCAATCCGGAGCTTCTTTTAGGAACTTCTTGACATTGTCAGCCGAAAATACTTTCGACTTTTTACTCACATGGCCACTTGAGCATCTATTTAGAAATGCCAGCAAGTTGGAGTATGACTTGATATCAATACCATGTTTTGGTTTTCACAGTGCTTTTTACCATTGAATAGTAGCACCACAATAAGCTTGACTTATATTTTTGAGAAAGTTCCATGAAATAGGCTAAAAACACACTTTCTGAAAATGAATTTGCTTCTTTGCTTGTTTTCCATAAGTTGAAATTTTGATACGCTTGTAAGTATCTATCGGTCGATTTTTGGGGCAAGAGCTTAGAGTAGCCTTTTTCGCTGCCTCAGAGACTTCTGGCGGTGTCGAATTAATTAATTCATCATTACTTGATGACATTGTCAAATAAAAACAATACAGCGAAAAGCGCGCGGAATAATTTATACTTGTTCACAAATTAGCGATGCGCGCGCATCAGCGCACAAAAACAGCCAGTATTACTAATAAAGTAAATTAATATTTTTGTGTTTTGTTACAGATAAATGTTTTTTTTTTTTAATCTTTATTTATTTTATAGAGGGTTTGATCAGACATGATCATGCCACCCTCATAGGCCTCACAAAATTAACTTATCTACGCTTAATAGCTAATTTAACTAATTTATAAATTGATTTTGCCTCATCTGATAGAGGACGGGCTAGAATCAAGTTACACATGCCCATTTCCCGCAGATCCACATCATATTCGAGCATTAAGCTGACCCTCTCAACCTCGATCCGGGCACACTCAGCCAACACATGGTAAACATCCTCAACTACATCACACTCAGCACAATTTGGTGAATTGGATTTCCCCATCAGGAAGGCAAAGTTGTTTAGCGGTATGTGCCCGGACCAGGGGCGTAGCTACCGCCGTATCTGCCGTATCAATTATACGGGGCCACCGGGCCATGGGGGCCCCCGACGTGAATTATGTGAATTATTGCTGATAAAATTCAATAGTCTTGCATCCAGTTTTCTGGAAGTAATAACAGCATGCTTTTTATGCGTGACCCTTTCACAACCGCAACTGCTGAAAGAAGTCTTAAAAAATTAAAACTATTGAAAATTACCTAAGAACTTTGATGGGACATGAACGTCTGTCAGACTTGTCACTATTGCCCAAAGAGGCAGAAACTTTAAAAAAAATTAAGTCGTCATCAGCTATAAATGATTTAATAAATCAGTTTGCCGAAAAAAGGCAAGGCAAGTGTATATTTAATTTGAATTGTTTGTAAGAATTTTGGAAAAAGTGACAGATAGATAATCATGATGAATAAATATTTCTTTTAATTTTATGGAAACATTGTTTTTTCTTTTGTGAGAAATCTTTACCCGTATAAAAATTTGTTTGGGGGCCCAAACAAATTTTTATACGGGGCCCCGCCAAGGCACGCTACGCCACTGGCCCGGACCGAAGTCTTAGGGCAGTCACAACATCTGTTCTAGACAAACCAGACTCTGCGAACCACGGTGCACGTGTAAGGAAGGCTGTATGGTCTTATACCAGATGCCTTTAGATAAAGACCTCTCGTCAAAATACTCACTCCAAATCTCTGTGCACTTTTCCTTAACTAAATGTAAGCAATCCGTAAATAAAGGTAAGCAGGTGAATGGTATTCCATTACAACTGGCTTCTCTGGCCAGACGATCGGCTTCTTCATTTCCTGTTATGCCCACATGTGAAGGTACCCATTGAATTTTAACTATTTTATTTCTAATCTTAAGTTTGCGAAGCGAATTATATAGGCTATCGGTGTGCCTCAAAAATTCGAGGTGCATCGAGCCAGATGTTGAATAGCACTCTTGGAATCTGTTAAAATAACATATTTCCCGCTCATAAAGGAGTCAATATAAGAAATTGCCTCTGCTATGGCTATCAACTCCGTGTACATAATTGAAATTTTTTCGTTAATCATCAATTGGATGGAGCTATTTGTTTGAGGATCATAAAGTGCCAAACCACTACTGCCATCCTTGTTTCTCGAACCGTCCGTGTATAATTTATAAAACTGTGAATAAGTATTCATCAAAAATTCATTGCAAATCTGTTGTAATTCGTTAGGTTTATACTGGTGTTTTGGCTTACATATGGTATTAATATCTAGTTCCAGCACCACAGAAAGATCTATACCACTAACCCATAGGTCCAATGAACATTTCTAACTGTGCTGTTGAATAAACTGGAGTATTTTTAAAATGTTCATGGATTGAAACTAAAAGGGGTTTTTCTTGTACCTCCAATAAACGTTACGACAATCGTTACTTAGCTTATCTAAGATTTTAATAATTCCATTACTTGAAAAGGACTTGCATCGAAACCAGAACTTGCCTGCAAGATAATACCTACGAGCACTCAGTGGCTGAAGATGGAGTTCGCATTCCACCACGTGTATTGCTGTACTTTTAATGAATCCTCCAATAATGCGCATGCATTGGTTTTGTATTTTGTCCAGCTTGCCCAAGTGTGTTTTACAACTACTGTCATATAGCGCGCTAGCGTAATCCAACCTGCTACATCCAACCTGCTACGAAACATAGCTATACAGACCCGTCTCAAAACAATCGGATGTATTCCCCAACCCGCACCCGTCACAGCTTTAAAAATATTTAATAATCTCAGACTTTTACCTCTCAATTCATTTATGTGCTTCGCCCAGCGCAAAGATCTGTCCATCCATAGTCCCAAATATTTCACATTATGTACCACTTCCAATGTCATTCCGTTTATAGCTACATCAACCAATTCACTCCGAAACCCTCTTTTAAAACACATATTTTGCTTTTTGTAGATGAAATCTCTAACCTATTTTTTTATTATTAAAATAATAATAAATTTCAGAAAGCAGCTCAACGAATTTATTTAGTCCTAACTGTATCTGATTGCTTCCTTCCCGTATATTGTCACAATTTGTGTATAACGCAAAATCGTCAGCGTATTGGGAAATACAAATATTATTGATATTATTGCAAATCTTTATAGTAGCTAAATTAAAAAGCAGAGGCGAAAAAGGATCGCCTTGAGCCAAACCGCGGCATGTATATCTACAAAATGAAACCGAGTCTACCTGCATTTTTAAATATCTTTCTTTTAAAAAATTCCACAAATACCTACACATCAAAAAACCAACTCCTAATTGTTGCAAAATACATACTAAACTTTTTATATCTACGTTATTGTATGCATTTTCGATATCCATAAAGGCGGCTATCGTCATCTGATTATGAGAGAAACCGGTTTGAACTGATAACACCAAGCTAGCCAGATTGTCTAAAGTTGAGTGATGTTTTCTAAAAGCTGATGTGCCTATGGGAAGATAAAAAGTTATTTCTCTCTATATATATATATATGTGCCACTCTAAACGTTTCATTAAAATTCTATGAAAAGTTTTGCAAATACACGATATCATGGCTATAGGTCGCAGACTCGCAGAGATCCGGATGACTGAGGATCACGACCTGGTTTCGGGATCGGAATAATAGTGATATCTCGCCACTGCAAAGGAACAAAACTAAATGCGTAGAATAAGTTATATAACTTTAATAAAATGCTTTTTCCGTTGTCAGGTAAATTGTATATCATTGAATAAGATATTCTGTCACTACCCGGCGACGTGTCTTTATGGCGTAAACAAGTGTCTAATTCCTGTCTTGTGATATAAATATCTAACCTTGCTTAATCGGGAGTAAAGTCCGGGTCATTAGGAAGTACATAGTCAGGTGTTAAACTACTCAATAGATTATTGGCTTTTTCCTTGTCTACGTAGGAGCGGGGCACATTATAACCCTTTAGCCACTTCAGTTTACGCCACATTTCACTTTGAGTGATCTTACCATCCAATGAAGTACAAAACTCATGCCAAGATTTATCTCGAGATTGACGGATTAATTTTTGAGAGATTCTTATTTTGTCTTGCAATTAAATTAAATTATTAGAATTAGGGTTCCGTCGGAATTCCGAAAGTGCTAGACGCCTTTCAGCCACACATTTGAATAGGGAAGCGTTCCAATACGGTTTAGGCTTAGACTAGACTTATTGCTTGGGTTATGGTTTATTTTGTAATATGGTATGAAGCGATCTGCTGCTATGTTCTAACAATTAACAAATGACTCATATGATTTTTGAAGGTCATCCTCACTTAATATAAATTCTTTAAACAGGACTTCTAATAAATCTCGGTAAGATAGCCAGTTGCGGATACGGTTCTTTAATCTGGTAAAATTCTTCTTCTTTTCCGTGAGCTCCACGGACCACCACGGACATTTGATTTTAATTTTAGTATTTGTCTTAGGAATTGAAAGTGCAATGATTTACTGTATTTTACTATTGTTTCTTCTAAGTCTTGTTTACTATTCAAATTTTGTATTCTGTCTAAATTTAAGTTACTTTCAGTTTTATTTTCCTCCAATTTTATTTTAAATGCTTCCCAATCAGCTTTTCTGGTATTATATTTCCTTGTGGTTCTAATTATGTTCATCCCTTTTTCCCTTTTTACGTTAATGTTAAAAAATATGGTATTATGGTCCGAGGATGTTGCTCCTGTGTCGACCCGCCAGCCGTCCACCAGGTCAAAAAGGTCGAGCGAGCATGCCGTGACGTCCACATGGCTTTTATACACTCGACCACCTCTGACAGTGTCAAATGTGGGAGCGTCACCAGTGTTCAGCACCTGAAGCTCTAGATCCTCCAGGGTTCCGGACATTTCCCCGTCCTTGGAGTCCTCGACGATGCTGCCCCACCAAGAACTCTTAGCGTTCGCGTCGCCGCCTATCAGCAATCTACGGGTGGCCACTTCCGATTTGATCTGCTCTTCATTTGGGTCAGCTGGTCCAGGTATGGCCCTATGGGTTGGTCTGGCTAGAAGTAGTAAGAAACTACTGCGATCTCCCAGGCTTTGGTCCGGATCCCCACCACAACGATGTTGTTTGTGGTGAATTTTGGGTAGGGTATGACGTCCAAGTCACTATCAAAGACGGCAATTGCCGCCTTTACCCTCCCACTTCTATCAACCTCGCACTGGTAGATTCGCGAACCTCGGTAGTTCCTCATACTCCGCGCCCCTCCCACGTACGGCTCCTGGATCAGCGCCCACGGGATCTTCCTTTTACTGGCCTCTAAAAAGAGTTCGGACGTTGCCAGGTCCTTGCGTTGTAGGTTTGCTTGGGCCACACGGTATGGTCTTGCGTTTTGTTGGGCAGGAGTCTCCGTGTTGCCCTTAGCAATACGCTATAACAGATCGGGCTATTGCATCCCATCTCTTCCTAACTACGCACTCTGAGCTGAAAGCATGATGGTCTGTGCTGTCAGTCTTGGCGCGCGCGCAATTGCGGCACTTTGGAGGTAGGCCAGCGGCCCAGTCCGCGCACTCCGTCCTCATGTGGGGACCGCCACAGTGGCTGCACTTTGGCACGGACTCCGTGCAAAGGCGTCGGCTATGCCCATACCCGAGGCAGAGCGAGCACTGGACAAGCGGGGATTGGTCCTCGACCGTCACTCGCTGAAACTCCACATGCACCGACCAGACCCCGAGCATGCGCCGCCAAAGCTCTGTGGCGACCCTCATCACTTCGTGACACATGTACGGGTTCCTGGCTCGCTTTCTTGCGCTTGCTACGCTTGCTTTGAGCTATCAAAAAGTAACGAATATATGACGGGATGATGGAGGATTTTTGAAAATATTTCGAAAGTACTACCACAATGGGTACTTTTGTATGGATTCCGTACCCAGTGCTGTATGAATTTGTAATACATATTTAAATGTCTTATACGGTTAAAATATACACGAATGTAGCGCCTGCAAAAGATGTCGCCACTTTGTTGCCAGCCAGCCATGACGTAACATCCTACCACGAAACCTAAGTGGAAGGGCGTGACAGTCGCCGCCAGCCAGCCAGCCAGCCAGCCAGTCATATAAAACCGGCCAAGTGCGAGTCGGACTCGCACACGAAGGGTTCCGTATCATTATCGCAAAACACTGCAAAAAATTACGTTTGTTGTATGGGAGCCCCCCTTAATTTATTTAACTTTAATTTAATAATTTTTATTTTTTGAAGTAAAAAAATATACAACTAAACATTCTGTGAATATTTCAAGCGTCTACCTGTTGCCGTTATTAACATCGAGCAAAAAAATAGTCGGCGGACCAAAACCAGACGTATCCTCCTGCACAGCATGATTTTCTTCTTGTTTACGTCTTTTTAGTTTGCTTTTTAAGCAGTCGGGTTTTTTTATTTACAACTTTTTAGTTTTTTTTTTTTTTAGAATTATGTACATTTAAATATATAAGTGTTATATATTTTTGAAATCGCCTTTTAAAACCCTTTATTTTGATACCCCACACGATGGGTTTGGAAGAAAAAAATATTTTTTTCCTCACAAATTGTCGCCCAAAATCCGCCATTTTTGTTTTTTCCAATTTTAATGTAGCCAGTGACACTCGCAGGATTAAGACGAATCGATTGACGTAATAATCATCAAAATCGGCCAACGCGTTTGGTCTCTGGAACGCCACATAGGAACAAACATACATACATACATACATACTTACATACATACATACATATATATTCTATTCTATTCTATTCTATTCTACATACATACATAGACTGATAAACACATTACCCTCCTTCGGCAGTCGGGTAAAAACGGCAAAAATATCACGTTTGTTGTATGGGAGACCCCCTTAAATATTTATGTTATACTGTTTTTAGCATTTGTTGTTATAGCGGCAACAGAAAATTGAAAATGAAAACTGTCTAGCTATCACGGTTCATGAGATACAGCCTTGTGACAGACGGACAGACAGACAAACGGATCGCGAAGTCTTATTAATAGGGTCCCGTTTTTACACTTTGGGTACGGAACCCTAAAAATGTATTGCGCCGTTGCATTAGGGTAATTATTATTTGTAAAATCAAGGAAATATATGTGATTGCGTTTATTTATTATATATTTTTAAGTTATTTCCACGCCTACCTTAGTTTTTACACGTTGTAATAAAGGGGTCGCGTTCACACAGTTGCGAAACTCGAAAAAAAATACTTCGTCAACAATTATTTAATTTTTAAATTAAAAAAATACGCTGGTCTTAAAACCAGTATGTCATTTTCATATTTCCATCGACGTCACGCTGCGTTTCAACGATGCTGGATTGGCGGCGCACGAGTTTGCGCATAGAGTTGCGCCTCATGTCCGGGATGTCTGGAACCTCGTCTTCAACAAATGGTGCCTGTGTGAGTTCCAATTGGTCTAAATTTTCGTATGATTCTGCATCTGATGTTTTTCTGAAAGTAAGTAAGATTTTATTGAGTCGTTGAGTGACTTATTCTAAAGACTATGCAGTTACAAGGTTGAAAGGATGAGTCATAGAGTAAAGTAACTATTAAAATGGGATGAGTATGGATTTTGATTTGACACTGACAGACAAAGATTTAAGTCACTAGATATGGCCTCACATACATCATTGCACTGTTTACACTAAGGTATTAAATTGTCCTAATACAGCGATCTTCGCGCAGATACATTCATTGTACGGCAAATTAGAACGAGTTGTCGCATTTATAGAGGGCGCCTTTCACTTTTGCCGAACAATAATGAACGTATGTATTCGCACGATGATTGCTTTCTATTAAGACGTTCATCATGACAAACTCGGTTTGGCAATGACATATCTCGGTTGAAGCGTTTGCTCTCATAGAGGCAACCTACTCGGTTGACCAATGCAAGCGTCAATAGCTCGGTGCCGAGCTAAGTCTTCCAAAGACTTCGTGTATCTAACGAGTCGACCTAATACTTAGTATAAGTTCGCCTTTATAATTAAATCATGAAAACTAAAAAGACTGAGCACAAACCGACGCGCGACGCGGTGGGCGTAACTAGCGATTTAAATCTTTTCATAATTTACCTATAGCTTTGCAATGATTTTATTTCGATTTTGTAAACAACACATATCGCGAAAATGTGATATTTTTTTTGTCGCATTGTAACGTTTATTAAAAGGGGACGGGGGCGTACGGTAGTAGTACTTTCGTAGGCATCTGGCCTACGAAAGCGTAGAGGCCCCGTAGCACTTCGTAGCATCGTCTTTGTAGAGGGTGCTACGAAGTGCTACGATTGTTGTTTAATATTATATTAGATATTTGCATGTATTCACCTGCTTTGCTAAAAATATATTTCACAAGGATGTATTTCTTAGAGATTTGAATATCTACATAATATACATACGGTATAGCACGGTACTCGTACCAGAAAAAAACTGACTAGCGAAATGCTCATTGTTTCTAACCTTAAAAGTAACGCTGAAGGTTACGATAACATTACCCTGGATATGATTAACATGACCCTGCCGCATACGTTAACTATTGTCATACACATGGACATAATAAACTGCTCCATACTGACGTCTACGTTCCCCGACCTATGGAAAACTGCCTCCGTTAGGCCCTTGCCAAAAATGCTAATCCATCCACTTTAAAAGACCTACGCCCAATAAGTATATTGCCATGTTTATCCAAAATATTAGAAAAAGTCGTTAGCCGCCAATTAACACTATTTTTGGAACAAAATAACGTCCTTCCTGATTTACAATCTGGTTTCAGAAAGCAGCGTAGTACATCTACTGTTTTACTGGATGTGACTGATAATATATTATGTGCACAGGATAGAGGAATGTGCTCAGTACTGGTTTTACTCGATTTTTCCCGTGCTTTTGACGCAATAAATATCCCGCTGTTACTATCCAAGTTAAATTATTATGGTTTCGACACCGGTGCTTTGCAATGGTTCCGCAGCTATCTAACTAATAGAGAGCAACTTGTCGACTTGCGTTTGGGTGACGGCACTACCCTTAGATCGACACGAATTTCTGTAGAGAGAGGAGTCCCACAGGGATCCATATTGGGCCCGATTCTTTTTATTTTGTACTGTGCGGATATTGTTAAGTGCCTCCAGAGATGCAAGTACCATATATACGCCGACGATGTTCAACTTTATATATCTTTCAAACCTGACGAGTACATTAGTGCCATTAAGGATCTTAACAATGATCTTCAAAGAATCGCCGCCTGGTCAGAAGAGAAATGCCTTTCATTAAATCCAATTAAAATGAAATATATGGTATTTGGCACGAGACAGCAGTTGGCTCGACTACCTTTGACATTTGACTTGGAAATTATGGGTGAACCAATTGATCGAGTGTATGAAGCGCGGAATCTAGGTGTCATCATGGATAAAGACCTCCGTTTTGAGAAGCACGTAGCAGACTCGGTTAGAAACTGTTTTTATCGCCTAAAGGTTTTATACAAAATGAGACCTTATTTATCCGTAAGACTACGGAACAGCTAGTGGAAACCCTGGTCCTGTCCAGGTTGAACTACGCTACACGGTTTACGGCCCGCGCCTATTGGCTCGTACAGACCGCCACATCCAAAGGGTACAAAACGCTTGTGCTCGGTTTTGTTATAATATTCCTTACAGAAGCCATGTAACACCTTTTCTGAACAGGCACTTTATACTGAAGATGAAGTCCAGACGCAAACTACACTTGGCTTGCCTTCTGTTCGGAGTGATAAAATATCAAAAGCCGGATTATCTTTATGACAAGCTAAGTTTGGTCGCGAGTAGACGGGAATGCGGTAGAAGACAATGCTCACAACAACTCTCGACTCAGTCTCGGGGTACAGCTGCTTTTAGAGGCAGCTTTCGTTATGCGGCCTCCAAAATATGGAATAACTTGCCACCACCGATTAGAGTGATTAACACAATACACGTTTTTCGACGACGCTTACAGCAGTATCTCGTAGAAGCACAAAGGAAGCTAGATATAGTCGCACAAAATGTCTCAATTATATGGTGTATTTATCTACCCACATAATTGGTAGTTTTTATTCTTGCAATGTTGTCTAGTCGTTTTCACACTATTTATGTACATATTCCCATATTCGTCAAGTATACATACACACGTCACTTTCCAGTATAAAACTGATTTACATTCGTCACCTCACACATCAGGTCCTGTTGAAAACCAGCGTCAGGCACTAGTTGTCTGGCATTTTTGCTGAACTGGGCCTTTTTGGCGCAGCCGTGAGGCATACTTTCCTACTAATTTCTTACGTCAGACTTTATTATATTTTTATTTTATTTGTATTTTATCTGATGTATAATATTATGTTGTGTCTTTTGACTTACTTGACTTAAGATCCTATGGCCCCTAGCTGGGGCAGAGGGCTTCCACAGTAGTCCTCCATCGAGACCGGTCTTGAGCTTCGCGCTTCACCTCGCTCCACGTCATTCCGATACTCGTCGCTTCAGCCAATACGGTGTGTCGCCATGTTTGACGGGGACGGCCTCGCTTCCTTTTTCCTTGAGGATTCCAATCCAAGGCCTGTTTAGGAATGTGATCGGAATCCCTCCGGAGCGTGTGACCAATCCAACACCATTTACGCCGCTTGATCTGGCGGTCGATCAGGGTCTCGTGGCATCTCTCCAACAGCTCTACATTAGAGATGATCTCGGGCCAGTAAATTCCGAGGATGCGACGAAGACATCGGTTGACGAAGACCTGGATTTGGCGCGAGATGTCCTTTGTTACCTTCCACGTTTCGCACCCGTAGAGCAGCACGGATTTGACATTGGACCCGAAGATTTTTAGTTTAACCCTTCGGGTCAGTTTCCGTGATTGCCACACAGGTCTCAGCTGTGCGAAAGTAGCTCGCGCTTTGGCAATCCGTGAAGTGATATCCTCTTCAGTTCCTCCAGTCTCTGACACGACGCTCCCGAGGTACGTGAATTTATGGACGCGTTCCACAACCTCTGTGCCGATTAATATCGGAGAAGGATTCATCACACCTATACGCATCTCCTGGGTCTTACGGATGTTAATTTTGAGTCCAGTTTTTGCCGCCTCCTGGCGCAGGTCGTTCAGTTTCGACTGCATGTCGGCGTGTGTATGACTCAGCAGGCAAAGATCATCAGCATAGTCCAGGTCTTCCAAGACGTTGGTCAATCCCCACTCAATCCCACGACGCCTGCTATCGTAAATGCGCAACATGATTCCGTCGAGGACGATTATAAAAAGGAGGGGCGAAAGAAGACAGCCCTGGCGGACTCCAGCGTGCACTGCGATGTCCTCCGAAATTAGGCCTTCATGAGTCACCTTGCAGGAATATTTCCTATAAATGCTCTCCAATAGGCGGACTATTTTTGGCGGCACTCCAATGTCCAACAGGCGGGACCAGATGCTGGACCACTTCAACGTATCAAAGGCCTTTTCGAAGTCGACAAAGGTAAGATAAATTTCCCTTTGCCATTCTGTTGCCTGCTCGAGAATGATACGAAGAGTGTTGATCTGGTCTGTGCATGAGCGACTCGAACGGAAACCCGCCTGCTCCCCGCGCAGAAGAGGTTCAACGGCCTTCGACAGCCTATCAAGTAATATCTTACAGAAAACCTTAGAGGGAGTCGACAGCAACGTGATGCCTCTCCAGTTGTCGCAACTACTGAGATCACCTTTCTTGGGCACGGTAATTAAAAGTCCCTTGTTCCAGTCGTCCGGGAGTTCTTCAGCGGTCCATATCCTTTCGATTAAAGGCGTCAGCACATCGACAGCGGAGGCTAAGTCGGCGTGTAACATTTCCGCCGTTATCAGGTCGAGTCCAGGTGCTTTGCCTGCCTTCAAAGAGAGAATCGCTTCAGTCACTTCAGAGGCTGATGGAGGTTCCGTATCGATGTCGAGAGGTTGAGGTGGTGTAGGACCTACCTGCAGCGCGTCAGGCGTCAGAGATGCTGACAATCGGAAGACCTCCTCAAAGTGCTGGCGCCAACGCTGCAGCCGCCCTTCCGACGTCACAATAAGCTGTCCGTCTTTGGATTTAAGCGGCTTCTTCTTCTTGAGCTTACTGTTACCTGCCAAGGTCTTCGTGGCTTTATAAAGCTCTTTCAAGTTGCCGATGTTCGCAGCGTGTTGGGCACGATCAGCAATATCATCAGCCCAACGCCTTCTGTCTGCACGCGTACTGCGATAAATCGCCTTGCGCTTCCGGCGGTATTGAGTATTGAGGTCGGCTCGTTCGGCATCATCACGCGTCTCAAGCAGTTTAAGGTGTAACTTCCTTCTATCCTCAATGAGGCTCCACGTGTGAAGTGACATCCAGTCCTCGCGTGCATGTGTTGACTTATGCCCAAGCACCACGGAGCTGGTCTCTGTATATGCCTTTCTAATGCGGCTCCACTCCTCGTCCACCGAGTCCGCAGCATCCTCCAGTCCAGAGAACCGATTGCGTAGCTCAAGCCGAAACGCCTTACGGGTATCCAAGTTAGATAGCTTACTCACATCGTACCTTCGCCCCACTTTTCCGGGTTCTCCTGTTGCATGGGTTACCGCAACCTTAAGCCGAACTTCAGCAACTACCAAATGATGGTCACTATCCAAATCGGCGCCCCTACGGTTGCGGACATCAAGCAATGAATGTTGTGTCTTTTAGTCTGTGCCAAATAAATATATTTTCTTTCTTTCATTGTTTGGTTGGTCTTAGAAGTATTGAGATTTAATAAAAAACATTTGGAGGTACTTGGAACAGGGTGTAAACCCTTCATTGAAAAGGAAGGATCCTTCGACCAGACGGGTGTTGTGTCTGTTCTGGGCAACAGAACTGCCCAACGGTTATTGTCGGACTGTTGTATGTGTTCAAATCGCGCCGGAAAATATGCTTGCGCGATGCACGATTTTTGTAACACCATGTCATTGGTCCGCCTGGGGGAGGCCTAAGTCTAGCAGTGGATGTCTTTGTAACACCATGTCATTGGTCCGCCTGGGGGAGGCCTAGCAGTCAAGTCTAGCAGTGGATGTCTTTCGGCTAATATGATGATGATGTCATTAGTTCGTAAGTGACGGCGTTGATGCCGTTACATCACTCCTCTCCGAAGACCGAAGGTCGATAGCAGGTTGAGTCATCCGTACATCTTGTGATGGGTGTAGGGCCAGTGGAAGGTTGGTTCCCGGGAGCCGGAACCGGAAATCGCAGCGCAGAGTTCGCGGTGTGTCGGAACTGTATGCGGTTGTGCCCCAGTGAGTCGGGGTGATGATATCCCAGTGAGTCGGGACAGTGCTGCTGGGTCCAGTGGGTCGATACGATGTAGCTGGCTCCAGTGGGTCGGACCGGTCCTGAGCGGCGTAGTGGCTTGGCTGCTGGCATCGACCAGGAGAGCATCTTCAAGGCTCTGCTTTGTTGACCGAAGGTGCAGTGGGCTGTGCCAGGGTCGCTGTTGTGGTTGAGGGCGATGATAAAAGCTAAGGGTGATGACCAGGAATGCGCATCTGCTGTATGCTGATGGTCAGGCAACCCCCGTAGATATCGTGGGTACTGGCCGGCTTTGTGACTCGCGGCTCGAAAGCTTGAGGAAGTGATGATAACGTCACGATGAAGTAGTTCTGCACGAAGGCTGCGCTGATGTTCGAGGGTCACCAGTTTGGAGGTATGCGGAGCAGGGTGTAAGGTCCCGCAAACCTCTGTTGAAAAGGGAGAATCCTCCAACCCCCGTCTGGTGTTGTGTCTGGTCGACGGTTTTTGTCGGACTGTTGTATATGTTCAAATCGCTTTGCTTTGCTTGCACGTTGCAGGATTTGTGTGAGTTCATGTTATTAATTCGTAAGTGGCGTTGATGGCGCTACAAACACAACCTATTTCTATTTAATAATTTGGAATTTCGTATTTAAAAATGTTCAAAATATTGTTACGTGCTGGGGTTCCGGGATAAATTAGGGCGACAAGAAACTTCCAGAATGTTCGGCTCAAAAAATCTGGAAAGTACAATTCAACACGAGATTTCGAGAAGATTAGTTCCGTTATTCGATTCTAGATGGCGCTACTAGCTACTACTAGTTTTTCTCTCGCCACTGGCTTTGGTATTGCCTTATCTTGTAACATTGCCTCTCTCTTAGACATGCTCGTCCCGAGCATTGTTAGACCCATGATAACAATCGATCCACATGAAAACTTTTAGTGCACCTCGTGGGTCCTTTTGTATGCAGTAGGTGAGGTCATTTATTTTGGTAATTACTCGATATGGTTCACCCCATTTTGCTTGTAATTTAGGTGATTTCCCTTTGCTGCGTACTCGGTTATGCAACGATACTAGAGATCCCTCGTCAAAGCCCCTATTGTTCGCCTTCCGATCGTAGCGGGTCTTCTTCCTCTCAGACATCTGCTGACCTGTATGTCTGATGTGCTCACATACATCATTCATCCTGTTCCGTAGTTCATTCGTATAATCTGTTACTCTACGTAGACTCAGGTGGGATCTCTATCTTTCGAAATTTACAAAAGCACCAGCTTTCACAGTACTGTTGTGCTTTCATGAACAGCACTGCGATATACCAGGAGAAATGTTTGAACATGTCTGTCCCAATCCTGCTGTCTGCGTTTCACAACCCTTGCCAGATATCTCTTCAGTGATTGGTTGAATCGGTCAACCGTCTCGTTTGATTGCGAATGATAAGCAATAGTTCTGATATTGTGAGCATCATCAACCATCACACGACATGTCTCTTTGTCAGTTGCCGTCAGTTTTGTATGTTCGCCAGAGCTTGCTGCCGGGACACCGGCGCCTGGATGCGCCTTACACGGACCTGTTTAATTCAGTTCATACAAATTATATCCAAGCAAGCCACGACTCCTCCACGCTCGACTTTTTGGTCGAACACTTTTTTTTTTATAATAAACTTTGCCCCCACACTAGGAATTTCTCATGTATCGTGTCTGCGTTTAGAAACATATACTCTCACATACACAAACCCGCGACACGAAGTGCAACAACCAGTCGTTCAGCCACTGCACCAAACGTGTCGTCAGACCCTGACTCTGACCTAAAAAAAGTGCCTAGCACCTAAGCTCACCTTTGATCACCACAAGCCATGCAGTCAGCGTAAGTCCAATCCTTGCCAAAGAGTTCCCCTTCTTCAGCAGTTTGTGGCAGCGAAGTGTGCAATGTTTCAGGTAAGCGGAGCGCGCTCAGCCCTCCCACGACTGATACTACACCCATCACTACCAAAGGCAGCACGAGGTTACTTGAGCCCTGTAACGTAGGTAAACAATCCATCTAAATATTGTTTATTTTATAACTTCTGTACACATAGTATATAAAATAAATACGATATAGGGAAACGACAACATAACAATTGATTCTTTTTCTTTTCTTTTTTTCTTTTAAAAAAAAAAACGTTGCCCCACACTAAGAATTTCTTCCTGTATCGTGGGTGCGTTTACAAACATATAAACTCACATACACAAACACCCAGAGCCGACACAACTATCTGTAGGTCATACAAATATTTGTTCCGTGCGGGAATCGAACCCGCGACACGCAGCGCAGCAGTCAATCGCTCAACCACTGCGCCAACTGTGCACCCAACAATTATAAAGTTATCTTTATTTTAACGACAACATAACAATTGATTACAAAGTTATCTATTATTTTAAAGAACAGATTAAAATGTTTCATTTATTATAATACTAGCTTCTGCCAGCGGCTTCGCCCGCGTCAATGTCTAAAATTATCCCAAGGGAACATATTCCCGGGATAAAAACTATCTTATGTGTTGTTCCAGACTATATCTCTGTGCCAAATTTCATCCAGATTCGTCCAACCGTTTGAGCGTGAGAAATAACAAACATACAAACACACACACACTCACAAACTTTCGCCTTAATATTAGTGTGATAAATTAGACAAACGTGGCCCATCCAGACACGAATATCTTTCTTTAAGTACAATTACACATATCTAGATTTTGCCGTCAGATAAATACGTTCCATAGTAGGTTTGGGAGGAGCTCGTGGCTAAATAATAACAGCCGTACGGGTCGATCTTCAAGGTTAAGCAACGCTTGACGAGGTCGGTCCGTGGATGGGTGACCATTTCAACATACCGAGTTTCCTCCGTGCCTCGGAAAGCACGTTAAGCCGTTGGTCCCGGCTGTCATTTGAAGATCTTTGACAGTCGTTATGGGTAGTCAGACGCCTGAGATCTGACACCAGTCTTGCCAAGGAGTATCGTGTTACCCAGTTACTGGGTTGTGGAGGTCAGATAGGCAGTCGCTCCATGTAAAACACTGGTACTCAGCTGAATCCGGTTAGACTGGAAGCCGACCCCAAAAATAATTGGGAAAAAGGCTTTGCAGATGATGAGTAGGTTTGGGAGGACTACTGCTTGATTAGCATAGTTAGCTATAAGGTAACAAGTTTTCACTTTCCTAAATTTTCTTTGCCAATATGGGTCTTACTTCGTAATGTGTACGTTTAGAAAATATTAGGCAACTTCAAGAAAGAGCTTTACTTCTGACACTCATGATGCACTTAAAAAATAAATAGGGATAATGGCAAGGGAATAATGACTTCTTTAAAACAAAGGATAATCTTTGTATTTAAACGAGTCATTATTCCCTTCCTTTTCCATCTGGTCAGCCAAAATTGAGCGTTTCAAGATTCTCCTATTAAATAATGGTGACTATGTGTGAATTTGATAATGGTGTGTTGTAATTAGCTTGACTACAGCAAAATTATGTAATCTACATAGTTTTACTTAAAGATTAGTGACTATAGAGAGCAAAATACAATCGGCTGGGCTATTCTTAGTGAAGAATGAAACACATATTAAGATAGATCTTATAATGTTAGAAATTGAAACGATTATTATGTTATAAAAACATAAGATTACGCCTGCACTCCCTCAATAGTTGGGCAGAGCAGAGGTGGATAGCGAGCCTAGACATCAAACAAAATAGCACCTAATTACACATTGCCCAACTCAACAAACCTTTCTATCTCAGCAGTTGCGCTACTTCTACACCAACTCAACAAACCTCTCTAGCTCAGCAGTTGCGCTACTTCTACACCAAATCAACAAACCTCTCTAGCTCAGCAGTTGCGCTACTTCTACACCAAAATAATAAAAGTAAATGTAAGAATACTTAACTAATCACATTCAACTACATACATGGACATTTCTAGTGTGATCGCAACCAGTTAAGTGCCAAGTAACTGTGATTTTATATTACAAGAAAACTCAATATTTCTAGCTCTTCCAAATGGTTTTACTAGGTCCTGGAAATCATTCTTACCAAGTAATTTATAAAAGGTATTATGATTAAGCCCAAGCCGCCAATGTATGCCGATGTTCCGATACCCACGCCTCTCAATTCCGTTGGGTACAACTCTCCGGCATAAGGGTATATTATTAAGAAGGATGCAGATATAAAACACTTGGATATTAAATAGAGGATTAGGGTTTCCGTTCGAGCATCTGGAAAATTATTTCGGTTCTATACATAGTTCTAATAGGTGTCTATTTACAAGGACATTAGGTATACCATATAATATGTTACAAAAGGGCTCACCGCTGGGGAGTAATACAGTTACGATACAGAAGACTCCACTTATAACCATTGACAAACAGAGTGGCCATCTTCGTCCAATACGGTCCATCAGCACCCAACAGACAAGGTAACTTGGTATCTCTACTGCTGACGACAGGAAAAAGCTTATGTACTGGTTCTCGCCTATAGCCGGCCCGTAATAACTGAGGCCTACGTACACCATCTCTGATGCACACCAGTTCAGCGTTATAAGAAATGTTTTAAGTCGCATGTTTGGTGTCCGACACAGAGCAAACACGCTCACACTTTTAGCCTCTGTTACTCCTCTCTCTTTTTGTTCTATAACTTGTTTTTGAAGTTTATTCGTAAACTCTTCCGGCAATTTCTTCCCGTTGACTCTTGCGATAGTTTTTAAAACATTGTTTGCTTCTTCCAGTCTTTCCCGCATGAGCAACCACCTAGGTGACTCTGGTAGTACGAACCAATACAAATAATAAAAAAAGAATGGTACTGATGTAGCCAAGGCGAGGCTTCTCCAGTCTCTCAGCAAGTATGTAACGATTGATAACAATATCAAGCCCAACGTGTAAAAAACACAAGTCATAACAGTTACAAAAGATCGGTAGTTTGGACCTGCTAACTCCAAAGCTGAAAAGATTAAGTCTTCATGTTATTTTCGCTTTGTATGTATGGACATTAATAGTTTCGGTTTCATTTTTAACATAAAAGATAATTTTTACTTACAAATAATGAAGGGTATCTGATAAACTGCAGGAATAGTAAGTCCAACGATAACTCGTGCCATTGTCCAGAACCAGAACGCATGCGCGTATGCAGTCATTAAGCTGCCTAGTAGAAGTGTGCTTAGACAAAGAAAGAAAGATTTCTTGCGTCCTATTCGATCATTCAAAATTCCAAACGTGTACACTCCAATTGGTCCTCCAACGTTTAAAGCCACCAGCCCAAGAGTAGGGTAAACGTCGTATTCGCAGACTAGATCAAACTGAAAGTAAGGCTATTTTGTAAAAAAAAAACCTGCTAACGGGAACGATTTCCCCTAACGAAGAAGAAAAACTACTTAATTACCTATAGGTATTAGTTTTCATGGCGCCGATTCCAACTTGAACTTGCTGGTTATTTGGGATCTGTTATGAATCTATTCAATAAGTTGACAGCAGTAATGTTCTCAAAACAGTAATTCAATATCTAATTACTCAGGTGCCCAAGATACAGGTTCTACATAGTTTGGGGATGACCGTCCATACAAAGTGATAGTTTAATAAATAGTTATAGATATGATGATTATGTTATACTTTTAATATTCACTTTGTTACAAAACAAACAACAACATAAACTTTATTCTTATTCTTCTTAATTATTAAAGTAAAAGTTTTGTTATTCTAAGTTCTAAGTCTGACTCTGTTGCAAATTTTTTGTAAAGTTATTAAATTGTATATCCGTAATTGGCTGAAATAGTAGTACAAGATATTTTTAAGAGATGTGGATTTTGTGATTAATAAATAAATAAATAATAGTAAGAAATTACTTACATCAATAACTACAGACGATGTTACTTCAGAGGTGTCGTATTCATAGCCTTGAACACAGAGTTCAGTAGGCCACTTCTCATTGACTTCTATAATATTTCCGTCCATGTCTAGAATTTCTGTCCAGTTTATGGCATATCGTGAGCATTTCTCAAAGGTTATATTGTCCTGGAAGATAAACAGATTTAATAAAGTCATCGTCGTGTCGTCCACAGGCCGAATGGCTTCTGATGACGGAAATTGGCAGGCAGCTGGTGATTGTTGATCTACTTATTTTTATTAGCTGGTAGGAGGATATTACGCTATTTCTTTGAACAATTCTAATAAACTAAGAAATAAAAATATTAAGTGCCCATGTTCTGCAAGGCATAGCACAGTTACCGCGTTTTGCAGACAGTCAATTACTATTTTATTATTATTATTTTATTATATTTGTTGGAATTCGGAGGTTCATGTCATGTCATGTTCAACTCATATAAATTCCTCCCTTTCTTTTCAAATTAAAGCTCATAGAAATGAGCTGAACTGTCAATGTTCGTCTATATGTTTATCAAAATGATATTAATAAATGCCTTCTCAATATCATCCGTTGGATGAATAATAATAATCTTGTAATTAATTTGAATAAAACTAAGGTGATGCACTTTCATCAACGGCAACCACATCCAAATATTGATGTAATTTATAATAACCATAAAATAGAAGAAGTTAATAATGCTAAGTTTTTAGGTATTACCGTCGACAGTAAGCTTACATGGAAACCCATGATAGAAGAACTTTGTAAACGCCTGAGTAAATCTGCTTATGCACTCTTTCAGTTATCAAAAAAGGTAAATAAAGATACGTTACTGGTAGCATACCATGGACTTGTAGCTTCTGTGTTGCGATATGGCGTAATCTTTTGGGGGCAGTCGACTGACCGTGAGCTTGTATTTAAGATGCAAAAAAATATGTGTCAGAGCAATGTGTAATATAAAAACAACGGATAGCTGTAGACCCTATTTTAAGTCTTTAATAATACTGACCCTTCCAGCATTATACATTTTGGAAACAGCGTTGTTTGTGAAAAGAAACCCACAATTAAATGAAATACTAAAAAACCTGCCAAGTGCGAGTCGGACTCGCACACGAAGGGTTCCGTACCATTATCGCAAAACACTGCAAAAAATCACGTATGTTGTATGGGAGCCCCCCTTAATTTATTTTATTTTAATTTTATAATTATTATTTTTTGAAGTGAATATATAACTAAACATTCTGTGAATATTTCAAGCGTCTACCTGTTGCCGTTATTAATATCGAGCAAAAAACGGCAAAAATATCACGTTTGTTGTATGGGAGCCCCCCTTTTATATTTATTTTATACTGATTTTAGTTTTTGTTGTTATAGCGGCAACAGAAATACATCATCTGTGAAAATTTCAACTGTCTAGCTATCACGGTTCATGAGATACAGCCTGGAGACAGACGGACAGACAGACAGACAGACAGACAGACGGATCGCGAAGTCTTAGTAATAGGGTCCCGTTTTTACCTTTTGGGTACGGAACCCTAAAAATATCTTCTACTAAAAAAGCTCCATTACGTGCCCAATACGTAAATAAACTATGTCATCTAAAATGTAAGACCTCATTGATGGGAAAAAGTTTTTTTGGTATGGCACCTAAAGTGTTTAATAAAATTCCTGATGACATAAAAAACTTGACATTATATCAGTTTAAAAAAGCTCTCACTAAATTATTACTTGACAAATGTTTTTATACTTTAGACGAATTTTTTAATGACCAATTTTTATAATGATGCATTTTTATTTTTTTACCTTTTGATAATAAGTACTATGACTATTGTTTGATTTTGTTGTATTTGATGTTTTTTTCCTTTTTTCTTATTTATTTAAACTTCATGCACAAAGGTACAAAGGCGGACTTAATGCCTTAATGCCTCTTATCATGTATTTAATTGATTTAAAATATTATTTTTTCTAAGTCACCTAAAATCTAATGACACCTAATGTGTCATTATAAATTTGTATGTCTTGATTATGACAAAACATAGCGTACTCCTATTTATGTAAAAACCTATGTAAACACCTATGTTTCACAAATAAAATTATTGATTGATTTATTGGTCTATTGAGCAAGTCCCATACCATACCTACTTGGGACTTTTCATTGATAATCGCTTCAACTGCAGTTATCAGGTGGAATCTGTATGCGGCAAGTTGCGTGCAATACTCGCCAAATTTTCCATTATAAAGCGGAATATACCTTACAGAACCCTTCTTCAAATGTACACAGCCCTTGCGGAATCGATAATCTCATATGGACTTACCAGCTATGGACGCACATTTAAAATTTAGGTCTATTCAAACATTGTAAAGTGTTACCTGTTCTAGCCGGCGCTGAGTACCTGTTCCTCATAGAACATTTTGATAACACTGATATTCAGGTTCCAGTAAGATATGATGCGAATACTCGACAAGCAAAAAACAAAATCTTTTCAAGTGCCACGCAAAAATTATTTTTATGGTAGACGCACCGCATCTGTCATAATGCCTTATTTATTAAACCAAATACCCTTAGAAATTAGAGACACAATGAGCAGTAAAAATGTGAAGCGCAAGCTTAAACACCACTACGTCGACCTGATTACACCTTAATTTACTAATAGCGCGTTGATCAAATTCCAGACCATGGCATGCTAAGACAGACCCCAGGGGTCTAATGGTATGCAAGGACAACTTGTTTTTATAAATAAATAAATAAAATCAATAATAAAACGTTCAGCATAATAAATAATTATTTGTAAAATAAATTCGTTAAAGATAACTTTATCAAATTATTGTGCTTTCGTATGTGTGCGGTAATAGTAATTCGTTCTTCAAGCACTGCCTGCCATCAGGTCAGGTTAGGGTGACATACTTGGCATACTCATATAACTTCAAGCACTGCCTGCCATCAGGTCAGGTTAGGGTGCCATACTTGGCGTACTCATATAACTTCAAGCACTGCCTGCCATCAGGTTAGGGTTGAAAGCCTCCACGCGGCGCACCCTGGGC